>OU343221.1:184406431-184751110 GCA_910596185.1 Chrysanthemum makinoi
TTTAAGGTCACTAGTTTTACAACACAAGCTTATAAGAAAGGAGATGAGGCGATTGAACAAGTATCACACACACACACACATATAAGAAAGACGGTTATGCGAGAGTATGAGTGAAAGAGAATAACTTGAACAACCAACCTTCAAATGAAGGTTTACAAGGGTATTTATAGGAGGGAAGCTAGGGCAACACTCCTAGTTCCCTTCCTATCCTTATTGGGCTTGGGTCAAGCTTATGGGCCTTCTACATAAGCTTGACCTTAAACAAACATAAAGGCCATAATAAAGCTACCTATTACATATGAAATATAAATACTTGAAATATGTTTAGGAGTGATTCCAACAATCTCCCCCTCAAGTATATATGAATGTAAACGGTGAAGGCGCTGATGTAATAGTAGCAGTTGACGCCTCTTCTCGACATTCTTCTTCTTGTGAGAAGAATTGCCTTGATTCTAACAATCTCCCCAGTGTAGAGAGATAGTTATCTTTGAACAGTTATGCTTTGACGCCATCTTTAACTTTGTTCTTTGATCATTGTTCTTTGTGGTGAGAGTGATAGTATGTTGTTGTTCAGATCGGTCCGCTCTCAGTCCGCTTCGTTGCTCCAAAGGTCTCCACGCCATTCTTCAACATGCTCACACGCCTTTTGACGCTTGGAATTCAATATCGATGAAGTTCTTTAAGTCTTTAACTTTGTAGATTCTTTGGTTTGACGAAGAATCATTCCGACGGTTGTGTTGCTTTAGAGTAGAACTTCCATTAGTGATGATGTTGGCGTGAGCATGAGAAGAATCAAGACGATCATCCCGCCTCGAGCTTCCATAAGAAGAAAACATTTCAAACGGTTAGTAATAAGCTGTTTCCGGCACTTACAAGTTTGAACTTCGAGAGTGTCAACAAAGATAGTGTGAGGACACAACTCTAATTCTTACAAAGGCCGCTTCTCGAACCGGAGTCCCACAAGTGAGATAACGCGATGTACCGGTACATCTACGCTCAGATGAGTCGCCGAGGTACACCAAGCATCACCTCACGATCAGACCGCTTGAGACACACCGCGTAATCCACGGGAGTTACCGGCGACCTCGGCCGACGTGGTCGTTTGATGTTGACCCCGCAGAGTTTCCATTCAATCACCGAGGATCACAGATGTGAACCTCTCATAAATGTTCTCGATGCATTGCTAAGATCTGTGAAGGACTCGATATGAACCACCGATGATCTTATTAGTTGATCATCAAGTGATTAAATGTCAAGTGTTCCTAAGAGATCTTTTGATGAATCTCGTGGCTCTAGACTCAATAGTGCTGCTTTTGGTTTTCCCCGAAATGAGACTAGAGAGGGTCTCCTTCTTCAATACCAGAATCTCTAGGAGAAAGCCGATAGTTTACGTAGGGTTCCCTGTGAGAATGAAACAAGCTTCGTTTGAGAGAAACTTGAGTGGATAAGAAGGTTTAG
Source organism: Chrysanthemum makinoi (assembly GCA_910596185.1). Lineage (NCBI taxonomy): Eukaryota > Viridiplantae > Streptophyta > Magnoliopsida > Asterales > Asteraceae > Chrysanthemum > Chrysanthemum makinoi. Next base: position 184,407,890 of record OU343221.1, read on the forward strand.
TGCATGCGCCACTGGGTCCATGACGACTTTTAATCTTCAATACCGGCGTCACTAAGTGACAACCAAGAGCATATGAATTGAACCCGTGTTCCGCCTCTAAGTTGAATAACTGAGGGCTATTTCTTTTCACCATTTTCTTTGCATTTTCTTTTTAATTCTTCAACTCCTTCTTTCTCCGATTCTCATTTTCTCCTTTTACAATCATACCTAAGGACTTCTAAATACTAACTATTTGTAGTGTCCTTGGTAGATCCTCCGCTCGGCGGATCATAGGACGGTTATTCCTAACCTTAGTCACCTTATAACTCCATGACTAACCTATGTTTGCCATTAAAACCATCAGTATGAAAAAATGTCTCTCAAAGGGTTTGTTAATGAAAAACATGTTTGAACCATTGTGAGAGATGATGTTTTGCATAAATACCCCCCTCCACATGTGCTTAATAGTTTTAATGGTTAAATGCACAGTGAGGAAAGAGCGCGCACTTTTGAATTGATCCACTGAAGATAGACAATCCCCTCATGAGACACGGTTACGTGATATAGTTAAAGAGTTACATTGTCAGCTTTTAGGTGACAACTAGCTCTAATAACTACCTTGAAGGTGTAGACAAACCTTGGAAGGTTGTCAAACCCGCCAGAGTTCATGTCTATCAAAAGTTTCTCGAATGGTACATTCTACTCGCACAAGTCCTTTCATGAGACACGCTTACATCACTAGCGAACTAGCTTGAAATTATTACCCGCCCAGACAAGTCTTTTCGAAGTTACTAACAGCTTAAGTATCGCCAATTCGTTGGTTAAGTTTGAGGTACACAGATTCATTTGCATTTTGTACAACATATTTCTTATCACACAATTTTCTCCCCTCAAAAATGGCATATTAAAGTGTTATTTTTGAAACGCTTGAGAATAAATATGACCATTTCGAGTGTTGCGGGAAGAATGACCACCGTGAACAATTTGTGAACAAAGTTTCAAATACTCCCCTCAACAAGTGATATAAACGGTTGAGGTTTTGAAAGTCTTAAGGGAAAGTACTTGTTCTTTTGAGCAAAACCTTGAAAATGAAAGGTTTGATAGGTTTTACTCAAAAGTAAGAAGCTTTCGCTCCTTTTATAAGGATTGTGGCAATCAAGCGCACCACGTGGTCCTTTCTTGACAATTACGGGTTGTACACTGTTATGTGTGCACAAGCCATTGACATATTTAATCATACATCCAAAATTATGAAGGAAACAATTCAAGGGGTACCGGGAAGTGTAGTGATGTTCCCGTGAGTGCGCAGCAGGACGCTGAAAGCCGGTGATGTTTCTCCCGGTCGACCACCAACATAGCTCTCCAATCGTCAATCGATCCCTTCAACAACCGCTCATCAATCATGGTGATGATCCTTCTCACATCCCTCCTTTCCCCGAGAATTCCAAAGCTTTAGGAGACCCAACTTTCAGCGTATATCCTTCAACCTCAGATGCTAATCCGCCCCTAACCAGCTTCAAAGTATGATCCCCGATTTCGAAGATCACTACACGCCATTAAGCGCTTTGAAGTTCACCGCGTAAACAACTCAAAGGTTTGCCGATGAGCGTATATTGAGGTAGCTGATTGAGATCGGGAAGAGTAAGCATTGGAGGAGTGAGGTTGACACGCTGCTCCGATAAGATTCAACAACCATCCGATATCTTCAACACGCTCTTTGATCACAATGCGCCTAATGAAGATGAGAACCGACTTGATAAATTCACGCTTGAACTTCAGAATTGTCTCATACACTCGCACTTTGGCAAGGTACATGTCTTCGATGTCGCTGAGGGACAAGTTCTCAAAGTCACCTCGAGAATCCATAGTCCTGTTCATCTTGTCGCTTGACTATGATATTCTTTAAGAATGTGTAGTCCCACTTAGACTTGAGATCAATGTGTTTGATGGCCACGATGTCCTTAGAACTATACACCGCATGTTGAGACTTCAACCAGTGCAACTTCAGAGTAGATTCTTCGGCGCTCGTGCCAATGATGAATCCCATAAAATGCATCTTGGTCGTATGCTTGCACGCTGTCAGAAAACAAGTGATTTGCACGCTCTCGATAGCTATGCAGTTTGAGTAAATAGTCACTGGAATGGAAGAGTCAATGATGTAGCGTATTTTCGCGAACAATCGCTACCGTGTAAGAGAAAATCCGTGTCTCTGTAAAGAAGTATCGGAAGGGAATCCGTGGTTCGCCTGTTGGCCAATGGTCGGTAGTGGTTTGGTCCAATCGGTGTAGTATGGAGGGTTGTCCCTTTGTGTGAAGTCAATGTTTGCTTCCGGATTGAGCCAATCCATGTCGTTAGACATAGCTCGAGCGATGTTCTCAAGATGATATTCGACCTCACGCCAGAGTCTGTCTTTAAGAAGTTGGAATGCTTCATTCTTGATTCGCTTCAATTCAGATTTCGCCATTTTCTTCACATGGAACTTTTCTTGCAAAAGTTTTGCGTGCTCCAATGTAGAACCGCCTACCAATTCTTGACCTTCATCGTGGTAGGAGTTTGATTGACAAATGTGGAGAACCATTCAAACTCTTCGGTTTTATCGTCATCTAGCCATGAGACAACTCCAGCCGAAGTCGCCTTCTTCTTCTTTGGAAGGCCTTGATGATGATAATCGGTTTCTCGCACTTGTTTGGGTGAGGTGGGTTGTTGTCGGGGCTCAAGGACCTCTTCATCGCCACCACCCGTATACTCAAAGTAATCACCGCTTTATGAGTCGTGGTGGTAACTCGAATCGCCCCGAGGTTTATCAAGAGAAGACCGAGGTGGAGGAGACTTTGTTGAGAAGAAGTTCGTGATGTGAGGAGGTGGCATAGAGGTAGATTTACCGACATCGCTTCGACGCTTAGGTGCGTAATCCTTATCCTTATCATCGCCATCTCTGGTCGTTGTTGATCGGCTGACCTTGCATGATGATCGAGTTGAAAATCAAGTAGATTTTCAAAAATTTAGCTTCATCCGGTAAACGCTCTGCATCGCTTTGACATTTGTATCACAAGTTTAGCGATTAACTCGCATTCAGAGAGATCGCCTTCTTTGGCCATTGTATTTTTAACCAATGCTACGATGTTAGGGTGAGTTGTCCGAAAATATTTCTAGTCACACCGGGACAAGTGTCGAGAAGAAACTTGTGAGTATGATCTCTGTCGCTTTTCCAGCTTCCTTTAGACTTTAGGAACGATATCCCAAGGTACTTGTTAGTGTAACCTTCGATCATTTCGCTCAGTTCCTCTTTACGATGACTCTTCATGAACTTCTGAACAAATTCCCTTTCTTTCTCCATCTTGTCATGCTCGCCATACATATGTCTGATGTGATCAAGAAAGAAATTTAGCTTTTGTAGAGCACGCTTTTCTTCCGACTTGTTTGATAGCTTTGTGAATTCGTTTATGAGCTTGAGAAATCCAAGATCGAGGTGGTTTCTTCACAGATTTGGATGATGATTTTGTTGATCTTTTGATGGTGGTGGTGATGAGTGAGATGAAGAATCTGATGAGGAGGGAACATGAGGAGATTCGGGTCCTTTGGAGGTGCGTAAGTATCCTCCTTGGAACGAGTTGGACCGCCGAGAAGAAAGTCATCATAATCTTCGGCCATCATGTCCAGCTTTAGCCTTTTCTTCCGTCTGCTCCTTAGCTTCTTCATCGCTTTCTCTTTCTCGCCTTATTCTTTTCTGGATCCTAAATGTTAAGATCAGTAGACTCCTTCACAAGCGTTTGTTGTTGCACAAGAGTGGTGGCACCGCATCCCTTTATCGGGTTGATTAACCGCATCAGACTCGTGAAGAGTGGACAAGACCACTTGATCCTCCTGGCCACCCATTTGATCTTTTGCAAATTCATCAGCTTTTTGAATTTGTCTAACTAATTTAAACTTCTTCCTGTATGATTGATCCAGTTGCTCTTCTTCTTCTTCGGAGCTTTCATCATAAGACTCAAGTACAGGAGTCTTTCCTTTTCCATGTTCGGCTATTGGACTTGTAGATTTAGTCTGCCGGAGGAGGGATATGCTGCAGATTCGAGAAGGTAATCTCTTCATCTCGTGTCGGGCATCTCGAGCTTTCGGCCCACAAGCTTTTTTTGCGGTTCGGGTTTGGGAATTGGGATGGGAGCAGCTTCCTTAGATGGAACAATCCTCTTGGAAGGAGGGTTCCTCTTGGGGAACTTCCTTTGACTCACAAGACTTGCCGCATTCCTCGCACTTCCTCTTTTGGTTCTCCTACAGTGTGTTCCGTAAGATTTTTCGTCGAGATGACCAACTTTGCCTTGTCTGAACCGCCTGCATACCTTTTGTATGCTTCGAGCTTTCGACATCTTCGCTAGAAGGAAATCGTAGCACAAAGACCTTGTTTCTTTGTAGACGTTTCCTTGATTCTAACAGATAGAATGGGTTCCGTCAACATGTCGTGATTGTTGGGGTCATTGAGCCTCTTGGGAATGTCGGGATGAAGTCCAAGTGCTCTCTGGATCAACAATTTTGTATATCCGATGTAGGGAATCTTTGAGCCAAGTTTGTTGAGAAATGACATCATGTCATCCCAAATCGAGCTTCGATAGCATGTGTTTCTTGTTGACCAATGCCCGAATATTTGCGCTCCATGAGCTTAGGGTGCTCATAGCCGCCACGACCGTAAACAGACTTGGTGATGATCATGTAGAGAGTTCTCCAGTGTTGAGGAATACTCTTAAGCTCTACGTGAGAATGCTTGGTGATTACCCCCGTAGCCTCGCCATAACCGATATTGATTAAGAATTGGAGAGTGAGCTCTTCAGCAGGTGTGGCATATAGTTTGGTTGGATCGACATCGAATTAGGAGAATGCCCTTAAGTCTGCAGGTGTAATGGTGACTTGTTTGTGATTCAGAGTCACCGTCACAGCAGCTTGTCCTTTGACCCTTTCCATAGTGTTCCGTAACCGTTGGATGTAGATCTCGTGAACAGCTTGCAGAGTGTGAAAGCATGTTCTCGATACGGATGAGTCCTCGAATGTCAATAGCAATTAAACATGAAGATTCAGAGCAAGTGAGGTTGTCAAAGTCAACACAGAGATTATTCTTTCCTATCTTCATTGGATAGCCATGAGGATAGATATCAAGAATGGAGAGAACTTCGTGCATCCATATTCATTTGTTCACCATGTCGCGATCTCGAAATAACATTAGCCAAAAGAACCAACATATCGAAAGACATAATGTTAGTCAACGGAAGGTCTTATTGTCTAGTTATTGAATGTACAGTGTCAATGATTGTTACGAGTCCTAAGTCACTTGTATATTCAATAGTCCAATGACGCCGGAAATGTTTCTCAGAGTTAGTTAACTTTAAGATTTAAAGTTTATTTTATCACTTATTGTTCACAACATATCAAACGATTTAAGTTTATTAGTGACATTTTAGGATTCGTGATGATATGATCAGTTTATTTACAAGTTTGTACACGTAACAATTCATCATGAAGGTCAATCCGCTGGGTTAAGCGTAGTTTTGGCAAAGTTATGCGAGACAGAATGATATATGCTTAGGCGTAAACTTACGCCGTAGAATCCTAACTTACGCTGTAAGAAGTGTTACGCGTAGGAAAAGGAGACCTTATGCGTCGAGCTTATGCGTAGGCATATATTAACCTTACGCGTAAGGCTACTCGTAAGAGTTGACCTTATGCGTAGAGGTCATCAAGCTACGATATCCTTCACAGATACGCCAGTCCATTGTAGAACCTTACGCGAGCGTATGCGTAGGATTATTCTTACGCAACATGACTACGCGCGTAGGGTAATCCTTATGCGAGAGTGCAAATGACCTTGATTCTGATTTTACGTGTAACAAGCCCGAAATAAGTTCATCAAATCATCAAAGTTAACACAAAACATCATTTTATCACAGATTACAACATACTAGCTCATCTTAACAGTTACGCTGTAGAATACATACGCAGTAGTCTAAACCCTAAATCTACGCTGCATATGGATTCTAGCCATAGATTATGCACCAAACTTTTTCTCGTAGTTCAAAGAGTGTTGTGAGTATATACCAAGTTATAACACTTAATTTGGTTGAGAATCAAAAATACCCAAACTTATGAACTTTAAACCCTAATTTCAAATTGATGACCAATTGTTTCGGGTGGTTATAGACATGGAAATCATCAATTCAACAACACAAGAGCATAACACAACAATCTTTTGACCAAAACACTTCACATTGAAAATACCCAATTCGACACATAAACCCTAATTTTCAAAATCATCAATTGTTTCGGGTTTGTTTTGATGATTAAAACATATCATTGATGTTTTAAAACATTTTGACATTAACATTTAACCACAAACACAAAACACATGATCATGTGTTCTTACGCATGTAAGAACACAAAATCATTCATGTCCATAGATTTGACCGTTGGATTCATTTAAAATTCAAGACCAATGTTTGAAAACATGTTAGAAACATTAAACACTTACAAATGATGATCAAAACACGGATTTGATGAAGTAATTATAGGCGTAGGATCTTGTTAGGTTTTTGTAATAAATGTGAAGTGATAAGAGTTAGGTGGGAGTGTTTTATTAAAAATAACTTTAAGGTTTTGACAGCTTGGTCCCTCCACCTTTTCCTTTTTCAACCAAAGCCTTTTAACTTCCATTTTGGTTACCAAACAAAGATTTTAGGAAAGAAACTTGATTTACACCCCTCGACTTGAGAAAATAATGAAAGGTTATTAATTAAAGTCCGAGGAGTGTCTTTGAACCGTAAAATGTACCACCATTTGTAACAGAATCAACCGAGATATGATAACATGCAAGTACACAGATGTTTTGAAACAAAGAAGTATTTTTTCTCCCCTCAACACTTGATCAGAAAAATACTGAATTTTGAAAGATTAAAGTGTTGACGGAAGAAATGTACTTGCAATGTTGAAAGAAAAGTAGATTAGAAGAATATTTTTGTTGTTTTTATCATGTTTTATAATTTTGTATTTTGTTTTTGAAAAGTATTATTTACAAAAGAGAATTTGGTGTTTGATGTGTTTTAAGACTGCTTAGAGGTCATCCAATTCCTCTTGAGTCAAACACCTCATACCAATCGGTGGACCAACTCATTAAACCTAGCGGGAGGCAAGGCTTTGGTGAGAAGATCTGCCAATTGGTATTCTCAGACCACAAAATATAATTCAACAAGCACTGCTCCACGCGGATCCTTGATGAAATGATATCAAGATCGATGTGCTTTGATTTCGAAGTGCCGAACCGAAGTTGCACGAGATTGCAATGGCACTCCATTGTCGCAATACATCGGATTCTCACAAATACGTAACCATAATCTTTGAGTTGTGTTCTCATCCATATGACTTGAGCACAACATGCGGACATGGCTACATATTCTCGCTTCGTTGATGACAAATGCCATGTACAATCCTCGCTTCTTCGATTGCCAAGACACCGCTTATCACCAAGAAATTGTAAAGCCCCAAGCTTTTCCGTGAGTCTAAGCATCCTGTGGTCGCGATCTCAAAAGCGATTAGTTCTAAACCCGAATCCTTCGGATACCAGATCCCCAAGTTAATGGTTCCCTTTATGTATCGGAGGATTCTTTTAGCCTCGAGAGGTGGGTTTCAGCTTGGTCGCGATCGATAACGGAGCATAGATAAACGGCAAAGACAATATCGTCTGCTAGTCGTTAGATACATGAGAGATCCAATAATACTTCGGTATTTTGTAGGGTCCACCAATTTCCCATGTAAATCAGCTGCCTAGCTTCTTGGTATGACCCATTGGTGTGGCATAGGTGTCACATGTTTTCATTCCAAATTTGTTTAACAATTCAAGGGCATATTTGGACTGACTCAAGAAAATACCACGGGTGATTGATGAACTTGCAGTCCGAGAAAGAATGTAAGTTCACCCATCATGGACATTTCAAAATTTTTCTTCATTAGTTTTGCAAAACCGATTGAAAACTTTTTATGTGTAGACCCAAAAATGATGTCATCCACGTAAATTTGAACAATTAAGATATGTTCCCCGTGATATTGTATAAAAAGAGTTGGGTCAACCGAACCTTTGGTGAAATTATTAGCAATGAGGAAAGATGATAGCTTATCGCACCATGCCCGAGGAGCTTGTTTGAGACCATACAGAGCTTTGTTCAGTTTGTAGACATGATTCGAAACTCAGATCAACGAATCCATCCGGTTGGTCGACATAAACCGCTTTAAGTTGTCCATTGAGAAACGCAGCTTTGACATCCATCCGATAGACCGCTTATATTCATATGAGCTGCAAACGCTAGAAATATCCGAACAGCCTCAAGACGAGCAACCGGAGCAAAAGATTCTTCAAAGTCTAATCCTCTTCCTCGACGATAACCCTTAGCCACCGTGACGCGTGACTTGTTTCGATGACGCTTCCTTCAAAGATCCAATTTGTTTTTCCAAATCCATTTTAGACCAATGACGAGACTCCTCGTTGGTCTTTCAACCGCTCCCATACTTCAAGACGTATGAATTGGTTGAGTTCTTCTTGCATGGATTCAATCCAGTTGTCTTTTGTCATTGCGCCTTTGATGTTTTTAGGTTCAGATTGGCAGACAAAGAGTGCATAAATGCAATGTTCACCGCCTGTGTGAAGACGTTGTCTCGTAACGATGGTTGATTCGGGTTGCCAATAATGTTTTCCAGAGGATGGTCTTTCGTCCATCTATGTGTGGAGGGTTGATGTTGGTATACATTGTGCAGATTCTCAGGATTCAAATGGTTTGTTGAAGATTCCGCGACATCCGTGCAGCAGCCTCATTAGCAAACGGGTTGAAGAACGATTTGGATCAAAATCTGCAGTGGGGGTATTTCATTCGTAATATCATCACCGTTCATCATTGTTGGAAGCGGTGTGTTCAACTGCTTGTGTTGGAGTCAATCGGTGTAGGTGCTTCTTCAACAAGAGTTGTTGTAGCGTGTGTATCGTATAGGAATATTATCGTTGTGCAATGAAACAAATGGATACACCCGAGCACGCTCATCAATATCGCCACCGAACGAGGAGCAAATAACCTTTCCATTTGTTGACGAGTAAGTCCGAGGGCTTTCTTCACCGATGATGGGGTTTGAGGGAAGTTTAAGCTTGTGACCGGTTCTAAGTCAGTTATACTCGTAAGCCATTTCGTGAAGTTCATCGAAATGAGCATGAATCGCTTCCATCACCTCGCTTTGTACGACGATTCCGATTCGAAACCTTTGGAATTATCACAAGATCCCATAAAGACTCCAATGTCAGCTTTGGCTTTTAGCTTTCCAAAGTCATCACGATCATTATTCGGATAGCAAAGAGATCCAAATACATGAAAGTGTTTTAGATTCTTTTTGTTATGGACAAGCTCGAAAGGTGTTTTGTTGTATGCTTGGTGATCATAGAACGGTTTTGAGTATAGCATGCAAGAGATACAGCTTCGCCCATAAGTAACTGAAGTTTAGCATTGATTAACATTGTTCTTGCAGCTTCCACTAACGTTCGGTTTCGCCTTTCAACAACTCCGCTTTGTTCGTGTGTACGCAGCAATAGATGTTTGATGCTGAATTACCACTTTCTCATAGAATTCTCGAAGGGTTTTGTTAACAAATTCAGCCTTTGTCTGTTTCGATGATTCCGACGGTGTTGCGAGTCAACTTGTATTTTTGTGAGAATGGTGATGATCATTTGTGGAGCTTGGTCTTTGCTACGAAGAAAGTAGACCCAAGTCCATCGAGTGTAGTCATCAACAATTACTAAGATGTAGCGTTTGCCATTGATCGCTTGCACGCCCATCGGGCCACACAAATCCATGTGAAGAAGATGAAGCACATGCTGAGAGTCGTGTTCCACCTTTGAAGGAAAATGAGCACGAGTGCTTTTCCCTTGTTCACAAGCCGAGCAAAGGTGATCTTTTGAATACCGGAATCGTGGGAGTCCTTCAACTAGTTTGTGTCGAGCAAGGTTGGTGATGGTTTGAAAGTTTAGATGTGAGAGACGACGGTGCCATAGCCGATTTTGTTGATGTTTCCTTTGAAAGTAAGCAAATGGGAGAGGAAGCAACCATGTCTTGCATAGAGATAGTGTAGAGACTAGAATTACGCCGCACATAAGGTCATTTCCTTGTAGATCACTTAATGAAACAAGTTTTATCCCGGAAAGCAACCTCCAAATCTCCATCACAAAATTGACCTACTGAAAACAGATTGTGACCGAGGCCTTCCACATAGTAAACCCCGCTAATTTCGATGTTCCCATTGACATAATCTCCGTGAGCCCATGATAGTCAAGTGATCATTCCCTAACCTCGACAAAGCCAATGAACTTTGCAACAAAGTTTGATAACACTTTAAGATTGCCTGTCATGTGTCGGGAACATCCGCTATCAACAATCCAGAGAATGATCTCAGACACCCGATTACATAATGCATCTAATACAGATGGAATAGAAGTAGATGTGGAACCCGAAATGTTAGAGGGTTCCATAGCAGCTTTAGTAGATATACACACATCAATAGCTTTAGGTATCCACTTAAATCCTAGTGTGTTATATATCCATTTCTCCCATCTATAACTACTCTTTGCTTTAGTCTTAGTGAATTCACTAGGTGGTACTACATTCCTAGGAGGTGAAACCGAGCTACAGGGACAAAGAATGCGCTTCTTAGAATCTAAAGATGGCGGTCTACCAAGCAATGCACTTAGAAAGATTATTTGGCCTAGAGGTATTCCGGTTCTTAGGATTCCTTAAACGAGAGATTATAGCTTTAGCAACACATTTATCATGGCAATCGGAATTCATACTTTTACCACAAATAACACAAGGTGCATCGATCAATATCAAAAGTACTTAACGGTTTAGCATTCGTTACATCACTATTTCTATTACATTTGCTAGACACAATATCTATAGTGGAGGCAACGTGTGTCTTATTCAGAGTCCTAGGGTGTTCTTCTACTTTAGCATTCTTGATTGATCTTTTCTTAGGTCGCAACTTCCTATTCTTCATTGAGTGCTCTTAGGTCCGTGAAGCGGACGCTTGGAAAAGGCTCAACTATTCTGCTTCAAGAGAAGGAAGCACGCTTAGCTACTTGTGATTTGGCAAGAGAGATTCTAGGTGCATGAGTACTAAGTGTTACGGGGCTAATCTCTTAATGATTGTTGGCGGAAGTTGTTCATACTTTCCTAACATTTCTCTTAACTTGATGATAGTGTGAATCGATCTTGATTTTCGACCTAACATTTCCAAAGAAAATGCATAACTTCCTTAGTGTGTGCAAGATAATGATCAAGTTCATTTGATGCTTCATCACGAGTCTTTTGAGTAAATCAAATATGACACCATATTCCTTTTAACTTTTACAAGTTCTTGTTCATATTTTGAGATTTGACACTTGAAAGACACGCTTTGATCATCCAGTTGCTCAATTTTAGAATCGAAGGTTTTGCACGCGAATCGTTGATTTTGTTTTGAGAAGCAATTTGTTGATCGTGAATATCTTTTTGACACCAATTAAGACGACGTATTGCATTTGAAAGTTCGCTTGACAATCGCTTGTTTTCAACTAAGGACTCGACCAAGCACATTATCGTGTTCTCAACATTTACCACGTATAAATAAGATCGCAGAGATATTATCAAATGCATATGACAAAGAATTCAATAACACAACATTTTGAACATCCAGCACGATAACATCTTCCAAGAGTCGATCAACATCTTTTCTTAACATTTTCTTTTTACGCTTAGTGTTTGAAATAGATGTTTCGCTTTTCTCAAAACGCTTTTCATGACCCCAAGTTCTTTATGAAAATCCTTTTCCCATGCAATTGCACAACTTTTCAAGTTTTTAACATTAGGTAAAAGATTTTTCTCAAAAATGTCTCTTTGTTCTCGCGCCAGAGGCGATTGAAAATGTTCAACTTTGATTTCGGATCGATATTCTATCTCATGTTGTAAAATTTTGAGGTCAGCCATGAAAATGTCAAAATATCAAAGAATTTTTCGATTTTCAGGTTGTGAGTTTACTTCACTAATGGAAGGTAAAGGACCATAAGTTTGTGCAAAGTCCGTTTTGGGATTAACAATAGAAGACTCGTGTGTTCGATGATAACTCTTGGTGTGTTGGAAGAATCCGCTGGTGTGACGAAAGTGACCGGTTTAGAATAATTAAAAGGTTTGTTGTAAACAACAGCTTTTAATTTTGATCGACTCTCGTCTTCTGCATCTAATTCCTCTTGACGATGATATTCAACAACATTCATAAATGTAATTATCAATTTTATATTCGTGACCGAAACTTCGTGATTTGGTTTGAATGTTTTGTTGAAAGCTTAGGTTTGTAATCGCAAGATTCGTCCATATCCATTTGTATTGGGTTTTAAAGTAAACTTTTCAATGGTTGTGACCGACTCGCCATGTTTGTAAACAATGCTTTAAACTCTTTAAGTTTGTTTTGCAAGCCGATGATTTCTTCAAGATGATCATCTATTCGCTTCGTTGAATGCTTTTTGTATGCAGAGAACTGTTTTTGACAAGTTAACAACTCATTTTAGCTTTTTGATTTTCCAAGGTGAGAGCGCTTAATTTGCTTTTTATGTTCATGTTTCAGCTTGTTCTATTTCGCATAACAAAGCATTCTTCGCTGCTAGATCACGATCCGTCGTTCTAAATATTTTTCGCTTTTGATAAGATTTGGCAAAGGTCGCTTCAAAACCGCTTTCACGTTTTTCTTGAGTTTTGAAAAAGTTGAGTTGCTTTTGTAAACATTCAAAATCCTTTGTTAACAGTGCATTTTACTTTTCAAGTCCTCGATTTAATGCAACACATGCACCAATTTGGGATTGTTGGTCTTGAAGTAACGAGAACAAGATCTGATGGGGCAAAAGGTTCATCTTGTTTAACGTGAGTCACAACATGATCATTATTTAGATCCTCAAGTATGACCACGGAGTCAATTTGATTATCAAGGGAAACCGGTTGGTCATCTTGATCGCCAAATATAACTACGGGGTCTAGTTGAAAATCGTCGGAATGAGATGTGGATGACTCATTTTGAACATTCCAGCCTTGCCGGATGCGATGTTGGCGGAGATATGAGATCGAGATAAATATGGTTTGTTCGGTACTGAGACAAGCCATCGCTGTCATACACTGGCCCTGTGTCACTCATGTGTAACGCCTGCATATTAGCCATCAACATAACAACTGCATTGGCCTGCAAGTCCTCCATATCATCATCCGAGTCAGATTTGCCATAAAGCTCGTTCTTGTCTCCGTGAGAGTTCCACCGGCTTCATCCTTAAGAGCCAAAAGAAGAGCCTCTTTGAAATAAGCACTGCCCTTAGTCCTTGGCTTTGGGCATGCATTAGCCAGTGTCCCTTCTCATTGCGCTTGTAGCATCGAAGACCATTCAACCCATGCTTGAGCATTTCCCTGCTCCACCACTTGAGCTCGTTGTTATTCCTACCCACGATTAAACCCTTGACCACCGCCCATCTGACGACCATAATCACGATTCTGAACTTCAACACGCCCATTGTTCACAACAGCTTGAGTCCGTGTGTTAGATGAGGAACTAATACGATTGTTGGATTTGTTGGTATAACGGCTAAAGGCATTAGCAATCATAGCAAATCCTTGTTGCAATGCTTCAACGGATCGGATTCCTCGGCCGCTTCAATCATATGCTTGAGCATTATTGTTGTATGGAACCAATTGATTTTGTTGAGGTTGTTGTTGTGAAGGTGTGTTTGAAGCATTTGGTTGAGTTGCGGGTTGAGGAGAATAACGGTTTTGAGCATATAAGGCAAGTTGTTGTGGATTTTCCGGATGTGTTGGTGGAGCAATTTGAGCACGGAGAATCCTTTCCGGATCAACTTCCTTTTCATGAGGTTTCAAGTAATCGTACAACAATCCGTAGGTAGAATGATGCATGTTCTTCGCTTGACGGAGAAAAATGACATACTTCTCCCATTCAGAACCAAGACTACTCAAGAACTTAGTATTCACTGCAATTCTTGGCATGATGATGTTGTGTTTATCCAAATCATTGATGATGTCTGAAAATCTATGATGATAGGACTCTAGTGTCTCTCCGGGTTCAATCATGAAGTGTTCATAAGCCAAGTAAATTTTGGATTCCAAATCCTCCCGATTGAGTACAGATCCTTCCATAAGAAGACGAATATGATCCCACATTTTTGTGCGCTTTTGAGCATCAACAATACGAAGAATTGGGTTTGGTAATCCTAAGAGGATGTATTCCATTGCAAGTTCATCAGCTTCATAGTGTAGAAGTTCTTGAGGATTTAAATCAAAGAGCAATGTTGGTTTGTTCATCTCTTGGTGGAATGGCATTTGGATCTCCGGTACAATGATAGTAGGCATCTCAAATGGACCTTCTAAGATAACCTTCTTTAAGAACTTTCCATGTGGCTTCTTCAGATCACAAAACCTAAAGAACCTTATCACCCATTGATCGTAGTTTCCGGAAGTGAGCATTGGAGGTCTATCAAGTGATCCAGCCTCATGAATTGATTGTTGGTTGCTTAAAGCTTCACACATCTTTGCAAACCAAGTGGGTTCCTTCATAGTGTTCCTTGATGGATGTTGATTGAATTCATTTGTGTACGGTTGAACTTGAGGACTTGGTGGTGGTTGAACCATTTGAGGTTGTGGATTTGCAGAAGTTGTGGAGTATGTTGTTGATTAAATTGTTGTTGATAAATTGCTTGTTGTTGATTCCATTGTTGATGTTGTGGACTTAGTTGTTGTTGTCGTTGAGGATAAGTGTAAGGGAAATAGTTAGAGTATGGTGGTTGTGACATGTTGAAAAACTTGTGTGGTAAAATGGATCTTTGTAGTCGAATGAACCTTTGTTGATGAAGTGTCCTTAGGCGAGAAAAGACAAGAACCAAGTAGCACTTATGCGTAAAAACACCAAAAGTTACGCGAAACAATGAGGAGTTACGCGTAGGTTTTAGCTTACGCGTAAGTAGGATAAAAGCACTAAAGTTATGCGTAGACAAAAGTTAGCCGTAGAAAGTTAGGCGTAGGATTACCTTATGCGTAGACCTAAGTTTACGCCTAAAGTGAATCTTATGCGTAGGATTTCTACGCGTAAGCTTATGCTTATGCGTAATTTTAGGTTTTTGCTCAAATGATCTTTTACACTTCACGGCAAAAGATATCCAAAGTCGACGTATTTTCAGCCTTATCCAAGTAAGAAAACACGGAATAAACCAGAAAAATGAAGATCAAACCAAGGAAAATCTTACGCGTAATTTTAGGGTTTTGATACGCGTAGGATTACTCGTAACTTTGATTTTGCCCAAATGTGTTTCTAAACCGGATTTTTGTTATGGAATAGCTTCAATAGTACCAAAAGAACACAAAAGTGTGAATTTTGATGTACCAAACCTGCTAAACGGGTTACGTGAGAACCACACCTAAACAAAACAAGCTTAAAAACGTAAATCCACGCGTAAAGTTTGAAACTTTTTGCCAAAACAAGTATTTTAACACCTCAAAACATTGAAAGTACAAGAATCTTGGATTAAAAAGTGTAAAACGAGTTTTAAGATAACCAAAGTTGCTTATCTTTACGCCGTAAGACACAAAAATCAAAACTTCAATAACAAACGAGTACACCCAACTATTTGGCGATTGATACCACTGTTAGGTCACTAGTTTTACAACACAAGCTTATAAGAAAGGAGATGAGGCGATTGAACAAGTATCACACACACACACAATAATATGAAAGACGGTTATGCGAGAGTGATGAAAGAGAAAAACTTGAACAACCAACCTTCAAATGAAGGTTTACCTAAGGTATTTATAGGAGGGAAGCTAGGGCAACACTCCTAGTTCCCTTCCTATCCTTATTGCGCTTGGGTCAAGCTTATGGGCCTTCTACATAAGCTTGACCTTAAACAAACATAAAGGCCATAATAAAGCTACCTATTACATATGAAATATAAATACGTGGAATACTGTTTAGGAGTGATTCCAACAATGACAAAGCCACAACCTCAAAAGAACCCTATAGAATTTTTGAATGGAGAAAAGGTGCTTTTGTATAAATCAAGAATAAAGCTTGTTAAGAGGAAGGAATAAGCCAAGATGATTTGGACCTTATACGGTGAAAGAAACTAATCTAAAAATAAAACCGATTGTATCATAATGGACGGCGTTGGAGGCCAGGGAAGAGCATACAGCGTCTACAACCTTATGATAAGGCTTGATGGAAGAAAAGAAGGACGGCAATGAAGTCACGTAGGAAGCTGACTTGAGTCTAGCTTCAAGACTTCATGTAAATAAAGAAAAGAGAGCTTCGTGGGAGGCAACCCATGCTTAATTGTTTGCTAGTTTGTGTTATCATATATCTTTTTTGTTATTGTATGTTCTCATGTTTGAATTTGTGAAAATACTTTATTTTTGTAACTAACATAGTCCTTAATTACATATAAAGGTATTTTACAAAGGATAAGTGTAGGGAGGATTACACGTTTTTAAGAAGCGTGAACATAGGGAACTACGATAATTAAAAATGATATATATGTGTGTTTGTTAGAGTCAAATGCTTGTATCGAGTCATAATGGATGTTTTGCATGAATTTTTCCAGATTTTAAAGTTGTAATGTTTCCAGAAAAACACAGCAGACCAGTTTCTGTCAGGATAACCTGACGGCGTCAGGATAACAACCTGACGACGTCAGGAGGAGCAGAAACAGATTATTACTTTCTATCGTTTTCTGTGCTACTTATAAATTTTTGGAAATTCTCAGGTCTTAATTTTCAAAAAAAATCTGCAAACATCTATTCCACAAGCATTATATCCTAGTTTAGTAGCGTCATATATAGTTTTTCCACCAATTTTACGTGAAGGTGTCGTCTATTTTCTTAAAGTGTGCAGGTTTTATTTATCAAGAAGAAGAAACATAAGATTAGATGAATTTTATCACACATACATTCTTCTTGGAAAGAATTTAACCACTACTTCACACGGATCTTACCGAGCTAATCAGGGTAGTACTAGTTTCTTTATCTTTTAATTACCTTCCGTTATCATAACTTTGATACTTTAGGGGAACATTGGGGACAATGTTCAGTTTAAGTGTTGGGAGGGAGAATAAAACGGGGACTTTGAAACTATGCTTATCCTTGATCATTTGTCTTGTACTATTTCATTTGTGTAATAAACTATTAGAGATATTTGTTAGGGCAATTTTAGCGCCAAATTTAAAGTTTTTCATAACATGTACAGGTGGGTCTTTAGTCTTAATAAAGCATCTCATGGATAGTGTTAATACAAATAAGCCATAAAAAGGTTTATTTATATTTTACGATTTTCTAATGTTTTGTCGATAACAAACGTAAAATCATTTTAACGAAACAAATAAAATACGTAAATGGTTTGAACTAATAGTTTCTAACATACTTACATTTTCACATAAAACACTAAAACAAGTATAAGTGATTTTATGATTTAATATTACATATGTACAACAACTAGTGTTTACATATTTGGGTAAAATATACACATAACTAGTATGTAGTATATTGGGTAATATAAATGGGTAGAAACTTAAGTATCATAACCCGTTGACCAAATACATTGAACGTAGTTGGGTACAACCCAAAGTCCATGAGCCATAACCCATTGCATGACATCATGCTTATATCGTATATGGATCATATCCATAACCCATGGTATTGACCCATACCCACAAGACTAGATACATTGTACTCATTAGATACATTGAATCTAAAAGAATACCCTTGGATCAACCCATGACCCATGACCCATAACCAAAATACCCATAGGTAAAGAGGAGCGTCCCACGGATCCCTAGCTTTACGCTAGACAGATCCCTTGTGGGAGGGATCCGTGGGATCCGGGGAACAGTAGATTTTTTCCTCTATAAATAGTGAGCCATTTATTCATTGTTTCTCACCCCTTTCTAACATACTTTCCCCTTTGAGTTAAAAACTCTCTAACCTCAGATCCAAGAGATTACGAACTCTCGAGTAGGTGACTCGGGGAGTGGAGTAGGGCAAGGAAGGTGTCCTTGTAGCCGAACCACTATAAATACTCGCGTTGTGGTTTTGTGCTTTTACTCTTATCTTTTCATTAAATACTTTATATGCTTGTTTATCAACATCCAACGCACATCCAAATAGATTGACATAAGTCGATCTAAATAGTTTAAAAGGAAGTTTTAATTGGCAAAACTATTCAACCCCCCCCCCTTCTAGATTTCCACAATTGGCATCAGAGCTTCGTTACCAAGTTTCTTGATGTATAATGTACTTTAAAAACTTGATACGATCCATGGTTATATGAAAACTATAAAGAAGGTTTTTCATAAAAACAAACACCATGTTTTTTAAAAAACTTTTTGTTTGGATGTTGACTAGATGACAACATTTTTTTTATTTAACTTTCATTTAATTGCACTAATCCTCTTTGTCATGTTAATTAGTCAAAACTCATATCTACCAAGCCATAGGAATCGATTGGTAACAAGAATACCTTCCCTAAGAAGGTATCTTAGGCACAAAGAAGCTGGAATTGTCTTCTGACATTTGTTGTGTCATTTGTAAAGACATTCCTAAGTGCATTCGAGGTATGACTTTCCACTTATCTTTAAATGACATTAGCTCGATAAATAAGTATACTTACCTAGGTATTTATTTGATTATTTTTTTGTGCATATACATGCTTTACATGTAGCTTCATTAGGAAGCTCTTTCTCACATACGTATCACTCTTTCGTCTAAAAGTCATAGTTTATAAAACTTGTATTTTGTTTCACTTAATCCAAAAAAATCATATCTTTCTAATAATAAAACAAAACACAAATCTCAAAAATTCCTCCTTCCCCATAAATAAACCCTTCGTCGACCACTCTATCAAATCCAACTTTTTCAAATCTTCCAATTTCAAAAAATTTCTCTCATTCAAAACTTCATCTTCCTCTCCATTTCATCTCAACCGAAACCAAGAAGGATCGTCTTCAACATGGTTTACATCGCCCTCGTGCTCATCGTCTTAACACTCATCGCTCTTGTGTTCCCTATGACGAAGTTCTCATACGGAGACATTTACTTTGTTTTGTTAATCTACATTGGGGTTATATACCCAATCCTTTGTATCATTCTTAGCATTGAAATGAAATATTACTAATAGTCTAGTTTATCTAGGTTATTATCATAATGTGTTATCATTTCTTTTATTTTATTTCATTCTCTCATGATACATTAGAAGTTATGTATGCATGCTAAAAGAAAATGTAGGCTAAAACACATATCTTGGTATAAAACTATGAGATCTAAAACCTAAGTTTTTTATCATGAAATCTGTTTCTGTAACTACAGATCTACGGATCTTGGAAAATATACTAGCCGGATCCCTTTTGAAAGGGAACCGCGGCTACCGGAGAACAGCTTTACATGCAAATTAAAAACCACTTTCTTTCTAAAAGTAATATTCCACTAGAATATCAAAATCATAAGTGAGTTAAGTGTCATTGTTGTTAAAAACCATTGTTAAACAAAATCTAGTAAAAACGTTAGATAATCATTGGTTGACGACAAACATCATTTTCTATTAACTCATCATTTCTATAGGTTCAACTATAACGCATGAATATGAGTTTGATTTTTCACTCACTAGCGTCTACACTCCGAACATCTCCCTTGAGCCCAACACACCTGGCAATCATGTCCGTGGGTTCAACAATCTCGAAAACCGTCACTTCCACGAAGGACGTATTGTAGACACCTCTCTAGAGATTGAAGAAGGTATCAATACCTCCTTCCGAGCCATAGGACTAGAATGTCTTCTTGAAATCAATGAGAAGATATGTCCAAGGTTCATAATGGAATTATTCCATCAAGTTGAACTCGTTCGTAATGAGGATCGCTCTCTATCTCTTTGGTTTTATATCAAAAAACAAAAGTTTACTTTAACCCTTTGGCATTTTGCTCACATCCTCCGGATTCCAAATCATGGACAATGTGCCTTCACCGAAGATTGGTCTCTTGATTCTCTCTTCAACTTTCGTGAAGAAAATAGTCCATATTGTTCACACATACCCTCCCCGAAAGATTTAGATCGCATAATATGCAACTCTCGACCATATTACTCCGATCCAAACATTATCTTCACACGGGACATCCGAGAAGAGTACAAGCCCTTTGCACTCATTCTACGTGAAAATGTTTGGAGTCTTAGGGGAAATCGAGAAATCCTTCCCGCTTGTTGTGCTCACATAATGTATTGTTTGCTAACACAACAACCATACAATCGCACCTACTTCTTCGCAAGGCGAATTTTAAATCTTCAAGGTTCCAAGAATAAACTCATCCCTTATGGAATGTTCTTGACGCGCCTCTATCATAACATCATGCATTTTCATCCTCAATTTCAAAGTCCGTTGTACGTACTTGTGAACAAAATGATGGAACCGCTAAACACATCACTCATGAAGACTTTCTTCATTCTGGATTCCACCAACACTCATCAACCACTTGATGATCCTTCTAGCGAAAACGCTCAAGGAACTTAGTAGTATTTCAAATAGGATCAATCCTTTTTGTACTCGTGCTTTATCAATGTAATCCAATTTCCTTCATGAAATAAAACATCTTACATTTGATATCTTAGTGTTAGAACTTCTTAAACTAACCTTGGAATATAATGCATTGTCAAGATCATTGCATACCTTTAGTAAAGGTTCTGCTTAGCAGATGAACGGATCCCAAAGTTTGTATTAGACGGATCCCTACACTTAGGGAACCGTGGGATCCAGCAAACGGAAATTGCAATTGCAAACATTGTACTTCAAACATGTCCTTAAAACACCTCACTCTAAGCTAAACATAGTGTCTTAAGGCAAATTAAATCCTTATCAAGTTAATTAGATCTTTCCTACTCACACATAACTCACCTAAGATCACACTCAAGACGATTGTAGATCTATAGTTTCACTTAAACCCATTACTCTTCCGCTCTCTAAATCACTCTTCATGTCTCACATGATCCCTCACATCTAGCCTTAGAAATCTTTCGATTATGGCAAAATTTATCATAATCATCCTTACCTCAAAATTGGTCGAAATTGATCAAATTCTAGTTTTCCCATCTTAAGCCTTTAGGATCTTCCCCAAAACATTATCCTAAGTCACTATCTGATCTCTAGGATCATTTAGCTTCTCAATGACACTCTAAAAATCCTTAGTCTCATCTTTGTTCATTCATTGGTACTCATGAAAGTTCCAATTTCTTCCATAAAAGGCAATCATTAGCTACATCACTCATTACCTTCAAGTACTTAAGCACCCCTTCATTTAAGACACTTAGGAGGACTGAAACACTCAAGATGATATAGATCTTAGACCTTAGAAACATCATTTTTACTCTTTTATAGCTGTTGAGAGCCAGATCCCTAGGATTAGCCTAAACGGATCCCTCTAAAGAGGGAACCGTGGGATCCGGGTGACAGATTATGTCAACTCTAGCTAAAATAATCATTTCAAGCTCATCTTTCTAACTTAAACACTCCATCTCATCTTAAATGATTTCCTCGATCAGTACAAACTCTGAAGTTGACTCTTGTGCAAGTTAATCATCACATTCCAAAGAATTTTAGTGGCTTAAGGCTTGAATGCACTTGCCAAATCTCTTGCTTTATAAACCACATTGTTAGGACATCTAAAGTCATCACCTTCATCCTCATTTTCAGCACTTAAAAAAACCTTTACAAACCTTTTGATCTCATCCTGAGGAAAACTCCAAGTAGCAACTTATCCACCAAAGAACCACCCAGAAAAATTGCTCGTGTGTTGTACACGACATTTCTTCAACCGAATCATCTTCGTCAACCAACAAATGCAAGGATTTCTTCTCAACCAATCAAACCAATTCCTAAAAGGATAGTACCCCACAAAACTACCTATGCCAAACACCACCATACCTCCTAGGCCAAACAATATCATCTCCACTAAACCATCACCATTGGTTCCTAGAGCTATCTCGTTTACATCTCCATTATCATCACCACACCTCTACAATTTAGAGGATTTACCTCCTAGGCCATCTCATCCTCCTCCGCCGGCAACATTCTCCTCATTAGGAGGAATAATGGTACAAAATCAAGGTGTTGAGTCAACATTAGCTCCGGCTTCCTTTTCGCCGTTACCATCATATAATCCCGTTAGGATTATGAGAAATCATCAAAGTCAACCACCCGACCATATGGAAGTTGACACTTCTCTACCACCACCATCATTCTTGGTCGAGCCATTTTCAAATGCGCCTCCACCAATGCCTTCGTCGTTTGAGGCTCCACAAGCCGCTTCACTTGATCCGTCGCATCAAGCAATTTCATTTCTTCCACCACCACTACCTAGCCATGAAAAAGATTGTTATCATTGTCAACATGTTGAAAGTTTGATACATGAAGTACGAGAAGACCAACGTTTCATGTTCTATCACCTCCTCGAACGTTTCGACGAGATTAAACCTAAACAAACTTGACCTAGAGGACTTTAGTGGTGTCCTAGTTTCAAGCGTTACTTAGTTAGGTCTAGTAATTCCAAGTCATGTATCGATCATTTTCTTAGTTTTTAGAGTCATGTATATCATATCTCTAGTTTTATTAAATGAGAATACATGCTACTTGCTATATTTCTGAGTATATGATTATCTTGTATAATACATATCTCACTTTGATATTAACATAATGTGTTATATCACCATTGCTAAAATTGATCATCAGCCAAACGGATCCCTCATATTTGCCTAGACGGATCCCTACAAGAGGAAGAGGCGTGGGATCCGTGATAAAGAAAACTATTTTTCTACTAACTTGGATCATATTTGCAGGAAATTGTGCATTATACTTGTTTTCTAACCTTTGTTTTGTAGTTATTCAATTTACACATAAAGACTTTGACACCCTAAAGCTAGGGGAGCTTTATGTCAAAGCAATACATTGCAAATTAATTGCAATATTAGGAGTACATTTCATGACATCCCGTTGCATAATTGCAATCATCAAGGGGGAGCACATTCGTCACATAGACAAAATATTTTGCAAACTTAGTTGCAAATGAACTAGCTTGGTATTATTCTCTTGACGCTTATATAGGGATGGACTCAAGGGGAGTAAGAGCGAGATCCTTTCCGTTACTTGCTCTCTATTTTTTATTTCTTTCACATGCTTTTCCTAAAACAATGTGTTAGTTTCCTTTCGAAGCTCTTTTTGTTTCGACAAAAAGGGGGAGAAGAAAGTAAAAACTACAAATTCAAACTCTTACGAATTTTAGCTTTTCCTTAAAATAATTTTATGTTTTGTCATCAACAAAAAGGGGAAGATTGTTAATACAAATAAGCCATAAAAACGTTTATTTATATTTTACGATCTTCTAATGTGTTGTCGATAACAAACGTAAAATCATTTTAACGAAACAAATAAAATACGTAAATGGTTTGAACTAATAGTTTCTAACATACTTACGTTTTCACATAAAACACTAAAACAAGTATAAGTGATTTTATGATTTAATATTACATATGTACAACAACTAGTGTTTACATATTTGGGTAAAATATACACATAACTAGTATGTAGTATATTGGGTAATATAAATGGGTAGAAACTTAAGTATCATAACCCGTTGACCAAATACATTGAATATAGTTGGGTACAACCCAAAGTCCATGACCCATGGAGTTTGACCCATAACCCATTGCATGACATCATGCTTATATCATATATGGATCATATCCATAACCCATGGTATTGACCCATACCCACAAGACTAGATACATTGTACTCATTAGATACATTGAATCTAAAAGAATACCCATGGATCAACCCATGACCCATGACCCATAACCAAAATACCCATGGGTAGAGGAGCGTCCACGGATCCCTAGCTTTACGCTAGACGGATCCCTTGTGGGAGGGATCCGTGGGATCCGGGGAACAGTAGATTTTTTCCTCTATAAATAGTGAGCCATTTATTCATTGTTTCTCACCCTTTCTAACATACTTTCCCCTTTGAGTTAAAAACTCTCTAACCTCAGATCCAAGAGATTATGTTTTTAGTTTTATGTTTGTGTGATTCTCTAGGTTCCTCTTAAAGGCGAGATCACCACCTTTGAAGTCAAGCAAGCTCAAGTCCATGAGTTGCCATGCTTCCTCATCATCAAGACTACTAGAGTCTTCTTGTTGATGATTCTTTTCTTTCTTCTAAGAAGTTTAGTGTTGAAGACATTAGTGAAAGATGTTTCAAGGGTCAAGACGAAGACATTAGTGAAAGGTGTCGATCGTCCGTATTGTAGGCATTAGTGAAGGGTTCCTAGAAGTCAAGACACAAGACATTAGTGAAGGGTGTCTTGAAGATCTAGTTAAAGGCATTAGTGAAAGGTGCCTTAGATGTACATTCGATATGGTGTGTTTCGATGTACAAGATAGATTAGCATTAGATCCAAGGATATTGATATCCTTGATGATGTTTTTATAAGGAGTTGGTATCCTTTGGGATTAGTCGTTGGGTAGTAGTTCCTCCATTGTAATAGAACTCGGTATCTAGCCTAGTACCGGATAAAGGGTAGGCGACGTTGTGTTAGGTGTGGTTCACCTTGGTGTGAAAGAACCCGGTGGTTAGCCTAGTACCGGAAAAAGAGTAGACGACGTTGTGAAGGTTTCTCCACCATAAGGAGTTGGTGTCGTGTAGTGATTACGAACTCTCGAGTAGGTGACTCGGGGAGTGGAGTAGGGCAAGGAAGGTGTCCTTGTAGCCGAACCATTATAAATACTCGCGTTGTGGTTTTGTGCTTCTTACTCTTATCTTTTCATTGCATACTTTATATGCTTGTTTATCAACATCCAACACATATCCAAATAGATTGACATAAGTCGATCTAAATAGTTTAAAAGGAAGTTTTAATTGGCAAAACTATTCAACCCCCCCCCCCTCTTCTAGTTTTCCACAGATAGGAGTTATATGACTAGCACAAAAACCCTTTACCACTCAAATTCCACCCCAAAAATGTGAGGTTCGCCCCTAGATCTATATGAATTAAAGCATTCACCTTTAATGCTTCGAGAGTGTACCGGTAGTATAATAGATTCTAGAACTTGTTTTGTGATGCATTCTGAGATCGCTAGTGAGACTACACTTGTGTAGTTAGGAATAACTAAATGATAAAAGGCATTAGGATAACCCTTGTTTGATACCCGTATTACAATTACTTATTCCACATCGGTTGAGTAATTCCCGCACACCCTTGCAATGTACTCATCTTTAGTACACGATACCCCTTGTTAACCCCTCAGAGCCTATCCTTTTCGCGGTTCTCGTGATATTTAGGTTTTCCGGAATATCAATGAAGAGCATTGTTTACAATCCACCCCCAAATGTACACCCAAATCGCCTTAGCCTACCTTGTATGCACTCACCTATAGTGCATTATTGTATCATACTAAACCCTTAGTTCAATTATCTAGTTACTTGCATGGTTGCTAAGTCGAGTCATATCTTTTGTACACAGTTTTGGGATGATTGGGACTCATGGGTAAAGTTAAATTTTATGGAGTGACGGGAAAGAACGTTAAATTCAAATTCTCTTTATTTACGAAATAATGTACTCCAAGTGTTTTGATCTTTTCAATTCGGGTCATATTAGCGTTAGAGTAATAAAAATATCAAGTGTAGGGATGTGCCTATAAATTCGTTATATTTTGATGTTATCGTAGAGGATGGTAGAGTAAAAGTGTATGCAAAAAAAAAAAAAAAAAAAAAATCGAAAAAAGAAAGAGTAAAAAAAAGAGTGTAAAAAAATTGATAAAATGAAAAAAAAAACACACGGCCTACCATCCTACATCTATCTTTATTTTTATGTTTGTTTGTTTCAAGTTATCTAGAGTTTAGAGAGTCGAGTCTTGGCTTAGCAACGCCATTCTTCTCATACTTGTAGCATAAAAAATTTTGACTTGCCACCACTAGATCGCCTATCCAACCAAACTCTTTGTTTCCCTAACCGTAAGCCTAATGTTACAACCCTTTAAAAGACCTCTTAGATAGTTGTTCCTAGGTGCTTACGCCAAAGCGGTGGAGATTTGATCTAGTCTCAAGCCTATGGTAGTCTATGTACTATAACCGGTTAATAAGTGTTTATCTTCCATTTCCATTTACTATATTTCATATACACCCGAGAGATGAGAGAATCCAAACACCCCTTGTGAGGTGCTAGTATATAATTTTTGTGCTTGTTATGACTATTGCGGTGATTTTACTTGTTATGAATTATGTTAAACCAATGCTTTATGCCCCCTAACTTATAAATTGATTGGCCAAAAGCACATTTGCTTGAGGACAAGCAAATGCCAAGTGTAGGGATATTTGATAAGGATTTAAAACGTACAATTTTAAGAGGTCATTTAAGCCCTTAATCGCCCACTTTTATATCCGTTACTGCTTAATTTCGTTCGTTTTCCCTTTTTAGGTCTCTTGGAAGCAAAATGCTGGAATGATGCATTTTTGGACGAAAAGGAGTGAATATGTGAATAAAATGGCTAAGTCAAGATCAAGACACTCAAGCTGCTGGAATTACACCTGACGACGTCCCAAATAGAGGGCGACGCCGTCTTTCTTTATGTAATTGAATTTGTGACGACTTAGTAGCGGTTTTGCTAATTTACACATGACGGCAGGAGCTTTGAAGAGTAAGGGCGTCACGAAGACTTTTCTTCTCTCGCCTAGATCCAGCATTCGTGACGACGTCACTACTGAAGACTCGACGGTGTCACAACCACAAAGTGACGCCGCCCCAATGATGACTTGGCCAAGACGAAAACCCTAATGATCTAATGACCGACGAAGCCCCAACTATAAGGTGACGCCGTCGCAGTTGTAAAATTATATATAGAAATTGAATTTTCAGAATTTTGTAAGGTAGACTCGTGGAGTAAAAACCTAAAATGATTTTGGTCCTGTTTAGACAGTATCTTAGGGTTCTCATACCCTATTTTACATCAAGATAAGCAATTTACTTCATTGATTTCATTATGTCTTCGATTGTATGTGTGTATGCTTGCATGTTTAACATGTCCGACTAAATTTCTTGTGTGTTTGCTTAGATCTATGAAATCTAGTTATTAATTATTGATTGGTTGTCTCTTATCTTAATTGTAATTGGCTTAGGATTGCAATAGGCTATCGTTGTATTTTTAATGCTTGAGTAATCTTTGTGAACCTTAGTTTATAACCACCTAGCGTAATTGTAGACTAAGCATCCAAAGATGTTTGGTGTTGAGTCATAAGTCAGCATGTATAAGGAGTATGCACTTATAATGATATGATGAGATGCTATGATGATGTGGTTATAGTCTAGGGTCAATGATGCAACCTAGTTCTCTATAACCGATGCTCTGATACCAATCTGTCACACCCCCAAATAACCTGTTTTTGCAGCGGAATGGAATTCCTGGGGGATGACTGTCTTAGCATCAAAGTTACAGTTATATCGAACGACCTAAAGTGTCGTTTTGAAAATATCGTTTGATTAAGTAAAATAATCAGAGTTTACAAATCATAAGTCCCAAAATATTTCCAATATACCAAAATGAGTTTGTTACAATCAAACGATAGTTAAGTGCATAAAATATTTGTGAGACGCGTCGACACCGCGACTCTATGATAAGTCCACATGCATGCCATGAAGTGAATGCCTTAGGTACCTGAGATAAAACATGCTAAAAGTGTCAACACAATGGTTGAGTGAGTTCATAGAGTTTGGTTAACAAGTAAAGCTTTTAAAGAGCGATCGTGCAATAAAGGCAAATTTTTTGGTCATTTAGAATAGTCCACAAAGCAAAGGCACTTGTGTGTTCACAACCCATTGCACAAAATATAGTATGTCTGGTTTATGTTCATGCACATGTTGTCAAATGAGGTCACAAAGCAAAGGCATTGTAAATCCACTCAGTTCCAAGTCCCGCCCATACAAAACTTGCAACCTGTGTGTTCACAACTCACTGCTAAAAATAGTATGCCACTTATGTATGCATGTATCATAGTAGTTAAAATTATAAATGTTCAAGTATGTAACTAGTATATTGATCACGTACACGTGCATCAAAACTTATGCAATTAGCCATGAGTCTCCACTCCATCTCCAGAAACCTCATGTGGGTATGATGCTTACAAGGAAAGTAATAACATTGGTTCTACTTCATCTCCGAAACCCAATGCATGTGTTATCCAAGGAGACTTTGTGTTGCTCCTAAGGAAAGTAATAGCATTAGTTTTACTTCATCTCCGAAACCCAATGCGTGTGTTATCCAAAGAGACTTATCATGCGAACGGGGGATGCCCGTGGTATGTTGGGAGACTTTCAAGTTTAGTATAACACAATCAAGTATAACGCAATCAAGTGTAATGAAATCAAGCATAATGCAATCAAGTGTAATGAAATTAAGTATAATGCAATCAAGTGTAATGAAATCAAGTATAATGCAATCAAGTGTAGTTGTTTGAGTATTTATACAAGAAAAAGCAAGTAGTTGAGCATGTATCTCCCCCAAAGAGTTTAAAACAAGTATTAAAATGAGTGAAAGTGGGCTATGAATACTCACCTGGTGCAATGTTTATGATGACAATAGTAGATACACTGAAATGAGGTGCGATCTCTATCCGCAACCTAATATGAATGATGTGTTCTAATATAAGTCATGAATCAATGTCGTGCATGCAAACTCATATAATATCCATACCACTTGTACACTTTTGAAAATAAAGTTTATTGTCGAAAAATAATCTTATAACGTCTTGTCAATTTATAAATTACTTTAAAAGTATTTACGTTGAAATGATATCCTACGATAATCATTTAGTGATTTATTATGAAATTATAACTTTTCGTCGTAAAATAATGTCGTTGAAATTTTCATGAAAGTGACTAATCGGCCTCGAAAAGCTAGTCGTAAAATGGTGCACGTCGAGTGTTAGGAAATAAACTCAACGGTTTTGGAAAGCTTGTATCATTATTTTAAAGTTTTAGCATTTAGGTTTTCATCCTAGAGGTCTCGATCACGGAGAAAAATATAGATGAAGTATGGTACTTGTATCCAAAATATTGTTTAAGAGTGGTTTTCGGCAAAGTTTGAGTGACCGTATTTTATTCGTTACAACTCCGTTTGACAAACGGTTGGACATTTTGGAAAATATGCTAGGCGAACTTTCTTTTACTAGAAGACATCATGTTATAAAAAGTACTACATCCATGTTAAAAACGACCCTCAACATGGTCCCTTGTTGCCTTAATATTTGTCTAATAGAAATATATTAGTTTTTCTTATACAATAAAGTTACAGCAACTTTGTTAAATCGCGTGCAATTTAATCGTTACAAGTCTGTTTTCTACGTTTTATATGTCCTCGGAATCGTAATAATATATACTAATATATTTTTGATAAGTCGACATATTTTATAACGCTTAAGCCTCATTTTTGACTCGTAAAAAGTTGAGAATACTTGCTGAATTTTCTAAAACAAATAGTTTTCGTCGTCAAACTTCAAAAATTCATAACTTCTTCGTTATAGCTCCATTTTAACCCGTTCAAGCGGCCACGTTTTCGTTTTAAATTATATTTTCCAAATATATAGCCCAAAATATTTTGCTTACTGTCTAAAATTCCAGAATTTCAAAATATGATCAGACCTCTAAATAAAGTTGTCGAAATGAGTTTTTCTCGCGCAAAACCTATTTTAACCAATTCAAAACAACTCCGAAGCTATTCTAATCCTACCATACACCTTCTTAGGGTGTCATGGGTTCCTAGACATCACCAAGAGTGATATATTACAAGGAGTAATTATAGGATAACATAAATATATATATAACTCTTAAAATCAATAAAAAAGTGGTATAAACATCATATGACTTGCATGTTTTCTCAAGTTAAATGAAATGAACATAAAAATGAATATGAAATATGATCATGAATATGGATGCTTACTAGTAAACTTGATGAGGTTTATGAGAACAAAGGATTTTTCCTAATCACCCAAGGTTTTTATTGCACAACCTTAATCAAGAGTGATACTAGAGTGTAAAAATCTTGTCTAGAAAATATTTGATGATCCCTCTTGGTTCCTTGTGGTTGGCCGGTTGCTAGAGGAAGAGAGGAAGAAGAGAGTGTTTTAGATTTTTACTTGAAGATAATGAAGTGAATGTGTTATGGTTTTAGTATAATATGATATACTAGAGAAGATATTTGCAAATAAAAGTGAGTCATCCCTTTGAGTTGGTCGACATACATAAAAGAAGAAAAAGATAGATGAAATTTTAATAGCTAAGTACATATGTGTAGTAGAAAAGTGTAGTTAATTAAGGATGATTAATTACTTGTGTATTTATTTAAGCATTTAGGGTAGCGTTAGATAAAAATAAATTTTAACGGATCAAAATAAAATATATTGAAGTCATAAAAATTATAAAAATACATTTCTTACAAAAATTGAGTGAATAAATATTTATCGTGTAGAATTTACTTAAAACCGTGAATTATATAAATATAACAATTTATATACCAAATAAATTTAAAACAATCGGTAAACTCTTAATATTATTTTTATAATCTTAATATGAGTATAAAAATATGTTGGGATAATTTTTGAAAGTATCGGATCAAATGTTCAAAATAATTAGTTACGCGATAGCGTTTATTTAATATGAAAATTACGCGTTTAATGTAAAATGCAAAATCATGCATGAACTAATATGATGACAATGATGCTAATGAAATGTAGAATAAACCTAGTCTATATGAAATGTCCTTGATGATTGTTTATGAATTCGCAGCTAAACCCCTAAGGTTACGCGAATTTAATACTTGTAAACCTAGTTTACGATAAACGATGAAATAGTAAATGTGAGAAATGACCGGAAATTGAGAATTGTGACATTCTTCCCCGGTTAGAGGAATCACGTCCTCGTGATTCAATTATTGATACTATAGTCCGAACCGCGACAAAGGTTCTAAAAGTTCATGCTCGCATATGGTCTAAATGGTTATGTCAATGCTCATGCATATGGGTTCCTCGTTCAACTAAAATAAGTTCTCGTGCTATTGATGAGTGTCTAAATACTCATCATTTTTGTACCATCTAGACTGCAAAAACATCTGAAAACACTCAGAAATGCATCAAAATAATGAAAATATCACAAATAAGTGTTTTATGTGTTTTAAATGCAAAAATATCAAAATCAGATGAAAAACGTATCAATTTTGCATACTTGGCAGTTTTAGTCCCCCAAGTTTCAAAAGTTGTCAAATCTAGTCCCTGAAATCCAAAAATGTAAAGTTTTATCATTCAAGGTCCCTGAAATATTCTAAATTGTCAAAAATGGTCCTTGAATGAATCTTTGGGCAAATGACAGAAAAGGCCCCTCAAGTTTTGAAAATGACAAAAATGGTCCTTGGACATTTAAAAATGGAAAATAATCATCATTAGTCCTTGTACTATTCATATATGGCAGGTTTGGTCCTTGTGTGAACTTTGGAATATTGGCAAGATCAGTCCTTAACTTTGGCCGAATTACAACATTAGTCCTTGTGTTATTATTTCTACTAAACCAAACGGACACCCTTGTATTATCCAACCCAAATCCCAGCCAATCCAATATCCAAGCCCAGCATAAGCCCAACCCCCCTTAATATATAAAACGGTCAAATGGTCAATACCCCGCCAAAACCACTCGCACAATCGTTCATCCTCCTCTTCCCCACTGCAAAACCCAATACCAGGGTGGTTTTCTCATCACCCTTATCTCCCCAATTGTAAAATCACCTTTCCACCTCTCCACCTCTACATACACCCAAGAAGCATTAAATGCATTTAACCTGCTTCATGACTTTTTCCGCCAAAATGCCACATGTGTGGTTTAGATGAATTTCAATGATCCAATGGTCAGAAATGGTGGGAAACAATCAGAGGTCGACAAGAAACCAAAAGGATCATTATAAATGGAAAAAGAGAAGCAGAGGGATATATTAGTGTAGGTAGTGTAATTTAGTTCGACATAGTATAGTTTTTATATTCCAGTAATTTGAAGCTTCCAAGTACTTTTGTTATAAATTTCAGAATGTTAATCCTTTTCAATAAGCAATTTCAGTTTAAGTTCCGCTTTCAAGTTTATGCAAAATTTCATGATGATTCAATGTTGTTTTAGTTGTTGTCTTGGAAATATAAGCTTATATAAGCTCATTATATAGCTCTTATAAGTTATTAGAAACCTTTAAACTCAGTTTAGAGCTTTAATAGAAAAATTCAAAAAATTACTAATAAATTAGTTAAAAATAAAAAAGAGGTAATGGAAATAAAGATCAAGACTGAAAGGATAATCTCTCGGATTGCATATGGTTTAGAATCTTAGTGGTAAGCATATAGGTGTAATCTCAGGCCTTGGTTCTTTGTTTATGTTTGAATTCCAATTTGTAAGCTTATTTCTTCATTTTAGCAATTTCTGTTAAAAATCTTATATAATGCTTATTTATGTGATTTCATACTTCTTTGGTGTTGATAAGTCAAGATATTACTTAAAATAAGCTACTTGTTCTTTAGTTTTCTCAATTGTTGAGTTTTCAATATTTCACTAAGTAATATTGCATAATAGTGATTAGTAGGTCTTAGTTGTTATTATCGCTGTTTATGAGCTTAAATCACCCTTATAACATTAAATGTGTATGAATCAAGATCTTTGCTTAAATCAGAGTTTAGCTTTAATAAGCATCAAAACAGTTCACATAAGTAGTGTTTGGATTTGTAAGAGAAACTGTGTTTAAGTTTGTTAAAGCCTTATTATTTGATACATGTTATATTAGGTTAATATATCTCAGTGCAATAAAGAAAACTAGTCCTTGTTCTACAAAAAGTCAAAATTAGTTTTAAATTTATCTTAATTGATAGTTGTTAAGAGTTTATATTGCATATCTCATCAAAGTTGTTTATAACTAGGTACTTTAGCTAAATTCATCTCATACCTTAATACAACATAATAAGTGCATAGAATCAATCAAAAGTTCATCAAAGTCAAACTGGTTCATTATTTAAAAAGTCAAAATTTCCTAGAAGCGCTTTTGAATAAACTTACAAATTCACTGTGATCTTATCATTAGGATTTAGGACTTAAGCCTTTGGGATATTAAAGTTTAACTGCTTAACTAAATTATAAAAATAGTAGTTCACTCTAATCACTTATTAAGTGCTTTTCACTTAGCTTTTGACCCATTTTTCAAAACTCCTAACGATGCTTATGCTTATTTGAGTTTGTCTAGAGCTTATTTCTAATTCATTTAGCTTTCTCAGTTGTAACATTAGCTTGTTATAAGCTACTTAGCTTCTTTTTAGTTTTGCTTATTGGATAGCTTATTAACCACTTAGCTTAAAAATTTGTTCTTATTCCTTTCTTTTTGCCCACTGCTGAATTTTAAGACTAATCAGAGCTTATTAGTGTTTTTCAATAAAAGTTGTAGTTGTAATAATTGCTTATTTTCTTGTGCTTAATTGGTTTGTAAAAGAAAAATCCAAAAAAAAAAATATTTTGTAAAAGGTACTGCCTGGATTCGAACCCGTGTCAGCCCCTCACAGCCCCACCAACACCAACACTGTAACCATCGCCCTGGTCTTTATTGGTTTTATTTTGCAACGTTTAATATTTAAGGTACCTTGTAGTTTTATGCTAGTTAGCTTATTTCGCTTTTTAACAGCTTATTTCATTAAGCACTAGTGTAGTTTTTGATTTTTCCTAGACTCAGTAGTATCTCAAGCATTTTTTGTAAAAGTTTCAGATTTTTCAAAAATTTTTTAGTATTTTTAATAATTTAATTAGTGTTATTTGGTTTTAATTCAATAAATAATTTAAGAGTCTAAAAATACCCGGCTTTTTTCTAAAATTTTCTTTTGTCATATAGTACGTAAGAAAATTGTTTTACACTTATAGGTCTTTTATTTCATAAATTTTACGCTTTGCTTATCACTCGCGTAATTTTTATAAATAACGTACGTTTTCATTTTAAATCAAGTGTTTAGATAATTTAAGTTTACGTTTTAGTTAAAATAGTTTATTTAAGTTATTTTGTTTTATAAAATCACAAAAACATCATTGTAAAAATAGTGATAGCGTTTATTTAATACATTTTAATTTTTTAATTTCCTTTAATTTGCATTTAAGTCATTGTAATTTTAGATTCTTCTTTTAGGTATAATTATTCATCAAATCCTACTATCACTATCCTTAGTGATTATTCGACATCTGTCTGTGTGAAACACCAATTCATCCTCCGTGGACTTAACGAACCCGGAATCCACTATATTTCTCGATCTTAATTGCATTTGCCTTCTGAGTCGTTTAAGTTTGTTACGGCTGCCATTCACAAGTGGCTAGCTTGCGTGATAAAACTTGACGTTTGGGACGAACCAAATTTTTACGCCACGGGAGGTCGTAGCGTGTTTTAAGGCTTTGACCAGACTTGCACATATACCAAATTTTGTAAAAGTTTTGTTTTTAGTAAAGTTATCAAATTATCAAAAGTTCATTAACACTTTCTTAAGTGTTAACAACACCAAAAATATTTTCATTCTTTATTTTTATAAAATGTTTTTCAAAATGCCAAAATATTCCTTTTTATCCTCTTTTACCCTTTTAATTCTTTATCCCTTTACCCTCTATCCATTTGATTATAACTTCTTCTATTCTCATGGAATCTCCGACTACGATTAATTCTGGAACGAATTTGAAAAACTTCATACTTTGTCAAAAATGTCTAGAATTCGTGTTGTTCGTGATGATCCATTAATTCTGCGAAAGGATATAGAACGAGAAACCGTGACAAAGGACCGGTACTTCTCTGATAATGGAGGTGCAATACCAACCTACGGTTATCCAAAGATCTAACCCCTCAATTGCTCCTAAGCCATCTAAAATTGATCCTACACTTTCACGATTTACGGTTAAAGCAAGCATGCATTTAGACCGGTGACTAGAAAGAATGACTTGCCTAATCTTCACGTTTTCAAGAACTAGAACCGAGACCATAACGGAAGTGGTGGAATTGCTAGCTCTCAGAGCACACCACTTGTCCCACCTCCGGATTTTTCAAAATGTTCTTCGAAGTCTTAATAGTCATTCAGATCACCATGTTGGTTTTGTTGATTCTTTGAATGAACCAATTACTTCTCATAACTCTCAAATGGAATCGCTTTATTCTGTACGTTGTGGTGAGCCTCTTTTTGGTTCACCCCCTGTCGCTGGTGTAACGCTGCATAGGTGGTAATGATATTCGAACGGAGATGTTTGTTTTGTGGTTCGAGGAATTCATTTGATTATGATCCTAATCCAACTCATTTAACCACCCCTCAAACTTTTCCATTACCCACCACAACCCGACTTATCTTCATATAATCAAACATCACTACTGGAATTTTGTGGAGGTCCTCACCAAGGATTTGAGTGTCAATCCGAAACACGCTTTGTTTACTTAACGTCAGTAACACTCGGACTTTGGAAATGACCAAATTCCATATTATTCACATGACCATCCACAACAATCATTTTGTTGTGGAACCGTGGAGGTCCCCACTTTAGCTCGATTGTCAAAAGGGAACCCATTTCCTTGTAACAATTACGACTATCCCAGCATTTTACCAACCTCCACAGTTAAATGACTCAAACTCCTCACAAACCCAACAAGACACTTATCTAGAGCTTCGAGTCAGTGAAAAGAACTGAGAGTTGAGTAAAACAAGATTTCATAATGTTCGCTTTTCCTCTGATATTGTGGGGGTCCTAATGATGATTATCAATGTCAACCTTCCGGTTTTGACAAATCTCCACTCCCACAATGTCCCGCATTCAAAATTAATGAGAAATCCATAGAAGAATTAAGCAATGAAGAGCAAGCTGCTAAAATAAATACCCAAATTGCTTTTGAAAAATCTATTAAGGAATCAATTGCAAAAGAAAACAGATCTAGCTCTCAATTTCATTTTATTCCGATGACAGGATGATGAGGATACACTGATATCCTTCAATTCTATAAAGATTCATCAGTTCATCAGCTGATATTCCAGCAGTTGAGATTCATTCTCAAACAACTCTATCACGAAGCTCCCACTCACTCTCTGAACATGGGAATGAGCTTGACACTGTTCCTAAAAAGGAATTGGACGAATTCATAAAGTCTAGTGTTGAGAACCTTGTCCAAATCCCTAGAGAGTCACAGGGAATTATCGATCATGTGTGTGATATCCTCCCTCCTCTTTGTCTTCCAAAGTAATCATGTTGAGATGTGCTCCGATTCTATTGATGACGATTCGTTATCTTGGAGACATCGTTATATGGAAGAATTACTGCTTGTTAGCTTAAGAAGAGAATGATGAAGTTAATGACATCAAATCAAAGACGAAGCTCTTCGTCTTACATTACTGAATGTCAGTCTTCTCATTTCTAAAATCGAGGCTTTCAAAGAAAAACCCATTTCATCTCCTATCCCCATAAAGGATAGTGACATTTTTTCCGATGATTCTATTCTGGAAATGGAAGCCTTGTTTGATAATATGGGAGAGAAGATTAGTGGCGCATTCACTTTTCATTCTCATATTTCTCCCCGATTATGAATCATTTACATTGGAGGAGTTCACCAAGAACCCAATGATACCAATTCTGAATATGATTCATTTTCTTAGAGTTCTCCTGTGAACTTACTCATATCATATCTCTACCAGAGTATGATAACTTCTACTTTGATCTAGACACACCCGGGATATGTCTAGACCAATTGAGCTTAAAAGATGAAATTCATGCTATTATGAATTCTCCTCGATGATGATGAGTTAGTCAAGATTTTTATCATGACTTTTCTCTCTCTTCACTTATCCCGTTTCTCTGTTTTTCACTCCTTCAGAATGAAGACTATTTTGATCCCGCATTTTCATTTATCATTTTTGAGCCGGTTCTATCTATATCTTATCGGTGTGGAACTTTCACGTGCTTAAATGTTTATACAAACATTTTAAGTGAAAGTCCGATGGAGATTGTCTCTTCCACTTACTTCCCCATGAACCATAATGCGGGTCGAGTCAAGCTAGTGACTCGAATCAAAAAACATTATAAGCACCACATGGGTTTTCACCCATGAGTACCACCCTAGTGTTGGGGAGATGCCCCGTTGTTGTATATAAGTTTTCATATAAAAAAAAAAAAAAAAAAAAATGAATGAAAATTGTTGTACATATTAAAAATGAGAATAATTGTTGTGTTTCTACACTTGGCTAGTAATGTTATCTTTTTATGTTCAAGGATTCGGCATAATAGCCGGTACTTTGAATATTGAGGACAATATTCATTTCTAAGTGTGGGGGAAATTACGATCATTAATGTACCCTTTTAGTCCCTTTTTCCCCCAAAATGGCCAAATTTAAAATTTTTTAGTGGAAGTACTATGTACTAAACACAACAAATTGTAATCAGTCCACCATGTCTAACCCACATAAGGATTGGCTAATCCAGGAGCAAACGGATCTTGGTAAAGATATCTCAAATCCGTTAACGGCTTGCAATTTGCCCAAAATTGTATGGTGTTCAACTCACCATATCTTTAATTAGTAAGAGTGGCTAGCCAAGTTTATGGCTTGTGATAAAGGCAGTTGGAAAGCCATAATTGGTAATCGACTCACCAAAGATATTTTATCTAAGAGTTGGCTAGTCCGTATAAACGGCTTCTAGTAAAGACAAATCAAACCGCTTTCACGGTGATTTGCTCAAAATCATTTGGTTATCATTGTACCAAGATTCTTACTTGAACTAAAACAATTGGCTACTCCAGAAGTAATGGCTTTTGGTAAAGAGATAAAATCCATTAACTTTTCATAAATCATTGCTAGGGACTAGCAATATCTTAGTGTGGGGGATTGATGAGTGTCTAAATACTCATCATTTTTGTACCATCTAGACTGCAAAAACATCTGAAAACACTCAGAAATGCATCAAAATAATGAAAATATCACAAATAAGTGTTTTATGTGTTTTAAATGCAAAAATATCAAAATCAGATGAAAAACGTATCAATTTTGCATAATTGGCAGTTTTAGTCCCCCAAGTTTCAAAAGTTGTCAAATCTAGTCCCTGAAATCCAAAAATGTAAAGTTTTATCATTCAAGGTCCCTGAAATATTCTAAATTGTCAAAAATGGTCCTTGAATGAATCTTTGGGCAAATGACAGAAAAGGCCCCTCAAGTTTTGAAAATGACAAAAATGGTCCTTGGACATTTAAAAATGGAAAATAATCATCATTAGTCCTTGTACTATTCATATATGGCAGGTTTGGTCCTTGTGTGAACTTTGGAATATTGGCAAGATCAGTCCTTAACTTTGGCCGAATTACAACATTAGTCCTTGTGTTATTATTTCTACTAAACCAAACGGACACTTATCCAACCCAAATCCCACCAATCCAATATCCAAGCCCAAAGATAAGCCCAACCCCCTTAATATATAAACGGTCAAATGGTCAATACCCCGCCAAAACCACTCGCATGTTTCATCCTCCTTCCCCACTACAAACCCAATACCGGGTGGTTTTCATCACCCTTATCTCCCAAATGTGAAATCACCTTTTCCACCTCTCCACCTCTACATACACCCAAGAAGCATTAAATGCATTTAACTCGCTTCTATG
The DNA here is from genome assembly GCA_910596185.1 of Chrysanthemum makinoi. Taxonomy (NCBI): domain Eukaryota; kingdom Viridiplantae; phylum Streptophyta; class Magnoliopsida; order Asterales; family Asteraceae; genus Chrysanthemum; species Chrysanthemum makinoi. The sequence continues at coordinate 184,446,684 of OU343221.1, forward strand.
ACTTTTTCCCGCAAAAAATGCCACATGTGTGGTTTAGATGAATTTCAATGATCCAATGGTCGAGAAATGGTGGGAAACAATTAGAGGTCGACAAGAAACCAAAAGGATCATTATAAATGGAAAGAGAAGCAGAGGAGAAGATATATTAGTGTAGGTAGTGTAATTTAGTGTCGACATAGTATAGTTTTCATATTCCAGTGTAATTTGAAGCTTCCAAGTACTTTTGTTATAAATTTCAGTAATGTTAATCCTTTTTCAATAAGCATTTCAGCTTTTAAGTTCCGTTTCAAGTTTATAAAATTTCATGATGATTCAATGTTGTTTTAGTTGTTGTCTTGAATTATGCTTATATAAGCTCATTATATAGCTCTTATAAGTTATTAGAAACCTTTAAACTCAGTTTAGAGCTTTAATAGAAAAATTCAAAAAATTACTAATAAATTAGTTAAAAATAAAAAAGAGGTAATGGAAATAAAGATCAAGACTCAGCAGATAATCTCTGGATTGCATATGGTTTAGAAGCTTAGTGGTAAGCATATAGGTGTAATCTCAGGCCTTGGTTCTTTGTTTATGTTTGAATTCCAATTTGTAAGCTTATTTCTTCATTTTAGCAATTTACTGTTTAAAATCTTATACACCGCTATTTATGTGATTTCATACTTCTTTGGTGTTGATAAGTCAAGATATTACTTAAAATAAGCTACTTGTTCTTTAGTTTTCTCAATTGTTGAGTTTTCAATATTTCACTAAGTAATATTGCATAATAGTGATTAGTAGGTCTTAGTTGTTATTATCAATGTTTATGAGCTTAAATCAGTCCTTTATAACATTAAATGTGTGTATGAATCAAGATCTTTGCTTAAATCAGAGTTTAGCTTTAATAAGCATCAGAACAGTTCACATAAGTAGTGTTTGGATTTGTAAGAGAAACTGTGTTTAAGTTTGTTAAAGCCTTTATTATTAGTTGATACATGTTATATTAGGTTAATATATCTCAGTGCAATAAAGAAAACTAGTCCTTGTTCTACAAAAAGTCAAAATTAGTTTTAAATTTATCTTAATTGATAGTCAGTAAGAGTTTATATTGCATATCTCATCAAAGTTGTTTATAACTAGGTACTTTAGCTTAAATTCATCTCATAACAGCTTAATACAACATAATAAGTCCATAGAATCAATCAAGTTATCAAAGTCAAACCGTCATTATTTAAAAGTCAAAATTTCCTAGAAGCGCTTTTTGAATAAACTTTACAAATTCAATGTGATCTTATCATTAGGATTTAGGACTTAAGCCTGGGATATTAAAGTTTAATCGCTAACTAAATTAGAAAAATAGTAGTTCACTCCTAATCAGCTTATTAAGTGCTTTTCATAGCTTTTGACCCATTTTTTCAAAAACTGCCCTGTGCCACTGATAAGCTTATGCTTATTTGAGTTTGTCTAGAGCTTATTTCTAATTCATTTAGCTTTCTCAGTTGTAACATTAGCTTGTTATAAGCTACTTAGCTTCTTTTTAGTTTCCTTTTGCTTATTGGATAGCTTATTAACCACTTAGCTTAAAAATTTGTTCTTATTCCTTTCTTTTGCCCACCTGGAATTTTAAGACTAATTCAGAGCTTATTAGTGTTTTTCAATAAAAGTTGTAGTTTTAATAATTGCTTATTTTCTTGTGCTTAATTGGTTTGTAAAAGAAAAATCCAAAAAATAAAATATTTGAAAAGGCACTGCTGGATTCAACCGTGTCAGTCCCCTCACAGCCCCACTAACACCAACACCTGTAACCATCGCCCTGTCTTTATTGGTTTTAGTTTGCAACGTTTAATATTTTAGGTACCTTGTAGTTTTATGCTAGTTAGTTGCTTTTTTAACATTATTTCATTAAGCACTAGTGTAGTTTTTGATTTTTCCTAGACTCCTTAGTATCTCAAGCATTTTCTGTAAAAGTTTCAGATTTTTCAAAAATTTTTTAGTATTTTTAATAATTTAATTAGTGTTATTTGGTTTTTAATTCGTAATAAATAATTTAAGAGTCGAAAAAATACCCGGCTTTTTCCTAAAATTTTCTTTTGTCATATAGTACGTAAGAAAATTGTTTTTACACTTATAGGTCTTTTATTTCATAAATTTTACGTTTTTGCTTGCGCACTCGCGTAATTTTTATAAATAACGTACGTTTTCATTTTAAATCAAGTGTTTAGATAATTTAAGTTTACGTTTTAGTTAAAATAGTTTATTTAAGTTATTTTGTTTTATAAAATCACAAAAACATTGATGCGTGCCAAACAGTCAAGCTAAATCACACAAGCCCGCCACTTGTGAATGGCGGACCGTAACCAGCTTAAAACTGCTTAAGCACGAATGCAATGAAAATCTGAGGAGTATAGTGTTTCCCCGGGTCGTTATGTCCCAAATGGTGCAATGGATTATCAAACGTATAGTGATCGGGAGATTTGAACGGAAAAGGAGATTTGAGATTATTATAACTACGAAGCTCACAAATAAAACGGCTTAAATGCAAATTAAAGGAAACTAAAAAGATAAAATCTATTAAATAAACGCTATCACTATATTTAAAATGATGAACGTTTAAAACTTAAAACTAAAAACTTACGTTTAAAATAAAATTACGTAAACGCACAAAATAAAAAGTGAAACTTACACAATATAAATCCTAAAAATATGAAAATGATATTTTTACAAACCTAATGATAAAAGAAACTTTTTAGAAAAAGAAAATTATTTTTATAACTAATTATATAATTATTATTAAATAAAAACTATTTTAACTATTTAATAAATACTCTAAAATAAAAGAAAATATGAAATAAGACTAGAAAAATAAAATTAAGATTTAGAAAAATCTAAAATATCATAAAACTAATTTTAAAACTGAAAATATATTTTTTAGACTTTTTATATATTTATTATTAATTTAAAACTATTTAAAACTAATTAAAATGCTAGAAAATACAAATTAAGCTAAGAAAATTATGGAAAATACTTTTAGGCTTCTTATATTTATCTAAACTTAAGAAAAATGAAAATTATTTTTTGAACCTTTTCTTAATTTCTTATATTAAATACTATTTAAAAATGCTTAAAAACTAATTTAAATTAAGAAAAATAGCAAATGAACTTGGAAAAATCTGAAAATTTCAGGGAAACTCTAAAATAATATTAGGAAGCTATGAAAAATGGAAAACATGGGTTGCTAGGAAGAAAATGAAACTGATGTTCAAAGTGCTTAAAAATAAGCACTATGAATAAGCAATTGGAAACCAAAAGCCACCAAACTGATAAGGAAGCTATAATAAGCTAAAATAACACAAATGGAACAAGTTTCAACAAGCCTAACCCTCTGAGATGCACAAAGCACAGATTTGATAATATGAGCTTTTGCTAAAAAAACAGCCTGGGGTACTTTGACAGAGAAATAAGCACTAGAATAAGTAGGAAACTAGAAACTAAATACTAGAACTTAAAGAGGACCTGGCAAGGAGCTTGTAAACCAAAACTTAGCTCTAGACAAGCTCCCAAGAGCTTATCTGTGAGCTCTGACAACTCCTGTGTAAACCTGTAAGGCACTGATGCCCTGCAGGGGACTTGATACCATTTTAACAAGTCGATCAAGAGCTTAAATAAAATTCATAAAATTGTGCTAAAATGGACATAAGAGACTAGACCAGGAGCACTTTCTAAAACCACAAGTTATAGTGAAAATGACTTAATTGAGCTCAAGAAAAATCTCTTGGTCAAAAACTAAGAATTTCAACATTTGACTTTTTATCAAAACTGAGAAGTTGACTAAACTGAGTTTTGATCTGGATTTATGAACTAAGAATGATGTTTTAAGATAAATTAGACATAATGCAAACTAGTTCTAAGTATTTTGAATACAAAACAAGACTTGGATATGCAAAGAAACCAACAGTTGACTAAGTAATGATCAAGGACATGGATTTTGACTTTGAAGGTTTGTAGACACGTGTAATTGACTCAAATGAGTCTCAAGTGACTTAACAATCATGAAACAACAAAAGATACCCACTGATGAGGCCTCTAATACAGAAGGTGCAGCAATTCCAAACACCCTTGATGTAACTGATATGCAAATTTTAACTATGCTAACTAGTAATCCATTTTAAACCAATGACTAAACTCAGCTTAATTATCTTTAATACAACCAAACAAACAAGTAAAAACAGATTATTACTTACAGATACCAATATCAACAAAATATGAAAAATTACTTGAAAGGTGAAACTGAGATTAACACTCACAGATGTTCAACTGGTTTGCAGGCCAACATCAAACCCAATACTACACTAAATAAGCCTATTCCATCCCAATTCACAGATCTGCAACACCCATATTAGCTTCCATTTCAAATTAAGTCCCTGTTTGACTTTTGTTGACTAGGAGCCAATTTTGCTTGAAGATTAAATGTAAGCTTTTCAAAAGCTATATAGAGAATAAGTGAGCTGATTTGAATGATGAAATAAGATTTTGGAAGCTTAAATGTGAGAACAGTAGTTTGAAAATCTCAACAATACACACAAGATCAATACTTTTAAACAAACCTTGAAATTAACACTTGAAAACTGATTACAATGATACACTAACTTGAGTTTAGATCATAGAAATACAAAATTACAGATTTAAAACTAAATTAAGACATGGATAAAAAAAACGACATTAAAGGAAAATTATGAAAACTAGCTACTCCAAACTGCTTCATTCTTCTCTCTTTTATACTCCCACTTGCTCTACAATGAGCAGTTCCCACCATTTTTCCTGACCTTGGATGGATTAGAGGTGATCTTGGCCATTGAGTGGCTTTTGGCGGAAAAATGAAGTTTTAACCCTGTTGAGGAGATTGAGTGTGGGTAAGGAAGGTAATAAATGTTACTTGGATGTAGTGTTTGGGAGGGGGCAAGTGGGATAAGTGAGAGGGCTTGAGTGTGCAGGGTTTTGCAGGCTAGGTGAAGAAGAAAGGAGGAAAAGGCGGTATAGGTTGGTTTGACTTGGGTTATTAATACCAGGGGGGTCAAAAGTGCAATTGACAGGGGTCCAAAACTAGGGAAGGGTCCAAATGGGTTTTAAAGGCTTTAAATAATACAAGGACTAGTTGTGCCATTTTCTCAAAAATCAAGGACTATTCCCCCAATTAAAAGTTATTTCAAGGGACCATTAATGACAAGTTTCCATACTACAAGGACCAAACTTGACATTTTTCAATTTTCCAGGGCCATTTTTGCCAAATTTCAAAGTTGGAGGACCAAACTTGTAATTTTCTCAAGCTTTTCATATTTTTCACCAAAGGACTAAATTTGACAACTTATGACATTAAAAGGACCTTTGGTGATTTTTCTTTTGAAATTTTGACTCAGGGACTATTTTTGACAATTTTAGAAACTTGGGGGACTAAAACTGCAATTTTTGTAAATTTGATATGTTTTTCATCTGATTTTGATATTTTGATCATTTTGATGTGTTTCTGAGTGTTTTCAGATGATTTTGCAGTTTATTTTGTACAAAAATGATGAGTATTTACACACTCATCAAACATCATTGTAAAAATAGTGATAGCGTTTATTTAATACATTTTAATTTTTTAATTTCCTTTAATTTGCATTTAAGTCGCTGTAATTTATAGATCTCTTCTTTAGGTATAATTATTCATCAAAATCCTTACTGATCACTATCCTTAGTGATTATTCGACATATGTCTGTGTGAAACACCAATTCATCCTCCTGGACTTAACGACCCAGAATCCACTATATTCCTCTGATCTTAATTGCATTTGCCTTCCGAAATGCTTTTAAGTTTGTTACGGTTAGCCATTCACAAGTGGCTAGCTTGCGTGATAAAACTTGACGGTTTGGGACGAACCAAATTTTGGCGCCGCTGCCGGGAGGTCTGTTTTAAGCAAATTTCAGCATTTGCACATATACCAAATTTTGTAAAAAGTTTTGTTTTTAGTAAAGTTATCAAATTATCAAAAAGTTCATTAACACTTTTCCTAAAGTGTTAACAACACCAAAAATATTTTCATTCTTTGTTTTTATAAAATGTTTTTCAAAAATGCCAAAAATATTCCTCTTTATCCTCTTACCCTTTTTAATTCTTTATCCTTTTACCCTCTATCCATTTGATTCTAACTTCTTCTATTCTCATGGAATCTCTCGACTACGACGATTCGGAACTAATTTGAAAAACTTCATACTTTGTAAAAATGTCTAGAATTGTGTTGTTCGTGATGATCCATTAATTCGCGAAAGGATATAGAACGAAACCGGGTCAAAGGACCGTACTCTCCTCGATAATGGAGGTGCTAATACGTCCAACCTACGGTTATCCAAAGATCTAACCCTCAATTGTCCTAAGCCGCCTAAAATTGATCCTACACTTTCACGATTTACGGTTAAAAGCAAGCATGCAGAATTTAGACCGATGACTAGAAAGAATGACTTGCCTAATCTTCACGTTTCTCAAGAACTAGAACCAGAGACCATAACGGAAGTGATGGAAATTGCTAGCTCTCAGAGCACACCACTTGTCCCACCTCTGGATTTTTCAAAATGTTCTTCGAGTCTTAATAGTCATTCGGATCACCATGTTGGTTTTGTTGATTCTTTGAATGAACCAATTCTTCTCATAACTCAAATGGAATCGCTTATTCTTGTGTCGGTTGTGGTGAGCCTTTGGTTCACCCTGTCGCCGGTACGTGCGTGTACAAAGGTGGTAATGATATTCGGAACGGGAGATGTTTGTTTTGTGGTTCGAGGAATTCATTTGATTATGATCCTAATCCAACTCATTTAATCCCCTCAAACTTTTCCAATTACCCACCACAACCCGACTTATCTTCATATAATCAACATCACTACTGTGAATTTTGTGGAGGTCCTCACCAAGGATTTGAGTGTCAATCCAGAAACACGTTTGTTTACGAACGCCGTACACTCACAGACTTTGGAATGACCAAATTCCATATTATTCACATGACCGACCACAACAATCATTTTGTTGTGAGAACGGAGGTCCCCACTTTAGCTCGATTGTCAAACAGGAACCCATTTCCTTGTAACAATTACGACTATCCAGATCACGACCAACCTCCACAAGGTTAATGACTCAAACTCTCAGAAACCCAACAAGACACTTATCTAGAGCTTCGGAGTCGCTGAAAAGAACTGAGGAGTTGAGTAAAACAAAGATTTCATAATGTTCCCAGTTTTTCTTCTCTGATATTGTGGGGTCCTCATGATGATTATCAATGTCAACCTTCCGGTTTTGACAAATCTCCACTCCCACAATGTCCCGCCATTCAAAATTCACATGAGAAATCCATAGAAGAATTGCTAGTCAAGAGCAAGTTGCTAAAATAAATACCCAAATTGCTTTTGAAAAATCTATTAGGGAATCAATTGCAAAAGAAAAAGCAGCCAGATCTAGCTCTCAATTTCATTTTATTCTTGATGACAGTGATGATGAGGATACACTTGATATCCTTCAACTCTATAAAGATTCATCAAGTTCATCAGTTGATATTCCAAGCAGCTGAGATTCATTCTCAAACAACTCTATCACACCAAGCTCCCACTCACTCTCTCAACATGGGGAATGAGCTTGACACTGTCCTGAAAAGGAATCGGACGAATTCATAAAGTCTAATGTTGAGAACCTTGTCCCAATCCCTAGAGAGTCACAGGGAATTATCGATCATGTGTGTGATATCCCTCCTCCTTTTGTCTTCCAAAGTAATCATGTTGAGATGTGCTCCGATTCTATTGATGACGATTCATATTGTGGAGACATCAGTGATATGGAAGAATTACCTTCTGAGCTTGTTAGCTTAGAAGAAGAGAATGATGAAGTCACTGACACTGAAATCAAAGACGAAGCTCTTCGTCTTACATATCGAATGTCACTTTCTCATTTCTAAAATAGAGGCTTTCAAAGAAAAACCCATTTCATCTCCTATCCCCATAAAGGATAGTGACATTTTTTCCGATGATTCTATTCTAGAAATGGAAGCCTTCTGTTTTGATAATATGGGAGAGAAGATTAGTGGCAGCATTCACTTTTCATTCTCATAATTCTTCCATTATGAATCATTTACATTAGAGGAGTTCACCAGTGAACCCACTGATACCAATTCTGAATATGATTCATTTTCCTTCGAGGAGTTCTCCTGTGAACTCACTCATATCATATCTCTACCAGAGTATGATAACTTCTACTTTGATCTAGACACACCCGGGATATGTCTAGACCAATTGAGCTTAAAAGATGAAATTCATGCTATTATGAATTCTCCTTCGAATGATGATGAGTTAGTCAAGATTTTTATCATGACTTTCTTTCTCTTTATCCCGTGTTTCTCCCTGTTTCTTCACTCCTTCAGGAATGAAGACACTATTTTGATCCCGCATTTTCATTTATCATTTGTGAGCCGGTTCTATCTATATCTTATCGGTGTGGAACTTTCACGTGCTTAAATGTTTATACAAACATTTTAAGTGAAAGTCCGATGGAGATTGTCTCTTCCACTTACTTCCCCATGAACCAATAATGCGGGTCGAGTCAAGCTAGTGACTCGGGAATCAAAAACATTAGCAAGCACCACATGGTTTTCACCCATGAGTACCACCCTAGTGTGGGGAGATGCCCGTTGTTGTATATAAGTTTTCATAAAAAAAAAAAAAAAAAAATGAATGAAAATTGTTGTACATATTAAAAATGAGAATAATTGTTGTGTTTCTACACTTGGCTAGTAATGTTATCTTTTTATGTTCAAGGATTCGGCATAATAGCCGGGACTTTGAATATTGAGGACAATATTCATTTCTAAGTGTGGGGAAATTTCGCGAATTTGATCATTAATGTACCCTTAGTCCCTTTTTCCTCCAAAATGGTCAAATTTTAAAATTTTTTATTTAGTGGAAGTACTATGTACTAAACACAACAAATTGTAATCACCCACCATGTCTAACCCACATAAGGATTGGCTAATCCAGAGCAAACGGATTTGGTAAAGATATCTCAATCCGTTAACGGCTTGCAATTTGCCCAAAATTGTATGGTGTTCCATATCTTTAATTAGTGAAGAGTTGGCTAGCCCGCAAGTTTATGGCTTGTGGTAAAGGCATTGAAAGCCATAATTGGTAATCGACTCACCAAAGATATTTTATCTAAGAGCTAGTCCAAGCAAACGGCTTCGTAAAGACAAATCAAACTACATAAACCGGTGATTTGCTCAAAATCATTTGGTTATCATTGTACCAAGATTCTTACTTGAACTAAAACAATTGGCTACTCCAGAAGTAATGGCTTTTGGTAAAGAGATAAAATCCATTAACTTTTCATAAATCATTGCTAGGGACTAGCAATATCTTATTGTGGGGGATTGATGAGTGTCTAAATACTCATCATTTTGTACCATCTAGATCGCAAAACATCTGAAAACACTCGAAATGCATCAAAATAATGAAAATATCACAAAGTGTTGTATGTGTTTTAAATGCAAAATATCAAAATCGATGAAAACGTATCAAGTTTGCATTATTGGCAGTTTTAGTCCCCCAAGTTTCAAAAGTTGTCAAATCTAGTCCCTGAAATCCAAAAATGTAAAGTTTTATCATTCAAGGTCCCTGAAATATTCTAAATTGTCAAAAATGGTCCTTGAATGAATCTTTGGGCAAATGACAAAAAGGCCCCCAAGTTTTGAAAATGACAAAATGGTCCTTGGACATTTAAAAATGGAAAATAATCATCATTGGTCCTTGTACTATTCATATATGGCAGTGTTTGGTTTTGTGAACTTTGGAATATTGTCAAGATCAGTCCTTAACTTTGGCCGAATTACAACATTAGTCCTTGTGTTATTATTTCTACTAAACCAAACGGACACCCTTGTATTATCCAACCCAAATCCCAGCCAATCCAATATCCAAGCCCAACATAAGCCCAACCCCCCTTATATATATATAAACGGTCAAATGGTCAATACCCCACAAAACCACTCTCACATCGTTCATCCTCCTCTTTCCCCACTGCAGAAACCCAATACCGTGGTGGTTTTCATCACCCTTATCTCCCCAACTGTAAAATCACCTTTCCACCTCCTCCACCCTACATACACCCAAGAAGCATTAAATGCATTTAACCTCGCTCTATGACTTTTTCCCCGCCAAAATGCCACATGTGTGTTTAGATGAATTTCAATGATCCAATGGCCGAGAAAGGGAAACAATCAGAGGTCGACAAGAAACCAAAAGGATCATTATAAATGGAAAGAGAAGCAGACGAGAAGATATATTAGTGTAGGTAGTGTAATTTAGTGTCGACATAGTATAGTTTCTATATTCCAGGTAATTTGAAGCTTCCAAGTACTTTTGTTATAAATTTCAAGAATGTTAATCCTTTTTCAATAAGCAATTTCAGTTTTAAGTTCCGTTTCAAGTTTATGCAAAATTTCATGATGATTCGAATGTTGTTTTTAGTTGTTGTCTTGGAATTATAAGCTTATATAAGCTCATTATATAGCTCTTATAAGTTATTAGAAACCTTTAAACTCAGTTTAGAGCTTTAATAGAAAAATTCCAAAATTACTAATAAATTATAAAATAAAAAAAAGAGGTAATGGAAATAAAGATCAAGACCAAGGTAAAGGATAATCTCGGATTGCATATGGTTTAGAAGCTTATAAGCATATAGGTGTAATCTGTGCCTTGGTTCTTTGTTTATGTTTGAATTCCAATTTGTAAGCTTATTTCTTCATTTTAGCAATTTATGTTAAAATCTTATACACTGCTTATTTATGTGATTTCATACTTCTTTGGTGTTGATAAGTCAAGATATTACTTAAAATAAGCTACTTGTTCTTTAGTTTCTCATTGTTGAGTTTTCAATATTTCACTAAGTAATATTGCATAATAGTGATTAGTAGGTCTTAGTTGTTATTATCGCATGTTTATGAGCTTAAATCACCTTTATAACATTTTGTGTATGAATCAAGATCTTTGCTTAAATCAGAGTTTAGCTTTAATAAGCATCAGAACAGTTCACATAAGTAGTGTTTGGATTTGTAAGAGAAACTGTGTTTAAGTTTGTTAAAGCCTTTATTATTAGTTGATACATGTTATATTAGGTTAATATATCTCAGTGCAATAAAGAAAACTAGTCCTTGTTCTACAAAAAGTCAAAATTAGTTTTAAATTTATCTTAATTGATAGTTGTTAAGAGTTTATATTGCATATCTCATCAAAGTTGTTTATAACTAGGTACTTTAGCTTAAATTCATCTCATAACATTTTAATACAACATAATAAGTCCATAGAATCAATCAAAAGTTCATCAAAGTCAAACTGGTTCATTATTTAAAAAGTCAAAATTTCCTAGAAGGCTTTTGAATAAACTTTTCAATTTCACTGTGATCTTATCATTAGGATTTAGGACTTAAGCCTTTGGGATATTAAAGTTTAACCGCTAACTAAATTATAAAAATAGTAGTTCACTCCAAATCTTATTAAGTGCTTTTCACTTAGCTTCTTTGACCCATTTTTCTGAAAAACCGCCTCAGGCTAATAAGCTTATGCTTATTTGAGTTTGTCTAGAGCTTATTTCTAATTCATTTAGATTTCTGCTTGTAACATTAGCTTGTTATAAGCTACTTACTTTTTTAGTTTCCTTTTGCTTATTGGATAGCTTATTAACCACTTAGCTTAAAATTTGTTCTTATTCCTTTTTGCCCATGTTGAATTTTAAGACTAATTCAGAGCTTATTAGTGTTTTTCAATAAAAGTTGTAGTTTTAATAATTGCTTATTTTCTTGTGCTTAATTGGTTTTGTAAAAGAAAATCCAAAAATAAAATATTTGCAGTTGCCGCTGGATTCAACCCAGGTCAGCCCCTCACGCCCCACCAACACCAACACTGTGAACCATTGCGCCTTGGGTCTTTATTGGTTTTAGTTTGCAACGTTTAATATTTAAGGTATCTTGTAGTTTTATGCTAGTTATTATTTGCTTTTAATGCTTATTTCATTAAGCACTAGTGTAGTTTTTGATTTTCCTAGACTCAGAGTATCTCAAGCATTTTCTCAAAAGTTTCGTGATTTTCAAAAATGTTTTAGTATTTTAATAATTTAATTAGTGTTATTTGTTTTTAATTGTAATAAATAATTTAAGAGTCTAAAAATACCCGCTTTTTCCTAAAATTTTCTTTTGTCATATAGTACGTAAGAAAATTGTTTTTACACTTATAGGTCTTTTATTTCATAATTTTACGTTTGCTTATGACTCGCTGCATTTTTATAAATAACGACGCCATTTTAAATCAAGTTTTAGATAATTTAAGTTTACCTTTTAGTTAAAATAGTTTATTTAAGTTATTTTGTTTTATAAAATCACAAAACATCATTGTAAAAATAGTGATAGCGTTATTTAATACATTTTAATTTTTTACCTTTAATTTGCATTTAAGTCGCCATTTATAGATCTCTTCTTTTTAGGTATAATTATTCATCAAAATCCCACGATCACTATCCTTAGTGATTATTCGACATCCGTCTGTGTTAAACACCAATTCATCCTCCGTGGGACTTAACGACCCAGGAATCCACTATATTCCTCTGATCTTAATTGCATTTGCCTTTTGAGCTGTTTTAAGTTATGATTAGACTTGATGAGGCAGGCTTTCCCATTCTCATGCGTGATAAAACTTGACGGTTTGGGACGAACCAGCTATCGTGAGCATTTCCCGTCCTAAATACATGCTCTCTTATGATTAGACTTGATGAGGCAGGCTTTCCCATTCTCATGCGAAACCCTCAAAAGATTTTTAAGTAACCGATTTTTACTTAATCTCACAACTCATCAAACAAGAACTGTCATGAGATTAGGCTAAATCGGTTTGAGCAACAACTTATTTCTAGCTTGATCTTTGCAAATCATCAAACAAGAACTGTCGCTCGGATCAAACTGGAAACAAGTGGTTTAAAGAAAATCTTTTGAAAATTTGGCTCGATTACGGAATAGCTTAGACATATGAGACTACTACTCCCTTCATTGCATGATTCTTCCTGAATTAGACTGTAACGCCCCGACCCGACAAGGGTAAAGGAATCACAAATAATGGTGTCATATCAAAGCAAACATAAATATCCAAAAGAAGTCTTAACATAAATGCTGAAATAATTCAAGTCAACATGACTTCAATACATAGGTCCCAATGGAAAATAAATTCCAACAGAAATAATCTGAAATAGTAAAGTCTTTAATTTCATCATAAGATCAAAGCTAAATGTCTCTAAGGTAAGTCCACTCAGCACTCATCCCAAAGCAAAACCCAGCTCCATTGCTTAGATACCTGCCGCGGAAGAAAAGAAATGCGGCTGAGCTTCAAAAGCTCAATGAACAGATATAAAAGCAAAGCAAATACGAAACGATATCGGATACGAAATATAATGTACGAAAAAATAGCAAAATCATAATCATTTTCAGAGTATAAAACAGAATTATCGAATAAGGTTTATAGTTAACTACCACGAGCCTAGAAACAAATATCAGATCATAATCATATTCACATAAGGCAACATTTGTAGAGGAGACCTACCAGAGTTATGAAGGACGGCATGCACGAAGCATCAATCATCGATAACGATAACATATAACAGATAATGATAACGATCTAGGATGCATCCATACTCTACGCATTGATATTGGTCATATAACATAACTTGAGCTCATAACAGATAACGATAAGGACGGGCAGAACATCACTTCTACTTCCCTAGAGTCATGTCAGAGGTGCATCAATCGAAGGACATGGAACCCCCCATGACTAGTGAAATATTTGGATCGGGTGTCAAACTATCTTAGGTCAAATCGAATGTCAAACCTGATAATGATCATACTTTATCAGAAAGTTAATCATATTTTCGAAATCAGAGTTTTCATATCATATAGTTCAAAATCGATGTTTCACAATTCAAATCGAGTTCGATAAGCAACAGCTCAAACAAAAGAATGGTTCATAGCAAAGGCTTATGAAACCTTAATATAAAAGCTAACAAAAGAAAACGTTATAAGGAACCTTTACTAAAAAGGTCAGAATATCTGTACCTTATTCCAAAGCTTAATGACCAAAAGCAAAATACGGAAAGCAAAGGATTACCTTCTTCACGAACCTATACACATTAACGGTCGCATATGTGTTATTTATGATTCCATAATTGCCTAAAATGATCTTTTAATATTTGGTGTTCATACTTAATGTATTCAAGGATCTTAATATTTTATAGATTTATGATTAAATGAGACTTAAGTGTTTTATAACCAATATTGTAGATTAAGGTTCATTATGTCTTATTAAAGTTTAGGGTTAAATGTGAAAATAGTTTAAAAGTCATAACTCACATGAAATAACTAATTAATATAATTAGCTTCAAAGCCTAATCAACTCTCATTTATGTTCTAGGGTTTTCTCAATCTTTTAATATCACATTAATGCGTATTTACTTTATATGTTACGTCATTTAATGACTCATTACTCTTGTTTATTTACTCAACACATTCATGACTTAACCATACGTTACTTATACACATATTATACGCCAACTTTTATACCCATGCACGTCTATGATTTCATGTGACAACAAAAATTACTTATTATCCGGATTAGATATACATCTACACACACATGCACAATAGCTTCGACTAGATATGAACACGCATCACGTTTACACATCGACAAGCTCACTTGACTCACAACACACGCCAAGATGGTACACGGTTCACAAACCATTTAGGGTTCGGTTCACACATCACTTAGGGTTTAGGTTTTACCCTGATATGATCCTCGAGCTGACTGATCCCTGTTGTAACGCTGGTTGTTGTTACCTTGATTCGACTTCATCATTTTATTCTTGCCGCTACCGCTATCCTCGACTCGCTTCGTGGCCAGAGTCCACATTCCTTCCTGACTTACCCGCCGATCAAAACTCCTATCCACTTGACCCTCGAATCATAACTCGCCGAATTTCCCTTATAATCATTACTTTGAGTCCACCTTGAACCGACACCATCATGTTACGCTTGTTGGAACCCACACTCATGAAAGATTCAATGTTACGAAATGCCATTGCAGGCCGACATCCTCATACTCGATATAAGCAAGTCGGTCCAACACCCACTTTTCAGTCCACTTGAAGTGTTTAGCTTGACGCCTACCATCTCCAAAGCAATGTTCCCACAAAACTTACCAGCCTCATAAACCTACCCATGTACTCTCATTGAGTTCTCATGATCAAACTGTAGATTTCCTGATAATCCCTCTCATACCTTTGTCGCCTAGCGTGGGGAAGTAACGGTTATAGAAGATAGTCCTAAACTCACCAAGTACAAGTAATAGCAAAGCATTCTCCTCTCACTGCTTTGAGTGCCTTCCGCGATTCAAAACATCACCCTCCAGAAACTTAAATGCAAGCGGCTTGGTCTTAGAATTCATCTCACAACCAGGTATTCAAAGCGGCTTCTCAATATGAGTGATCCGGTCCGGCCTCGGTGGGAGTAGCAGCAGTGCTAAAGAAAGAGGCTTGAGCTTCTGCGCTCGAGCCAAGTGTGAATCGGGTGGGTTGATTACCTCCACCAACTTACAGAAGCACCCGGTCACGATTCTGATGTTGTTGATCACAGTGTCATCATCTCGGGTGTGGTAAGACGGGAAAAGTGTTGAGAGCATTAGCAATGTCGCAGCATCAAGTTGAGGAGCATCATGATCTCCATCACGTTCACCGATTCACGGCGAGTTTGAACCATCACGAGCGATATTCAAGCGATTAGTAAAATGAACAAAGGTGAGATCTGAAATGGAAGTTCCAGAAGGAAACCTAAAGTCTACCCAATCCTCACGGGTCATAGCCTAAGCTCTAAGGGTCTCAAAACCTAGGGTCCATATGTCACAGTCACGACTACAAGTCGTAAGCACTGCTCCGATACCATAAATTGTAACGCCCCGACCCGGCAAGGTAAAGGAATCACAAATAATGGTGTCATGTCAAAGCAAACATAAATATCCAAAAGTCTTAACATAAATCTTTGAAATAATTCAAGTCAACATGACTTCAATACATAGGTCCCATGGAAAATAAATTCAACGAAATAATCTGAAATAACAAAGTCTTAAATGGCATCATAAGATCAAAGCTAAATGTCTCTAAGGTAAGTCACTTCAGCTCATCCCAAAGAAAACTTCAGCTCATTGTAGATACTGTGGCGGAAGAAAGAAATGCGGCGAGCTTCAGCTCAATGAACGGATATAAGCAAAGCAAATCTGAAAGCGATATCGGATCGAAATATAATGAGCGAAAAAATAGCAAAATCATAATCATTTTGAGAGTATAAAACAGAATTATCGAATAAGGTTTATAGTTAACTACCACGACCCGAAACAAATATCGATCATAATCATATTCACATAAAGCAACATTTGTAGGGGAGACCTACCAGAGTTATGAAGGACGTGCATGCACGCAGCATCAATCATCGGATAACAGATAACATATAACAGATAACAGATAACAGATCTAGGATGCATCCATACGCCCCACAGACAGATATTTGTCATATAACATAACTTGAGCTCATAACAGATATACAGATAAGGGGCGTGGCGAGAACACCACTCTCGCCCTAGAGTCATTCAGAGGTGCATCAGCGACACGGACATGGAACCCCCATGACTAGTTAAATATTTGGCTCGGGTGTCAAACTATCTTAGGTCAATCGAATGTCAAAAGCTGCCACGGATCATACTTTATCAGAAGATTAATCATGTTTTCAAAATAAAAGTTTTCATATCATATAGTTCAAAATCGGATGTTTCACAATGAAATCGAGTTAGGATAAGCAGCAGCTCAAACAAAAGCGAGAATGGGGTTCATAGCAAAGGCTTAGGAAACCTTAATATAAAAGCTAGCGTTATAAGGAACCTTTACTAAAAGGTCGAGAATATCTGTACCTTATTCCAAAGCGAATGACCAAAAAGCAAAATACGAAAGCAAAGTTACTCCTTCTTCACAGAACCTATTCACATTAACGGTCGTACATGTTATTTATGATTCCATAATTGTCGAAATGATCTTTTAATATTTGGTGTTCATACTTAATGTATTGATGATCTTAATATTTTAAAGATTTATGATTAAATGAGACTTAAGTGTTTTATAACCAATATTGTAGATTAAGGTTCATTATGTCATTTATTAAAGTTTAGGGTTAAATTTGAAAATAGTTTAAAAGTCATAACTCACACATGAAATAACGAATTAATATAATTAGCTTCAAACCCTAATCAACTCTCATTTATGTTCTAGGGTTTTCTCAATCTTTTAATATCACATTAATGCGTTGCTTACTTTATATGTTACATCATTTAATGACTCATTACTCTTGTTTATTTACTCAACACATTCATGACTTAACCATACGTTACTTATACACATATTATACGTCAACTTTTATACCCATGCGCGTCTATGATTTCATGTGACAACAAAAGTTACTTATTATCCGGATTAGATATACATCTACACACACATGCACAATAGCTTCGACTAGATATGAACACGTACTACGTTTACACATCGACAAGCTCACTTGACTCACAACAGCGCATGGTACCGGTTCACAAACCATTTAGGGTTCGGTTCACACATCACTTAGGGTTTAGGTTTTACCTATCCTTTACTCATTTAACACACTTCCACAAACACTCACATGGTTCGGATTGTATATAGGTTTCGGCTAATATGTTTTACGCAAACCCTAACTCTTACGTATCTCTTACATATTCACGTTTACATGTTTTACTTTAGCCGAATTATATATATATGGTTCGGTTCATATATAGCTTGACATACTTAATATCCGATCATAATACACATTACAACACATGTTCTCTAATTTATTATAAGGTCCGACTTATATTTGTTGTTCTCGGTTTCATAAGGTTCGACAAAAACATAAGCTTCGACCAAAACAAAATATGATACAACATATATTAACGTTAGGGTATCAAAGGAAGACGAGAAGAACATGTTTATACCTTAGCTTGTTGGAAACAAACTCTAGACACCAAGAGTAGCAATCGGCCGAATAGAAAGAAAAAGAAAAGGGAGAGGCCAAAGAAAATACCAACTTGCAAAACTAGGGTTCCAAATTGTGTTTAGGTATTTGTATTTATAGGTGGTACTAATTTTGTTAGGGCTTGAGGGTTGTGGGCTTCGGCTTGGGTCTAACCGAACAAACAAAACCCACGCCCATTTGGCTCTCGGCTCTTGACCCAAACGAACAAACAAACACGCCCCTCTTGGGTTCTCAAATAACGAAAGACAAGCCCAACCGACGGCCCAATATTTTAGCGAGGCGTTTAACTTTCGGTTAGTACAATGTCGATCACGTACACATATTCGTTAAGTTTTAATTATAGATAAGTTCGTTTTAATTTCGTTGAATGAATATAAATGTCTTTTACGTATTTTATAAATTTCGATTTCAAGGGTATTTTAGTCTTTATTCATGTTTTAGATTTTCAGGTTTTACATAGACATAGGTGATCAGGCTATGTATAATTTAGGAGTAACTACGCAATGCTTGGACTAATCGTCTCATATGATGTTTGGTGTTGAGTCATAAGTCAGCATGTATAAGGAGTATGTACTTATAATGATATGATGAGATGCTATGATGATGTGGTTATAGTCTAGGGTCAATGATGCAACTAGTTCTCATAGCAGATGCTCACGATCTGTCTGTCACACTCCCCAAATAACTTTGTTTTCTTGTGGAATGGAATTCACGGGGGATGACCATAGCATCAAAATTCTGATTATATCGAACGACCAAAAGTGTCGTTTTGAAAATATCGTTTGATTAAGTAAAATAATCAGAGTTTACAAATCATAAGTCCCAAAATATTTCCAATATACCAAAATGAGTTTGTTACTGATCAAATGATAGTTAAGTGCATAAAATATTTGTGGAGCGTCGACATGGCGACTCTATGATAAGTCATGCATGCCATGAAGTGAATGCCTTAGGTACACGAGATAAAACATGCTATAAGTGTCAACACAATGGTTGAGTGAGTTCATAGAGTTTGGTTAACAAGTAAAGCTTTTAAGAAGCGTCGTGCAATAAAGGCAAAGTTTTTGGTCATTTAGAATAGTCCACAAAGCAAAGGCACACAGTGTTGATTGCATCCCTTGCACAAAATATAGTATGCGGTTTATGTTCATGCACATGTTGTCAAATGAGGTCACAAAGCAAAGGCATTGTAAAATCCACTTTCAGTTCCAGTCAGCCCATACAAAACTTATGACACAGTGTTTCCAACTCAACTGCTAAAATAGTATGTCACTTATGTATGCATGTATCATAGTAGTTAAAATTATAAATGTTCAAGTATGTAACTAGTATATTGATCCGCGTACACGTGCATCAAAACTTATGCAATGTATGAGTCTCCACTCCATCTCCAGAAACCTCATGTGGGTATGATGCTCACAAGGAAAGTAATAACATTGGTTCTACTTCATCTGAAACCCGATGCATGTGTTATCCAAGGAGACTTTGTGTTGCTCCTAAGGAAAGTAATAGCATTAGTTTTACTTCATCTCCGAAACCCAATCGTGTGTTATCCAAGAGACTTATCATGCGAACGAGGGAATTTGCTTTCAGGTGTATGTTGGGAGACTTTCAAGTTTAGTATAACACAATCAAGTATAACGCAATCAAGTGTAATGAAATCAAGCATAATGCAATCAAGTGTAATGAAATCAAGTATAATGCAATCAAGTGTAATGAAATCAAGTATAATGCAATCAAGTGTAGTGTTTTGAGTATTTATGTCACACCCCCAAATTACATTTTTCAGTGGAATGGAATTCACGGGATTGACTGTCATAGCATCACAATCACAGTTATATTGAGCGACCTAAAGTGTCGTTTGGAAAATACATCGTTTGATTTAATAAATATCGAGATTCAAAATGGAGTCCCAAATAAAGTTACTATGCACGGAAAATAAGTTTAGTACAAGTCAAACGATGTTTTAAAGTTCATAAAACCAAGTGAGAATAGCGTCGTCCGCGACTCCATGATGTGTCCAAATGCATGTCATGATTGAATGCCTTAGATACACGAGATAAAACATGCTAAAAAAGGTCAACACAAAGGTTGAGTGAAATCCATAGGTTTAATTAATTCGTTTGAACACAATCATCATAGTGTGAGTTAAATGGTTCACCTTTCATCGGCGCAAATCATATTTATTTCACTAAGTTCATGACACCAAAGCGTAACATCGCACCAATAAAAATTGGTAATCATCGTTTCATCGTCGCCCTAATAGGTAACTTGCCAAATTACCTTACTGGTTCAAATATAGTGCGCTCGATTTCCCTAACGGGTCAATAAGGCGGGGTGTTAATTCAATAGCCTATTCACAATATTGGCCTTCCTCGCAAGTGACTAATGGTTCATGATGTAGGGACTTTGAACATGGCAAATACTTAGTGACAATAAAACATTGTTTATATCTGATTCAAAGCATTTGTGTTCGGTTAAAAATGTAGCATGTATCTCCCCCAAGAGTTTGTAAAGCAGTTAAAAGAGTAAAAGTGGGGCTATGAACTCACATTTGCAATATTACGATGACAAAGTGGATACGAAATGTAGCGTGAATCTGAAAATGACCTATTATGAATGATATGTAATGAGTTGCAATGTAATGTTATGCATGCATTTCATTATGTTATTTATACGTTTTTGAGTTTTGGAAAATAATAATACTTGAGTGAAAATACTCTTTTGACGTCTTGACCAATCTTAAATCACTTTACAAGTATTTACGTCAAATTGTCATCCTACAATTGTTTTGTAATGATTTATGGTGAAATTATCACTTTTAAATTAGAGTAAAACAATGTCGTCGGAAATTTCATGATTGACAAAAATGGCTTTGGAAAATAATTAGAGTAAAATGGTGTATGCGTCTTACGTTAGGAAGCAGGCTTCGACGGTTTTGGAAAGTTTTCAAAATCTAAGTTTCAGTTCAGGGTTTCGACATAAAGGTCTCAAACATAAAGATAATAAAGGTTAAAGATGGTGATTTTGTCTAAATGTTGTTTAAAAAAATGAGTTTCGGCAAAGTTTAAGCATCAAGTAAATAATTTATTCAACTCCGCTATACAAACGGTTGGTCGTTTTAGAAAATATGCTTGGTGATCTTGATTTTATTAGAAGACATCGTTACAAAAGTTCTACATCATAGTTAAAACTTGCCTCCAACATGGTCGTTTTAGTTACCGTAACACTTGTCGTAAAAATAATATAGTTTTTTAAAAAGAATAATGTTCACGGCAATTTTATAGCGTGTGTATATCTTAGTCGTTTCAAATCCGTTTTCTACGTTTTATACGTCCTTAGCTTCGTATCAAAGTATACTAATATATTTTTGATAAGTCGAAATAATTTGTAAAAGCTTAAGGCTCGTTTTTGACTCGAATAAAGTAAAAATAGTATGCTGAAATTCGAGAAAAATATATATTTCGGCGTCAACTTGAAAAATTCATAACTTCTTCGTTATAACTCCGTTTTAATCCGTTCAAGCTGACCACAGTTCGTTTTAAAGTATATTTTCTAAATATCTAGGCCAAAATTCGTGCCTACTGTCGGATTTTCCAGAAAAACAAAATAAGGACAGACCACTTTTAATACTTGTGAAAATAGTTTTACTTTCGTCTAACTTTCAATCCCTTCAAATCAACTCCAAAGCTATCTAATCCTACCATACACCTTCTTAGGGTGTCATGGGTTCCTAGACATCATCAAGACCAATAAATAACAAGGGGATAATTATAGGATGACTTTATATATATGTAACTCTAAAAATCATGGTAAAAATGGTATAAATAAACACAAGTCTTGCATGCTTGCTATGAAAATGATAAAATACTTATGAAATGAAAAGGAAAGATGTAAAATGAAATGATATGCTTACAAGTTAATATGATGAGGTGCAAAGAACCAAGGTTTAACCTAAACACTCTAGGTTTTTATTTCAAAACCTTAATAAGAGTGTAATTCTAGATTGTTTAAAGCTTGATCTTGAAATTTTTGATGATTTCTTCTCCAATCTATGTCTTGGCCGGTTTTGAAAGAAAAGGAGGAAGAGAGAAAAAGCAATTTACTAGACTTGTGAATATGTTGAATGAATGAGTGAATGAAAGGATTTTGGAGTATAAATCTAAACAATCAAGAAAGTTACCAACTCATTTAATGCCTCCCCCTAGGCGGTTTTAGGGAAGATGTTTTCCCAATTATATATTTTTTTTTATAATATGCATTATGTATAAAATTGTACAAGTAAATGGATGTAAATGGAAGGTTTGTAACTTGTATAAATATATATGTGCAATTGAGGTAGCTTTAGCTAAAATACATTTTTAATGGTCCAAAGTGAAATATATTGTAGTTATAAAAATTGTAAAAATACATTTCTTACAAAATTTGAGTGGTATAGTACTTATCGTGTAGTTTTTAAGAAAAGCGTCGTAATAATATAAATTTAACGATTTATATACAAAAGAAATTTAAAACACTAGGTAAACTCAAAATATAGTTTTTATAAACTAAATGTAAGTATAAAAATATGTCGGGATAATTTTTGGAAGTATTGGATTAAATGTTCAAAATAATAACTACTTGGCGTTTAAGGTGAAATGTAAAATCATGAATGAACTAACATGATGAAAATGATGCTAATGAAATGTAGACTAAACTTAGTCTACATGAAATGTTCGTGATGATATGATCATGAATCGCCCGCTAACCATTAAGGTTCGCAATTTGGATTTCACGATAAACCTAGTTCTGATAAATGAATGAAATTGTGAAGCGTGAATTGTTTTTTGAGAAATGACTGAAATACTGAGTTGTCACATTAAGCCCATCAAAAAGGAATTGAGTCCACGAATTGAGTTGATGTTAGTCTCTCGGTTTTAGGTTTGATGTGTAAACTTTTCCCATTCTCGAGCAAAACCTCAAAAAGACTTCTTGGGTGCCGATTTTTACTTAATCTCACAACTCATCAAACAAGAACTATCCTGAGATTAGGCTAAATCGGTTTGAAATGCTGAGTCTTTTGAAAATTTGGCTTCGGTCATAGAATTACACATATAAGCCTACTACTCCCTTCATTGCATGATTAAATAAATTAGACATAAGTGATCAGGCTATGTATAATTTAGGAGTAACTATGCAATGCTTGGACTAATTGACTCATATATGATGTTTGGTATTAAGTCATAAACCCATGTATGTACAATGAGTATGCACTCGTGATGAAATGATGAGATGCTATGATGATGTAGTTATAGTCTAGGGTCAATGATGCAACCTAGTTCTCTATAACAGAAACTCACGATGCCAATCTGTCACACCCCAAATACATTTTGCGCGAATGGAATTCTGGGGATTGACTGTCATAGCATCACAATCACGATTATATTGACGACCTAAAGTGTCGTTTGGAAAATACATCGTTTGATTTAATAAAATAATCAGTTAAAAGATAGGTCCCAAATGAAAGTTACTATGCACAGAAAATAAGTTTAGTACAAGTCAAACGATGTTTTAAAGTTCATAAAACCCAGTGAGACTTTGTCGTCACCGCGACTCCATGATGTGTCCAAATGCATGCCATGAATTGAATGCCTTAGATACACGAGATAAAACATGCTTTAAAAGGTCAACACAAAGGTTGAGTGAAATCCATAGGTTTAATTAATTCGTTTGAACACAATCATCGTGAGTGTGAGTTAAATGGTTCACACTCATCGCTGAAAACAAAATCGTATTTATTTCACTAAGTTCATGACACCAAAGCGTAACATCGCACCAATAAAAATTGGTAATCATCGTTTCATCACCGCCCTAATAGGTAACTTGCCAAATTACCTTCTTGGTTCAAATATAGTGCGCTCGATTTCCCTAACAGGTCAATAAGGCGGGAGTGTTAATCTAATAGCCTATTCACAATATTGGCCACTCGCAATGACTAATGGTGCATGCTGTAGGGACTTCGAACATGGCAAATACTTAGTGACAATAAAACATTCGGTTATAGCATACAGTTCAAAGCATTTGTGTTCGATTAAAAATGTAGCATGTATCTCCCCCAAGAGTTTGTAAAACAGGTAAAAGAGTAAAAGTGGGGCTATGAACTCACCTGTTGCAATGATTACGATGACAAAAGTGGATACACTGAAATGTAGCGTGAATCTCGAAAATGACCTATTATGGATGATATGATATGTAATGAGTTGCAATGTAATGTTATGCATGCATTTCAGTATGTTATTTATACCATTTGAGTTTTGGAAAAATAATACTTTTAGTCGAAAAATACTCTTTTGACGTCTTGACCAATCTTAAATCACTTTACAAGTATTTACGTCAAATTGTCATCCTACAATTGTTTTGTAATGATTTATGGTGAAATTATCACTTTTCGTCGTAAAACAATGTCGTCGGAAATTTCATGAAAGTGACAAAATGGCTTTGGAAAAATAGTTAGTAAAAATGGTGTACGTCGATCTTTAGGAAACGAACTCGACGGTTTTGGAAAGTTTGTATCAAAATCTAAAAGTTTCAGTTCAGGAGTTTTCGACATAAAGGTCTCGAACATAAAGATAATAAAGGTTAAAGATGGTGATTTTGTCTAAATGTTGTTTAAAAAAATGAGTTTCGGCAAAGTTTAAGCATCCGTAAATAATTTATTCAACTCAGCTATACAAACGGTTGGTCATTTTGAAAAATATGCTTGGTGATCTTGATTTTATTAGAAGACATCTCGTTACAAAAAGTTCTACATCATAGTTAAAAGACCTCCAACATGGTCGTTTTAGTTACGTAACACTTGTCTTAAAAATAATATAGTTTTTCGAAAATAATAGTTCACGGCAATTTTATGGCGATGTATATCTTAGTCGTTTCAAATCCGTTTTCTCGTTTTTTACGTCCTTAGCCGTATCAAAGTATACTAATATATTTTTGAGAAGTCGAAATAATTTGTAAAGCTTAAGGCTCGTTTTTGACTCGAATAAAGTAAAAATAGTATGCTGAAATTTCAGAAAAATATATATTTAAATCGTCAACTTGAAAAATTCATAACTTCTTCGTTATAACTCCGTTTTAATCCGTTCAAGCGGCCGCAGTTCGTTTTAAAGTATAATTTCTAAATATCAAGGCCAAAAATTCGTGCCTACTGTCGGATTTTCCAGAAAAACAAAATAAGGACAGACCACTTTTAATACTTGTCGAAAATAGTTTTACTCGTACTAAACCTATTCCAATCCCTTCAAATCAACTCCAAAGCTAATCTAATCCTACAATACACCTTCTTAGGGTGTCATGGGTTCCTAGACATCATCAAGACCAATAAATAACAAGGGGATAATTATAGGATGACTTTATATATATATAACTCTAAAATCAGTAAAATGGTATAAATAAACACAAGTCTTGCATGCTTGCTATGAAAATGATAAAATACTTATGAAATGAAAAGGAAAGATGTAAAATGAAGTGATATGCTTACAAGTTAATATGATGAGGTGCAAAGAACCAAGGTTTAACCTAAACACTCTAGGTTTTTATTTCAAAACCTTGTTTAAGAGTGTAACTAGATTGTTTAAATCTTGATCTTGAAAAGTTGATGATTTCTTCTCCATCTATGTCTTGGCGGTTTTGAAAGAAAAGGAGGAAGAGAGAAAAAGCAATTTACTAGACTTGTGAATATGTTGAATGAATGAGTGAATGAAAGGATTTTGGAGTATAAATCTAAACAATCAAGAAAGTTACCAACTCATTTAATGCCTCCCCCACTAGGCGGTTTTTAGGGAAGATGTTTTCCCATTATATTTTTTATAATATGCATTATGTATAAAATTGTACAAGTAAATGGATGTAAGTAAGGAAGGTTTGTAACTTGTATATATATATATATGTGCAATTGAGGTAGCTTTAGCTAAAATACATTTTTAATGGTCCAAAGTGAAATATATTGTAGTTATAAAAATTGTAAAAATACATTTCTTACAAAATTTGAGTGGTATAGTACTTATCGTGTAGTTTTTAAGAAAAGCGTCGTAATAATATAAATTTAACGATTTATATACAAAATAAATTTAAAACACTAGGTAAACTCAAAATATTATTTTTATAAACTAAATGTAAGTATAAAAATATGCGGGATAATTTTGGAAGTATCGGATTAAATGTTCAAAATAATAACTTACGCGTTTAAGGTGAAATGCAAAATCATGAATGAACTAACATGATGAAAATGATGCTAATGAAATGTAGACTAAACTTAGTCTACATGAAATGTTCGTGATGATATGATCATGAATTCGCCGCTAAACCATTAAGGTTCGCAATTTGGAACCACGTAAACCTAGTTTACGATAAATGATGAAATTGTGAAGCGTGAATTGTTTTGAGAAATGACACGAAAGTACGAGTTGTCACATTAGCCCATCGGAATTGATCCACGAATTCAGTTAGGTAGGTCTCTCCGGTTTAGGGATTGATGTGGCAAACTTTCCCATTCTCGAGCAAAACCCTCAAAAGACTTCTTAGGTAACCGATTTTTACTTAATCTCACAACTCATCAAACAAGAACTGTCATGAGATTAGGCTAAATCGGTTTAGTGGGTCTTTTGAAAATTTGGCTCGGTCATAGAATTGCGTACACATATAAGCCTACTACTCCCTTCATTGCATGATTCTTTCTGAATTAGACATAGGTGATCAGGCTATGTATAATTTAGGAAACTATCAAATGCTTGGACTAATCGCCTCATATGATGTTTGGTATTAAGTCATAAACCCGCATGTACAATGAGTATGCACAAGTGATGAAATGATGATATGCTATGATGATGTAGTTATAGTCTAGGGTCAATGATGAAACCTAGTTCTCTATAACCGAGCTATGCCAATCGTCACACCCCAAATTACTGTTTTGTGGAATGGAATTCTTGGGAGTTGACTGTCATAGCATCACAATCACAGTTATATTGAACGACCTAAAGTGTCGTTTGGAAAATACATCGTTTGATTTAATAAAATAATCGAGTTACAAAGATAGGTCCCAAATGAAAGTTACTATGCACAGAAAATAAGTTTAGTACAAGTCAAACGATGTTTTAAAGTTCATAAAACCCAAGTGAGACGCGTCGTCACCGCGACTCCATGATGTGTCCACATGCATGCCATGAAGTGAATGCCTTAGATACCTGAGATAAAACATGCTAAAATGTCAACACAAAGGTTGAGTGAAATCCATAGGTTTAATTAATTCGTTTGAACACAATCATCGTAGTGTGAGTTAAATGGTTCACACTCATCGTAGAAAACAAAATCGTATTTATTTCACTAAGTTCATGACACCAAAGCGTAACATCGCACCAATAAAATTTGGTAATCATCGTTTCATCGCCGCCCTAATAGGTAACTTGCCAAATTACCTTCCTGGTTCAAATATAGTGCGCTCGATTTCCCCTAACTGGGTCAATAGGAGCGGGAGTGTTAATTCAAATAGGCCTATTCACAATATTCGCGCTCACTCGCAAGTGACTAATGGTGCATGATGTAGGGACTTGAACATGGCAAATACTTAGTGACAATAAAACATTCGGTTATAGCATACAGTTCAAAGCATTTGTGTTCGATTAAAAATGTAGCATGTATCTCCCCCAAGAGTTTGTAAAACAGTTAAAAGAGTAAAAGTGGGCTATGAACTCACCTGTTGCAATGATTACGATGACAAAAGTGGATACACTGAAATGTAGCGTGAATCTCGAAAATGACCTATTATGGATGATATGATATGTAATGAGTTGCAATGTAATGTTATGCATGCATTTCGTATGTTATTTATACCATTTGCGAGTTTTGGAAAAATAATAATTTTCGTCGAAAAATACTCTTTTGACGTCTTGACCAATCTTAAATCACTTTACAAGTATTTACGTCAAATTGTCATCCTACAATTGTTTTGTAATGATTTATGGTGAAATTATCACTTTTCGTCGTAAAACAATGTCGTCGGAAATTTCATGAAAGTGACAAAAATGGCTTTGGAAAATAGTCGTAAAATGGTGTACGCCGCACGTTAGGAAACGAACTCGACGGTTTTGGAAAGTTTGTATCAAAATCTAAAAGTTTCAGTTCAGGAGTTTTCGACATAAAGGTCTCGAACATAAAGATAATAAAGGTTAAAGATGGTGATTTTGTCTAAATGTTGTTTAAAAAAATGAGTTTCGGCAAAGTTTAAGCATCCGTAAATAATTTATTCCAACTCCGCTATACAAACGGTTGGTCGTTTTGAAAAATATGCTTGGTGATCTTGATTTTATTAGAAGACATCTCGTTACAAAAAGTTCTACATCATAGTTAAAAACAGCCTCCAACATGGTCGTTTTAGTTACCGTAACACTTGTCTCGTAAAAATAATATAGTTTTTCTGAAAATAATAGTTACGGCAATTTTATGAAAACGTGTATATCTTAGTCGTTTCAAATCCGTTTTCTACGTTTTATACGTCCTTAGCTTCGTATCAAAGTATACTAATATATTTTTGATAAGTCGAAATAATTTGTAAAGCTTAAGGCTCGTTTTTGACTCGAATAAAGTAAAAATAGTATGCTGAAATTTCAGAAAAATATATATTTCGTCGTCAACTTGAAAAATTCATAACTTCTTCGTTATAACTCCGTTTTAATCCGTTCAAGCGGCCACGGATTCGTTTTAAAGTATATTTTCTAAATATCAAGGCCAAAAATTCGTGCCTACTGTCGGATTTTCCAGAAAAACAAAATAAGGACAGACCACTTTTAATACTTGTCGAAAATAGTTTTACTCGTACTAAACCTATTCCAATCCCTTCAAATCAACTCCAAAGCTAATCTAATCCTACCATACACCTTCTTAGGGTGTCATGGGTTCCTAGACATCATCAAGACCAATAAATAACAAGGGGATAATTATAGGATGACTTTATATATATATAACTCTAAAAATCATGTAAAAATGGTATAAATAAACACAAGTCTTGCATGCTTGCTATGAAAATGATAAAATACTTATGAAATGAAAAGGAAAGATGTAAAATGAAATGATATGCTTACAAGTTAATATGATGAGGTGCAAAGAACCAAGGTTTAACCTAAACACTCTAGGTTTTTATTTCAAAACCTTAATAAGAGTGTAATTCTAGATTGTTTAAAGCTTGATCTTGAAATTTTTGATGATTTCTTCTCCAATCTATGTCTTGGCCGGTTTTGAAAGAAAAGGAGGAAGAGAGAAAAAGCAATTTACTAGACTTGTGAATATGTTGAATGAATGAGTGAATGAAAGGATTTTGGAGTATAAATCTAAACAATCAAGAAAGTTACCAACTCATTTAATGCCTCCCCCCCCCCACTAGGCCGGTTTTTAGGGGAAGATGTTTTCCCAATTATATTTTTTTTTTTTATAATATGCATTATGTATAAAATTGTACAAGTAAATGGATGTAAGTAAGGAAGGTTTGTAACTTGTATATATATATATATATGTGCAATTGAGGTTGCTTTAGCTAAAATACATTTTTAATGGTCCAAAGTGAAATATATTGTAGTTATAAAAATTGTAAAAATACATTTCTTACAAAATTTGAGTGGTATAGTACTTATCGTGTAGTTTTTAAGAAAAGCGTCGTAATAATATAAATTTAACGATTTATATACAAAATAAATTTAAAACACTAGGTAAACTCAAAATATTATTTTTATAAACTAAATGTAAGTATAAAAATATGTCGGGATAATTTTTGGAAGTATCGGATTAAATGTTCAAAATAATAACTTACGCGTTTAAGGTGAAATGCAAAATCATGAATGAACTAACATGATGAAAATGATGCTAATGAAATGTAGACTAAACTTAGTCTACATGAAATGTTCGTGATGATATGATCATGAATTCGCCGCTAAACCATTAAGGTTACGCGAATTTGGAACACGTAAACCTAGTTTACGATAAATGATGAAATTGTGAAACGTGAATTGTTTTGAGAAATGACCTGAAAGTACGAGTTGTCACATTCGCCCATCCAAAAAGGAATTCAGTCCCTGAATTCAGTTCGTGTTGGTCTCTCCGGTTTAGGTTTGATGTGGCAAACTTTCCCATTCTCGAGCAAAACCCTCAAAAGACTTCTTAGGTAACCGATTTTTACTTAATCTCACAACTCATCAAACAAGAACTGTCATGAGATTAGGCTAAATCGGTTTGAGTAACGGGTCTTTTGAAAATTTGGCTCGGTCATAGAATTGCTTACACATATAAGCCTACTACTCCCTTCATTGCATGATTCTTTCTGAATTAGACATAGGTGATCAGGCTATGTATAATTTAGGAGTAACTATGCAATGCTTGGACTAATTGACTCATATGATGTTTGGTATTAAGTCATAAACCCGCATGTACAATGAGTATGCACTCGTGATGAAATGATGAGATGCTATGATGATGTAGTTATAGTCTAGGGTCAATGATGCAACCTAGTTCTCTATAACCGAAGCTCTGATGCCAATCTGTCACACCCCCAAATTACCTGTTTTGCAGCGGAATGGAATTCCGGGGGATTGACTGTCATAGCATCACAATCACAGTTATATTGAACGACCTAAAGTGTCGTTTGGAAAATACATCGTTTGATTTAATAAAATAATCAGAGTTACAAAGATAGGTCCCAAATGAAAGTTACTATGCACAGAAAATAAGTTTAGTACAAGTCAAACGATGTTTTTAAAGTTCATAAAACCCAAGTGAGACGCGTCGTCACCGCGACTCCATGATGTGTCCAAATGCATGCCATGAATTGAATGCCTTAGATACCTGAGATAAAACATGCTTAAAAAGGTCAACACAAAGGTTGAGTGAAATCCATAGGTTTAATTAATTCGTTTGAACACAATCATCGTAGTGTGAGTTAAATGGTTTACACTCATCGCTGAAAACAAAATCGTATTTATTTCACTAAGTTCATGACACCAAAGCGTAACATCGCACCAATAAAAATTGGTAATCATCGTTTCATCGCCGCCCTAATAGGTAACTTGCCAAATTACCTTACTGGTTCAAATATAGTGCGCTCGATTTCCCCTAACTGGGTCAATAAGAGCGGGAGTGTTAATTCCAATAGGCCTATTCACAATATTCGCGCTCACTCGCAAGTGACTAATGGTGCATGATGTAGGGACTTCGAACATGGCAAATACTTAGTGACAATAAAACATTCGGTTATAGCATACAGTTCAAAGCATTTGTGTTCGATTAAAAATGTAGCATGTATCTCCCCCAAGAGTTTGTAAAACAGTTAAAAGAGTAAAAGTGGGGCTATGAACTCACCTGTTGCAATGATTACGATGACAAAAGTGGATACACTGAAATGTAGCGTGAATCTCGAAAATGACCTATTATGGATGATATGATATGTAATGAGTTGCAATGTAATGTTATGCATGCATTTCGTATGTTATTTATACCATTTGCGAGTTTTTGGAAAAATAATACTTTTCGTCGAAAAATACTCTTTTGACGTCTTGACCAATCTTAAATCACTTTACAAGTATTTACGTCAAATTGTCATCCTACAATTGTTTTGTAATGATTTATGGTGAAATTATCACTTTTCGTCGTAAAACAATGTCGTCGGAAATTTCATGAAAGTGACAAAAATGGCTTTGGAAAAATAGTCGTAAAATGGTGTACGTCGCACGTTAGGAAACGAACTCGACGGTTTTGGAAAGTTTGTATCAAAATCTAAAAGTTTCAGTTCAGGAGTTTTCGACATAAAGGTCTCGAACATAAAGATAATAAAGGTTAAAGATGGTGATTTTGTCTAAATGTTGTTTAAAAAAATGAGTTTCGGCAAAGTTTAAGCATCCGTAAATAATTTATTCCAACTCCGCTATACAAACGGTTGGTCGTTTTGAAAAATATGCTTGGTGATCTTGATTTTATTAGAAGACATCTCGTTACAAAAAGTTCTACATCATAGTTAAAAACAGCCTCCAACATGGTCGTTTTAGTTACCGTAACACTTGTCTCGTAAAAATAATATAGTTTTTCTGAAAATAATAGTTACGGCAATTTTATGAAAACGTGTATATCTTTGTCGTTTCAAATCCGTTTTCTACGTATTATACGTCCTTAGCTTCGTATCAAAGTATACTAATATATTTTTGATAAGTCGAAATAATTTGTAAAGCTTAAGGCTCGTTTTTTACTCGAATAAAGTAAAAATAGTATGCTGAAATTTCAGAAAAATATATATTTCGTCGTCAACTTGAAAAATTCATAACTTCTTCGTTATAACTCCGTTTTAATCCGTTCAAGCGGCCACGGATTCGTTTTAAAGTATATTTTCTAAATATCAAGGCCAAAAATTCGTGCCTACTGTCGGATTTTCCAGAAAAACAAAATAAGGACAGACCACTTTTAATACTTGTCGAAAATAGTTTTTCTCGTACTAAACCTATTCCAATCCCTTCAAATCAACTCCAAAGCTAATCTAATCCTACCATACACCTTCTTAGGGTGTCATGGGTTCCTAGACATCATCAAGACCAATAAATAACAAGGGGATAATTATAGGATGACTTTATATATATATAACTCTAAAAATCATGGTAAAAATGGTATAAATAAACACAAGTCTTGCATGCTTGCTATGAAAATGATAAAATACTTATGAAATGAAAAGGAAAGATGTAAAATGAAATGATATGCTTACAAGTTAATATGATGAGGTGCAAAGAACCAAGGTTTAACCTAAACACTCTAGGTTTTTATTTCAAAACCTTAATAAGAGTGTAATTCTAGATTGTTTAAAGCTTGATCTTGAAATTTTTGATGATTTCTTCTCCAATCTATGTCTTGGCCGGTTTTGAAAGAAAAGGAGGAAGAGAGAAAAAGCAATTTACTAGACTTGTGAATATGTTGAATGAATGAGTGAATGAAAGGATTTTGGAGTATAAATCTAAACAATCAAGAAAGTTACCAACTCATTTAATGCCTCCCCCCCCACTAGGCCGGTTTTTAGGGGAAGATGTTTTCCCAATTATATATATTTTTTTTATAATATGCATTATGTATAAAATTGTACAAGTAAATGGATGTAAGTAAGGAAGGTTTGTAACTTGTATATATATATATGTGCAATTGAGGTAGCT
Organism: Chrysanthemum makinoi; assembly: GCA_910596185.1. Classification (NCBI taxonomy): domain Eukaryota; kingdom Viridiplantae; phylum Streptophyta; class Magnoliopsida; order Asterales; family Asteraceae; genus Chrysanthemum; species Chrysanthemum makinoi. Next base: position 184,480,036 of record OU343221.1, read on the forward strand.
TTAGCTAAAATACATTTTTAATGGTCCAAAGTGAAATATATTGTAGTTATAAAAATTGTAAAAATACATTTCTTACAAAATTTGAGTGGTATAGTACTTATCGTGTACTTTTTAAGAAAAGCGTCGTAATAATATAAATTTAACGATTTATATACAAAATAAATTTAAAACACTAGGTAAACTCAAAATATTATTTTTATAAACTAAATGTAAGTATAAAAATATGTCGGGATAATTTTTGGAAGTATCGGATTAAATGTTCAAAATAATAACTTACGCGTTTAAGGTGAAATGCAAAATCATGAATGAACTAACATGATGAAAATGATGCTAATGAAATGTAGACTAAACTTAGTCTACATGAAATGTTCGTGATGATATGATCATGAATTCGCCGCTAAACCATTAAGGTTACGCGAATTTGGAACACGTAAACCTAGTTTACGATAAATGATGAAATTGTGAAACGTGAATTGTTTTGAGAAATGACCTGAAAGTACGAGTTGTCACAATTTATACAAGAAAAAGCAAGTAGTTGAGCATGTATCTCCCCCAAAGAGTTTAAAACAAGTATTAAAATGAGTGAAAGTGGGGCTATGAATACTCACCTGGTGCAATGTTTATGATGACAATAGTAGATACACTGAAATGAGGTGCGATCTCTATCCGCAACCTAATATGAATGATGTGTTCTAATATAAGTCATGAATCAATGTCGTGCATGCAAACTCATATAATATCCATACCACTTGAACACTTTTGAAAATAAAGTTTATTGTCGAAAAATAATCTTATAACGTCTTGTCAATTTATAAATTACTTTACAAGTATTTACGTTGAAATGATATCCTACGATAATCATTTAGTGATTTATTATGAAATTATAACTTTTCGTCGTAAAATAATGTCGTTGAAATTTTCATGAAAGTCACTAATCGGCCTCGAAAAGCTAGTCGTAAAATGGTGCACGTCGAGTGTTAGGAAATAAACTCAACGGTTTTGGAAAGCTTGTATCATTATCTTAAAGTTTTAGCATTTATGTTTTCATCCTAGAGGTCTCGATCACGGAGAAAAATATAGATGAAGTATGGTACTTGTATCCAAAATATTGTTTAAGAGTGGTTTTCGGCAAAGTTTGAGTGACCGTATTTTATTCGTTACAACTCCGTTTGACAAACGTTTGGACATTTTGGAAAATATGCTAGGCGAACTTACTTTTACTAGAAGACATCATGTTATAAAAAGTACTACATCCATGTTAAAAACGACCCTCAACATGGTCCCTTGTGGCCGTAATATTTGTCTAATAGAAATATATTAGTTTTTCTTATATAATAAAGTTACGGCAACTTTGTTAAATCGCGTGCAATTTAATCGTTACAAGTCCGTTTTCTACGTTTTATATGTCCTCGGAATCGTAATAATATATACTAATATATTTTTGATAAGTCGACACATTTTATAACGCTTAAGCCTCATTTTTTACTCGTAAAAAGTTGAGAATACTTGCTGAATTTTCTAAAACAAATAGTTTTCGTCGTCAAACTTCAAAAATTCATAACTTCTTCGTTATAGCTCCGTTTTAACCCGTTCAAGCGGCCACGTTTTCGTTTTAAAGTATATTTTCCAAATATCTAGCCCAAAATATTTTGCTTACTGTCTAAAATTCCAGAATTTCAAAATATGATCAGACCTCTAAATAAAGTTGTCGAAATGAGTTTTTCTCGCGCAAAACCTATTTTAACCAATTCAAAACAACTCCGAAGCTATTCTAATCCTACCATACACCTTCTTAGGGTGTCATGGGTTCCTAGACATCACCAAGAGTGATATATTACAAGGAGTAATTATAGGATAACATAAATATATATATATATATAACTCTTAAAATCAATGAAAAAGTGGTATAAACATCATATCACTTGCATGTTTTCTCAAGTTAAATGAAATGAACATAAAAATGAATATGAAATATGATCATGAATATGGATGCTTACTAGTAAACTTGATGAGGTTTATGAGAACAAAGGATTTTTCCTAATCACCCAAGGTTTTTATTGCACAACCTTAATCAAGAGTGATACTAGAGTGTAAAAATCTTGTCTAGAAAATATTTGATGATCCCTCTTGGTTCCTTGTGGTTGGCCGGTTGCTAGAGGAAGAGAGGAAGAAGAGAGTGTTTTAGATTTTTACTTGAAGATAATGAAGTGAATGTGTTATGGTTTGAGTATAATATGATATACTAGAGAAGATATTTGCAAATAAAAGTGAGTCATCCCTTTGAGTTGGTCGACATACATAAAAGAAGAAAAAGATAGATGAAATTTTAATAGCTAAGTACATATGTGTAGTAGAAAAGTGTAGTTAATTAAGGATGATTAATTACTTGTGTATTTATTTAAGCATTTAGGGTAGCGTTAGATAAAAATAAATTTTAACGGATCAAAATAAAATATATTGAAGTCATAAAAATTATAAAAATACATTTCTTACAAAAATTGAGTGAATAAATATTTATCGTGTAGAATTTACGAAAACCGTCGTAATTATATAAATATAACAATTTATATACCAAATAAATTTAAAACACCGGGTAAACTCTTAATATTATTTTTATAATCTTAATATGAGTATAAAAATATGTTGGGATAATTTTTGGAAGTATCGGATCAAATGTTCAAAATAATTTGTTACGCGATAGCGTTTATTTAATATGAAAATTACGCGTTTAATGTAAAATGCAAAATCATGCATGAACTAATATGATGACAATGATGCTAATGAAATGTAGACTAAACCTAGTCTATATGAAATGTCCTTGATGATTGTTTATGAATTCGCAGCTAAACCCCTAAGGTTACGCGAATTTAATACTTGTAAACCTAGTTTACGATAAACGATGAAATAGTAAATGTGAGAAATGACCGGAAATTGAGAATTGTGACAGGTTGCGGATAGAGATCGCACCTCATTTCAGTGTATCTACTTTTTTCATCATAAACATTGCATCAGGTGAGTTTGTAGCCCCACTTTTACTCGTTTAATTGTTTTATAAACTCTTTGGGGGAGATACATGCTCAACTACTTGCTTTTACTTTACACTTATATGAACTTAAACATCTTTTGTTTCACTCTATGTGCGCGTAAGTAGATTATGCCCGAACTAAATTGATCACTATGTTATGAACGCTATTATTTGAATCACTTTCCTTGATTTTTAACCCTTCGACATGTATATTTGAGCTCTTTTAAATTGAATTGGACCCTTTAACATATAAGTGAACACTTTGGACTTGATTTGAACTTTTTGACATATAGTTAAACTCTTTTAACTTGTACAAGGACCCTTTTGATATATTTTAAACTTGTTTGACGTGATTTTGAAGGCTTCTACTATCTTGAACCTTTTGATATTATTCGAGCTCTTTGACTGTTTTGAACTTTTGAACTCGACTTAAATCTTTGAACTTAATTACGAACTTTTGAACGGAACTCTTGAACTTAAATACAAACTTATGACTTGTTTGAACTTATTAAACCGGACGTGTTATGACCTTGACCTAAAGTCCCCTATGTTCGGAGCATCACTATAAAGTCTCCCATGTTCGGAGCATCACCATAAAGCCTCCCCGGTCCGGAGCAGAATGTCTCCCTATGGGAACGGAGCATTTTCAATCTAAAGTCTCCCCTGTTCGGAGCAGTACAAATTCTCCCATGTTCGGAGTGTTCTTAATTGTATATAATAGTTGTATGATGTACTGTTCGTACATTCGCATTGTTAGTCTCCTATTAGTAGGTAGTATGGATAGCGCTATTAGAGGTCGGCCAACCTCTCGTCCACTATGTTACGGGACGCATATTATTTATTCTAGAGGCTTTGCCTGGCATACATTATTATATATGTGGTGCAATATTGTGAATTATTATGGTAACTTATACTCGACTATTAGACACACTATATTTTGTGCAATGGGTTGTGAACACACAGGTTGCAAGTTTTGTATGGGCGGAACTTGGAACTGAGTGGATTTACAATGCCTTTGCTTTGTGAACTATTATGATAACGTGCACTTGACTTCTAGACATACTACTTTTGGCAGTGGGTTGTGAACACACAGGTTGCAAGTTTTGTATGGGCGGAACTTGGAACTGAGTGGATTTGCAATGCCTTTGCTTTGTGGACTATTCTATATGACCAAAAACTTTTCCTTTGCTGCATGAACATTCTTTAAAGGCTTTACAATTCAACTAAACTCTATGAACTCACTCAACCATTGTGTTGACACTTTTAGCATGTTTTATCTCAGGTATCTAAGACATTCACTTCATGGCATGCATGTGGACTTATCATAGAGTCGCAATGACAACGCGTCTCACATATATTTTATGCACTTAACTATCGTTTGATTGTAACAAACTCATTTTGGTATATTGGAAATATTTTGGGACCTATGTTTTGTAAACTCTGATTATTTTACTTAATCAAACGATATTTTCAAAACGACACTTTAGGTCATTCGATATAACTGTAACTTTGATGCTATGACAGTCATCCCCCAGGAATTCCATTCCCCTGCAAAACAGGTAATTTGGAGGTGTGACATTTGTCATTTGTATAATGTTATTTTGAAAAATGTTGGTCTTGCATCACTTAAGGGACTAACATATATGAATCGTCTTTTAAAAGTTAATATATAGTGTATAGCCCTTTGTCCAATATATCAATAATGTTATGTAAGTTTATTATAATCACAAAAATTAAATAGTATTGTTATCTTTAGCGATAATTAATTGTACCCCAATCAAATAGCTTTGAACAATGCTTAAATATCTATGCAAATTAATAGTATAAAATAATCTTATTATGGTGATAATTTGTAAGGTTACAAGTTTAAAAGCCACACACCAAATGATAAACGCTACACATGTAAAAAAAATAGTTATCACTGTCTAAATTACCGATAAATCAAAAAAAGACGGTCACACACGTTGGCTATACCTTTAAACTATAATATAATATTGTCAACTACATAATATCGTTGCTTTTTGTAATGCTTGAATATCTTATTACTAAAATCTTAATAACTTAAAACAATCCTATTAGAAAATATACTCCCACACTTAGATCGACTCCACATAATTTTCTTGAAAACTGTATATTTCTGCTGCTATGCAACCACGCATCAGAATTATAATCATTCAAAAATGCTTAACGTTACAAATACATTTTGTTGAAAGAAACTTATGGGTCGTCGGAATTTTACAGAATACTCGACACCGCTGCCGCTAGGCGCGGGTACTCGTCTATGTTATATAAATCGTTAATAACTAATGTATTATTTTCAAGATTTTTATATGATCTTTAATACATGTTAAGAATGTTTTATACATGTTTAGAATTTTTGATTGAGTTGCATTATCGCATGTTAAAACCATTTATAATTACATTTTGATATATTCACGTACTATTTTGAAGATTACACGAAACATTTACCACAATATCGTATATCATTAATTGTCTGCCGCTAGGAATTTTTGTTGGTATGCACGGGTACTCGCCTAGTATATACTACCTCTGTCCTTAAATAAATGTCCACTGTTGATTTTTAAAGTTTTTTTCTTTCAACTTTGATCTTAAATTATTTAATTTGTGTCATGTAATACTTGATGAAAATTATACAAATGAAAATACATTTCAAACTCAATTCATTCATATATTTTTTATCAAGTATAATATAACACAAATAAAATAATACAAAATCAAAATTAAAAAAAGAAGAATTTAAAAGTTAATAGTAGACATGGGACGCATAAAATATTTCTTTACAAGGGCAAAGCGTGGGTTAATTAAACCAGCAACCTTCTATTTATCATTACTCTTAAACAATTACAACAGGAGAACCTAGGAAATCCGGGCCTTATTATAATTTATTTTGGAACATGACTAATGAGTCAAATTAACCATGGCTCTTAAAACGTTAAAGAAATCATGTCTGTAACCAATAGCATGGAAATGATTAGATGGAATGATCTTTGTGTAGATATAAAACGCCATGCAAGCAATCATAGGCCCAATCCAGAACACCCAATGACCATCCCATAAATGACCTCCTCTAATTATGGCTGGTCCCAAACATCTTGCAGGGTTCATTCCTGCACCAGCATAGCCTTTCTTTCCAGTTAAACTTGTTGAGACGAACACAAGAAGCCCAAGAACGATTCCAATGATCGAAAACACCACTACGACACCTAAAGCCTTCGCTTGACGATGGTCGTAAGCTAACCAAATAGAAGCGAATAGGAAGATAAATGTACATATTATCTCCAGCCAAAAAGCTTGGCTTGTGTCAATTCCTGTGACCACTGGTCCATTTGGGCCTGGTGCAATAACCGTGAGTGTGCACCCTCCTAGTGAAAAATTTTGTGCAATATCATGGGTTACAACAGCTTGAAGTGCTAGTGCACCTAAGAGGCCTCCAACGCATTGTGCAATAATGTAGATAAAGGCTCGAGAGATCGAAATGAGTCCAACAAGAGCGGCTGAGAAGGATATTACTGGATTCATGTGTCCCCCAGAAATGGGGTGAACCGCTAGGAGAAGTATAGTGATGGTGATGGCAATGAGGGTTGACATTAAAACATTTGGTGTTTTGGTTTGTGTCTCGAACGATGAAATGACTATAGTATCAATCATGAACACCAGAACTGCTGTCCCAAGTAACTCTCCAATGGATGCACGCCAAACCTATTAATGTCAAATACAAATTAACACATAACAACATGCTTGCAAAAGAGCTGATTTTATAAAATGGTAACCAACTTCAATACAAATTTCTAGTTTAACCATTTGTAATAACTAGGATAAAACATCAAGTTGCCATGTGAGCGCTACATTAGAAACTTAAGGTTGCCCAGTAAAGGCACTCAATCCCTCTTATTTTTCTTGCCACATCAGCTTTCTCTTTCCAGCGACTTTCAGGCCATTTGGTGCCCCAGTAAGAAAATACCCACTTGATTGTGTTTTGAAAGTGTATTAAATGTGTTTTGCTTGTTGTTTCTATCGATCCCAAACTCGACCGAGTATGGTAAATACATCCACTCGATCGACACTCCCACAGAAGGGTGATCGACACCCAACCGATGGGAATCGATCGCCATTTCACCCTGGATCGAGACTATTGGGGCTAGCCTAACATTGTGTATAGTTGCCAACCAGTTGGCGGTCAAGTTCTCATTTGGACTAGACATATATGCGTAGATTGCCTTACGTTAGACTCGTGGAAATGATTATAATATAAACTCTTTTAACACTGATGTTATTCATGACTTAAACAACTAACTGGCTTCTAAAAACATTAACTAGCTAGAAATGAGTTGGTTATTTTCTTAGGATCAAGTAGTATAGCCATTTTTCTAATATACAAGAGGCATAAAAGTGATAAATTTATACTGACGTTCATGGAAGAAAGATCCTCCAGACCCAATCTATCTCCCAAAGAAAGAGATTGTTCCTTCTTTCCATGATCAACTTCCCATGGTTCTACCCTACAAAATATATAGAATGAAATGAGAACATTGCCTTTTAAGAAATTAATACATTTTGGTGATAATATGGAAAAAAAATGAGACTTGCCTAGGTGTGGTTGCTAAATAAGGTTGGACCTTATTTCCACTAGAAAAGCCTTCTTCATCAACTAGTACCACTTGGGCACCATTAGTTGTGGCCATTGCTTACTTTGCTCTATGCTTAAAACTCAATTGGTTTATATAAGCAACCAACATAAATAGCCACCGTCGGATATTTCGTGTACTTTGACTTTAATTTCAAAGAACGCATTTAATGTTTGATACGAAAAAGAAATGATATCTATCTAATAATTAAAGCACAAGAAATGATATAGTAAAATAGAAAGGGTAAGGGGACATCATTGTCACAACTCATAACTCTGAAAACTACAAATAACAAATTTGAATAGCATGATGTTTGTTACCATTAAACTGTCATCACCGGCTTAAGGTTGCTGTGTTTCCGAATTTGAGAAAAATAAAAAATAGGAAAAAGATAATATAAATGGATACAAAGACAAGTACTTTTATATTTCGTGTTTCCTAGCTAGATACGATCATAAAGATTAATCAACTGTAAATTCTCGACAAAAATAATAACCTTAAGTGATAAATATGATAAACTTGATCAGAAATCTCTATCTATTTTTAGTATGGACATTTAATAGGAAACATGAATAATAAATTTGAAACATATTAGCAAATTTATTTTACTTTCCTCTCCTTCGTTAGTACATTTGAGATAAATTTTGGAAGTGAAATTAGCGTAAAAGAATTTTATAATTGATTAAAAACTTTTATTGTTTTGTGGATGGATTGGTGTTTTTCTCCAAAAACAAAAAATTATTAATTACTACGTATTCTTTAGTGTTGTGATAGCTTTGCCGGGCTTCAACACCCGTAATTTACTAATTCGTCTTTGAAGATTAAAGATGATTATGATTTAATGTACTTGCTGTTTGCTAGCACAACCAACAACTACATTGATTGAAAAATATTCAACATACTATACAGAGTAAGTACACAATTATTCACAAAGAAGAGATATGAAATGTCTATATATAGAAATGTTAACATGAACTATAATAGTAGTAGTTAATTATGAGTGGACTGAGATCTCTAACATGACGGCTTTTAAATGACTAGGCGAGTACCAGCGCCTAGCGGCAGCGGTTTCTAGCGTCAGATAATTAATGATTTGTGATACTATGGTGAGTGTTTTGTGTCGCGTAAAACTAACAAGGATGGGATTAATGGTGCCGTTGTTAAAAAGAACGCAAGTACCAAAATAAGAATGAATGTGATTAGTTAAAAAAAAAAAGAAGCTAATTTTGGCTATTTTATAAAAGTTTTGGGCACTTTTAGCCCCATTTTCTTTTTGAAATGGGCGTATTTAGCCTATTGAAAAGTTAAATGTGCACTAACAGGCACATATTTTCTCTTAATTGTAAAACATTATAATCGTTTTTGAAAAAAACACTTATTTATATAATATATTTATATAGCGACAGATCGTTTTGTGTTAAAAAAAATTTATGGGTTATAAACGAAAAATAATAAAAGTTTGAAGATTTGGGGATTAGACATAATGTTTTGAAACCCGGTACGACCGGGTGGTTCGACCGGTTGAACCGTTCCCGTCGAAAAACGGGTCGATTTAAACCGAGTCAACCCGACAGGTTGGGTCAAAATGGGTCAAATTAAACATGGTCAACCCACCGGTTTTGAAACATCCAGGGTCAATCCGGTTTTCGATATTTATTAATAGTTTCAAATTTTCACTTTTTACTTTTTGGTTTTTCCTTTATATATAGTGTAACAGGGTACCCGCGCGTTGCGGCGGCGATTAACCGGAGAAATAGATCTCGATGAGACCTGATTTACCAGTTTGTATCGGTTTCAACGGGTCCTCTCTAGTTCGTTTTCGGATGACTGTTATTGGTTAGCCGAACTGGTGGCGACACCAGTTTCCGGTTGAACCCGTTGGTCCGATCCGATTTTCAAAACTATATGTACCATCAACTTGTTAGCTTGTATGAAGCTTTGTGTGTTTTATTAATTTGTATAATGTATATAATAACATGTACTTTTCATTTTAGGGTGTTTTAAAAATAATATTAATTAGTATGTTTAATTATTTTATATTTAGAATTATGTTGTACTCCATAGCTTGTTTAAATTGTACGTTGTGAAATTTTTATTTTACTTTTTAGTAAGATAGTTTTAGTGATAAAAAAAGTTTATGAGTTATAAACGAATAATAGTAAAAGTTTGAGAAATTGAGGATTAACATAATATTCTGAAACCCGGTTCGACCCTGGAGGTTCAACTGGTTGAACCGTTCCGGTTAAAAAACGAGTCAATATAAACCGGGTCAACCCGACGGGTTAGGTCGAAAAAACGGGTCAAATTAAACCGGGTCCTGGGTCAACCCGGTTTTCGATGCGTATTAATAGTTTCTTTTTAAACCATATGTATGTATTAATAGTTGAAATTACTCATAATTAATTATTTCAACATTTCCTTTTTAATTTTTTCCACATTTCACTTTCTTGACTTTTCACTTTTTACTTTGACCATTTTTCTATTATAGATAGTATAGATATAGATGAGTCATGTCTATGCATGATGTAGAAAGATATGCATGCAACCGATCAAAACTCATCATCAATATTTACTTACTTGCACCTTTTGCTATAAAGTTTCCTTTTCACCCAACTCCACGCGTGCTTCTTAACTGCAACCCTTAACCTTGAAATCTTTTTTATGAGCCTCCTATTTCTTATTGTTGGGTTCTATTAGGTGGTTAAGTTGATATGAGTTAATCCCAAACAAATGTAAATGTACGTACAATACATTGAAATAAAATAGTTTCCAAGTTTTAGTTGATAATACAAAGTTACAAGCCACGACGAGATCGATCATCATTAGGCATGATCATTAAGTGTAAGTAAGATCGTTTTCAAAAGTCTAGTTGTAAATAGAAAAATTTTACATCTTTGCTAACGATTTCCCAAAAGAGATTGTGTAAAAATTGTAACTCATGTGTGAAAGTGTTCCTCAACTAAATAATTGGGGGTTTAATTTATACTTAAGATATTGTGAGATTGATTTGTTGTATGGGAAAATGATTATTGCTACAACTTCTTTAGCCTTTTTTTGCTATACACCTCCGCCACAAATGATCTTGTATACCCCCAATTTAAATATGGAGAACGGATATGAAAGCAAACATGGATTGGTGAATAGGCTGTCAAATTTGAAAGAAGAAAAAGGCTAAAGAAGCTGTAGCAGTGATCATTTCCCTTTATTGTATATATATGTAATGTGAGATAGTTAGTTGTCGTTGAAAAAAGGTTTATGCATTTTATATGATAATTGTCATATGCTCGCATTAAATTTAATCGATGTAAAAGAAGAGTGTCTCATTCAACTCGTATAGAAACTTATTAAAGTCGTTGCTAGATATTAATGAGGTAAGAAAAAGAAGATAGCATGAGTCAACTATGCTAAAATAATATAGTTTCAAACTTCAAGTTGTTGTGCCATAAATTAGATACTATTAAAACCTTGGTCCCAAGTCTTATTATTAGAATGTGTGAACAAAGTAGCATGAAATAAGTAGGGTATCGCTTGAGGAGCCAATTTAATTACATAGACTGCTAACTGCTTTTTCATGCACCATCGTCACGCTCACGTTATAAAGTTGCAAGTACGGTTCACTATCATCACGATCTCTCCCGGTTACATTAGCAAATTCTAAAACTTATTAATGCTTATCAGCAGATGATGCAAATTGTCAATGTAGGCTTTAAGTAATAAACTTTTTAGTCTTATCAAATTAAGATGAATCTTGAGTACTTTGTTAATTATTAATCAGCTACCTCGTACACACAAACTTTACCCGAATCATCTATGTTGACTATACATAAGAATCCGGTTTCCACGAATAACCCCTCCAAACCCATTGAGTCAAATAAGGATCAAAATCCTCTCAAATTAGATTAAATATTATTGATCAAGTTGAGTTTTGTTGTAAGGGAAAATGCACAAGTGGCCCTTGATTTTAGCTAAAAGAAAAAGTTTTATTTATTTAACTTACTAGACGAGTACCCGTACATAGTAACGAGATTCTATAACGAAAGATCGTTTAGTGATAAAAAAAAGTGATGGATATATTGTTAGACATAATATTTTGAAACCCGGTTCGACCCGGGTGGTTCAACCGGTTGAACCGTTCCGGTCGAAAAACGGGTCGATTTAAACCGAGTCAACCCGATGGGTTGGGTCGAAAACGGGTCAAATTAAACCGGGTCATCCCCCGGGTTTGAATCGTCCTCGGTCAACCCGGTTTTCGATGTGTATTAATAGTTTCCTTTGAAATATATGTTTTCAACATTTTTTTTTTTAATTTCAACTTTTCACTTTTTACTTTTTTGTTTTTCCTTTATATATAGTATAGTAGGGTACCAGCACGTTCCGGCGGCGGTACCCTGTGACGACTAACCGGATAAATATATCTCGATGAGAACTAATTCCACCAGTTTGTACCGGTTTCAACGGGTCATCTCTGGTTCATTTTCGGATGGCTTTTATTGGTTAGCCGAACCGGTGGCGACATCGGTTCCTGGTTGAACGATTTGTTCCGGTCCGGTTTTCAAAACTCTATATACCATCAACTTGTTAGCTTGTATGAAGCTTTGCGTGTATTATTAATATGTATAATATGTATAATAACATGTACTTTTTATTTTAGGGTGTTTTAAAAATAACATTAATGTGTTTAATTATTTTATATTTTAGATTATGTTGTAGTTTGTTTAAATTGTAGCTTGTTTAAATTTTATATTGTGAAAATTTTATTGTACTGTTTGATAAGGGGTGTTTTAATTGTTTGTTTTTAATTTCGTAGATATGTTTTTAATTGGTTGTACAATGTGAATAAATTATTGTACTTTTAAGTAATGAGGTGTTTGAATAAGAGTATTAATTACACTATGCATTTCTCTCACCTTTGACTTTCAAGATTTCACTTTTCAAGATTTGACCATACACTCTTTATATGTAGTATAGATTTGTGACTGGTGAACATGATCTATCATGTTTAACTCAGCTTGTGAAGATCTTAATCCGCCAGAAAAAACATTAGCCATCTGCATGTTTGACTTATGTTTGACTCAACTTGAGAGGATCAATCATGTTGCCTTATTGGATTCGAGTTTAGACTTTTTTTTATAAAGTTCAAATGATCATGTACCTTTTGTGAGGCATGCAGTAAATCAATGTATGATACTTATCCTTTGTGATGCAAGTCTTTATGCACTTGAGTTAGAACTAGCTAGATAATTTCATTCTACAATAAGTTACAAAAGAAAAAGATATCACAAAACTAACCATTTGGCTTTTTTTTTCAAAGAACATCGATAGCTTTGCATATATTATCACTCTGCGATTTGTTTCTCTTGCGCCAAGTTGTGTTTAAATGAAGGAAATGGTGTGATCAAACCTTTGGTTGACATGCGCCTGAATTATCTTTGTGGACTATCATAAAAATATGGTCTCCATGTACCCAGGGCCGGCTCTTGGGGTAGGCAGGCAAGGCCCAAGCCTAGGGCCCAACTTGTATAGGGGCCCAAAAATTGATTATTGACTTTGAGCTGAGCTGGGGGACCAAGAGAACTTAAGGTCCAAATTTTCTTAGCAATATTACTAAGGCAAAGATGAGCATTAAAACATTGATATTAAATGAATGACACCATACGCTATACTGATAACAATTTTTATTAGTGTATGCTTGAATTTTGGGGGCCTATTTTTTTCCATTTGCCTCGGGCCTCGTCTTTTTTAGGCATTCTCGGAGACGGCCCTGCATGTACCCCTTGATACTCATGGAGTCAGACAAGCATTAACCCTCTACAAATTCGGATTTTAAAGTTAGGGCAATTGATCCAAGAAGTTGCACTTTATTGCTGCCTTATTAGGTTCGAGTTTAGACCTCTTTATAAAGTTCAAGTGATCAAATACCTTTTCTAAGGCCTGCACTATCTCAATGTATAATACTTACCCTTTGTGTTGCAAGTCATTAGGCATTTTAGTTAATCACTTGGCAAATACTTTCATTCTACAAAAAGATATAAAAGAAAAAATATCACAAAACTAGTCATTTTGTTGAATTTTTCTAAAAACATCGCAATTTTGGCATATATTATCGGGTGAAGCCCAAAAATACGTAACCTATTTGTTGCTTTGTCCTAATGTAGGTAACGTACCTCATATTGTCCCATTGCAAGCAATGCACTTTTAAAATAACTCAATAAGGGTAGTCATTTTGACTTATGACTTGCTTAACCAGTTATCTCTTTGATCTTCATCTTCTTCGGCGACCAAACCTAGCGACCTTTTCCTGCTAAAAACCCAGTTTCCGATCACCCTACTTTTTTTTTTCTCTCCCAATGTTTTGATAACAGATTGAACCTAACAACCCATTAACAATCTCTATCACATCTCTTATCCACAACTTTAATATTTCAAATAAATTTGAAGCAAGAACAACCCATTAACATATTCGAACCAACAACTAGCACTTATCGAACACTTTCAACAGAGTAAAATGGTTTGTTCTCTTCTCTATCAAAAAATTCGAACGAATCTATTAAAATGAGATATAGATTGTAAGGGTGCATCTAGTTGGGGGAAAACATCCGTTTTTCTATTACATATTTTGTGGAAGAAAAAAAACAGAGATCACGTTCAAATTAGTATTTTCCAACAAAATTCTTTACAAAACACAAAATCCCTATTTTCCACTTTAACACATAAAACTGCAAACATTTTTTTTTCCACCTATTTCCTTTAAAATACCCCCGATCCATTTCCCTACTCATTTCCGTAGGGTAAAAGCCAATGATGCTCTATGTACTAACCGAAGTGATCCATTTTTTTAATACACTTTTGTGTGTTTTTACATTTTTATACGATTTCATCCGTTTCGTCCGTTTTTATATGTTTTCATACGTTTTATCCGTTTTCATCCGTTTTTATACGTTTTATCCATTTTTATACGTTTTCACACGTTTTTATACGTTTCGTATGTTATTATACGGTTTCTTAAGTTTTTATCCATTTTTTTACGTTTTTATCCGTTTTTATACATTTACGATTTTATCTGTTTTTGTACTTTTTTATCCGTTTTTGAACGTTATTATACATTTTCATTCGTTTTTATACATTTTTATCCACTTTACCCGTTTTGGTACGCTTTTATCCATTTTTGTACGTTTTTGTACATTTTTATACCTTTTCACCTGTTTTATAGGTTTTGTACGTTTATACATTTTCATCCATTTTTATACGTTTTTGTACGTTTTATGTTTTTTTTACGTTCTTAACGTTTTAAACGTTTTGTACGTTTACTTGTGTACGTTTCATCCATTTTTATATGGTTTCATCTGTTTTTATACGCTTTTGTACCTTTTCATACGTATGAATACGGATAAAAATAGATAATAACGGATAAAAACATATGAAACATACAAAACGTATAAAAACGTATAAAAATGCATAAAAACGTATAAGAAGGTACTAAAATGTATAAAACGGATAAAATGGATGAAAACGTAAAAAAAAATACAAAAACGTATAAAAACATACAAAACATATAAA
The DNA here is from genome assembly GCA_910596185.1 of Chrysanthemum makinoi. Classification (NCBI taxonomy): domain Eukaryota; kingdom Viridiplantae; phylum Streptophyta; class Magnoliopsida; order Asterales; family Asteraceae; genus Chrysanthemum; species Chrysanthemum makinoi. Next base: position 184,495,264 of record OU343221.1, read on the forward strand.
ACGTATAAAAACAGACAAAAACAACAATACGTGAACATGTTTTCTAGTTTTGCAAAATGAAAAACACAAACGCATGTTTCTCTAACTAAACGCGTATCTATTTTTTCAATTGTTTTGTCGAGATAGAAACCCCCTCTTTTTTTTTTACAAGACAAGAAATAGTAAATGAAGAAAAATTTTCTCCAACTAAACGCTACCTAAATCTCATTGTTAGCACTTCTTTATTTGTTTTTCTTCTTTTTGGCTCGTTTGAATATGTTATAAGAAACAAAATAGGGGTGGCTAAGTTTGACTTGAGGTTGATAGAGAAGAGAATAAATTAAAATGGTGGCCGAGTTTTGAAATAAAAGGGATAAAAAGAAGAGGTGTGCAAAATTTGTGTAGGTTTAGGGCAATACAAAGTGTTTTATATCAAGGGTAACAAGTCATAGGTGTGTGGGCCGAGTGAGATTCAAGAAACTGGGAAAAAAAAGTGATTGAAATCTAGGTTTATACATGAAGAAGATGAAGATGAATGATAGTAACTGGTTAAACAAGTCACCGGTAAGAAAACTACCTACTTGTCAATTATTTTGAAAATACATTATTTGCGATGGGATAATATGAGGTACGTGACCTATATTGAGACAGAGCAACGAGTAAGTTATGTCTTTTTGAACTACACCCTATATTATCACTTTCACGAACTTTTTTCTCTTGCGCCAAGTTGTCTTTAAATGAAGGAAACGAGCATGAAACCCGCCGCGATGCGGCGGGGGCGTTTTAGCAACATGCTTAAAGACTTTTTGTAGCTGGGAAGAAGGATGGTTGGCTTGAGTTTTCACATAATAATCAGTAAATCTTAACTAAAACGTTTGTCAAATTTCTTGAGGATCTTGCGCAGTCCAACGGCATTGATCTCAACAAAAAAAAAAAAAAAAAAAAAACTTTAATAAATCTCTTCCAACGTCTCTATAGGCTTCTCGTAAAGCATATATTTTTGCAAAATCTGGTTCCTCTTGAAGAGCCTCTTGCTCTTTTCCGAGAGCATCTAACCTGCAAGTAAGCAGCCCTTGTAGCTCCGGCAGGAACAAAAAATCTTCTCAGTCTGCATTCACATAATGATGACGTATAGTCTACATCCGGGTCACGAACCCGGCTAAAGTCCAACACTAACTTAGCCCGGTACGAGTCGGGCTACACCGATTAGAGGTTTGGGCTCACGAAGGCCCAAGCCCAAAGCTATTCACGGAATAGATATCCGATATCTTCTAAAATAGATAGATAATCATTCCCAACCGACTAAGGCGGGATACGCTGAAGGTTGAGGAACACGGAACCAACAAGGATTCCGTGCGTATATAAAGAGAATCACATCCCTCGTTTAAGGTACGATCTACAAACCCTAACTCTCCTTAAACCCTAAACCGATTACTTACTCTCACGCCGGAGGATAATCGTGGGAAACAATCCCACGATAAGCCTAACGGTGTCTTTTGTCTTTTAGTGCGCAGGTCTCAAACAGCAATTCTCAATTGGTGTAGGAATCGGAGCTCCAAACAAGGAACGTCCAACTTTTGCATCAACAAGTGGCGCCATCCGTGGGACCATTCACTAAGAACCAAGAACTAGGATGACAAAGCGATCGCAATCAGATTTTACTGGAAAGAAGGTGCAGGGGCAACCCCAAGCAGATCTCTGGACAACCAGGTCTGCTAAGAATCAAGGATCAGGCCAGATTCGGCCTTCCCTCTGGTGGAACCACTCTCGGGGACAACCCAGACAACAACTACCACCACCAGCGCCAGAGATCCGCTGCGCACTCCTTTTACTCCACTCCAATCGGTGCTAGAAGCTAACTTCACAAAAGCACCGACGACCTGACAAGAACAAGGGCGTGTTGATAGAAACGGATACCCCTGTCCTAGAGGGAGTCGTTCCGGAATTAGAGCCAAGTAGTTTTGTCTCTCAAAATTACGAAGCCTTAGCTATCCTCATGCAAGAGGAAGCAAAGAAAAGACCAAGTCGGAACCTGCATGCTCGGCTAGACTTTGGCCCAGAGTTTGGGACATCTCCACCGCGTCGTCAGAAGGAGAAACGCGGGAGGGGTAATCGCCGACCCCCAGTGTTCAATAGAATCGGAAGGAGAGTCGAGGGAGATGATACATCTGACTCACAGCCTATGACTGAAAGTGAGGAAGATGAGAAGCGCACCAGTGTCCACACTAGACTTGGTAGCCGCAGAGTACAAGATAGACTGGGGGAGCGATATTCCCCAAGTGAAAGCCCCCCAAGCACAAATTCTGAGGACAACCGGCGTAAACGCCGAAGGAGAGAGGAACTATCTTCTAGTAATTCCTCGGACAACGAGGACAGTGAGACTGGACATTGGAAATCCAGAAGAAAAAACCATGACCAAGAAGAGGAGGATATGTCTCTCCCATGGCGCCGTCAGAAGGTAGATGCGTTCACTAGACGTATCAGTGATTTTTCGGAGAACAAAAAGAGGCGCATGCCTACTAATGTTAAAACCTATGATGGAACAGGTGACCCTGATGATCACCTAAAAATTTTCGAATCAGCCGCAACCATTGAAAACCGCCACAACTGTATGGTGCCACATATTCAATTCCACACTGGTGGGAAATGCGCGGAACTGGTTCAACAAGCTTCCACGCAGAAGCATCAATGGCTTCGAAGAGTTGAGGAAGGCATTCCGCCTAAACTTTACTCAACGAAAAGAGTGCGCTAAAAATCCCATTGAACTCGCTAGAGTCAAACAATGCGACAAGGGAATCCACAAGCACTTTCATGGAGCGCTTCAAGGATGAGTGCATGCAAGTCAAAGCATGTCCCGAAGTACTCAAAATCTCAGGGTTCATGAATGGGATCAGTAACCCGGAACTTATTAAAAGATTGAATGATAGGATTCCCCAATCCTTCGATGAGGTTATGAAGCGCACGCGATCCTTCGTACAAGGAGAGGCCGCCGCAGCGGATAGCAAGAGAAGCTACTCCAACTACCGGTCACAGGAACAACCTGGGAGACAATCCACAGATCGGAATAGTAACCGTAACAGAAACTATCGCAACCAAGGGAATGGACGCGACAATGACAAATATACCCCGCTTACCAAATCGCCAAAGGAAATACTCGCAACAGAGGGCGCTAACTTCCCGAGACCACCACAAATGCGCACTCCAGAGGATAGGCGTGTCGGCAGTGGATACTGTGATTACCACGCGCAGAAGGGCCACACCACTAACGAATGTGTCCAACTGCGCCAACTCATCGACAAGATGGTCAAAGAGGGTAGATTGGACCATCTGGTCAAGAATATCAAGGAAGGGAAGGACAAACAAAAGAGCGGCAATAAGAAAGAAACGCCTAAAGACAAGCCCGACACAATTTACATGATACAATCATGGCAGCGGGTCACAAAGCAGAAGGTAAGCCAGGATTTTTCACGAAAGGAAATCTCGTTCCCCACCCTGACCGCGAACAACGCAGTGGTGGAACCACTTACCATAGAGATAAGCGCGGGGGTCACGACATCCACCGCATGTATGTTGATGGTGGAGCTTCTGCCGACATCATGTATGAGCACTGTTTCAAGCAACTGCGTCCTGAAATACGCAACCAATTAACCCCAGTCAGAACAGCATTGACTGGTTTTACAGGTGAGAAAATATGGCCTATGGGACAAATAAGATTACCTGTCAGCATTGGGAACGAAGAACACTCCGCAACGGCCTGGATGGAATTTATGGTGATTAAATCTCCCTCGCCATACAATGGCATCATTGGGAGACCAGGAATTTCAGCTATGCGGCGATTGCCGTCAACGCGCATGGGATGCTTAAATTCCCAGTGGAAGGTGGTATTGTTACTCTTTACAATGCCACTATACCACATAGAGAATGCAACACGATTGCATGCGAGACCGCACCAACCCCAGCACCGCGGACGACCAGAATTCCACATCTGAAAGTAGCGATCCACCCAGAATACCCAGAACAGGAAATAGCCATTGGAGGGTCACTATCAGACAACGGCAAATCAGCCGTGTGTGCGCTCCTGCAAAAGAACTTAGACATTTTTGCATGGGAGCCAAAACACATGACTGGGGTACCGCGATCAATCACAGAGCACAACCTGCGAATCCGACAAGGGTACTCGCCTATCCGCCAGAAGAAACGTGGCCAGGCCCCAGAGCGTGCGCAAGCGATCCTGGCAGAAGTACACAAGTTGGTCGATGCGGGAATTATGCGCGAAGTCTACTACCACGATTGGCTTTCTAACCCAGTAATGGTCAAAAAGAGCGACGGTAGCTGGCGAATGTGTGTTGACTTTACTGATCTTAACAAAGCTTGCCCACAGGACTGCTACCCATTACCAGAGATAGACTGGAAAATAGAGTCTCTGTGCGGGTATCCATTGAAGTGTTTCCTAGATGCGTATAAAGGGTACCATCAAATTCAGATGGCTAAAGAGGATGAAGAAAAGACGGCCTTCCACACAGGCCAAGGTGTTTACTGTTACACAAAAATGCCTTTTGGCCGAAAACGCTGGGTGCCACCTATCGGCGGTTGGTGGATACCGTTTTCGAAAAACAGGTGGGTCGCAACCTAGAAGTCTATGTCGATGATCTAGTCATCAAAAGCCATACTGAAGATGAGCTAATACGCGACATTGAGGAGACATTTAAAACTCTACGAGAGATAAACATGAAGCTGAATCCCAAAAAGTGCACATTCGGCGCTACTGAAGGCATGTTCCTTGGATACCTGATTGAACCTGACGGTATAAAACCATGTCCAGAAAAGACAAAAGCGGTCATCGAACTTCCTTCACCACGCACGTTGAAGGAAGTCCAATCTCTTAACGGAAAGTTGGCCGGCCTAAACAGGTTCCTATCCAAATCAGCAGAAAAATCGTTACCACTTTTCAAAACACTCAAGAAGTGCATAAAGAAGGGTGATTTTAAGTGGACTACGGAGGCAGAGGAAGCCTTCACTCAGCTTAAACAGCATCTGGCAACACTCCCAACGCTTTCACCCCGACCGGGGAAGAACTGATCATGTACTTGTCCGCAATCGATGGAGCAATCAGCGCAATACTACTAACAGATAGGGATTCAGTGCAAACTCCCATCTACTTTGTAAGCAAAGCGCTAAAAAAGACGGAGGCGAACTACACCACCATGGAAAAATTGGTTCTTGCATTGGTGTTTGCTGCTAAACGACTACGCAGGTATTTCCAGGCGCACCCGATTGCGTAATCACCGATCACCAATCAAGCAGATCATCTCTAAACGATGCATCGAGGCCGACTCGAAGTGGAGTGTATTGCGGGCGAACACAACATCTCCTACGACCACGCGGCAGTTAAAGGACAGATTCTGGCAGATTTCCTCATTGAAAAGCCAGACACCGATGAGGTACCCGCACCAAATAAGACGGACCAACATGATCCATGGATCTTGTTTACAGATGGATCCTCTTGCATTGATGGTTCAGGAGCAGGCCTTATCCTTACAAATCCGAGGAATGGAATTCACCTATGCACTGCGTTTTGAATTTACGGCGACAAACAACGAGCGAATACGAAGCTCTACTTGCTGGACTACGCATTGCAGCTAGAATGGGTGTACGTAACCTAGAAGCAAATGTGGATTCCCGGCTAGTAGCCAACCACGTGTTAGGCGAATACGTGGCTAAGGAGGATAACATGATTCAGTATCTTGCCAAGACCAAGACACTGATCAAAGGTTTTGACAGGTTCACCATCAAACAGGTTCCTAGAGGGGAAAACCGCAAGGCGGATGCACTGAGCAAGATTGCCTCGACAAGCTTTGCACACCTATCAAAGCAAGTTCTGGTAGAAACATTGAGAAGCAAGTCCGTCTCAGAGATGGAAGTCTCCACAATCATAGAGGAGGATGGTCCTACATGGATGACACCGATAGTGAACTTCTTGAATAAAGGAATGCTACCCCAGGAGTAGAAGGAAGCTCGCAGAATACGGCGCACGCCGAGAGATTTGAAATCGAGACAACATTCTGCCGACGCTCCTTCCGCAACCATGGCTCACTGTGTAGGCCCATCACAGGCAAATTATGTGCTGCGAGAAATCCATGAAGGATCATGCAGTATGCACTCGGGACCACGATCTGTTGTAGCACGCGCCATGAGATCCGGTTACTCTTGGCCTACTATGCACCGAGATGCACGGGATTTAATACGGAAATGTACCGATTGCCAAGTGCATAGGCCAATCCCACGCCAACCACAGCATGAGCTAACGCCGATAACATCACCATGGCCATTCTACAAGTGGGGTATTGACATCGCAGGCCCTTTTCCCGTTGCAGCGGGGGGATTAAAATTCCTCATAGTCGCTATAGACTACTTCACCAAGTGGATTGAAGCAAAGGCGGTGGTAACAATCACTGGCAACCAGGTGAAGCGCCAGTATGGGATAACATTGTATGCCGTTTTGGTCTTCCTGGAAAAATCATCTCGCATAACGGAAAACAATTCTGTGACAACCCCTTCAAAGACTGGTGTGAGAAGCTACGCATCACACAGCACTTTGCGTCCGTTAAACATCCACAAACCAATGGCCTAGTGGAACGGGCGAATCGAAGCTTAGGCGAAGGTATTAAAACACGCCTGGACAAGCACAAAGGGAGATGGGTGGAAGAGCTATCACATGTTTTGTGGGTGCATCGCACCTCGATCAAAACCAGTACAGGAGATACTCCCTTCTCTCGGTCTACGGAGACGAAGCCGTCATACCGCCGAGATCGGTATGCCAAACATCCGCACTGCTGAAGTAAATGTGGCAAATAATGATGAAGAACGGCGACTTGACCTAGATCTGCTGGAAGAAAGGCGTGAACGTGCAGCTATACGTGAAGAAAAATCGAAGTCAAGAATGAAGGGATACTATGACACTAAAGTAAGAGGTGTCTCATTCAGACCAGGTGACTTCGTCTATCGCGCTAATGATGCAAGCCACGCAGAAGACACAGGTAAGCTTGGACCGAAGTGGGAGGGACCCTATGAGGTTATTGAAGCACTAGGAACAGGCGCGTACAAGCTACGGGGCTTGGATGGTCGTGAATTGCCACGCACATGGAACATCTGCAATCTCAAAAGGTGCTACCTATAGAAATGGCTACGGCCAAGCGCACAACTATGTATTATTATTTTTTTTTTCTTTTCCCATTTCCTTAGTATCATGTTTTTTATTTCTTCATAAACACTTGCAAGTATCAATAAAACGTTGCGGTTTCTAGCTAACTCCGTGACACACTTTAATTTGTTACTTCCATATACTATATGTCTTAACAATTTTTTAACATTTTTGCCTACATGGCGTGCATGCAATATATAAACCCACGATGGTCAAAAGGATAAGTTAACCTAATAAACAACTTGTTGAGTAAGAGGGTTGCAAACCCATCAACGCTGGATCACGTATCCTTGTTAAACACCTTGTTCTCAAGACGTTGGAATAAGCTTTGTGCGCACCCCACGACGGATGCGCAACAATGCACATGTGCACGTTTAACAACTTTGGAACCAAGACACTTGATTCCTTAAATTGGTATTTACAGTACGCTGCATACCATTGATATACACGATTATACTTGACATTTTTTTTCGGATTCTCATACATGATTATGAAATCCTTGTATTATTCACACTTGCATATACAGATAACAACGTATATTCCTTTTACGCAAAGATAAATACGAATAAGTGTGTACATCACAAAAAGAAAAAATATCTTTACAATACCCTTCACAAAAGGAGGTCCATTAATGGACTACGAGTTATTTATCACAGATAGTTACAGCACCAGAGATAAACTAAAAACTATGACTACGCTTCAAGGAGGAACTACCCACGCGGCTAGTATCATCCCCAATCCTATTCAGCTCCTGTAACAAGTCAGCATCTCGACGAGCCACGGTGGCAACACTCACAGGCACCCCGTCAGACCGAGGGAGGTGCGCCGCGCCAATGCCACACATTACAGCCTTGCCCTTAATACCTATCTTTTCAGCAAGCCTCGTCGCATGCGCCTCCAACACTTGTTTGGGGGACTTCACCGTCCAGGACAAAAGGATTCAGGGATATCTCTGGGCGCGTAACAGAACTGCAGTTGGGATGCGTCAGGTCTAAGGTAATAGTCTGGCTGCGCAACAGCCTCTCCACCGAGATGACGGGCTAGAGCCGACACTGCAAAATTACGTCTATTGGATAATCCTGATCACGCTCTAGTTCAGCGATCTTGGGGAGTTCCAAGTCCTTCATCGTATTCATGGCAGCGACCAGATTGTCATAAGCCTTCGCATCATAAGTAGGTACCTGCTCAACGGGTACCTTTAGCAGTTCAGCCTCTTGCAGCTTTTCAATGGCTTCTGACTTTCCACGCTCCAGCGCACACTTCACCACATCCCCGAAGGAGTCACGAACCTCTTGTGACTCGGGACACCTAACGCTGCTAGGCGGAGCCCATGGCTTATGAGCCATCTGCTCTCAGCTATGGTGGAGAGAAGTTGCGGATATAACTCCTCGTCGTACTCTATACTTAGTTTACGCAACTTCTCCTCCTGCGTCTCTAGAACACTTTTCACAGTAGTGCCGAAGTCTTCAAGCTGGGAGGTCAGTGCGTCTTTGCCATTTTCCAAATATTTAATAGCCCACAGACAAGAAGACTTATAGCTCGCGGCCTCCGTCTTGATTTATTTGACACATCAGTGCCATTTTCTCATCGGCTAGTTTTTTAGCATATGACCCAAGAGCCTCTGTTTCGCCTCTAGAATTAGCCAATTGAGCCTCAAGTAGTGCAATGCGTTTGTCTTTCTCCGCACCTTGGCTAGTTTCGCCCGAGTACTTTGCCTTTATCCGCGTCAAGCGAGACCGGGTCATCCACAAGTTGTTCCATGGGTGCTTCCCCGGTCTCAGGCTTCGCGTTTGGCTCTTCGCCCGGATGATTCAGCGCGACTTGGACTTGCTTAGGGGGGCGACTCTGCGGATTGTTCAAACCTACAAACATGATGAGATAATCACAGTTATTCAGTGCTATCTAGCTATATTTTGATACATAATCTTTCAAGGATACTTACGCAGGAATGGAGGTGTCCGGTGATGGGGGGCGCGACGCAACATCACTGGAAGATGACTCCACGCTAAAAACAACTGGGCGCTTCTTCCGGGAGGTGGCAGCGCCATCGCCTCTGCGCTTCCTTTTGCGCTCCAATTCGGGACTCTCTTCTTCCTCATCTGTTTCTTCCACGCGCTCTGCCGCTATGGGCGCTGGTTGCACGGGAGGTGTCTCAGACTGTGGTACTCGGCCTACTCTGCAAGGGAGTTGCTTGGAGCGCCAAGGATGAACTTTCACCCGCCTCGCCTATATCCATAGCTACGGTACGCCCGGCCACCGCAACTAGCACGGGCTCTTCTCCCTCCTTGAGGTCGAGCTCCCACCTTTACATCCATTGGCTTTGTCAGGTGCACCACGCTGAATAGATCCATCTCTGCGCAACAACAAAAACACACACAGTTCATGACAAGAACGAAGCAGAAATAGTGAATAACTTACAGGAATGTAATTCTACGGGGTACGAAAGCATGAGCACCCACCCTGACCATCGGCGTCTAAGAAGATAGGGACTTCTTCTGAGCTGCCAAAATAGTTGTGGCTCAGGCCAATATGCACCAAGAACTCCTCGGGGTAGGAGCTTATAGGGATGCGGTTCGCGTTTATTGTTTCCGCATCCTCTGCATTATATGATCCAGGGAGGGGGCGCTCATCCTTTGGCAGTGTCCCCTTAGCGTAAAAATCGAATGGGGCCGGAAAACAAGTGTTGTCAATCCGAAAAAGGTTTCCTCCAATTGCGGAGCGTCTAACTTGTCTGTGTAGCATTGGAGGGATCCAGGCGTTCGCGAAGGAAACCCACCCGCTTTGACCACGTGGTGTGGAAAAATGCCCGAATAAATGGATGGTCGATTTATGGCCAATAAGTGGCGCTTCACCTCGAAATTAATTAATTTCGCCGCACCTATACATGTAGCCGGGACAAGTGAATGCGGTAATAATTCAATACATCACTTAAGAATAATGATATGGGTATGCGCTGATTTGCGAATTCAATAAATCGCGTGTATACACCAATCTTCCCATCGGGGAAATCCGCTATTGATGCATTCGCAGCCTGAACTTCCGGATGTACTGCGCTAGGGATATAATAATCTGAGGCAAACTGTTGTAGTTCCTCTTCCGTTATGTTGGATGTAAAATCAGATAATTCCTTAACCATGGTATTGTTATAATCAAGAATGAAGGCGCAGGCGCGGTTACCTTAGGGGTATTTCAGAAGGCTTGATGTGTTGGAAGGTTTGCTAATGGCGGATTGTTTTTACTGTGTGTGGTGACGGTGAAAATGAAGTGAAGGGGTTATATAATCTTCTTCCGCCACACGATGACCGACACGTGGACTCCACTAACCCTAACTGTGTGGTTGAGATTGCTTGATGGGACACAGGTGCAGTAACTTTCCCCCGATTTACGAGGCGCCCATTTTTTAATATTACGACTGGATACAATGTATCCAGCGAATATTTCTTTGGCTTCTTTGTTACGTTTGGTATATTTTTCATTGACTATGGTTATTAGTCTAGCATCCGCAGTTACGCACTGCGCATACTAGACTGGGGGGACATGATGACGTATAGTCTACATCCGGTCACGAACCCGCTAAAGTCCAACACTAACTTAGCCCGGTACAAGTCGGGCTACACCGATTAGAGGTTTGGGCTCACGAAGGCCCAAGCCCAAAGCTATTCACGGAATAGATATCCGATATCTTCTAAAATAGATAGATAATCATTCCCAACCGACTAAGGCGGGATACCCCGAAGGTTGAGGAACACGGAACCAACAAGGATTCCGTGCGTATATAAAGAGAATCACATCCCTCGTTTAAGGTACGATCTACAAACCCTAACTCTCCTTAAACCCTAAACCGATTACTTACTCTCACGCCGGAGGATAATCGTGGGAAACAATCCCACGATAAGCCTAACGGTGTCTTTTGTCTTTTAGTGCGCAGGTCTCAAACAGCAATTTTCAATTGGTGTAGGAATCGGAGCTCCAAACAAGGAACGTCCAACTTTTGCATCAACACATAATTATATGATATAAGTTTCCGAGAGCATCTAACCTGCAAGTAAGCATATATTTTTTATTTATTTATTTTATTTTATTTTATTTTATTTTATTTTCAACCAACTCTTGCTCTTCTAAAACGCGTTTATATTGTTAATATTGGGTGTTGCTATGTTATCTTTAGGCCCTTTGATCGAGTCAGCCGTCTCATTTTTTGGACAGACTATCGCCTTGTCTTGAAATGATTTTGCAGTAGGCGTGTGTAGTGTTTCGCTGTCGTATATAAAATCTATAAGTTGCAATTTCCCTTCTTCTGTTGGTGGGTAGAAATGGCTACCCGGGATTTGGGTTACACATACCTAAGATGAATGATATTTCTTAATATATGACACAGTTAGGAGACTAATATGTACTCACACTATCATGTGGATCAAATAAAGCCATGAACCAATATAGATAACTAATTTTCAATTGAAACAAAAATATTGAACCTATAAAATTAGCATCTTTCAAACAGGCGTTCCACAGGTTCACTATTTTCCATATCTCAAATATAAACCGACATTTTAAACTTGATTCTCAAATGTTAATGTTTAAACCTGTGAGTTGAGTCAATTATTAAACAAACCTATTAAAAAGGCATATATGACTGAGATGAACATTACGACATTCAATATAAACATGATTAACAAACACCTTAGTTGATATGTTAACTAATTCTCGAAAACAAATGCAATAATACATGAGTATTCCTGACTTTATTTCATGACAATCTAATTATCTAGTACTAACTTTTATGTCTTCATAAACCATAGCAAAGAACTGCTACTCACCTTAGCGTAATAAAAACTTACTCCTTTCCATGATGTAAGCTTTATTTTGATATCTGCACCTTTGGTTTCTAGAACATCACTGTCTTTCTGCTCCACCTAAAGTAAAACCAAAAGCTGCCAAGCAAACAAAACAGGTTTAGTCATCACCGAAACCTGCCAAGCAAACAAAACATGCTTAGTCAACGTATAACTAAAAATTATATGACCGTCGTCAAAACTAAAAGTTTTTCATCAAGCTCAGCAAGATGGTGAAGTTTTATATGTTTGAACTTAGCGTTGCAGGTTATGTGCCCAACCTGTCTTCGTACAGGAATGGCAATGTCAAGTGACCAAGATCCACGCGTCAACCCCTACTACTAAATTTGTAGACTGAATGTCACCTTCAGTTTGTAACATGATGTACTCCAAGGGGGGACCTATGAGGTAAGAACCAATGTCTTATAAAAGTGGGAGGATTTAATATGATAAGAGGAAAGGCAGTTATAATACGTAACTAACCACTAAGAAGTGAGTGGCTACTACTTTCACGGACAACATGAGCGACGGAAAATGCTAGCTGTAACCGCGGTGGCATCCCTAAATAACAGTGTAACATTAGCGCATCAACATAAGGTGACATGGTATATGACCAATATTTGAATAACAACAGTTCAAGTGTACAACATATTATTTACATTGTGACATACATATTATCTGCGTCCCCGCAGATGGGGTCGGTTGTCAAATTGCATGCTCTAAGCCTATTGGCGGTAAACACGTGAATTTACAATCTGATGGGTAGATGTTGGACGCATCATACATGTTACAGTACATGTTTCCTTACACTAACGTGAAACGATACATCAGTGTAGGCAAATCAGCAAGCATTTGTAAAAGTATTTTTCATACACAGTTGAGACAACCAACACATACACCCTGTAAAATATATAAACAATTTTACGAATTACTAATTCATGATAAAGCAATATTTTTTTATAAGTTTTCATAATTCATAAATGAATGTTTCTTACCATGTTTTCGATACGATCATCCACATTAGATATTATAAGATTGCCATTACGAATCGATGCACTGACAACATAAGCACCACCACTGACATATTCATTCATAAACTCCGGATAAGTAGCTATAATCAGTGTATTATGAAGCACATCCGGGACCATAAACATTCTGAAGTTTCTGATACTCTTGTGGAAAAGTAATGTATGGAAGAACAATGGCAGCAATTTACAGGGAAACAGCGTTGTGCTTAACTGGATATCAACATAGTGTATCGGGGTAGCAAATCAGCGAAGTGACAAATACAATTATAATAAATCAAGAACATTTTGAAAATTTTGGACTGCATACCTTCGTTTACAATAAAAGTGGATCCTTCTATAGCTGAGAACGGTTGTTTGTGGACTGGTTTGGCTGCCAAGTGACGCAACGGACGTCTACACATTTTGTTCACTACCACGGCTGAAAAACTGGGGTTGTGGTAGTTGTTGTTGTGCCGCCCTTATCCCACGCATAGAACCCTTGCCGGCTGACGTGTCTGCATCTGGTGTCGCCAAAAAGAAGGTGGTGTGAGAACACAAACTAAAAACCTAATAAGCAAACATAGTGAAAGAAAGGTAAGACTTACTTTGAGAATAAACAAAAGTCGATCTCGTCTCAGGTAAAACAACATCGCCCTTTGAAGAATCTTCCAAACTATCTACCGCTACGCCAGCGCGAAGACTTTGTAGAGCAACGTCATTATATTGCACGGGCCCTGGACATGTAGAGCATGCTCGTTTTTTTCCAAGAATAGAACTTGGTTCAGCCGAGACATGTGTATTCGTTGGCAATTAACCACATGGAAAAGCTGTAAGAAAAGACATTCATAATAAATTAAAAAGTATATAGAAACATTTTGCAAAAGCCTAAAACATTCACCATTGTCTATACCAAGTGAGGATTCTGCAGTGTGAGTGTTGGCACGACGAAAATCGGAAGATGGAGGCTATGTAGCCGTTCCGATATACTTTGGGTCAGTTGATTTGCCCAAACATTGGTTTGTACGTGAACCTCCAATAGAAAATTTGTTGATAGTTGTAACAAAACAGCAACAATGAATACCCAAAACGGCCGAATGGAACCCGATAAACTGAGATCAACATATATGGAACAGACAGAGCTAGAAGCTAGGCGCTTACATATTGTCCGGACAGTCAAATAATAATTCCCATCAGCTTCATCATGATGAGTTTCAGCAGTTAAATCACCACTCCTTTGAAGATCCGAAATGCCTTTTGAAAGGTGCCGAGCTAGAAGGCCAACAATTTTTGGAGGGACCACGCATCTGCATAAGAACAGTCAGAAACCCCCACTAACCTTGATATAATATTATACATTATGCAACGAATGAAAATCAAAAATTGCTCATACATATAATCAAGATTCAAGATTAAGACCCTAAATCCTTGTAGTATAGCTGACCTTGGTGTTCAGCTGATGGCATGGTTGTCGATTCATCCTCTGTTGTTTCACGCGCTGAAGTCAAGAAGCTACTGGCTTATGATGTGCGAAGCGGCGTTCTTATCTGTTTCATCGACTATATTTAAGAAACTCAAACCAAAAAATTAAATTAAATTAAACCGAATGAAACTTATTTTGGATAACAATACCTCACCGATCATCTTTTATTTTACTCTCTTATTTTCGATTAGACACTAACATCCTTCAACCAACCTAAAAATATGACAGAATAACATGTTCATGCAACACCAGCTTCATCTAATCAAAAGAACAAAAAAGGGATTATCTATAATTAAAATATGACACCACATACCTGAAATTAAAGATTTCACTCTTCTTACTCTGCATCGTGGAACAGAATTTTTAGCATAGAATCTGCGTTTTTTTTTTCTGGTCTTGTATCTGGGTTTGTGGATGAAAACAAAGCGAGAGGCAGTGGCTGGGATTTCTGAGTCATTGGACACGTGTTACATTACTAACCCAAATCGTGGGTAACGTCGATCCTCCTAACTAAATAAGAAAATGATTATTAGACAGCTATCATGCTGGGTCGAAATTTACCCAGAAAACATGGGCTTACCCTACTTAACCCAATACAGGCTCGACCATTATATTTAATTTTGAGGCACGTTTCCATAGGTAAGTCTTGCACGTTTTCATAGGTCTTCAACAAATGAATATATACGAGTGTTGTAACCCGCGCGTTGCGGCGGGGTTGTTTTTGCACATGTAAATTTGAAACAAATGAATTGGCAAGAAATTTGTGACGACTGGCAAACACGGTCTCATTTTTGGTTCTATGTTTTTCTGTAGGTTCATCTTTGACTGGTGGTTGGGTCTTTGATGATGATGTACCATTGCGCTGTCCTTGGGGATATCAGGTAGCATTGGTGGAAGTGCGGCCGTTGTGCTGCCCAAGATGAATTTCGGATAGCCTTTGCGACTTACTGCATAGATACATAATCAAAGACAACAAATTCTTAACCATAAATCTACAAAGCAAATCACATAAAACTTTTGAAAAAAACACAAAGAGACAATACGTCTTGTCAAATTAGTCCAACATAAATCAGATTAGTACATACAAAAAACTAAAAGCATAGAAGTTACATCACCACCAATAGTGACATAATAAGATAAAATATTATCTATAAGCATTTCACTATCACAATTCACAACCATAACACAGCTATAAAGATACATAGTCCGACATCCGCAGATTCATCATATCAGATTATCAACGTGCACGTAAATCTACGATAAATCATTTATTAACAATAACAATATGCCTAATCAAATTAATCAAACTAACACATCTAGAGCCTAATTTTAGCATCATCCGAATCAAAAAACTTACAACATTAAAATCGTTTAGCAACTTTCAGAAATCACAAATAACAATAAATAACTTCAATAGCCACAAACAGACTTTATAGCATATTATATAGCTCATAAAATAGATGGTCAAATTTTATAAAGGGCGTGCAACGTGCAGTTTTATTTTAGGCTAGCCACATGGTTAATATTATCAGATTGTACTAACCGTTACTGAACCAATAGGCAACGACATGAAGAGAATGGAGTTTCCTGGTGGGAAGTGTTCGTTCTTTAAAACCTCGCGAAACTTATAGCGGCTGTTACATGCATCTATATAGCACCCATTTCTTTTCAATACCGGCGCGCACAACCCTTTAGGAAAAACTGCAACTGGGTATTGGTATCATCCTTGTAACGTCAGTAGGTTTCTCAAATGGATCTGCTCATAAGCGTTCGTCAGTAAATGTAAGACCTTGCAGTAATGGGAGACATGTCGAGTGTTATAACCAAGGTCTCGTCAAGAAATTACCCATTTGATCCAGCCCTCAACCCGTTCGCTGTGCTTATTTTATATTTGACCTTCATTTTTTATAAACGGATTTAATTAAAAAAAGTGGAGAAATTGTGAACTTTTTTCCTGGACGGCAGGACCGCTTTACTTTTAAACTGCTGTCCCAAACACCCCTAAGTTATTGAAGCTACTCCAAAACAGCTTATTACCGCATTAAATTTTCCTTTTATACAAAATAAAAGATTCTAAAAAGAAAATCTCTTTAATTTCAGCTTGTAAGAGCTTGAAAATGTCTTTAACAATATCTCATGCGTGGGATTTTGTTAAGAGTAGGGCATAACCATCATACCTGCCCGCTTAAATGATGAGGGCCCTTGCAACCTCTTTAACGTCGTTTGAGTATACTGGCGAAAACCTCCAAATGTATAGCACCTCTGCCCAGCTTTTGTGAGTTGCACCGCCCACTGCAAAGACCGTATGTAAGTCTTATTAGAAAACAGAGGTTAAAGAAAAATAAGAAGTCAAAGAACCTTACCACACTTCCAATTCTCTTACTCTTCTATGCGCAGCCTTTGTTTTCCTCCCAGACTGAAGGTAGCTGATGAAAAAGTGAAAATAATGTTTCGGAAATTACCTTTTGATTGAATAATACATCCCATGTAATTCAAGTCAGCAACATGTTTTTTTATACGCTTCTGCTTCTTCAACCTGCGAATCTACAGCTTGATAGGTAGACTCTTTAGCAACAGCTTCAAGATTGTAAAAACTATGAAATCTTGAAAATGAAGAAGTCATCATCTTCTAATTATGTATTCACTCGTAACTGTGTTCTACATCACCAAGCATTCCACACCTGAAACAAAAATCGATGCAAGTTTGGTATACTGCCAATGGTATGTGCAGTTTTGTAGGATGCATGTCTGAAACCATCATAACTTATGACTCCGTTTGGAAGGTGGACAATAAACTAACTCATGTACTTTTCCACATAAAGTGTGCAAGAACATACAACAACAGTGAATCATTTACCTTGTATTCAGTTGTTACCATTCGTCGACAAAAACCTCCATCCACGCCGACTGCAACAGGAATAAAACACAACACCGCGTAATAGTACGCAATTACATTATAAAAAACACAAATACCTTTTCTTATGGTGGCCGTCGTAAATAACACCGACGTCGGTTGTTGCGCTAAGTTTAGCCCAGTTTGTAGCCTGGCTCAGCAACTCCTGAAACCAAACAAAAGCACTTAAAATAGTACATAATAATGATTATAATTATATTAATATGTTATATACATATAAACGCAACAGCAGACTAAAAGAAATTAAAAGAATACAAAGTATCAGGCATGCATTATATGCATCAATTAAATAGGATCCCACTTACTCTCCAAAAGTTGATGGTTGTTGCTGCTACTGGGACACAGATAAACATGACGCTTGCGTAACCTTTCTTCAATATCTGTAACACACCGTTCAAAAGATTCAGAAAAACCCAAATCATGAATATACGACCAACCTAAAATCACAATTGACCAACCTAAAATCGCTATCGAATTCAATATAAATAGCAACAAAACTTTATGAAGCATTCCACAATTCTAAATGACAATGACGAAACACTTTAACTACGTCTTATGCCTAAATTGGTACTAAGCATAGCATAATTACATCAAGATTAGTACATTGCTATTAAGTGGCTTTACCCTATTTGAGAATAGTGAGGTGGTTCTATGATATTTGGTTTTCGCTATAAACCAACAATATCTTTTGCATAAGCACCAAAAAAGCATTGGTACGATTTCGAGCAAAATATATACTGAGAAATATGATTTTCTTCATTGTTAAAGGTGATTATTGAACTTTTATGGTTTTCTTCATTTCTGTATCTCAACTTAAATTATCAATCACAAATTCACATCATTATACTTCATTACCCTGTAAGTGACATTAAAGTATCAAACTACTGAAGATCCCAAAAAGGTTGGCCAGGTGGAAAAGATGTAGAATATCTAAGATCCGAATCACAAAGGCGTTATAATAATTAAACGACAAATAAATATAATAACCTTAATAGATCAGTTTATAAAGTTTGTTATGATAAAATTAAGCATATATCAATAACATAATTACGGATTTATATTTATATCATAAAAATTGTAAATAAAAAGAAAATTGAATGTAAATAACTTTTACCTCAATGGATCAGTTTGTGAGTTTTGATAGATTGTAACTGAATAACTGCTAACACCTTCTTCCTGGCGGAGTCGACTCGATCTCAAATCACACCTTTTTCTAGAAAGTCTTAAGAGGCGGTGGATCTATCTGTGGATAAATCTTGCTGCCGACATTATTTGTGGCATCAGATAAACGCCTAAAACTCGAAATTAAAAAAAGCAAACCCTAAAATCAAAGAACACTTAAAACTGGTAATTTAATTAGGGTTAATAAACTCACATAAGTGATTTGATTTAGGCATGGAACTCAATCGCCGCTTCTTTTTTTTTTCTTTTCTGGTTTGCCAATATCAAAGAGGGGAGGAATGAATATGAGAGTTGGGGTTTGGAGAAGATCATTGATGAATATGTCGGTGTATTTGATATTGGTGTTTGTGTGGGAAGAGTGTGGAAGCTTTTAGAATAGTTGCAAGCTGCATTTAATGCGCAACCAGTCATGTATTAACACGTGTCCAACATAAACTTGTGTAAACAAATTTATGCAAAGATCACTTCCCCGATCTTTAGTATATATAACGAGGTTTGAAGCCCGCGCGTTGCTGCGGGTGTTTTTGCTAAAGATGCATGCAAACATAGATCCGCACATATGTTTGCATTCATATCAATGTCAGTATATAGAAAGGAGCATAGGTATGGATGCATCTCTATAAATGCGTGACCAAAATATTACAATCAAACACAAATCAAACCAAAAAAAAAAGGAAGGACACATAAGTAATAAAAGTGTTTGTATACCACAATAGTTATATACACACATATTGCTCCAAAGTGATATTAACTTCCCCTCTTCCAATACATCTGCAGGTGTTCTTTGAGACAACCAATCGTGACCAAGCTGGGGGTCGGTTGCTTTCAATCGAATCATAGTTAGGGGAAAGGAACAACCGCCGCTATAGGCATGTTTTTAGGTTGTGTAGTTGGTGGTTGCATTTTCAGGTTTGAAGATGTGGATATGTGCGTTGGTCTTGACTGAACGCGGCTGTGGCACATCGAAACATGAAACAATATGTTAGCAAAGAATATTTCAAATAATGTACGCAGAAAAAATTATCGAAAGTTGCAAAAACGCTTTTCAAAAGAAGATGTTACACAGTTTAGTTGAGGTCGTTACTCTACGCTGCAACTACTTTATATATCTACTTTGCCTACAGTATAAGGCAAACATTTTAGTATTCAAAGGTGGGCTGCTGGGTACATTTTTTTTTTTCAGATTGCGGCCTCTTCTTCGGGTTGATGCGTGTCCCTGTTGTGTCTGTTCCTTTTGTGCGGTTGGGATTCCTGTTTTTTGTGAGACTGTTGCTTTGGTTGTTGTTGTTGGTGCCTCTTTGGGGGTGGTTTCCAAAGTCTTTGGTGATGCTCCTATAAAAAAACGGAAGACATGCAAATGAGTGATGTTAAAAAGAACCACAAATGAAATAACAAATAAGCAGTAATTGCTTATTGGGAATAATAATGTGATTTGATACACTATTAGTTATTAGGTAAGATAGGGGATGTTAGATGACCAACTTTTTAATAACAACACCATTGTAACTGTATTTGCAAACCACGGCTTAACCAACTTTTGTTTCATCTAATTATGCGGCTTATGTGATTATTTGACACTATTGTGGTCACCAAAACTAAAGACGGCAATCTCATTCTTAGACACTTTTAAAGCCAATATCAGAGTCCATAAATTTATATGGGTATGCTAGATAACAAACTTTTGAATAACAACACCATTGAAACTGTATTTGCAAACCACGGCATGCTTTCGAGATAAGCCTATTTTAAACAAAATCGTGACCAATTAAACAATCTTTTTTCCACACAGAAATATGCCCCGAGCATCCATTACTTGTAAGTACCGATATAGGCAGCAGTGTGTTTAGTCCAGAAAAACTAATGTGCACAATTCAGTGAAACAATAATGAGTGATGAAAGAAAATTATTCGAAATAATAAGCAATTAGCAAATATCTCGTTCGGCATATTAAGGTTAAAGGATAATGAAAATCGACCAAGGTGAATGTTATGAGATAAAAACAGGTATGTTCAATCAATTACAGAAGCATGCCGCCATAGAACGAAACAATAGTCATACGAAGAATTGATGCAACCACAATTCGACCGGGTTATCTCCCATGGTCAATTTCCATGATCGCATGACAAACTGGGACACGGCCGCACTCATCACGCTTTGAAAAAGATACAACATTCAGGAAGTGCATTTACACAATATACTTTTTATAGAACTGAGAAACAGTTATGCTTTAATATTAAAATCGAAACACCTCTTAAAACAGATTTATTGCTATATATCAGTTGGGAAATAATAGGTGATCTTAACACAGTTAAATATACTATATCCAAATGCAATTATCCGAGTAAATATGGATACCTAATCGGCTAATCCAAAGAGTGCATCAGTTAAATTATATATCAATATTAGGCAAACTGACTTACCCCTTTGTAGTTAGACTCATCTTACTTCTACTCTGACGCCAACCAATACTTTAAGCATCCGAATGTCACCTTTTGCTGTAGCCGTATATGATGTGGCAAAGCCGCAAAGGCATCATTACGCTTCGCGTCCACATTAGCAGTTGCAATGTAGAAAGCCTAATGCGGATAATGTTTGATAGGGGTAAAAGTATGGCTAAAATGCATGGGAAACTTCGCACAGAAAAACTTGAGACTGCTGTTGACCTCGTTGGCATAAAGAAATGGGCCAGCAACAAAATTACTCGGGAAACCTAAATCGGTAATGGACGCGAACACAGGACAGCCTGTAAACAATTAAAGATGTGATATCATAACTGCAAGTCTGCAAACACAACTTGTAGAAATTAATACACATGTAATAAAAAGGAAACACGATGAACCTTCTTTGGCTCCCATTCTGGGAAGTAGTACAAACTGTTTGTGGTAGCAGCTGCAAGTGTCAATTGCAGAAATAAATTAGTGTCATTATTAAATAGAGTAGCAACTAGAGTAAAACCCGTTTCTTTGGTCGCTTGATGATTCAATTGAAGACGAGTAGGCCGTTGAAAAGTGGCACACATATGGCTGTTCATCGTTCCTCTTTTCGTTTGGTATTGTCAAGCGTGTGTATGTTTATAATAGTTATGTGCATTATCTTCACAACTTTCCATCGAGACCTGAAGTACCAATATTAAATTCCAACAGAAAAAGGGTGATTCAGTTACCATTTATTTAGGTGGACTGCTCTTTGCTCACTATACTTGCCAATTGGACAATTGATTAAAGAGGATACACCCGTCATGGGTATATGCGTTTTTCACTGACGTGCCTCTACGGCATGCAACATGTCTTTTTCCGATGGCAAACACTCGACTGCACAACCTGTAAAAGAAACGAAAAACAGTTACAAAGCATGTAGGTCGCAAATGATTTTTATATTACAAACTAAAGTCAGTCACGAAAAAAGTAAAATTAGAGCATCCTTGTATAAGGGTATACATTTATTAGAGAGATTGATATTTTCATCAACCGGACAAATATGATATAAAACATAAAGCATACATAATAAAAAGCAAAAAAGTTCAATATTTATAATAATAAATAAAAAATTAGACCTCGCAATAAAGAGATAATCAACGTGCCTCACCTAAGCGCGCTATTTCAGTAGGCAAACGCACCTACTTCGGTCCCCATTTCAGTAGACAGATGCACCCATCTTATGGCCCATTTCAGTCTCCAATCCAACACTAATTCCAGTCCCCAAAAGACATCCATTTCCTGCCCATTTCGTCACCCGATGTACCAGTCTGCAATAAAAGAAATGGTAGTTTTTAATCAACGGTGATAAAACCAATATATTATATCAGTAACATTATGCTTCTAAAAATATGAATTGAGGTTTTCATTGTCATGTTGTTGGTAGCAATATAGCAGATGCAGTGAACAATATCATGATGACTTGGACTATCTTTATGCGTCATACAAATGACAAAGCCGTAGGTAACCATGTTTGTGCCCATAGCAAAGCAATCACATCATAAATACCCCTGAAACAACAAAGAATCTATTTTATATAAACAACAAAACTAAGCCTACCAAATTAGCTAAAAAAAAGAAATATGAGTTACTTACACTTGGTCGGATTATCAGGTTCCTTTGAGCACCACACCTACAAATATTATAATATAATTAGTCTTTTTTAATAAAAAAGTGAGCGAATGATTGAACATGGCATAATCCCAAAAGTAAAAACAATTTTTAGTTCTTGGGTAAATTTTCATATAAGCAATTCCAAACACCTGTAATCAATGACCATTGTTGAATGACAGAAGATCAAGTTAATCCCAAAAGTGATACATCAGAGAATGTTATAAAATCAACAACGTATTTATCTCAAGATCTATAGAAGACACTGTTTCACAAAACTATCAAATCAGTAACAACTCAAAAACTTACCATTTTTATCGAAAGAGCACCCATTTGCACATTAATAACAAAATACACCATCAATACAATATTACACACCACAATTAGTTGTTATTTAATAACAAAATACACCGATCTTCGACTGACTTAATTCATAGTTCGGTAACTGGAAAAGTTGAGGACACCAAGCCACACATTTAGTTGAGTGTTGACATAGCTCGAGGCTGAAGATCCTATATGAGTGTTGTCACGGCTTAATTCAAACTTACACACCACAATCGGTTGGTATCGCGAGTTTTTTTTTAGAAGTAGTTATGTCAACACTCAACTTTTCCAATTCGAGCTATAGTGCAATTAAGCGTGACAATTCACGATAGCCTCAATCGAGACATCGAGCCTATGACACGAAATATAGGATCTTCAGTTCTAACATCGGTGCACACATTTTCATAACAAAAAAATGGAAAAAAAATGCAACTTTAGTAGTTTGATCGCCAAAACCATCTAATCGCTATTAAATACTATTGGTAACATTGAAACTAATCAAGAATGAAAACATTGCCTCTATAATGATCAACAATTCATCAATATATTACAACTAATTAATATCAATGTATACATACCATCAATTATGCACAAACCGACCTAATTTTAATCAAGTAAGCTACTTTTCATCTAATTACCAATCAAATCAACAATCTTTTAACACAAATCACATCCAATTACATTAACACAAACAAATCAAAGCTTAAAAATTACCTTTTCAGGGAGTTCCACCTTTATCGGGATGATTCTTGATAGCGAGTTTACTCCACCTTTATCGGGGTGAGATTGTGAGAAGAAGGTAGGTGAAGAGAGTGGTATATCTTCAACTCCTAAATTATTTTTGTCAGAGTCATTTGCTTTTGTATATGGGTTTGATGAAAGGTGTGACATGATCCGTGAATCTGGAATACGGTTTTGGTTTTGTATGTTGGTTTTATCTCAAAACATGAAATGAAGCACCTTTTTAATACCGGATTGTTTTAAGGCGGTGGAAAGTTGAAGCAGGGAGGGGATATTTTTTTGGCAAAGAGATCTGGAAATTTCTAGGTTTCAGGGGAAGTGAATGGGTATTGTAATCTTAGGAAGTGATATAGCATTAATTGTGTCAGTTACATTTAATGCTTTTCCAATCAAGTTAGAACACGTGGATGAAACAATGTTTTGCAAAACATGTCTTCCTGCCTTTTAGTATATAGGATAATAATATGGAATTGAACGCAAAATATAATGCAATTGTAATAATTGATATATTAACTGAAATTGATTATCACATAGGTGTCACTAAGCGTTAAAAAAAAAACATAGGTGTCACTAGAGTGGCATATGTTTATTGATATAACATTATCTATACTATATAAAATGGAAAAATGGTCAAAGTGGAAAAAGTGAAAAATGTTGAAAGTTGAATGTTGAAAACATGATCAATGGAAAAAGAAATAAATAATATAATTAATACTCTTATTAAAACACCCCATTACTTAAAAGTACAATAATTTATTCACATTGTACACCCAATTAAAAGCACGTCTACCAAATTAAAAACAATCAATTTAAACTGATACCGGGTTGACCCGTTGAAACCGATACCGGGTTAACCCGGGACGCTTCAAACCCGGCGGGCTGACCCGGTTTAATTTGACATTTTTGCGACCCAACCTATCGGTTTGACTCGGTTTAAATCGACCTGTATTTTTATCGGAACGGTTCAACCAGTTGAACCACCCGGTGAAATCGGGTTTCAAATTTGACAAAATTATATGAGAAATGATGAAGTAGTTGTGGAACCCGTGACAATTTTTTTTAAAGGAGAGACCAAGTAATTGTAGTTTTTGGTTTATTTTGCTTTGACACATGTAATTTATTTTAAAAAATGTTGCTCTTGCACCATTTAAGGGACTAGCATATATGAATCGTCGTTTAAAAGTTAATATACGTAGTATATTGTATATCCCTTTGTCCAGTGTATCAATAATGTTATGTAAGTTTATTAAAATCACAAAAAATACATAGTATTGTTATCTTTAGCGATAATTATTTGTACCTCAAACAAATAGCTTTTAACAATGCATAAATATCTATACAAATTGATAGTACAAAATAATCTTATATGGTGATATCCAATTTGCAAAGTTACAATTTTAAAAGCCACACACCAAATGATAAACGCTACACATGTAAAAAATAGTTATCACTGCCTAAATTACTGACAAAACAAGAAAAGCGGTCACACATGTTGGCTATACCTCTAAACTACAATATAATATTGCCAACTACATAATACCGTTGCTTTTTGTAATGCTTGAATCTATTATTACTAAAAATCTTAATAACTTAAAACAATCCTATTAGAAAATATACTCACACACTTAGATCGACTCCACATAATTTTTTAAAAACTATATATTTATCTTTGCTATGCAACCACGCATCAATTGTAGTTATTCAAAACGATTCTCTAATGCTACAAATACAATTTGTTGAAAGAAACTTATGGGTCGTCGGAACTTTGTAGAAAACTAGACATCGCTGCCGCTAGGCGCGGGTACTCGTCTAGTAATAGATTAATAGATACGTTGATTAACAATCAACATTTTAGAGTTTCTATAGGCAATCTGATACGATATTGCAAGGTTTCAAAAAACAAGGGTATTCTGTTGAACAATGAAAACCCTGTGAAAAACTAGAAGGGGGTTGAATAGTTTTGCCAATTAAAAATCGTTTTAAACTATTTAGATCGATTTATGTCAATCTATTTGGATGTATGTTGGATGTTGATAAACAAACATATAGAAGTATAAGTATGTAATGAAAAGATGAGAGTAAGAAGCACAAAACCACAACGCGAGTATTTATAGTGGTTCGGCTATAAGGACACCTTCCTTGCCCTACTCCACTCCCAGAGTCACCTACTCGAGTTAAGTAATCACTACACAAAATCGACTCCTTATGGTGGAGAAACCTTCACAACGTTGCCTACTCTTTTTCCGGTACTAGGCTAACCACCAGGTTCTTTCACACCAAGGTGAACCACACCTATCACAACGTCGCCTACCCTTTATCCGGTACTAGGCTAAGTACCGAGTTCCATTACAATGGAGGAACTACTACCCAACACTACACCAATTAACTAACCCCAAAGGAGATCTACTCCTTATAATGTCAACAAGGATAACAATACCCTTTGACCCAATACTAATCTATCTTGTACATCGAATCACACCATATCGAATGTACATCTTAGGCACCTTTCACTAATGCCTTTAACTAGATCTTCAAGACACCCTTCACTAATTTCTTGTGACTTGACTTCTAGGCACCCTTCACTAATGCCTACAATATGGACGATCGACACCTTTCACTAATGTCTTCGTCTTGACACTTCAGACATCTTTCACTAATGTCTTCAACACTACACTTCTTAGAAGAAAGAAAAGAACCATCAACAAGAGGACTTCAGTAGTCTTGATGATGAGCAAGTATGGCAACTCATGGACTTGAGCTTGCTTGACTTCAAAGGTGGTGATCTCGCCTTTAAGAGGAACCTAAAGGATAACACAAAAACAAAACTACAAACATAGATCACTTGGATATGGGGTGAGAGAGTTTTTAACTCAAAGAGAAAGTATGTGAGAAAGGGGTGAGAAAGAATGAAGAAATGGCTCACTATTTATAGAGAGAAAACACTACTGTTCCCCGGATCCCACGGATCCCTCCCTCAAAGGTTCCGTCTAGCGTAAAGCTAGGGATTCTTAGGACGCTCCTCTTTGCCCATGGGTATTTTGGTTATGGGTCATGGGTCATGGGTTATGGGTTGATCCATGGGTCTTTTACTAGATACAATGTATCTTATGAGTGCAATGAACCTAGTCAAATGGGTATGGGTCAATACCATGGGGTATGGATATTATCCATATATGACATAAGCATGATGTCATGCAATGGGTTATGGGTCATGGACTTTGGGTTGTACCCAACTACATTCAATGTATTTGGTCAATGGATTATGATATTTAAGATTCTACCCATTTACATTACCCAATATAATACATACTAGTTATGTGTATATTTTACCCAAATATGTAAACACTAGTTGTTGTACATATGTAATAATAAATCATAAAATCACTTATACTTGTTTTAGTGTTTTATGTGAGAACGTAAGTGTGTTAGAAACTATTAGCTCAAACCATTTACGTATTTTATTTTTTTCGTTAAAATGATTTTACGTTTGTTATCGACAAAACATTAGAAGATCGTAAAATATAAATAAACGTTTTTACGGCTTATTTGTATTAACAATCTCCCCCTTTTTGTTGATGACAAAACATAAAATTATTTTAAGGAAAAGTTAAAATTTGTAAAAGTTTGAATTTGTAGTTTTTACTTTCTTCTCCCTCTTTTTGTCGAAACAAAAAGAGCTTCGAAAGGAAACTAACACATTGTTTTAAGAAAAACATGTGAAAAATAGAAAAGAAAGAGAAAGTAGAGAGCAAGTAACGGGAAAGGATCTCGTCTTAACTCCCCCCTTGACGAGTCCATCCCTATGTGAGGGCGTCAAGAAAAAATAATACTATGCTAGTTCATTTGCAACTAAGTTTGCAAGCGATTTCGTCTATGTGACGAATATGCTCCCCCTTGATGATTGCAACCTTGCAAAGGGACGTCATGAAATGTAATCCTAATATTGCAAGTAATTTTTGCAATGTATTGCTTTGACACAAAGCTCCCCCTAGTTTTAGAGTGTCAAAGTCTTCATGTGTAAATTGAATAACTACAAAACAAAGGTTAGAAAACAAGTATAATGCATAATTTCCTGCAAATATGACTCAAGTTAGTAGAAAATTAGTTTTCTGTCTCACGGATCCCACGGCTACCTCCTTGTAGGGATCCGTCTAGGCAAATTAAAGGGATCTGTCTGGCTGATGAATGATTTTAGCAATGGTGATATAACAAATAATGTTAACATCAAAGTGAGATATGTATTATACAACATAATCATATACTCAGAGATATAGCGAGTAGCATGTAATTTCATTTAATAAAACTAGAGGTATGATATACATGACTCTAAAAACTAAGAAAATGAATGATACATGACTTGGAATTACTAGACTTATCTAAGTAACGCTTGATACTAGGACACCACTAAAAATCCTCTAGCTCAAGTTTGTTTAGGTTTAATCTCGTCGAAACGTTCGAGGAGGTGATAAAACATGAAACGTTGATCTTCTCGTACTTCATGTATCAAACTTTCAACATGTTGACAATGATAACAATCTTTTTCATGGCTAGGTAGTGGTGGTGGAAGAAATGAAATTGCTTGATGCGAAGGATCAAATAAAGCTGGTTGGGGAGCCTTAAACGACGGAGGGATTGGTGGAGGCGCATTTGAAGATGGCTCGACCAAGAATGATGGTGGTGGTAGAGAAGTGTCAACTTCCATATGGTCGGGTGGTTGACTTTGATAATTTCTCATAATCCAAATGGGATTATATGATGGTGACGGTGAAAAGGAAGCCGGAGCTAGTGTTGACTCAACACCTTGATTTTGTACCATTATTCCTCCTAATGAGGAGAATGTTGCCTGTGGAGGATGGTGAGACGACCTAGGAGGCAAATCCTCTAAATTGTAGAGGTGTGGTGATGATAGTGGAGTTGTGAATGAGATAGCTCTAGGAACCAATGGTGATGGTTTAGTGGAGATGGGATTGTTTGGCATAGGTAGTTTTCTGGGTACTATCCTTTTAGGGATTGGTTTGATTGGTGGAGGAGAAATTCTTGCATTTGTTGAGTTGACCGGAGATGATTCGGTTGAAGAGATTTCGTGTACAACACGAGCAATTTTTTTGGGTGGTTCTTTGGTGGATAAGTTGCTACTTGGAGTTTTTCTCATGATGAGATGATTTCAAGAAGATTGTAAAGGTTTCTAAGTGCTGAAAATGAGGATGAAGATGATGACTTTAGAAGTCCTAACAATGTGGTTTATAAAGCAAGGGATTTGGCAAGTGCATTCAAGACTTAAGCCACTAAAATTAATTGGAATGTGATGATTAACATGCACAAGAGTCAACTTCAGAGTTGTACTGATCTAGGAACTCATTTAAGATGAGATAGAGTGTTTAAGTTAGTAAGATGAGCTTGAAATGATTGTTTTTACTAGAGTTGGCATGAGTCTGTCATACGGATCCCACGGTTCCCTCCAACGAGGGATCCGCCTAGGCTAATCCTAGGGATTCGTCTATCAGCAGCTAAGAAAAGATAGCAATGATGTTTGTAAGGTCTAATGCCTATTTCTTCTTGAGTGTTTCTATTTATCTAAGTGTCTTAAATGAAGAGGTGCTTAAGTACTTGAGGGTAATGAGTGAGGTAGCTAATGATTTCCTTTTATGGAAGAAATTGGAACTTTCATGAGTACCAATGAATGAACAAAGATGACACTAAAGATTTTGAGAGTGTCAAATGGAGCTAAATGATCCTAGAGATCAGATAGTGATTTAGGATAATGTTTTGGAGAATATCCTAAAGGCTTAAGATGGAAAAACTAGAATTTGATCAATTTCGACCAATTTTGAGGTAAGGATGATTATGATCAATTTTGCCATAATTGAAAGATTTCCAAAGCTAGATGTGAGGGATCATGTGTGAGAGGATGAGTGAACTTGAGAGCGGAAGAGTAATGGGTTTAAGTGAAACGGTAGATCTACAAGCTTCTTGAGTGTGATTTAGATGAGTTATGTGTGAGTACGAAAAGATCCACTTAACTTGATAAGGACTCAATTTGCCTTAAGGCACTATGTCTAACTTGGTGTGAAGTGTTCTAAAGGCATGCTTGAAATCCAATGATTGCAATTGCATTTTCTGTTTGCCGGATCCCACGGTTCCTTAAGAGTAGGGATCCGTCTAGCACAACCCTTGGGATCCCTCTATCTGCTAAGCAGAACCTTTACTAAAGGTATGCAATGATTTTGACAATGCATTATATTTCAAGGTTAGTTAAAGAGGTTCTAACACTAAGATATCAAATGTAAAATGTTTTATTTCATGAAAGAAATTGGATTACATTGATAAAGCATGAATACTATGGATTGATCCTATTTGAAAGATTACTAAGTTCCTTGAGCGTTTTCGCTAGAAGGATCATCAAATGGTTGATGAGTATTTGCCGGTTCAGGAATGAAGAAAGTCTTCATGAGAGATGTGTTTAGAGGTTCCATCATCTTGTTCATAAGTACGTACAACGGACTTTGAAATTGAGGGTGGAAGCACATGATGTTATGATAAAGGCGCGTCAAGAACATTCCATAAGGGATGAGTTTGTTCTTGGAGCTTTGAAGATTTCCAATTCGCCTTGCGAAGAAGTAGGCGAGATTGTATGGTTGTTGTATTAACAAACAATACATTATGTGAGCACAACAAGCAGGAAGGATTTCTCGATTTCCCCTAAGACTCCAAACATTTTCCCGTAGGATGAGTGCGAGAGCCTTGTACTCTTCTCGGATATCCTTTGTACAGATAATGTTTGGATCGGAGTAATAGGGTCGACGTTTGCATATTGTGCGAGTCAAGTCTTGCGGGGAAGGTATGTGTGAACAATATGGACTATTTTCTTCACGAAAGTTGAAGAGAGAATCAAGAGACCAATCTTCGGTGAAAGCACATTGTCCATGATTTGGAATTCGGAGAATTTGAGCAAATTTCCCAAGGGTTAAAACAAACTTTTGGTTTTTGATCCAAAACCAATGAGATAGAGAACGATCCTCGTTACGAACGAGTTCGACTTGACGGAAGAATTCTGATATGTGCTAAAACACATATAATTTCTTTATCAAATCAGACCCAAAATAACCAAGAAAGAGCCGTTTATTGCTAATATTTGATGGTTTCTTGAGTTTATGCATGTGCAGGTACGGATATGACAAAACAGACAAAAGAAAGCCAAAACCGAAGAAAACCGAGCACGAGAGAAAGAAGAATGCTAAAAGCCGAGGCTGGGAAAGGAATTTACAAGTTTGGACAATCACTTCTCAAAATGACAACTTTAGTCCCTGAAGATTCAGATTTGGCAAAAGTGGCCCTTTGATTATTTGAAGATTGACAAGAAAGGCCCTTGGATCACTTTTCAGAATTTACATGATTGATCCCTGGATTTTCAGTTTATACATGTTTAACCCTTATAAGCTTCCTTGGATCCAAAATATCTCCTTAGTCCAATTCACACAAGCCCAAAATAATACCCACGGCCCAACTATAATTACCCGGTCCAGCACCCCAACCCGGTTTAATATCTTTACCCGTATACCCAGTCAACCCAACCCGTACCCGGTCAAAAGAAAACGAAATAAAATAAACAAACCAAGCGCGCCAAAAATTTCACCCAAACAAACCCAGCTTATGAACACTAAATCCCACTAAATTAATTCGACAAATTAAACTCAAATTCGAGCCAAATTCACACTTAACTCTGACATGTGACTGACACACGGATGCCACGCTGGCAATCCGTGTGTCATATCACATCATACTCTCACCTGATTGGTTGAAGCTACGTGGAGATCACAATCCAAGGGTCGTGATGAAAGGATGATAGCTGGGATTTGATCAAAGGGCTGATATCTATCCAGAGAAAGCACAAATACAACTTCCAGATCCTTCCAAGACCTTGAGCTCAAGTATATAAAGACCCCTTCATTCACGAGTTGGGATCATCTTTTTCTTTACTCTTAATTTTCAGTGGCTTAAAAGTGTTTTGTATTAAGTTTTTAATTCAGTTTTACATTCCAGCTTTTGTATTACACTTTTTGTATTTAAGTTTTTATTAATGAAATTCAGTTTTAATTCTCAAGTAATTGTTTAGTTGTTTATGATTCTAATCTGCTCATTATCATTGTTTATTGCTTATTTCCTCAATCAAAGTTTATTTTCAGCTTATTTCTTCATTAATTAAAAAAAAAATAAAAAAAAATCAGAAAAAATATTTGAAAAATAAAAAATATATCTAAAGCTCTTATAAGCTCATCTTAAAACTGTGCTACTGTTTCATTAAGCTCATATAAGCTTGTTATAGCTTATTGTGAGTTTATATTTGTTTTCTAAAGCTGTTCACTCAAATTCATATTACCAGTCAACAAAAGTCAAACTGATACAAATGGAAGCTGGATTTGGTTAAGCAGCTGATCTGGTTTGGAATGGGGTTAATTTTAAATGATTTGGAGTGGTATTGGTTTAGGATAGTGATATTTGGTTCTTAGATAAGCTGCAAATAAGCTGGACCTCATGTGAGTACTTTTTCAGCTTAAGCTTAAAACTATTGTCTTTGCACTTTTTGTTTTACTCTTTGTTGTAGGTTACTAGTGATTATTTGGCATTTGTTATTGCTGTTAGATTTTAGATTTCATTACTGCTCAGGTTTAGGATTAAGTATAAGATAGAGTAATTAGCAAAACAGTTAGCTTAAGTAGTGTTTGGTCAATTGAACTAATCTGAGTTTGAGGTTAGTTTTTGGGATAAGCTCATTTGATTTAGTTCTATTTCATCTTATTTTTACATAATCAGTCAGTAATTTCAGTTCAAAACTCAGTTTAGTCAAAATATCATTTCTGTTTTCAATAGTCAAAAAGTGAAAAAGTGGTTTTTGCAAAAGTTTGTGGAATTTTCATTGATTCATTTTTGGTTCAAATTAAGTGATATTTTTGGATTAGCTAGTTCAGTTGGTCTAATTTGCAAAACATATTTTTTTGAATTTTTTGGAAGCACTTATAAGCTTTAAATAAGCTGTCCAATCAGCTAGTTTTGCTCTGTCTCACACTCGGCATACTGAGTGTGAAACAGGCCTTATTGCAGAATCAATTCAGGCTTCATTATAGCTTGTTAAGGGCTGAAACTTGGTGTATGTGTTTATTGGTTGGTATTCTATAGCTCATCATTTCTGGTTCCCAGCTTGGTTCACTGAAATAGCTTGTGCATTAGCTTGAAGTAGGTAGGTTAAATCTGTTTTCATTTTAAATAGTCAATCAAGTCATTTCAGTTTAGCTTGCACTATAGAGGTTTATATTAGTTCATTTAGGTTGCATTTAAGTAGTTTTAGCACACTTTAGCTTCTGCTTTCATTTGGTGCTTGTTTATGCTCATTTGCTTATTTTAAAGTGCTTATTTACTAGCATTTTCCACTACAGCTTCATTTTCTTGTGCACCTGCATCACTTCTCTTATTTTTCATAGATTTAGAATAATATTTTAGAATTTTCCTGAATTTTTCATAATTTTCTGCTACTGTTTACTATTTTTCTTGATTTAAACTAGTTTTTAATCCTTTTTAAATAGCTTTTAATACAATTAAATCAGAAAAGTTTCTAAAAAATAAGTTTTTAATTTTTCTAGATTCAGAAAAAAATAAAAAAACAAAAAAATAATTTTTCCAGATTTTTCCTAGTTTAAATTATAATTTTTAGCATTTAAATTAGTTTAAAATTAGTTTTTAATTCAAATAAATTCCAGAAAAATCATAAAAATTAGTTTTAATTCTTAATTAAGTTTTAAATTGCATTTTTAGTTTAAAAATAATTTTAGATCATTTTTAGGACTTAGGTTAGACGTAGTTGCATTTTATTTACGTTTCATTTTAGTTTAATTCGCGTATTTAGGATTCCCCGTAGTGTAATTTCCCTTTTATGCTTTTCCATTTCCCGTAGTTTAGAACAAAATCAAAAATCCAAAACATCGAGCATTTTAATAACGAACCAATAACGACGTTGCCCATTCACACCTCGTTGGGACACGACTCGGATTTCCTAATCCGTATCACTATCACTCACGAGATTTGATTCATTATCCTTTTTCCTAAAGGGATTTTAAATCATTCCTTGTGATTATTTTTGATATCGATATTGTGGTTTTATCCATACACACATACCCCTAGCCTCATAACGAATCAAATTTTGGCGCCGCTGCCGGGGAGGTTGTGTCGCGACAATATCGTTAAAGGTTTGACGATTAGTGACTCGAGATCCTTCCTTCGTGAAGTTATTGTTTTTATAAAATCAAAAAAGTAAAAAATATTTTCCTTTTTATTTTATATATATATATATCATATTAAAAATACAAAAAGATTTTCTCTTTTGTTTTTGAGCTAAAATAGAATACATCAATTATATAACATTCTCAACGGAGGTGTTATCATTAGTAAGTTCCCGAACCAAAGATCAAAAACTTGCCTTTGTGTCGCTTGTGAGTCGATTTATTTCTATCGGATAAACAAACTGTGTGGTGGGTATAAGGACGGCCTGACATTAAATTGCGGCTGAAAAGAGGCGGGTTTTTAATAAGCTTCGCGCTGACCTAAAAAGCTTCTCCGCTCGCTTGTGCGTTTGTCTTATAGAATTGATTTATTCACTTGGGGTTATTGGTTAAGTTCACTGTTGTTTTCGAATACCGTTCTCTTTTAATTGCCTTGGTTTTTGAAAGTGCATGCGCACTCGTTCTAATAACTACAGACCAATATGTGAAACTGCTACAATTACGAGAAGGCGAAATAGACGTGCTCAATTAGTCGAACCCGAGATTCGAACTAATCAAGCTCCGCCCATTGTCGAAATGGCGGAGGACAACCGATCCATGCTAGAGCAACTACAAGCACCCACCGAGGGTTATGGAGAAGCCATCGTCGTCCCGACAATCGTTTCCGATAACTTTGAGCTTAAACACGGATTGATAAATTTGGTATCGTCGAGCCAATTTTACGGATTTGAGAGGGATGATCCTCACTCTCATATCCGACGGTTTAACAAGCTCACGTCTACGATCAAATACCGTAACGTTCCGGAAGAGGCTATCAAGCTACTACTCTTCCCGTTTTCACTTGAGGGGCCGCCCGGATTTGGCTCGAAAAACTACCCCTCGATCGATAACCACATGGGAGAATTTAGTGTCAAAATTCGTAAACAAATTCTTCCCACCGTCTAAAACAACAAGCTTAAAAATGAAATAACAAAATTCACACAAAGATTTGATGAATCATTTAGTGAGGCATGGGACCGATTCAAAGATTTGCTTAGGCAATGTCCCCATCATGGTTTTACGGAATTACACCAACTTGATACGTTTTATAACGGTTTGAATGAGACTGATCAAGACTCTCTCAATGCCACCGCGGGTGGTAATTTGTTGACCCGATCAACGAGAGATTCCTTGTCGATTATTGAGAACAAATCTAAAGTTCGTACCTCACGTAGCAAATCAGTTGCTGCCCGAGTGAGTGTTTCACCATCGTCCTCGTCTTACGAAAATACGTCTAGCACCGATGCTAAGATTGATAAGCTTACGGATATGATACAGGCTTTGGTTAAGATTAAGATGGCTAAGATTAATTCTTCTCCACCCGCTCAAGTCAAAGCGGTGGAATCGACTTGTACTACTTGTGGTGGCCCGCATGCTTACTACAATTGTACCGCCACCGATGGAAATCCTTTCGAAGCTAATGTCGTAGCCGGAGGTAACCAATACCGTCCTCAAGTTGAAACGAATCCTCGTGTTAGTAATCAAATGGGACCTCCGGGATTTTCTCAATCGAACAATCAGACTCGTTTTAATCCGAATCAAGTTCGTGGACCAAATGTTCAAAACCAATTCAAAGCCCCACCGAATCAATACCCGAATCAAGGAGTCAATTACAATCAAGGATATCAAGCTTCAAGCTATCAAGCTCCGCCTTTGCCCTCTAATGAATTCTCGAATTACGTTCAGAACAATAATGCTACCATGCAAACCATGAAAACCCAGATTTCAAGTTTGAGAAATGAATTCCAATCTTCATTAACTAGACAAAGCAATGAGCTTAGGAACGAAATTCGACTTCAGAACAACAAGATGGATGCTTCGCAGAATAAACTTGAGAATATGTTGAACGCTGTTTTGTGTCAAATGAGTCAATCCTCGGGTTCTGGTTCTCTCCCAAATAACACAATTCCAAACCCGAAGGGAGAAATGAAATCCGTTACCATTCGAGATGATGGGCCCTCGATGACTACTTCCTCTCCGGTGAGGAGTGTAGCACGAGAGACCGAGGTGACAAAGGACCCGGTAATTCCTCTTGATAATGGAAAAGCCAAATACGTCCAACCTCTGGTTGCCCAAGTTCCTTCTATCTCTGTCAAAATGCCAAGTTCTAACCTTACACCGTGCAAATCTATTCAATCACGGTTCGACAAAATGAAAGTTGTTTTCGGAACCAAGTTCAAACTTACGACTGATATGATCAAAGCTGCTGACATGATTTATGAAAAGAAATTGGAACAAATTTCACAGATTTCAATTGAGCCTACACCGTCTAATTCTTCCTCGAACCAAGCTCCCGAGAAGCTTGGTGATCCCGGGAAATTTCTCCTTCCCTGCTCTTTGAATGATATTGAGGAATGTAATGCCCTAACCGATTCTGGTGCAAGCATAAGTCTCATGCCTCTTGCGATATATCATGAGCTTGGATTGAAGACTCTTATACCGACTCGTATGACTATTGAATTAGCTAATCGAACAATTGCTCACACGGTTGGTTTAGTCAACGATGTTATGGTACGAGTGGATAAATTCCATTTTCCCGTGGATTTCGCCGTCGTTCATATAGAGGTTGACGCCCGAGTCCCTCTCACTCTTGGAAGTCCATTCTTGAGAACCGCGAAAGTCCTTGTGGATCATTACCAAGGAACGTTAACGATCAGAAAAGGAAATGAAAAGATAGTGTTTTATGCCGAAAAAACGTCAAAACCTCCACCCGATGATTATTCTATCCATAGCATCGGTGTGATTGATTTTTCTCAAGAAAGTGGCGATCCCACTTTACCGTCTCACCCGATTATGACCGACTCTTTCCCGTCTCTCACTACGGAAAGTGACCCCATTTGGGAAGAGATCGAGGCCTTTCTTAATGATGATTCAGTTCCAGTTGAGATTAATAATAATGCTACTTTTGACCCGGAGGGGGACATTCTTTTACTTGAAAAGTTGTTATATAATGAGCCGTCTTCTTACCCCCCTCCGGATGATCCGGATGATGTTAATAAGGTGAAGAAAGTTGAGCCTAAAACGTCTCGAATTGATCTTTCAAGGTTTACAATTAAGAGTATGTCGACAATACAAGCTGAACGGAAAAAGAAACAAGAAAAGGAGTCTACAACGGTAGTGGTGGAAAATGCTAGCTCTAAGAGTACACCACTTGTCCCACCTCCGATTTCTAAGAAAATCGACCTTCCTTTGAGTGGCAATTCCACTCCTTCTTCTGAAATCATGGAACCTTCTTTTGAGACATCTTTCGATCCAAAATATTTTAAAACATTCACGAATCCCTTGTTTGAATTTGATTCTGAATATACTCTAAAATTTGAAAATCAACTCTTTGACGAAGAAAGTAAGGAGTTCACCGATGAACTTGCTCCTACCGACTCAATTCTTTCTGAGGATGAAGAAGAATACGATGATCCGTTTTTCCCGAAGAAAGATAAGGAAGTGAAGATTTCGACAGATGAACTTGTTGATTCTGAGGTCCAATATTATTTTTTAGCCGATAGTGATTCCTCTTCTCGTGAGGATTTTCACGTAGATGATACCTTGATTTCCTTCCTCTCCGAGGACAAGATTTTTAACCCTGGGATACTTATCATAGAGGACATTCATATAACAAAAGTTTTTCGGAAAAAGGATCCTCTCTTGGATGCCTTCACTATTGAGCCTTCAAATAGCATTTTTCTATACCATGAGCTCCCGATTTCTTTGGAGTATTCTCTTATCGATCCTTCATCCCTTCGTCCGCCCGCAAAACCGCCGGATGATGGATCCTTCTTTCTTGACATACCTTATGTGAGTTTGGGAGGAGTTATTTCTTATGTGCTGGAGCCCGACATTTTCTTTTCCTCCCAACCCACCCAGTCTCATTCTTTCGGGAATGAGGACACCGTTTTTGACCCTGGTATCTCTACCATTTTCTTCCCCAAGGACAAATGAATTCGGGGACGAGTCAGGCTAGCGACTCGGTAACCAAAAACAGTAGCGCTTCGTGGGAGGCACCCCATGCTTATCTCTATCTTCTTTCTATTTTCTAATAAGTGACGTGAAGGGGTTAGCCTCTTCTATTTCTCGTGTTTTGGTTGTTTGTGATGTTGTGTTTAGGATTTTCCCGATATGAAGACTCTCGTGCTCGAAGTTTGTCTTTTCTCCACTCGAGTTTCATGATCGATGCTGATGGAAATCCGATATCCGAAATCTTTTCGACTAAACGTTTATCTTTAAGCATACTTAATAAACGGCTTTTAGATTTTCGTTGATACCCTTGTTTTTAAACATTGGGGACAATGTTTCGTTTTAGTCTGGGGTGGGTAATCTTCGATTTGATTTGACCGCACTTGCTTATTTTATGTCGTGTATTCTCGCAACCCCGTTTTTCCTTAAAAAATGAAAAAAATTATGCAAAAATGAGAAAATTTAAAATTTTTTGTAAGCTTT
Organism: Chrysanthemum makinoi; assembly: GCA_910596185.1. NCBI lineage: Eukaryota > Viridiplantae > Streptophyta > Magnoliopsida > Asterales > Asteraceae > Chrysanthemum > Chrysanthemum makinoi. The sequence continues at coordinate 184,533,753 of OU343221.1, forward strand.
TGTTAGTTTTATGATCGAAAAGTTCTTGCTATGCTAGTCTCTTAGAAGTTACTTTAAATATGCGTTTTTCTTGACATAGTCTTTGCTAATTGCTTAGACAAGAGGCTATAAAATGCGATTCTAGCTCACAAGGCCAAGAATTTGCAAGTCTCCCTAAGTGATTTTAAATATGCGAAGCTTAAACAAGAATTTGCTAGTTTCTACTAAGTGACTTTAAAAATGCGAGACTTGAGATTATTTTACGAAGCATTAGCTAAGATAATATATGTTTTGACACCTTGTTGACTTTCCGCTGGTGAGAGTAGGAATGGAATTCTGACTTGACCGGGCGTGTTGAGCCCTAGCTTGTTCCCTTAACCATAGATAACCTAAAAATTATCGGCTAAGCATCCGCGGATCTCATTATTTGGGATTTTAAATTTGCGGAGATCGAGGAATGATAGAGTTACTTATGAGTTTAGATGCTAAACGTGGAGTAGTTGGTTCTCTTTAGAGCCCATCGAAGGTACTTGTGGCTTTTTGTTCCCACAAAATTGTTTCACCCCATATCTGTTTAATAATAATTAGAGATGTTGAGTTTTTGACGATAGTTAGTTATTTATTCTTCTTTAGAGAATCCTTGCTCATGAGAGTTGGGTACACATCATGGTACTGTCAGTGTTGCGGTGTAATAGACAACTGATTCCTGATAGTTTGCTGCTATTGTTTCTATTGTTATAAAAGCCGTAGGATTCGGAGTTTGGCACAAAAATTAACATGAAATAAAGCCCAAATGTATTAAAGTTGAAAAATCCAAAGCCATAAAAGTTGTCATAGACTTCCAAAAAGGCAGAGGAAAATCCAAAGTCATAATAAGTCTCCTGATAAAACGGTAATCCCGTTGAGTTAGTGGTTGAAAAGACCAAGGGCCTAAATTGCAAAAATGCAAATGTGCTGAAATAAGTGTTAAGCCAAACTTTGAATCCGGGAGATATCTTCCTAAATCGTGCGAAATTAGGACCTTGATGTGGACCTCATTCTTGTGTGCAATGGTTTTCGAGGGAAGGTGGAAAACTAATTATCGACTTAGCTTTATATCTTTATCGGAATAAAAGTTATCGAAACGAGAAACTTGAAGAAATTCAATTCTCACAAAAATAAAACAAATCTAGAGGAAATAGGAAAATGGGAACAAAAGGTAATTACACAAGTAACTTCCATGGGTAGTGTTAGCATCTAGAATCATATTTAACAATGATTTCGATTTTACGCTTAGTTTGGGGACTTGTGAAAAATCAGGGACGATGTATTCCATCCGTATGGTCATTTCACGCTGTGTTGTGTTTCCTATTCTGTGATCCTAACATGTCGTTTGAAAAATGTTGGAGTTATTGATCGACATGAAAGTTCAACAAACCGTCACTCATAATCAGAATGTGCTTAATCGTAATATCTATACATGTGAAATAAAAAGGTAAACGGGGCGTTTTTAGAATTAAGGGTTCTTAATCTCTTTTGAGGAATCTTTGCTACTTCTTCATAGGTTTAGTAGAAAGAGATTGAAATCATTGGTTTTAGAAGCGTGAGTTGATTGCATTGCGTGGGGACACGACAATGGTCTCGTCTGGGGTATTTTGATATGTGCTAAAACACATATAATTTCTTTATCAAATCAGACCCAAAATAACCAAGAAAGAGCCGTTTATTGCTAATATTTGATGGTTTCTTGAGTTTATGCATGTGCAGGTACGGATATGACAAAACAGACAAAAGAAAGCCAAAACCGAAGAAAACCGAGCACGAGAGAAAGAAGAATGCTAAAAGCCGAGGCTGGGAAAGGAATTTGCAAGTTTGGACAATCACTTCTCAAAATGACAACTTTAGTCCCTGAAGATTCAGATTTGGCAAAAGTGGCCCTTTGATTATTTGAAGATTGACAAGAAAGGCCCTTGGATCACTTTTCAGAATTTACATGATTGATCCCTGGATTTTCAGTTTATACATGTTTAACCCTTATAAGCTTCCTTGGATCCAAAATATCTCCTTAGTCCAATTCACACAAGCCCAAAATAATACCCACGGCCCAACTATAATTACCCGGTCCAGCACCCCAACCCGGTTTAATATCTTTACCCGTATACCCAGTCAACCCGTACCCGGTCAAAAGAAAACAAAATAAAATAAACAAACCAAACGCGCCAAAAATTTCACCCAAACAAACCCAGCTTATGAACCCTAAATCCCACTAAATTAATTCGACAAATTAAACTCAAATTCGAGCCAAATTCACACTTAACTCTGACATGTGACTGACACACGGATGCCAAGCTGGCAATCCGTGTGTCATATCACATCATACTCTCACCTGATTGGTCGAAGCTACGTGGAGATCACAATCCAAGGGTCGTGATGAAAGGATGATAGCTGGGATTTGATCAAAGGGCTGATATCTATCCAGAGAAAGCACAAATACAACTTCCAGATCCTTCCAAGACCTTGAGCTCAAGTATATAAAGACCCCTTCATTCACGAGCTGGATCATCTTTTTCTTTACTCTTAATTTTCAGTAGCTTAAAAGTGTTTTGTATTAAGTTTTTAATTCAGTTTTACATTCCAGCTTTTGTATTGCACTTTTTGTATTTAAGTTTTTATTAATGAAATTCAGTTTTAATTCTCAAGTAATTGTTTAGTTGTTTATGATTCTAATCTGCTCATTATCATTGTTTATTGCTTATTTCCTCAATCAAAGTTTATTTTCAGCTTATTTCTTCATTAATTAAAAAAAATAAAAAAAAATCAGAAAAAATATTTGAAAAATAAAAAATATATCTAAAGCTCTTATAAGCTCATCTTAAAACTGTGCTACTATTTCATTAAGCTCATATAAGCTTGTTATAGCTTATTGTGAGTTTATATTTGTTTTCTAAAGCTGTTCACTCAAATTCATATTACCAGTCAACAAAAGTCAAACTGATACAAATGGAAGCTGGATTTGGTTAAGCAGCTGATCTGGTTTGGAAAGGGGTTAAGTTTAAATGATTTGGAGTGGTATTGGTTTAGGATAGTGATATTTGGTTCTTAGATAAGCTGCAAAATAGCTGGACCTCATGTGAGTACTTTTTCAGTTTAAGCTTAAAACTATTGTGCTGCACTTTTTGTTTTACTCTTTGTTGTAGGTTACTAGTGATTATTTGGCATTTGTTATTGCTGTTAGATTTTAGATTTCATTACTGCTCAGGTTTAGGATTAAGTATAAGATAGAGTAATTAGAAAAACAGTTAGCTTAAGTAGTGTTTGGTCAATTGAACTAATCTGAGTTTGAGGTTAGTTTTTGGGATAAGCTCATTTGATTCAGTTTCTGTTAAGTATATTAGAGGCAATTCTGTCACTAATTTGCACTCTAGAACTCAAAAAGTCAATATCACATTTGAATCTACTCTTAGTTCATATCAGTTAGGAATCTAGATATTATAAGCTATTATAAGGTATAGAATTAGATAAGCTAGCTTAATTTAGTTCTATTTCATCTTATTTTTACATAACCAGTCAGTAATTTCAGTTCAAAACTCAGTTTAGTCAAAATATCATTTCTGTTTTCAATAGTCAAAAAGTGAAAAAGTGGTTTTTGCAAAAGTTTGTGGAATTTTCTTTGATTCATTTTTGGTTCAAATTAAGTGATATTTTTGGATTAGCTAGTTCAGTTGGTCTAATTTGCAAAACATATTTTTTTGAATTTTTTGGAAGCACTTATAAGCTTTAAATAAGCTGTCCAATCAGCTAGTTTTGCTCTGTCTCACACTCAGCATACTGAGTGTGAAACAGGCCTTATTGCAGAATCAACTCAGGCTTCATTATAGCTTGTTAAGGGCTGAAACTTGGTGTATGTGTTTATTGGTTGGTATTCTATAGCTCATCATTTCTGGTTCCCAGCTTGGTTCACTGAAGTAGCTTGTGCATTAGCTTGAAGTAGGTAGGTTAAATCTGTTTTCATTTTAAATAGTCAATCAAGTCATTTCAGTTTAGCTTGCACTATAGAGGTTTATATTAGTTCATTTAGGTTGCATTTAAGTAGTTTTAGCACACTTTAGCTTCTGCTTTCATTTGGTGCTTGTTTATGCTCATTTGCTTATTTTAAAGTGCTTATTTACTAGCATTTTCCACTACAGCTTCATTTTCTTGTGCACCTGCATCACTTCTCTTATTTTTCATAGATTTAGAATAATATTTTAGAATTTTCCTGAATTTTTCATAATTTTCTGCTACTATTTACTATTTTTCTTGATTTAAACTAGTTTTTAATCCTTTTTAAATAGCTTTTAATACAATTAAATCAGAAAAGTTTCTAAAAAATAAGTTTTTAATTTTCTTAGATTAAGAAAAAAATAAAAAAACAAAAAAATAATTTTTCCAGATTTTTCCTAGTTTAAATTATAATTTTTAGCATTTAAATTAGTTTTTAATTCAAATAAATTCCAGAAAAATCATAAAAATTAGTTTTAATTCTTAATTAAGTTTTAAATTGCATTTTTAGTTTAAAAATAATTTTAGATCATTTTTAGGACTTAGGTTAGACGTAGTTGCATTTTATTTACGTTTCATTTTAGTTTAATTCGCGTATTTAGGATTCCCCGTAGTGTAATTTCCCTTTTATGCTTTTCCATTTCCCGTAGTTTAGAACAAAATCAAAAATCCAAAACATCGAGCATTTTAATAACGAACCAATAACGACGTTGCCCATTCACACCTCGTTGGGACACGACTCGGATTTCCTAATCCGTATCACTATCACTCACAGGATTTGATTCATTATCCTTTTTCCTAAAGGGATTTTAAATCATTCCTTGTGATTATTTTTTATATCGATATTGTGGTTTTATCCATACACACATACCCCTAGCCTCATAACGAATCAAATTCCAATACAAACCTTGGACATATTTTCTCATTAATTTCGAGAAGACATTCCAATCCTATGGTTCGGAAGGAGGTATTGATTCCTTCTTCGTATTGTAGAGGAGTGTCGACAATACTTCCTTCATGGAAGTGACGGGTTTCGAGATTATTGAACCCACGGACATGATTGCCAGGTGTGTTGGGCTCAAGGGAGATGTTAGGAGTGTAGACGCTAGTGAGTGAAAAATCAAACTCATATTCATGCGACATAGCGAAAACTATAGGAAAGACAAGTTAATAGGATGTGACGTATTACTGGTAAAACAATGATTACCTAACGTTTTTACAAGATGTTTATTAACAATGATATTTAACTAACTTAATGTTTGACATTCTAGTAGAATATTTCTTTTAGGAAGAAAGTGGTTTTTATTTTGCATGGAAAAATCTGTTATCCAGAAGGACGGTTCCCACGGTTCCCTTCTATAAGGGATCCGGCTAGTATACTTGCCGGGATCCGTGGATCTGTAGTAACAGAAGCAGATTTTTGATAAAAACATAAGTTTAATAGTTTTATACCAAGATATGTGTTTTAGCCTAGGTTTTCTTTTAGCATGCATTCATGGTTTCTAATGTATCACGAAAGAATACGAAATATATAAATCAAAAGAAATGACAAACACATTATGATAATAATAACCTAGATAAACTAGACTATTACTAATATTTCATTTCAATGCTAAGAATGATACAAAGGATTGGGTATATAACCCCAATGTAGATTAACAACACAAAGTATATGTCTCCGTATGTGAACTTCATCATAGGGAACACAAGAGCGATGAGTGTTAAGGCGATGAGCACGAGGGCGATGTAAACTATGTTGATGACGAACCTTCTTGGTTTTGGTTTGAGATGAGATGAAATGAGAGGAAGATGAAGTTTTGAATGAGAGGTAATTTTTTGAAAATGGAAGATTTGAAAAAGTGGGGATTTGATATAGTGGGCGACGGATGGTTTATTTATGGGGAAGGAGGAATTTTTGAGATTTGTGTTTTTTTTTATTATTCGAAAGATATGGTTTTTGGATTTAAGTGAAATAAAACACAACCTTTATATACCACAACTTTAGACGAAAAAATAACACGTATGTGAGAAAAGGCTTCCTAATGAAGCTACATGTAATACATGTATATGCACAAAAGATAATCATATAAATACCTATGTAGGCATACTTAATTATCAAGCTAATGTCATTTAGAGATAAGTAGAAATTCATACCTCTAATGCACTTAGGAATGTCTTTACAAATGACACAACAAATGTCAGTAGACAAGTCCGGCTCCTTTGTGTTTACGATACCTTCTTAGGGAAGGTATTCTTGTTACCAAGCTATTCCTATGGCTTGGTAGGTATGAGCTTTGACTAAGCAATATGACAAAGAGGATTAGTGCAATTAAATGAAGAATAAATAATAAGAAAAATGTTGTCATCTAATCAACATCAAAACAAAGAGTTTTAAAAGACATGGTGTTTGTTTTTATAAAAAACCTTCTTTGTAGTTTTCAATTAATCATGGATCGTATCAAGTTTTTGAAGTACAATATACTTTAAAAAAAAAACTTGGTAACGAAGCTCTGATGCAAATTATGGAAAACCAGAAAGGGGGGGGGGGGGTTGAATAGTTTTTCCAATTAAAATTCGTTTTAAACTATTTAGATCGACTTATGTCAATCTATTTGGATGTGTGTTGGATGTTGATAAACAAACATATAGAAGTATAAGTATGTAATGAAAGGATTAGAGTAAGAAGCACAAAACCACGACGCGAGTATTTATAGTGGTTCGGCTACAAGGACACCTTCCTTGCCCTACTCCACTCCCCGAGTCACCTACTCGAGAGTTCGTAATCACTACACAACACCGATTCCTTATGGTGGAGAAACCTTCACAACGTTGCCTACTATTTTTCTGGTACTAGGCTAACCACCGGGTTCTTTCACACCAAGGTGAACCACACCTATCACAACGTCGTCTACCCTTTATCCGGTATTAGGCTAAGTACCTAGTTCCATTACAATGGAGGAACTACTACCCAACACTACACCAATTAACTAACCCCAAAGGAGATCTACTCCTTATAATGTCAACAAGGATAACAATATCCTTTGACCCAATACTAATCTATATTGTACATCGAATCACACCATATCGAATGCACATCTTAGGCACCTTTCACTAATGCCTTTAACTAGATCTTCAAGACACCCTTCACTAATGTCTTGTGACTTGACTTCTAGGCACCCTTCACTAATGCCTACAATACGGACGATCGACACCTTTCACAAATGTCTTCGTCTTGACACTTGAGACATCTTTCACTAATGTATTCAACACTACACTTCTTAGAAGAAAGAAGAGAACCATCAACAAGAGGACTTCAGTAGTCTTGATGATGAGAAAGTATGGCAACTCATGGACTTGAGCTTGCTTGACTTCAAAGGTGGTGATCTCGCCTTTAAGAGGAACCTAGAGGATCACACAAAAATAAAACTACAAACATAGATCACTTGGATATGGGGTGAGAGAGTTTTTAACTCAAAGAGAAAGTATGTGAGAAAGGGGTGAGAAACAATGAAGAAATGGCTCACTATTTATAGAGAGAAAACACTACTGTTCCCCAGATCCCACGGATCCCTCCCTCAAAGGATCCGTCTAGCGTAAAGCTAGGGATTCTTGGGACGCTCCTCTTTGCCCATGGGTATTTTGGTTATGGGTCATGGGTCATGGGTTATGGGTTGATCCATGGGTCTTTTACTAGATACAATGTATCTTATGAGTGCAATGCACCTAGTCAAATGGGTATGGGTCAATACCATGGGTTATGGATATTATCCATATATGACATAAGCATGATGTCATGCAATGGGTTATGGGTCATGGACTTTGGGTTGTACCCAACTACATTCAATGTATTTGGTCAATGGATTATGATACTTAAGTTTCTACCCATTTATATTACCCAATATAATACATACTAGTTATGTGTATATTTTACCCAAATATGTAAACACTAGTTGTTGTACATATGTAATACTAAATCATAAAATCACTTATACTTGTTTTAGTGTTTTATGTGAGAACGTAAGTGTGTTAGAAACTATTAGCTCAAACCATTTACGTATTTTATTTGTTTCGTTAAAATGATTTTACGTTTGTTATCGACAAAACATTAGAAGATCGTAAAATATAAATAAACGTTTTTACGGCTTATTTGTATTAACAAACCCCATAAGTTATAGGGATAATTACAAAAAAATACACCGAACTTTCCCATGTTTGTTATTGCATGTAACCATTTTTTTCTCATTGTATCACAAACCTTTTGAATTTTTGTTATTATGTGTACCCGTTACCTGTTAAACTTGCATTGATAGTTCTTTATACTAACGGCCATTAGTAAATAACTTTAAATTTAGTTTTCTTACATTTTCGTCCATTTTTATAAGTTTTCATCCGTTTTTGTACGTTTTTGTCTATTTTTTTACGTTTGCATACGTTTTCGTCCGCTTTCTTATGTTTTTATATGTTTTCGTCCGTTTTTATACGTTTTCATCCGCTTTTTTATATTTTCTTATGTTGCATACATTTTCTTCTGTTATCTTACGTTTTTATATTTTTTCATCCGTTTTATATGTTTTCGTCAATTTTTATACGTTTTCATCCGTTTTTGTACGTATTCTCACGTTTTCGTCTATTTTTATCCGTTTTCCTTCGTTTTTATACGTTTTCATCCATTATAATACGTTTTCATCCGTTTTCGTACATTTTCATACATTTTCTTACGTTGTCATCCGTTTTTATACGTTTTCGTTCTCTTGTAAACTACTTCTTACGCTTTTATCCGTTTTCATCCGTTTTTATACGTTTTCGTCAGTTTTTATACTTTTTCGTCCGATTTTATACGTTTTCGTCCGTTTCCATATGTTTTATCCCTCTTTTTATGTTTTAGTCCATTTTTATACGTTTTCGTTTACTTTTATACGTTTTAGTTCCTTTTTATCCATTTTCGTTCGTTTTAATATGTTTTCGTTTGTTTTCATCGGTTTTGTTAGGATTTAGAAAATCCATGTTGAAGAGTCGGTCACCCCAACTCTAGTCTAGCATATGTTAGCTGGTAGACATTACGTTATTTACTAGTTATTTTAGTTAGTTATTTAGTTAAGTGCAACACCCTAGAGGATGGACGGGTCTTTACCCACTGTATGCATGATCCACAGTCCAAAGGAGGACGTTTAGTATGTAACTATAAATACCCTCTACCTCCCATGGTAGAGGGTTGGACCTTTCACTCAATCTAACCTTCTTTCTTTTGTTTACTTTCTCTCTCTAGAAAGGCTCCCATTTTTCACTTTCTCTCTCTAAACTCATCATAGTGTACGCCCCATAGTATTGATTGTTTGTGTGTTTGTGAAAACCAATATCTAACAATTGGTATCAAGAGCCATGGTTTGATCACTCATCTTTCATGTTCTTGGATTTCTAGTGGTTTTCATAAGGTTTTTGGGTTTGAATGAGTTTAGAGTGGTTAGCATCATTTAGATCATCTCTTGTGTTAAAGCTTGGATTTTGATAGTACTTTTGTGTTTAGAATCATTATAAGTGTTTAGGGTTTGGTTTGGAAGGCTTAATTCATCTTGGTTATAGTGTTTTTGGATTAGAAAAGCTTACTTTTTGAAGAGTTTCAAGGAAGAGGTTTGTCACTTATTCTTGGAAGAGGTTTGTCACTTATTCTTGGAAGAGGTTTGTCCAGATTCGTTGTATCTGAAGCGGTTTGTCCAGAGTCGATGTATCTGAAGAGATTTGTCTGTCTAGCGATTTGTCTGTCTAGCAATTTGTCTGTTTAAGCAATTTGTCTGTTTAGCGATTTGTCTGCTTAAGCGATTTTTCATTTGAGCGAGTTGGGAATTAGGGTTCGATTTGTCTAGTGTGCGATTTGTGGTATGCGTTTTGAGAACTCTGCGGTTTGACAAAAGTGCGGTTTGACCATTTCATCAGTGCGTTTTATTGACTTTTCCAGACAAAACTTCAAACGACCATAACTTTTGAACCATAACTCCGTTTTCAGCGTTCTAGCCATCAAAACGACCGTGAGAACGAGGAGAATGGCACACCGAATAAACTAAAGTTATTCGGGTCAACCTTAAAGGCCTAAATCCATTCCGAACAGAAGTTATTGTGGTTTTTAAGTTTTTAGACCTAAATTTCTCTGTAAAAACGTGCATAAACCAATCCAAATCTCAACCAAACAACATTTCTGCTAATCCTACAAACAATCATAAGTCCTAACACCCAATTGTATATCAGTGTGTCTATCCATCAGTTATCTTAACACGTTCTATTGGCATTGCTTAACGGTTTGGTCTTGATTTTAGGAAAATCCCACTAAAGATTTTATTTCTCGGTTTAAATCACAGACTTGTAAAATCCCGTGTATACTACTACATCATGTCTTATACTACTGACCCAGTAATTTCAAATGTGCTTAAATTATATGATGCTGTGGACAACAAAGAAAGTATTAGTTACTCTGAACGGTTAAACATGATTGAATAAATCAATGATGATTTGAGATCTTCACACTCAGAGTCTGAAGAGAGAGAATTGCACCAGTTTAGGCTACATAATTCCATGCAAAAGGAAAGTAGCATTGAACCTTATCAACAACTTCACTCACACCTCATGTTACTCACACCGATAGGAATGGAACGAACATGCAATGCCTTTTTCCGTCAAGATTTATCTACATTAACGGGAACATTACTATTGAACATAGAACAATTGGAACAACAAATTGATAAAGAAAAGGTTCAAAAGGATAGTTCCAGTGCTGCACTTCAAGTGATCTACAACCAATTTCAGTCATTCATCAGTGGGGAATTTACATCAGATTATGATCAAGACATGACTGAAATGTCTTTCAAGAGACACACTGGAATAGAAATTAGCATGTTCATAGAGACACTTATCCATCTCATGGATAATGTAGAGAAGTATATTGTGGAAGTTACTCAGAAAGATGAAAAAGTGGATGAGTGACTGTGCAGTTGAGAGATAGTTGTGATGAGTTAGGTAATGTATCAGTTGAAGAATCGGGTGTTGCTGAATGCAGAATGTCAAAGACAACAAATAGTGATGTAACCAGCTGTTCAGTTACTCCTAACACACAAGAAGTAGATGCTGAAATCAGAAATGGGAATGAATGTCGGGCACAATCGAAAGATTGTAGTGTTGAGTCGGGTAAAGCACCAGATGATGGATCAATTGAAACTGAATACATAGGCTCAGAGATAGATAAGCTTGACACATCCAGCGGTCCAGTGACTCTTGTTACACATGATGTGGATACAGATATCAGACCAGAAATTGAGCAGGTATCATGTAATGAGGTACCCTTTACTGTTTAACATAGTGCATCTGCTAAAGTACTTAAACAAACTAATCATGATGCTGAACATGACTTTGATAAATGTTCTGAATGAGGTGAGTCCGAGATTAAGTGTTTCAAAACAAAAGATATGGTTGATAAAAAGGCTTTTGATGAAATTTCAAACAAATTCTCAAATCTTGAAAAACATTGCATTTCACTTGAAATTGCGATACAGAGTAAAGAAGAAAGTTTTCAACTTAACAAACCATGTAAAAATCCGGAGCTTCCTGAATTCCGTGAACTTTTTGAAATTAACACTTTAAAAGCTCAGCTTCAAGACAAAGACTCAACCATTTACAATCTGAAGAAACATATTTCTGTCCTGAATGTGAAAAGTAATTTAGTCATGACTAAACAAGACATTGATGCTATCAAAACAAGAAATAAGGAATTGGAAAGTTATGTGGCTAAATTACTTAAGGAAAATGAGTCTTTGAAAAGTCTTCAAAAGGACCTAAGTGTCACACCCCCAAATTAACTATTTTGCAGCGGAATGGAATTCCTGGGGATTGATTGTCATAGCATCACAATCACAGTTATATTGAACGACCTAAAGTGTCGTTTGAAAAAAACATCGTTTGATTTAATAAAACAATCAGAGTTTACAAAGTAGGTCCCAAATGAAAATCAACTTGTGCGGAAATAAGTTTGTTACAATTCAAACGATGTTTTAAAGTACGTAAAAACCAAGTGAGACGCGTCGTCATCGCGACTCCATGATGTGTCCAAATGCATGCCATGAAGTGAATGCCTTAGATACCTGAGATAAAACATGCTAAAAAGTGTCAACACAAAGGTTGAGTGAGTTCATAGAGTTTGTGTTGAAATGTAAAGCCTTTCAAAATCGTTTATGCAGCAAAGGCATTGTAAATCCACTCAGTTCCAAGTTCCGCCTATACAAAACTTGCAACCTGTGTGTTCACAACCCACTGCCAAAATGTATATAGTTTATGTGCAACACATGATGTCAAATGAATTCACAATAGTACCTAACTCGACGTAGAACAATAGCACTTAATCAATAGGACTAGACTCAATGTATCAGTAGTCAACTGACTTAGAACATTATCTGACGATGTATCAGTAGTCAACTGACATAGAACTTTATACGACGATGTATCAGTAGTCAATTGACATAGAACTTTATACGACGATGTATCAGTAGTCAACTGACATAGAACTTTATACGACGATGTATCAGTAGTCAACTGACATAGAACTTTATACGACGATGTATCATTAGTCAACTGACATAGAACTTTATCTGACGATGTATCAGAGTCAACTGACATAGAACTTTATCTGACGATGTATCGTAGTCAACTGACATAGAACTTTATACGACAATGAACTATACCAAACAAACAAGTACAACTAATATAGTACAACATCCAGTTTTGAAACAATGGTGATCATGATAGAAGTTATCCTTAAAAACTCTAAAGTACTTGTTAAAAATAGTTAAGCATGTATCTCCCCCAAAATAGTTCTAAACAATTGAAAATGGGGCTATGAAAACTCACTTGATGAATTGGTATGATGACAAGAGTGAGTACACCGAAATGTAGCGTGATACTTTAACCTTGACCTATTATGAATGATATGATACGTAATGAGTTATGATGAAATGTTATGCATGCATTTCGTATGTTATTTATACCATTAGTGAGTTTTGAAAATAATACTTATCGTCGAAAAATACTCTTTTGACGTCTTGACCATTCTTAAATTACTTTACAAGTATTTACGTCAAAATGTCATCCTACAATAGTTTCTTAATGATTTATTGTGAAATTTTAACTTTTCGTAGTAAAATAATGTCGTTGGAAATTTCATGAAAGTGACGAAAATGGCCTCGAACATAAAGATAATAGAGGTTAAATATGGTGATTTTGTCCAAAATGTGGTTTAAAAGTGAGTTTCGGCAAAGTTTAAGCAACCGTAAATAATTTATTACAACTCCGCTATACAAACGGTTGGTCATTTTGAAAAAATATGCTTGGTGATCTCGATTTTTATTAGAAGACATCTCGTTACAAAAAGTTCTACGTCTACGTTAAACATAGCCTTCAACATGGTCGTTTTGTTTACCGTAACACTCGGCAAATAAAAATAATATAGTTTTTCTAAAAGTAAAGTTACGGCAACTTCATAAAAACGTGTATATTTTAGTCGTTACAAATCCGTTTTCTACGTATTATACGTCCTTAGCTTCGTATCAAAGTATACTAATATATTTTTGATAAGTCGAAATAATTTATAAAGCTTAAGACTCGTTTTTGACTCGAATAAAACAATAATAGTGTGCTGAAATTTCCAGAAAATATATATTTCGTCGTCAAACTTGAAAAATTCATAACTTCTTCGTTATAACTCCGTTTTAATCCGTTCAGGCGGCCACGGATTCGTTTTAAAGTATATTTTCTAAATATCTAGGCCAAAATTTCGTGTCTACTGTCGGATTTTCCAGAAATACAAAACAAGATCAGACCCTTATTTATACTTGTCGAAAAGAGTTTTTCTCGTACTAAACCTATTCCAATCCCTTCAAAACAACTCCGAAGCTATTCTAATCCTACCATACACCTTCTTAGGGTGTCATGGGTTCCTAGACATCACCAAAACTAATATATAATAAGGGATAATTTATAGGATGACTTATATATGTATAACTTCTAAAAACAATGCAAAAATGGTATAAACATCCATAAGTCTTGCATGCTTTGCTCAAAAATGATGAAATAGATATGAAATGATAATGAAAGATGTAAAATGAAAATGATATGCTTACTAGTTACTTGATGAGGTGACTAGAACAAAGGATTAAACCTAAACACCCTAGGTTTTTATTTCAAAACCTAAACAAAGAGTGTATTCTAGATTGTATAAAACTTGCTCTTGAAAAATTTGATGATTTCCTTCTTCCTTGCCTTGCTGCTGATCGAGAACCACATGAGACCAAGAAAGAGTTTTGTGTGTTTGTGTTTTGTGGCAAATAAAAAAAAGGTAGTATCTATATAGAGAAAAAAAATATGCAAGACTTGAACAAAATATCAAGTAGACCAAAAGACAAGAATATTAATGAGAGGAAATGGGAGAGATGTCTTGGCGTGAATGAGGAGAATAAGCAAAAGAAAAATGTGTGTTTGACAATTTGATTAGATCATGCTAGATTTCATGTCAAGTTTGTAAAATATTTTAAGATATGTAGTAACTTGTATACACATTTGAGTATTTAAGGTAGCGTTAACTAAAAATAAATTTTAACGGGTCAAAATAAAACATATTGATGTCATAAAAATTATAAAAATGCATTTCTTGCAAAATTTGAGTGAAATAATAATTATCGTGTAGTTTTTAAGAAAACCGTCGTAATAATATAAATTTAACAATTTATATACAAAATAAATTTAAAACACTGGGTAGACTCATAATATTATTTTTATAAACTTAATATAAGTATAAAAATATGTCGGAATAATTTTTGGAAGTATCGGATTAAATGTTCAAAATAATAACTTACGCGATAGCGTTTATTTAATATGAAATTTACGCGTTTAATGTGAAATGCAAAATCATGAATGAACTAACATGATGAAAATGATGCTAATGAAATGTAGACTAAAATTAGTCTATATGAAATGTTCTCGATGATATAATCATGAATTCACAGCTAAACCATTACGGTTACGTGAATTTGATGCTCGTAAACCCAGTTTACGATGAATGATGAATAATGAAGCATGAAATATGTTTTGAAATATGACCTGAAAATACGAGTTGTCACATTCGCCCAACCAAAAAGGAATTCAGTCCCTGAATTCAGTTCGTGTTAGTCTCTCCGGTTTAGGGTTTGATGTGGCAAACTTTCCCATTCTCGAGCAAAACCCTCAAAAGACTTTTAGGTAACCGATTTTTACTTAATCTCACAACTCATCAAACAAGAACTGTCATGAGATTAGGCTAAATCGGTTTGATTAACGGGTCTTTTGAAAATTTTGCTCGGTCATGGAATTGCTTACACATATAAGCCTACTACTCCCTTCATTGCATGATTCTTCCTGAATTAGACATAGGTGATCAGGCTATGTATAATTTAGGAGTAACTATGCAATGCTTGGACTAATCGACTCATATGATGTTTGGTGTTGAGTCAACTAATGTTAAAATTGTGATAGGGAATGACAGGGCATTCTCCATGTCAAAGTGATGTGAGTATGATGGGATGGGTATTTGAAGGCATCAATGTGACAATCGATTTTGAAATGAAAGTAAACAACTCGAAAAATGTACGTATAAACCGCATGTAAAGTGAATATGCACTTATGATGAAATGATGAGATGCTATGATGATGTAGTTATAGTCTAGGGTCAATGATGCAACCTAGTTCTCTATAACCGAAGCTCTGATACCAATCTGTCACACCCCCAAATTAACTATTTTGCAGCGGAATGGAATTCCTGGGGATTGACTGTCATAGCATCACAATCACAGTTATATTGAACGACCTAAAGTGTCGTTTGAAAAGAACATCGTTTGATTTAATAAAACAATCAGAGTTTACAAAGTAGGTCCCAAATGAAAATCAACTTGTGCGGAAATAAGTTTGTTACAATTCAAACGATGTTTTAAAGTACGTAAAACCCAAGTGAGACGCGTCGTCATCGCGACTCCATGATGTGTCCAAATGCATGCCATGAAGTGAATGCCTTAGATACCGGAGATAAAACATGCTAAAAAGTGTCAACACAAAGGTTGAGTGAGTTCATAGAGTTTGTGTTGAAATGTAAAGCCTTTCAAAATCGTTTATGCAGCAAAGGCATTGTAAATCCACTCAGTTCCAAGTTCCGCCCATACAAAACTTGCAACCTGTGTGTTCACAACCCACTGCCAAAATGTATATAGTTTATGTGCAACACATGATGTCAAATGAATTCACAATAGTACCTAACTCGACGTAGAACAATAGCACTTAATCAATAGGACTAGACTCAATGTATCAGTAGTCAACTGACTTAGAACATTATCGACGATGTATCAGAGTCAACGACATAGAACTTTATGCGACGATGTATCAGTAGTCAACTGACATAGAACTTTATACGACGATGTATCAGTAGTCAACTGACATAGAACTTTATACGACGATGTATCGTAGTCAATGACATAGAACTTTATACTGACGATGTATCAGTAGTCAATGACATAGAACTTTATCGACGATGTATCATAGTCAACTGACATAGAACTTTATACGACGATGAACTATACCAAACAAACAAGTACAACTAATATAGTACAACATCCAGTTTTGAAACAATGGTGATCATGATAGAAGTTATCCTTAAAAACTCTAAAGTACTTGTTAAAAATAGTTAAGCATGTATCTCCCCCAAAATAGTTCTAAACAATTGAAAATGGGGCTATGAAAACTCACTTGATGAATTGGTATGATGACAAGAGTGAGTACACCGAAATATAGCGTGATACTTTAACCTTGACCTATTATGAATGATATGATACGTAATGAGTTATGATGAAATGTTATGCATGCATTTCGTATGTTATTTATACCATTAGTGAGTTTTGAAAATAATACTTATCGTCGAAAAATACTCTTTTGACGTCTTGACCATTCTTAAATTACTTTACAAGTATTTACGTCAAAATGTCATCCTACAATAGTTTCTTAATGATTTATTGTGAAATTTTAACTTTTCGTCGTAAAATAATGTCGTTGGAAATTTCATGAAAGTGACGAAAATGGCCTCGAACATAAAGATAATAGAGGTTAAATATGGTGATTTTATCCAAAATGTGGTTTAAAAGTGAGTTTCGGCAAAGTTTAAGCAACCGTAAATAATTTATTACAACTCCGCTATACAAACGGTTGGTCATTTTGAAAAAAATATGCTTGGTGATCTCGATTTTTATTAGAAGACATCTCGTTACAAAAAGTTCTACGTCTACGTTAAACATAGCCTTCAACATGGTCGTTTTGTTTACCGTAACACTCGGCAAATAAAAATAATATAGTTTTTCTAAAAGTAAAGTTACGGCAACTTCATAAAAACGTGTATATTTTAGTCGTTACAAATCCGTTTTCTACGTATTATACGTCCTTAGCTTCGTATCAAAGTATACTAATATATTTTTGATAAGTCGAAATAATTTATAAAGCTTAAGACTCGTTTTTGACTCGAATAAAACAATAATAGTGTGCTGAAATTTCCAGAAAATATATATTTCGTCGTCAAACTTGAAAAATTCATAACTTCTTCGTTATAACTCCGTTTTAATCCGTTCAGGCGGCCACGGATTCGTTTTAAAGTATATTTTCTAAATATCTAGGCCAAAATTTCGTGTCTACTGTCGGATTTTCCAGAAATACAAAACAAGATCAGACCCTTATTTATACTTGTCGAAAAGAGTTTTTCTCGTACTAAACCTATTCCAATCCCTTCAAAACAACTCTGAAGCTATTCTAATCCTACCATACACCTTCTTAGGGTGTCATGGGTTCCTAGACATCACCAAAACTAATATATAATAAGGGATAATTTATAGGATGACTTATATATGTATAACTTCTAAAAACAATGCAAAAATGGTATAAACATCCATAAGTCTTGC
Source organism: Chrysanthemum makinoi (assembly GCA_910596185.1). NCBI lineage: Eukaryota > Viridiplantae > Streptophyta > Magnoliopsida > Asterales > Asteraceae > Chrysanthemum > Chrysanthemum makinoi. Next base: position 184,551,749 of record OU343221.1, read on the forward strand.
ATGCTTTGCTCAAAAATGATGAAATAGATATGAAATGATAATGAAAGATGTAAAATGAAAATGATATGCTTACTAGTTACTTGATGAGGTGACTAGAACAAAGGATTAAACCTAAACACCCTAGGTTTTTATTTCAAAACCTAAACAAAGAGTGTATTCTAGATTGTATAAAACTTGCTCTTGAAAAATTTGATGATTTCCTTCTTCCTTGCCTTGCTGCTGATCGAGAACCACATGAGACCAAGAAAGAGTTTTGTGTGTTTGTGTTTTGTGGCAAATAAAAAAAAGGTAGTATCTATATAGAGAAAAAAAATATGCAAGACTTGAACAAAATATCAAGTAGACCAAAAGACAAGAATATTAATGAGAGGAAATGGGAGAGATGTCTTGGCGTGAATGAGGAGAATAAGCAAAAGAAAAATGTGTGTTTGACAATTTGATTAGATCATGCTAGATTTCATGTCAAGTTTGTAAAATATTTTAAGATATGTAGTAACTTGTATACACATTTGAGTATTTAAGGTAGCGTTAACTAAAAATAAATTTTAACGGGTCAAAATAAAACATATTGATGTCATAAAAATTATAAAAATGCATTTCTTGCAAAATTTGAGTGAAATAATAATTATCGTGTAGTTTTTAAGAAAACCGTCGTAATAATATAAATTTAACAATTTATATACAAAATAAATTTAAAACACTGGGTAGACTCATAATATTATTTTTATAAACTTAATATAAGTATAAAAATATGTCGGAATAATTTTTGGAAGTATCGGATTAAATGTTCAAAATAATAACTTACGCGATAGCGTTTATTTAATATGAAATTTACGCGTTTAATGTGAAATGCAAAATCATGAATGAACTAACATGATGAAAATGATGCTAATGAAATGTAGACTAAAATTAGTCTATATGAAATGTTCTCGATGATATAATCATGAATTCACAGCTAAACCATTACGGTTACGTGAATTTGATGCTCGTAAACCCAGTTTACGATGAATGATGAATAATGAAGCATGAAATATGTTTTGAAATATGACCTGAAAATACGAGTTGTCACATTCGCCCAACCAAAAAGGAATTCAGTCCCTGAATTCAGTTCGTGTTAGTCTCTCCGGTTTAGGGTTTGATGTGGCAAACTTTCCCATTCTCGAGCAAAACCCTCAAAAGACTTTTAGGTAACCGATTTTTACTTAATCTCACAACTCATCAAACAAGAACTGTCATGAGATTAGGCTAAATCGGTTTGATTAACGGGTCTTTTGAAAATTTTGCTCGGTCATGGAATTGCTTACACATATAAGCCTACTACTCCCTTCATTGCATGATTCTTCCTGAATTAGACATAGGTGATCAGGCTATGTATAATTTAGGAGTAACTATGCAATGCTTGGACTAATCGACTCATATAATGTTTGGTGTTGAGTCAACTAATGTTAAAATTGTGATAGGGAATGACAGGGCATTCTCCATGTCAAAGTGATGTGAGTATGATGGGATGGGTATTTGAAGGCATCAATGTGACAATCGATTTTGAAATGAAAGTAAACAACTCGAAAAATGTACGTATAAACCGCATGTAAAGTGAATATGCACTTATGATGAAATGATGAGATGCTATGATGATGTAGTTATAGTCTAGGGTCAATGATGCAACCTAGTTCTCTATAACCGAAGCTTTGATACCAATCTGTCACACCCCCAAATTAACTATTTTGCAGCGGAATGGAATTCCTGGGGATTGACTGTCATAGCATCACAATCATAGTTATATTGAACGACCTAAAGTGTCGTTTGAAAAGAACATCGTTTGATTTAATAAAACAATCAGAGTTTACAAAGTAGGTCCCAAATGAAAATCAACTTGTGCGGAAATAAGTTTGTTACAATTCAAACGATGTTTTAAAGTACGTAAAACCCAAGTGAGACGCGTCGTCATCGCGACTCCATGATGTGTCCAAATGCATGCCATGAAGTGAATGCCTTAGATACCTAAGATAAAACATGCTAAAAAGTGTCAACACAAAGGTTGAGTGAGTTCATAGAGTTTGTGTTGAAATGTAAAGCCTTTCAAAATCGTTTATGCAGCAAAGGCATTGTAAATCCACTCAGTTCCAAGTTCCGCCCATACAAAACTTGCAACCTGTGTGTTCACAACCCACTGCCAAAATGTATATAGTTTATGTGCAACACATGATGTCAAATGAATTCACAATAGTACCTAACTCGACGTAGAACAATAGCACTTAATCAATAGGACTAGACTCAATGTATCGTAGTCAACTGACTTAGAACATTATCTGACGATGTATCGATAGTCAACTGACATAGAACTTTATACTGACGATGTATCAGTAGTCAACTGACATAGAACTTTATCGACGATGTATCGTAGTCAACTGACATAGAACTTTATACGACGATGTATCAGTAGTCAACTGACATAGAACTTTATCCGACGATGTATCAGTAGTCAACTGACATAGAACTTTATACGACGATGTATCAGTAGTCAACTGACATAGAACTTTATACGACGATGAACTATACCAAACAAACAAGTACAACTAATATAGTACAACATCCAGTTTTGAAACAATGGTGATCATGATAGAAGTTATCCTTAAAAACTCTAAAGTACTTGTTAAAAATAGTTAAGAATGTATCTCCCCCAAAATAGTTCTAAACAATTGAAAATGGGGCTATGAAAACTCACTTGATGAATTGGTATTTTGACAAGAGTGAGTACACCGAAATGTAGCGTGATACTTTAACCTTGACCTATTATGAATGATATGATACGTAATGAGTTATGATGAAATGTTATGCATGCATTTCGTATGTTATTTATACCATTAGTGAGTTTTGAAAATAATACTTATCGTCGAAAAATACTCTTTTGACGTCTTGACCATTCTTAAATTACTTTACAAGTATTTACGTCAAAATGTCATCCTACAATAGTTTCTTAATGATTTATTGTGAAATTTTAACTTTTCGTCGTAAAATAATGTCGTTGGAAATTTCATGAAAGTGACGAAAATGGCCTCGAACATAAAGATAATAGAGGTTAAATATGGTGATTTTGTCCAAAATGTGGTTTAAAAGTGAGTTTCGGCAAAGTTTAAGCAACCGTAAATAATTTATTACAACTCCGCTATACAAACGGTTGGTCATTTTGAAAAAAATATGCTTGGTGATCTCGATTTTTATTAGAAGACATCTCGTTACAAAAAGTTCTACGTCTACGTTAAACATAGCCTTCAACATGGTCGTTTTGTTTACCGTAACACTCGGCAAATAAAAATAATATAGTTTTTCTAAAAGTAAAGTTACGGCAACTTCATAAAAACGTGTATATTTTAGTCGTTACAAATCCGTTTTCTACTTATTATACGTCCTTAGCTTCGTATCAAAGTATACTAATATATTTTTGATAAGTCGAAATAATTTATAAAGCTTAAGACTCGTTTTTGACTCGAATAAAACAATAATAGTGTGCTGAAATTTCCAGAAAATATATATTTCGTCGTCAAACTTGAAAAATTCATAACTTCTTCGTTATAACTCCGTTTTAATCCGTTCAGGCGGCCACGGATTCGTTTTAAAGTATATTTTCTAAATATCTAGGCCAAAATTTCGTGTCTACTGTCGGATTTTCCAGAAATACAAAACAAGATCAGACCCTTATTTATACTTGTCGAAAAGAGTTTTTCTCGTACTAAACCTATTCCAATCCCTTCAAAACAACTCCGAAGCTATTCTAATCCTACCATACACCTTCTTAGGGTGTCATGGGTTCCTAGACATCACCAAAACTAATATATAATAAGGGATAATTTATAGGATGACTTATATATGTATAACTTCTAAAAACAATGCAAAAATGGTATAAACATCCATAAGTCTTGCATGCTTTGCTCAAAAATGATGAAATAGATATGAAATGATATTGAAAGATGTAAAATGAAAATGATATGCTTACTAGTTACTTGATGAGGTGACTAGAACAAAGGATTAAACCTAAACACCCTAGGTTTTTATTTCAAAACCTAAACAAAGAGTGTATTCTAGATTGTATAAAACTTGCTCTTGAAAAATTTGATGATTTCCTTCTTCCTTGCCTTGCTGCTGATCGAGAACCACATGAGACCAAGAAAGAGTTTTGTGTGTTTGTGTTTTGTGGCAAATAAAAAAAAGGTAGTATCTATATAGAGAAAAAAAATATGCAAGACTTGAACAAAATATCAAGTAGACCAAAAGACAAAAATATTAATGAGAGGAAATGGGAGAGATGTCTTGGCGTGAATGAGGAGAATAAGCAAAAGAAAAATGTGTGTTTGACAATTTGATTAGATCATGCTAGATTTCATGTCAAGTTTGTAAAATATTTTAAGATATGTAGTAACTTGTATACACATTTGAGTATTTAAGGTAGCGTTAACTAAAAATAAATTTTAACGGGTCAAAATAAAACATATTGATGTCATAAAAATTATAAAAATGCATTTCTTGCAAAATTTGAGTGAAATAATAATTATCGTGTAGTTTTTAAGAAAACCGTCGTAATAATATAAATTTAACAATTTATATACAAAATAAATTTAAAACACTGGGTAGACTCATAATATTATTTTTATAAACTTAATATAAGTATAAAAATATGTCGGAATAATTTTTGGAAGTATCGGATTAAATGTTCAAAATAATAACTTACGCGATAGCGTTTATTTAATATGAAATTTACGCGTTTAATGTGAAATGCAAAATCATGAATGAACTAACATGATGAAAATGATGCTAATGAATTGTAGACTAAAATTAGTCTATATGAAATGTTCTCGATGATATAATCATGAATTCACAGCTAAACCATTACGGTTACGTGAATTTGATGCTCGTAAACCCAGTTTACGATGAATGATGAATAATGAAGCATGAAATATGTTTTGAAATATGACCTGAAAATACGAGTTGTCACACTAAGCGACTCTGTCAATGAAACTAGAACTAAGTCCGTGGAACAAACAAAATCTTTGATAGCAAAAATTGATATACTCAAAGCTCAACTTCAGGATAAGAGTTTTGCGATAGTTACCTTAAAGAATGAGCTTAGAAAAACTGTAGGGAAAAGTATGAACACTAAGTTTACAAAACCATCAACCTTGGGGAAGCCAGTTTCTCATTCCATTAGAGACCGGTCTGTTGTTAGGCAGCCTACTGCATTGATAACGCTACACGCGTCGTTCGGGGTCAAAGGAACTTCCTTTTCTTCGAGCAAGTTTTATAACACCCCAGGCAGTGAACCTAATCGTTGTAGTGTAGTATTAGGGTAAGCTACGGGTATTGATATCGTTCTCTAGGGGAATAGGAATGCTAGTGAGAAGTTACTACGCTAAGGTTGGGGGTTGAGGAAGATTATTTTTGTATTTTTTTATATTTTATGAAATGGAAAGGTACGAATCTCGGGGTTTGAATTTGGGGGTTTGGTATTTCTACCGATTACTCTACTTATCTAATTATCTAATCTAAGGTGATGGTAGTCTATGTCTAATTATTGTGTGCTCGTATGATAGTTTAAAAATGTGTTTACTTAGGTTTGTTACTCCTTAATTATCTCCTATTGATGGTTGAATTGTCACGTCCTTATTCTTAATCGCGTTCTGTGTCTAAAGTCGTAGGGTATGCGTTTATCCCTAACTCTTTGAACTTACCAAAGGGTCTCGTCTACAAAATCTCTAAGATTTATACACTCTAACTCTAAGGCACTCTTTGTATGGTTTAGCCTACAACTACTCTAGGTGTCATAGTCTAAGGTTCACAAAGATTAATCAAGCATTAACTACACAACGAATGACCTATCGTATTACTAGATCATTAACAATTAAGATAAGAGACAACCAATCAATATTCAATAATTAAGTTTCATAATCACTAAGCAAACACACAAGTAAATTAGCCGGACATGGAGAATATGCAAGCATACACACAAATAATCAAAGACATAATTGTATTAATGAAGTAAAACACTTATCTTGATGTAAGATAGGGTTTGGAACCCTAAAATACTGTACAAGACAGCCTTGGTTCGGTTTAGGTTTTTACACCAAAAGACTACTCTCTAATCTTGAAAAATTCGGATTCTATATATAAGATTACATGTGCGACGGCGTCACCTTATGATTTGTGGCGCGTCGGTCGCCGTCATTAGGGTTTCGTCTTGGCCACGTTAGTCTTGCGATGGCGTCACCTTGTTCTTGTGACGCCGTCCTCTTCGAGCTTATGGCGCCGTGTGGATCAAATCTAGGGCGTCTGAGTTGCGACGACCTACTCTTTTAAAGCTTGACACCGTCACTTGAAAATAAGAAATTTGACTTCAGTCCCGTCACAAAATGCTCCGGCGGCGTCGCAGGTTAGCGATGACGCCGTCACCTTGAACTTCAGCAGCTTGAGTGTCTCGATTTCTTGACTTTGGCCATTTTCTTCGTTTATCCGCGCCTTTTCGTCCAAATAAGTGCTATTACAGCAATTTGCCTTCAAGAGACCTAAAAAGTGAAAAGGAACGATATTAAGTAATAACGGATACAAAAGTGATCAAATAAGGGCTTAAATGACCCCTCAAAAAGGTACATTTTAAAACCTTATCAAATATCCCTACACTTGGTATTTGCTTCTCCTCAAGCAAATGTGCTTTTAGCCAATTAATTTATAAGTTAGGGGTCATGAAGCATTGGTTTAAAACAGTCCACAACACATATAAACCCCGTAAAAGTCATAACAAGCACGGAAATTACATACTAGCACCTCTCAAGGGGTGTTTGGATACTCACATCTCTCTCGGGTGTATATGAAATATAACAAGTTGGAAATGGAAGATAAACACTCATTAACCGGTCCTAGTACATAGATTACCATAGGCTTGAGACTAGATCAAATCTCCATCGCTTTGGCGTAAGCACCTAGGAAAGACTATCAAATAGGTCTTTAAAGGGTTGTAATATTAGGCTTACGGTTGGGAAACAAAGGGCTTGGTGGGATAGGCTATTTAGTGGTGGCATGTCAAAAATCTTTATGTTACAAGCATACGAAGAATGGCGTTGCTAAGCCAAGACTTGACACTCTAAACTCTAGATAACTGAAACAAACAAACATAAATTTAAAGATAGATGTAGGATGGTAGCCCTTTTTTTTTTTTTTTTTTTTTTACACTATTTTTTTTCTTCTCTTTTTCTATTTTTTTTTTATTTTTTTTTTCACATACACTTTTACTCTACCATCCTCTACTGTAACATCAAAATGATAGGGATTTATAGGCACATCCCTACACTTGAGTTTTTATTACTCTAACACTAATTTGACCCGAGTTGAAAAGATCAAAACACTTGGGGTATGTTATTACGCAAATAAGGGAATTTAACGTTCCCTTCTAATCATTTAAACTTTAACTTTTTCCCATGAGTCCCAATCGTCCCAAAACTGTATACAAAAGATATGACTCAACTTAGCAACTCATGCAAGCAACTAGATAATTGAACTAAGGGTTTGGGGTGATAACAATAATGCACTAAAAGTGAGTGCATACATGGTAGGCTAAGGCAATTTGGGTGTATATTTGGGGGTGGGGTGTAAACAATGCTCTTCATTGATATTCCGGAAAACCAAAAAATCAAGAGAACCGTGAAAAGGATAGGCTCTGAGGGGTTAACTAGGGGTATCGTGTACTAAAGATGAGTACAACGCAAAGGTGTGGGGGAATTACTCAACCGATGTGGAAGAAGTAATTATATTACGGGTATCAAACAAGGGTTATCCTAATGCCTCTTATCATTTAGTTATTCCTAACTAAACAAGTGTAGTCTTACTAGCGATCTTGGGATGCATCACAAAACAAGTTCTAGAATCTAATATACTACCGGTTCACACTCTAAGCATTAAATATGAATGCTTTAATTCCTACTAATCTAAGGGTGATCCTCACATTTTGCGTGGAATTTAGGTGGTAAAGGGTTTTTGTGCTAGTCATATAACTTCCTATCCATGAGACGCTTTTGTTAAGACTAATGGCCCCCTCCTATATGTTATGAAAAATTAAAAATTTGGTGCCAAAATTACCCTAACCGACATTTTCTCATGGTTTATTACACAAATGAAATTGGACAAAGCAAATAGTCAAGGATAAGCATAGTTTCAAAGTTCCCGTTTTATTTTCCCTCCCTACACTTAAACTGAACATTTTCCCCAATGTTCCCCGAAAGTATCAAAGTTATGATAATGGAAGGTAATTAAAAATGAAAGAAACTAGTACTCCCCTGATTAGCTCGGTAGGATCCGTGTAAAGTGGTTAAATTCTTTCCAAGAAAAATGTATGCGTGAAAAGCTCGTTCTAATATTTTGTTTCTTTTTCTTGATAAATAAAACCTGCACATTCGAAGAAAACAAACGAAACCTTCGCGTAAAATCGGCGGTAATAATATATATAAGACTCTACTAAACTACGATATAATGCTTGTGGAATGGATGTTTACAGAATTTTTGGAAAATTAAAACCTGAAAATTCCAAAAATTTATAAGTAGCTCAGAAAACGAGAAAAAAGTAATCTGTTGTTTTTACTCCTTCCTGACGCCGTCAGGTTATCCTAACAAAAACTGTTCTTCGATTTTCTGAAAAAATTCTGGAAAATTTACATCTTTAGAATCTGGAAAAATTTCTGCAAAACATCCATTATGACTCGATACAAGCATTTGACTCGAACAAACACACATATATATCTTTTAATGAATTGCTATTCTCATGTTTACGTTTCTTTTGAAAACATGTGTAATCCTCCCTACACTTATCCTTTATGTAAAATACCTTTATATGCAATTAAGACGAGGTTAAAAACGACATAAAGCATTTTTACAAATTTAAACATGAGAATAAACAATCACTAAAAGATATATGACACTAACAAGCAAACAATTAAGCATGGGTTGCCTCCCACGAAGCGCTTTTCTTTATTTAAGAGTCTTGTAGCTAGACTCGTAGTCGTGCCCCTACGTAACTTTATTACCGTCACCTTCTTCTAAAACAATATCTTCATCGTTCACCATGTCATTATTATCTAATTGATAATGTTTCACACTTTGTCCATTTACGGTAAATTCCCTCCCATCGTGGTCTAGTAGTACCACCGCTCCATTGCTCATCTGCTTCATTACTGAAAAAGGTCCATACCATCTCGACTTGAGTTTTCCCGGAAATAACCGCAGTCTTGAATTATACAAGAGCACCTTATCTCCTTCCAAAAACTCTTTAGGATTCTTTATTCGTTGATCATGCCATTTCTTTGCCCTTTCTTTGTATGTGATTGATGATTCATATGCTTCCAGCCTTAGTTCATCCAATTCTTGAAGCTGTAAGAATCTATTTGACCCTCACCTTTTCCGAGAATAATCCATATTACAGGCCTTAAGTGCCCAATATGCATTTTGCTCAAGTTCAATAGGGAGGTGGCACGCCTTCCCGTACACTAAGCGAAAAGGGGTTGTTCCGATAGGTGTTTTGTAAGCAGTTCTGAATGCCCAGAGTGCCTCATCCAGTTTGAATGCCCAATCTTTTCTATTCTGGTGGACCATTTTTTCAAGTATCCGCTTTAATGCCCTATTTGTGTTTTCTACATGTCCATTCGTCTAAGGATGATACGCGGTAGAAAATCTATGTGGAACACCGTACTTCTTCATTACCTTCTCCATTTGAGCATTGCAAAAGTGGGTTCCTCTATCACTGATCAATGCCTTGGGGATTCCGAATCGTGCGAAGAGCTTTTTAAGAAAATGAATAACCACCCTCGCATCATTAGTTCTAAGAGCTTGAGCCTCCACCCATTTGGAAACATAATCAATAGCTACGAGAATGTATTCATTTCCTCCAGATGATGAAAAGGGTCCCATGAAGTCTATACCCCAAACATCGAATATTTCGCAGACTTGGATATAATTCTGAGGTGATTCATCCATTCGCGAGAGGTTTCCCGATCGATGGCATGCATCACAAGTTTGAACTAATCTCTTAACGTCTCGAAAAATAGTAGGCCAGTAGAACCCGGCATCGAAAACTTATCGTGCCGTGACATTTATACCGTGATGCCCTCTAGATGGTCCCGCATGGCATTCCTTCAGAACTCGATCAATCTCCCTTCCGGCCACGCAACGTCGAATGATTTGATCGTGGCATATGCGGAATAGGAAGGGCTCATCCCAGAAGTAATGTTTTAGCGTAGTGAAGAATTTCCTCTTATCTTGCTTGGTCATGTATTTTGGCAAAACTATCTTTGATGATAATTAGCATAGTCTGCATACCATGGCTCAATCTCCTTAATTGCCATTAGCCGTTCCCGGGAAAAAGTCGCGAATCTCGGTATGATCGAGTTTCTCAAGATAAGGGTTTTCCAAAATGTGACAGATGATCGGCAGCAAGATTTTCAGCCCCCTTTTTATCTCGAATTTCAATGTCGAATTCTTCAAGTAATAGAATCCACCTAATTAGTCGGGGTTTTGCATCTTGCTTGGAGAACAAATAGCGCAGTGCGGAGTGATCAGTGAAGACGACAGTCTTAGAAAGAACGAGATATTGCCTGAACTTGTAGAAGGCAAAAACCACAGCTAAAAGCTCTTTCTCGGTAGTTGTGTAATTTTCTTGTGCTATATTCATGGTTTTGCTAGAATAGTAGATTGGTTGAAAGTGCTTCTCTTTCCTTTGGCCAAGCACGGTGCCTACAGCATAATCACTAGCATCACACATGATTTCGAATGGCTGAGACCAATCAGGGGTGACCATTATAGGTGCCTGAGTAAGATCCTTCTTTAGTCGGTTGAATGCTTCTTTGCATTCTCTAGAAAAATCAAAAGGGGCATCCTTAACAAGAAGCTGTGTCATTGGCCGGGCAATTTTCGAGAAGTCTTTAATAAACCATCGATAAAAACCCGCATGACCTAGAAAGCTGCGAATGGCTTTGACGGTGGTAGGATAGGGGAGTTTGGATATCGCTTCGATTTTTGCTCTATCGACCTCAATTCCATTTCCAGAGACTTTATGCCCTAAGAAAATTCCTTCTTTCACCATGAAATGACATTTTTCCCAATTTAAGACCAAATTAGTTTCTTCGCACCGTTTCAACATCTTCCTAAGGTTGGAAAGACAAAGGTCAAAGGAATTTCCAAATACCGAGAAATCATCCATGAAAACTTCCATGATGTCTTCAATTAATTCCTGGAATATGGCCATCATACATCGCTGAAAGGTGGCGGGTGCGTGTTGGAGCGATGTACTCTAACCAAACTAACTTAAATAGCTTGTTTAAGGTTTAACAACCTCGGATAAATCCTAAGTGATTAACAAAGAAACACTGAACAAACTCTATTAAGTTTGCGGAATTTACTTAACAAAGCTAAGAAGAATAACTTTTATTATTAACTCTAAATCTGCTTATTATGCAGATACTTTAACAACTCTAAGAATATCGAACTTCTCTAAAACTCTAAATACTAACTTGTAAGCAATCGTACCTCTAATGACAATCTAGGGGTCCTTTTATAGGCTCAAGGATAACCCTAGTCGGTTTACAAATTGTATCCTTGTACGACAAGTAATCTAATACAGAATATTATAGAGTTACAATACTTTCTATAAACGAATATAACATTTCTTTGTTCTTGCAGTACTTTGACTTTCATGTGCAGTACTTTGACTTTATCTTTAGCAGTACTTTGACTATTTGACTTTTTCCAATACTTTGTAGTTTACATTACTTTATCAATCTTGATTACTTTGTCAATCTTGACACTTTCATATCCCAACAATCCTCCCTAACTTGAATTCTACTAGCTTGACTTCAAGTTCCTTTGTGAATTTATCTTTAATGACTTCATCTTTAGGGACAGATTGTTTCTTAGTCTTTGGATTGTATCTCTGTAGTGTCTGTGCTTGTCAAAGTATCTCTAGAATTATTCTTTACAAAGATCATCCGCAAGCTCCATCTTTTCAAAGAACACAAAGCAACATATGACAATTTGTACATCAATTCAGTTTAAGTTGCATACTATTCTCAGCACTTCCAGGTATGTTAACTCATGTGAGAGGTGAATCATTGAAAATTTAATGGATTTAGATCTCTTTACCAAAGCCATTAACTCTGGAGTAGCCAAATGTTTTGGTGTGTAAGACCATGGTACATTGATAACCATATGATTTTTAGCAAATCATCACCTATCAACAGATTTGAGTTGTCTTTACCAAAAGTCGTACCCTTACGGACTAGTTAGTTCTTCTATCTAATGGTGAACTAATTACCAATAATGGTTTTCCACAGCCTTTACCACAAGCCATTTTCTTGTGGGCTAGCCAACTCTTCACATTAAGTGATATGGTGAGTTGATTACCATACAACTTATTAGCAAGTTGTCAACTAAAATCGGATTTGAAATATCTTTACCAGAGCCGTTTGCTCATGGATTAGCCAATCCTTTTGTAACCATGGTGGATTGATGACCTATTGATGTTTCCATCTCAAAAACCATTTATTTTATTCAACCTTTGTTTCAAAATATTTGTTACTTAACAAAAAGGTTTCTTTTAAAAAATCACTTAACTGGTTACAAGCTGCAAGCAAGATACTTTGATGAAAGTCTTGTTTGATCAGCATACTTTGAATAAAGTCTTGATTTTTCAAAAATAATTTATTCAAATAAGATTCATACCAATTATTCATCCTCATCGCAATAGTAGTCCAGGTTGATAAACAAATTGATAACCATGCAAGCAGTTTCATTATCCTCTTCTACTTCCATTCCGTGCTCTAGCATCCTTATCATAAGCTCAACTGTAAGAGGATATCTTCTATTTGCAAACATGTGAATCATTGTTCCATTTTCCATCTCTAAAACATGAACTCCAGATTCTTCAGAGAATCTCCAGCAGACAATTTCCCAATTCTCTTGTTTCTTCCAAATGTCATCAGTGCTTTGCTCTTCAGTTTCCCATGCAGTTTTGAGATCTCCAAGCAGAACTAAACCAATTTCTTCTAATGGATTATGTTCAAAGTAAGCTCGTACCACATGATATAAATAGAATAGATCCACTCTATCTATGATGTGCAATAAATCCCATAATCTGTTGAACACTCACGAAACTTTCATCTTCTTTATGAAACATCAGATAACTTCCTTCTTTGGATTTCACAACTTCAAAAGCACTAATCTGAGATCTGTTCATCTTCATGTCGGCATCTTCTTTTGAATATTCAAAATCTACTATTCTGAGATAATTTCTTAGTTCATCCCTAGTCTCAGATCTTAACTCAACTTTTTCTTTCTTTGAGAACTGTATATCTTCAACTTCAGTTTTCCTTTTTCTTTTTAAACTTTTCTTTCTTTTTGCTTCAGTCCAAGTAGCTTCATCTCTAAAATCTTTGATGCTTTCAACATGTTTCTTATAAGCTTCCCTAGCAGCATCATACAATCTTTTCATTTCAACATAATTTAACCTCTGCAATCCTTTAAACCCTTGACTTTTTAAATAAGCCATCATAGCATTTCTGTCTTTAGCTAGATTAGGTCTTCTTGGCATAAATCTAACAGGAGTAGGTGACTGTAATGGTTCAGCAGCTTCAGCATCCAATTCTTCTTGTATTTTCCTAGCTGCTTCTCTACTCTGAGCTTCTTCAGGTTCCTTATCTTCTCTATCTTTAGTATTTAATTCCTCTTGAAGCTTTCTAGCTGCTTGTTCATTCTATGCTAAAGTTAGTTTCTTCTTCTTGACTTCTACCAAAACACCTTTTCCTTTATCTTTAGGATCAATTGCAGGTTGAGAAGTTCTTTGTTGTTCCTCTTCTTGCACTCCTGGAATATTAACACCACCCCTTAGTTGTGATAAACCTTGCAACATTATAGCAATGGTTTCATCATCACTTGCAGTGTGAATAGGTTTGGGTGTAGCTTCTTCTTCTTGTATAACAGTAGAAGGACCAACAACTTCTTCATGTACAGTTGTTGAAGGACCAGCTTCCTCTTCAAAGTCCAACAACCTTGGAGTTAACAATTCTTGCCTGTAAGATCCTTGTTGTTGAAAAGCAGTACTTTGATCTTCAGTACCTTGATCATCAGTACTTTGAACTTAAACTTGCTTCTCAGTATCTTGAATGACCTGTTCTTGATCTTTTCATGTTCTTGATACCTTGGGTTCATTCTCCTTAACCACATCTTCTTTCAAATTCTCTTCTTCTAAATTCCTCCCCAATTGGACAGAAGATTGTTGGTGAACCTTTTGGCGTGTGCTTTTCTTAGACTGCCTTTGCTCTTTCTTCCTTGATTTGACCCATATACGATGATGTTGAACCAAAGGCCAAACAAAATTCTCTAGCCGTCTAAACTTGAGCTTCAATCTCTTAATCTGCTTAGCTTGAGCCTTAGTAGTCTTTTTCAACTTAACCAACTCCCTTGTCAAAACATAATTATCCAATGTCATTCTTCAGGGGGTATAGTATGTGAATCATCTCCTTGAATTGGTGAATGTTCCTCTGGTTGAGAAAGAGAAGCAGTCGTTGTGGAGATGGAGAAGGTGAGGCTGCAACATCTTCTTGAACTTCAATACTTGGGGAAGCAGTACCTTGTGGAGATGCAGACACTTTGAGAAGCGTACTTGCAGATGTAGTACTTGCGGGTGCAATGCCTTCACTATCTTCATCTTCTTCATCAACTCGAGCGGCTTGAACAACTTCCGTCATAGAAGTAGTTAAGGGAGTATCCCTTCCAGTGAAAAGATCACTCTTCCTAGCCATAAAGGTGAAAATTTTTGCTTGTTGAACCACAACAGGTAAAAGATCTGTTGGCTTAGGAACATCAAAAAGTTGTTTATTGAGGAATACTTGAACAAATCTTGGATACATTAGCCATTTTGAACCATGAGTGATGTGGGAAAGCATTCCATCAAGGATGAGCCTTGAAAAATTAAAAACACGATCTGTAGCCAAACCCACAATAGCAGATGCTATATTTGATCCAAATTGTTCCCATGAAGTACTTTTTGCACTAATACAGTGAAGCAACACATGCACTAAAAACTTCCATTGAGGGCAAAAGAGTTGTTTCCTAAATGTTTGTTCATTTAAAGACCCTTCATAACCAATATGTCCAAAAGTATCCCAAATCAATTGCTTATCGAAACGAATAGCCCCATCTTCATCATTAAACTATAAGTCTTCTCTAATAGAAGCTTGTAATCTTCACAGTTCTTCCAAAGGCAATTTGTAGCTCTAATATAGAATTCATCATTCTCCATATTTTCCCCAGTAGCCCAAAATTCTTGAATCCGGGGCTCAATTATATCCGGCTCCACTAAAAGAGCATAACTGATTGGCGATCCAGTAAGATAATCAACGATATCATGAAAAAGTGCATTCGCGCCAGTCTTATCTAAATTAGCCACTATATTGTGCTTTGAAACTATAGGACGATTCGCCATTGATGGTTGTATAATCATAGGAAAAGATATGTCGAATAATATAGAGGTGATGAGAGAAATATGGAAAATATTCTAAAGTATCAATATGAGAGGGAAAATCGGAGAGTAGTTATTTATAGGTGAGATTTTAAAAAATCACAACCCATAATAACAAAGTTACCGTTAGAATTAATTAGCCCTCCATATTACCGTTGGAACAGTACGTTAATAAGACAAACAGTACTTCCACGTATGCAGTACTTTCCCAAGCAGTACTTTCATAAAAACAGTACTTTGCCAAATTCCCCTGTATAAGCTAAGTATACATAAATATCCTCCCCTCAAGCAATGCACAGGACTATACTAATACTAAATAGTCCTCCCCTTAAATGTAGCTCAGTAGTTAATCATGCCAATGCTCACCACCAAGTGATTGAATCGTGAAACATCAAAGCCTTTGGTGAGTAAGTCAACTACATTATCATCTGTGTGAACCTTAACCACATTAATGAGCATGTGCTCATAGCAATCTCGTATAAAGTGATGCCTAATCTGTATGTGCTTGGTCTTGGAATGATAAACTGGATTCTTCACAATACAAATGGTACTCTCATTATCAATATTGATAGGAGTATTCTTGAAATTGAACCCATAGTCCAAGAGTTGATTATGCATCCACAAAACTTGTCCACAACGACTTGCAGGCGGCTACATATTCACTTCAAGTAGAGGATGTTCTGTAATTGTTTGTTTCTTACATTGCCATGAAACTAATCTTCTTCCAAGATATTGGCATCCACCTGTGGTTGATCTTCTGTCATAGTTATTACCTGCATAATCACTATCCGAAAAAGCTTCTAAGTGAAAAGGTGACTCCTTTGGATACCACAACCCCAACTTAGGTTGTTGTTTCAAATAACAGAAAATTCTCTTCACTGCATTCATATGAGAGATCTTTGGTGAGACTTGATATCTTGCACATAAACAAACTGCAAACATGATATCGGGCCTTGATGCGAAGATACATAAGAGAGCCAATCATTGATCGTATAACTTGACTTCAACAAGTTGTCCATCTTCATCTTTGCCCAATGAATTAATAGATTTAATAGGTGTAGTAACAGTATTCATATCATCAAAATTGAACTTCTTAAGTATGTCCGTAACATACTTGTCTTGACTTATGAAAATTCCTTCCTTTGACTGTTTAACTTGTAGTCCCAAAAAGAATGTTAACTCTCCCATTGAACTCATTTGAAATTCCTACGCATCACCGCTCAAACTCCTTAACAATGGACTGTTTGGTAGCCCCAAAGATGATATCATCAACATAGACTTGAACTAACATGATATCCTTCTTGTCTCTCTTGATAAACAAAGTCTTGTCAATAGCTCCCCTTCAGTAGCCATGTAGCAATAAGAATGTAGAGAGTCTCTCATACCAAGCTCTAGGTGCTCGATGAAGGCCATAAAGAGCCTTAACCACCTTGTAGACTTTGTTTGGATGTTTAGGATCTTCAAAACCAGGAGGTTGTTTGACATAAACTTCCTCTGTAATCTTGCCATATAAAAAGGCACTTTTGACATCCATCCGTAAACTGAAATCCCATATAAGAAGCAAAAGCAAGAAAGATTCTAATTGCTTCAATTCTTGCCACAGGAGCAAACACTTCATCATAATCTACTCCTTCTGTCTGCGTAGCCTTGTGCTACTAACCTTGCCTTGTTCTTGATAACATTCCCTCTTTCATCTCTTTTGACTCACGAAAACCCATCTCGGTTCCAATAACTCTCTTCCCATCTGGAAGATCACATAAAACCCAAACTTCTTTAAGTTTAAATTGAAGAAGTTCTTCCTGCATAGCTTCAACCCAACTTTCTTTAGTCAATGCTTGAGCAATATTCTTGGGTTCCTCTTGAGAGATAAAACAAGTAAACATACATGTTTGATGGTCCTTATGATTCAGTCTGTTTTGTTTATACACAAAGCTAAGTAAAGCATTATGAGGTGTTGAAAAAGTCTTACCTCTGTGTCGAGTCATTACTCCAGAAGTAGAAGGACCAATGATTTGATCAGTAGGATGATTCTTATGAAGTCTTAAGTTTGGAGACTGTGGAACTCCATAAGTATCTTCCAAATTAGTAACATCAGCATCTTCATTGGAATCTGAGAAAATACCTTCATCTTCAAACTCATCATCAGGTTTCCTCTAATCCGGGCATGGTAGGATCATCCAAATCATCTAAAGTATCTTGTCAACCGTGCGTACTTTTTTGAAAATCTACTGTCCAAAGTCTTGTGAGAGTACTCTGCAATTTTGTTCTTCTTCTTTGCCTCTTCATAAGCTCTTCTTTGTTCATCAGTGTAAGAATGTGCTAAAACATCTTGAAGAAGCATCGGATTAAGTTCCTCTTGAATAGATTGATCCTCAGCAGATAATGAGGATTGTGGTGCAACAATACTTTGCTTAGGAGCATCGACTTTGCTTTGGAACATCGGTACTTTGCTTTGGACTAACAGGGATCTTCATCGGGGACGGCATCGGGTCTAATATGCACTCCATGAACAACATATTGTAAATCTTCTCAATTGTGTACATGTTGATTTTCTTCTCTAACAGGTACATAGTTCATGGAAGGAGTTAAAACTTCAAGATCAAACATCCAATCGGGACCTTTACCTTTCTCATTGTCTTGATCTTCTAAAAACTCAACATGAAGACAATCTTGAACCTTCTTAGTGACTCACATTGTACACTCTAAAGCCCTTACTATTGGTACAATAACCCAATAAATAGCCTTCTTCTGACTTGCCATCAAATTTTCCCAGATTATCAATTGTGTTTAAAATAGTAAGAGGGCATCCAAAAGGCTTCATAAAACGAATGTTGGGTTTGTTGCCCATCAACAACTCATAAGGTGTCTTCATCGTGGTTTGGTGGTGAGACTCATTAAGTACATAACAAGCGTACTACGACCCGAATTGAATAGTAGATGAGAATCTGCAAGCATTGTTCTAGCTTCTTCAATCAAAGTCCTATTCTTCCTCTCGCAACACCATTACTGCTGTGGTGTTCTTGCAATCTTGTACTCCCTCTTGATGCCTTTGTTTGCACAAAATTCATCCATAAGCTTGTTCTTGAATTCAGTCCCATTATCACATCTAATACCTCTAACCTTGAGTCTCAATTGGTTTTCAAGTGCTATTATGAGAGTCTGAATAGCATCAAAAGTATCATCTTTAAAACCCAAGAAAAATACCCAACTGAATCTACTGCAATCATCTGTTACAACTAAGCAGTACTTTTTCTTGTTTAAACTTGTCACAGAGATAGATCCAAACAAATCCATATGTAACAGCTCCAAAGGTTCTCTAATAGTCCTCTCTTCAAGCTTCTTGCATGAAGCTTTGTGTTGTTTACCCTTCTTACATGCCAAACATGAATGATCATTCTTGTAAGTCTTTGAAGGTAAACCTCTAACTAAATTTCCTTTGACCAGTTTGTTGATATTTTTGAAATTAACATGGCCCAATCTTCTATGCCATTGATATGCTTCTTCAGATGTTGCTTTTGCCACCAAAAATGTGGCTCTTCCATAGGAATGTAGACTCTTCATGTCTAAACTATACACATCATTTGTTCTTGGTACTATAAGCACTACCAAGTTATCATCAACAGGCTTGAATTCAGGGCAAAGGATGAGACATTCTGTGTCAGTGAATAACACAGGATGCTTTTATCACAGATTTGAGAGACTGACAATAAGTTGAACTTAAGCTCCTTCACATATCTAACATTCTCAAAATCTATAAGCCTGCTTTGATAGTTCCTTTTCCAGTAATCCTTCCTCCATTGGGATCATTCCCAAATGCAACTCTTCCTCCACTAATAGATCTAAAATCGAATGAATCTCCTTGTCTCTGTCATACTTCGGAGCAACCACTATCCACAATCAGATGATCTTTAAGCTCCTCTTCTAGGTTGCCCTGCACAAAAGGAAAAGAGTTAGTGATTTTTAGGAACCCAAGCCATTACTGACTTGTGTTCCCCTTGTGGAGTTACAAACTCAAATTCTTTGAGTATGTAATTTCCACTGTTTTTCAAAACATGATCCAAAATTATCTTTTGATTTTTAGCATGTGGATTTTCAAAACTTTCTGGTTTTTCAACACAACTCTCTTTTACAAGTTCATTCTCTTTTTCTTGTATCACAAAAACATCTAATTCACTTTTTGTTGAAAGTCTTGTTTGTCCTCAACAGGTACTTTCCTCTTAACCCATTCTGGTTTAACACTTGGTTCCTGTGATCTAGATCCCGTATGTGAATTATAATACCTTCTAGGTTGATAGTGATGAGATCTCCTACGATACCTATTCCAAAGAGTGTGATCAATACCTTGTTTTGGTGGCAGTACTTTGAGAAAGTCTTGGTCAGAATTAAGTACTTTGAAAAGTCTTGTGAGATCTGAAGGTTTTGAAAAAGGTCTTCTCTGGTGTGGGTATCTATGATCCGGTGAGAAATTTCTGTGATTGACCCTATTTGAATAATTCCAGACTGGTTTGTGCTCTCTAGGTTTCTGGTTGGCAGACCTGTTCTTTGGAAATTTGCTAAGGTACTATGAGTTATGTTCACAATCCTTGATTAAATGAGTAGGACTAAAACACAGAAAACACAGTTTTTGACCCATACTTCCAAAGTGATTTCTTCTATGTTTATGACCAAAATTATTGTGCCTTCTAGGTGAATGATGGAACTTTTTTTGACCAAAGTTATCCCAAAAAGGTTTAGCAATACTGTTTTGAAAAGGTTTTCCAGAAGGTACTGCTTGTGGAGCAGTACGTTGATTTAAAGGTACTGCTTGACTTTGATCATTATTTTGAACAGTTTCCTTTGGGTTTTCAGACCTAGATTGAGCAACAAGCTTTTTCCTAAACTCTAGACTGTCTACTCTAAAACGAGAAACATCAGGCCTAGGGGGTTGATGACTTCCAGTGGGATGGGGAACTGCATGATAACCATTATCTTTCTTATACTCAGGAGGTGGTTCACTAATTGAACCCTCATTACTAGATGTATCTACATAATTAATGAGTTCATCATCACTAGTGGTTATATCCTCTAGGTCATCATCAGTTTGATTCTCTTCTATGTTATCAAAGTCCATTCCAAAACCTAAGCCAGTTTTAATATAAGCTCTTCTCTGTTTTTGAACATAAGTAACATGTGACGACTGGACTCACCCCAAGTAGCAAACTTAACTAACAAATCATCTCTTTCCTTAGTCAATTTCTCTATTTCAGAAATTTTACTGTTTAATTTCCATTCACTTAGTTTTAAGCGATAATCTGTTGTGCATATTTTTCATCCCAAGCTACTTCATTATTTTCATGTGTTAAGATTTTAGCTTCCATAGATTCTAAGGTTATTTGGTAACCCGACTACCTCGACCTAGCCTTAACACAATTATCTCTTTCAATCACATAAGCGCCAAGTAATTTGTGGTAAAAATCATGACAATTTGAGCATACCTCAGAGATAGGGGTGAACTTGGTGAAGTAGCCACCATTGCAAGTTGAACAGGATCATCTTCACTTTCCATGCTCCAATCAAATTCTCCTAGACAATCTCTGGATTCTAAATCAGCATGTTCAGGGTTCCTCGTCAAAAGCGGTGCTCTAGTCTAATTCTTCCACAGACTCTTGACTACTTCTTCCACTGCTACCATACATAAGTCACTTGGTTCATCATCAAACTCTTCACTCCTGTCAACCCGATAACTTCTCTTGAGCAACCAAAGCCTTTGTTTCAAGAATTGGAATTTCTTTGAGCTCTAACTTTGGTTTCTCGGATGTCTGTTTGGTTGATACTTAGCAAATCTGCACTCCCTTGCAAAGTGTCCAATCTTTTGACAATTGAAGCATTCAATTTTGGATTTGTCAAAAGTTATTCCCTGTTTAGGTTTGAAATCAATGCTTTTTCCTGTCTTCTTCATATACTTTTTGATCCTTGCAGTGATCATAGCAACTTGCCACCGGATATCAATTTCTTCAAGTGCATCTTCTTCAATCTGTGCTAGATCTTCTTCATAAGTGACAGGTAAACTAGCTTGATGTGCAAAGAATGAGCACACAACTTCATCTGAGTGCATAGTAGTAGTTGGTGGGGCTTGTTGAGCATGGGTGGGAGCGATATCGAGAGCGATACTTTGAGCCACGATACTTTGTGTAGGAGAAGCAAAGATACTTTTGTTGGAAGTATCGCTCTCTTTTCAGATGATAGAAAAGCAATCTTGTGATACTTGGAACTTGTTTGACCACTCATCTCATGTTCATACACCTTTAGATGGTTGTAGAGATCATCAAAGTCCATGACATCTAAACACAGTTTGTCCTCGATCATTGTTGCAATCACATGCCATGTAGATGGCAAACTCATAGAAACTTCAGATTAGCATCTTCAAGCGATACTACGCCTTGTATAACTCCAATATGTTGAGGAGATTTTGAAACCTATCATATGCAGCATCAAGACTCTCTCTTTCACCAACAGTAAAAGTTTCAAACTGTTGCTTCAGCAGATTTCTCTTCATCTTCTTAGAAGCTTCATTCCCTCCAAATCTGGTCTTGAGAGCAGCCAGAGCTGCTTAGCATCTTTAGCATCATGAAATTTGAGAAGATGACCATCTGGAATGGCGAGACAAAGAGAATGTTGAGTGCCTTCTCTTGATTCCTTAAGGTTGCTTCTGGTAAGGCGCCTTAGGTGCTTTGGGTTGTCGGGGAACATCAATAGGTTACGGAACTTCTTCATTACCATTAACAATTACATTCCATAGAGCATGGTGCGTAATGGCAATGTCTTGCCTCATCTTCATACACCATAGATCATATTAGCCTTTCTTGATGTGGGAATCCTCATTGAAGTGATGGAAGGTGGTGGAAAATCGATCGACATCTTTAGGTTTTATTGTAGTAGGGTTTCTTCTTAGTCAGAGTTTCCACATAAGCTCTGATACCACTTGTTGGATCGATGTACTCTAACCAAACTAACTTAAATAGCTTGTTTAAGGTTTAACAACCTCGGATAAATCCTAAGTTATTAACAAAGAAACACTGAACAAACTATATTAAGTATGCGGAATTTACTTAACAAAGCTAAGAAGAATAACTTTTATTATTAACTCTAAATCTACTTATTATGCAGATACTTTAACAACTCTAAGAATATCGAACTTCTCTAAAACTCTAAATAAAAACTTGTAAGCAATCGTACCTCTAATGCCAATCTAGGGGTCCTTTTATAGGCTCAAGGATAACCCTAGTTGGTTTACAAATTGTATCCTTGTACGACAAGTAATCTAATACAGAATATTCTAGAGTTACAATACTTTCTATAAACGAATATAACAGTTCTTTGTTCTTGCAGTACTTTGACTTTCATGTGCAGTACTTTGACTTTATCTTTAGCGATTACTTTGACTCTTTGACTTTTTACTTTGTAGTTTCTGATTACTTTATCAATCTTGATACTTTGTCAATCTTGACACTTTCATATCCCAACGGCGTTACATTACCCGAAGGGCATTAAACTGTAGGCAAACGCGTCCGTATGGGCATGTAAATGTAGTCTTTTCACGATCTTGAGCAATGGGAATTTGAAAATATCCTGAAAAGCCATCAAGGAAACAGTAGTATTCATGCCCGGCTAACCTTTCGAGCATTTGGTCAATGAATGGCAGAGGAAAATGATCTTTCCGGGTGGCATCATTTAACTTTCTGTAGTCGATACAAACACGCCAACCCGTAACCGTTCTTTGTGGTACTAAATCACCCTTTTCATTCTTCACAACTGTCATTCCTCCCTTTTTTGGAACTACTTGGACTGGGCTGACCCATGGGCTATCCGAAATGGGGTAGATAAGACCGGCATCGAGGAGCTTGATGACTTCTTTCTTTACTACCTCCTTAATGTTTGACCCTCCTCTGTGGCTGAACGGCTGGTTTGTAATCTTCTTCCATAAGGATTTTATGAGTACAAAATGTAGAATCAATACCCTTAATGTCAGCCACACTCCACGCGATCACTCCTTTGTATTCTTTTAAAACTTCCAAGAGTTTCTCTTTTTGTTCGTGGTTAGTGGCGCTTATGATAATGAGGAGTTGATCCTTTCCTTGAAGGAAGGCGTATTCTAAATGGTTCGGGAGATCTTTTAGTTCTAAGGTAGGGGTTCCTTGATTGATGGTTTTAGCTTGTTTTCTGCCTTTTGCGGCTCAAGGGGTTGATTTCTTCCTTACGCGGGTAAAGGAAACGGCTCCAACCATCTCAATTTCTTCGTTGTTAGCCTATTGTGCTTTGTTATCATCATTTACGATTCGTTCAATAGATACTCATCAATGCAGCCATCTATATCATCAACAAATTCGTCAACTTCCTCAACAAAATAAATAGGATGATCGTAGGAGGAGGAGTGACTCATAGAATCCTTGATGTCGAAGGTTAAGCTCTCGGATCCCACTCGTAAAGTGAGTTTATCATCATGAACATCGATAATGGCACGAGCGGTAGCCAAGAAAGGTCGTCCAAGGTATATTGGGACTGAGTTATCTTCCTCCATTTCTAAAATCATGAAATCAACTGGAAACTTGAATTCTCCCACCCTTACAAGAAAATTTTCACAAACCCCAATGGGATATTTGATTGATCGATCAGCTAATTGAATACTCATCCTAGTTGGTTTCACCACGAATATCGAGTTAAAGGAGCGGGGAGTGAGGCATCGGGTTAATGCTAGCACCAAGATCTGCGGCGTTTTCATAGAGAGTGCCCTATAGAACAAGGGATGGTGAAAGCTGCCGGATCTTCTTTCTTCTTGGCGGCCTTTCGGATGATAGCCGAGCACTCTTCTCCCAATGATATCAACCCTTCAAGTTTCTTCCGATTAGATATTAACCTCTTGAAGTATTTGCTATGTTTAGGGATGTGATAGAATACGTCAAGAAGTGGTATGTTAGCAGGAAGCTTCGTTTTAAATAAGACAATATTCTTTCATTGTCTTCTTGACCTTTTGATTCTTGAGACGAGAGGGATAAGGAATCCGTGTGAGAGTTGGTCATTTGGCGGTCTTGATGTTTGTGGAGGGGGATCGTGAGGGGTCGAAGGCGTTTCAGGAATTGCTTCGTTTCCTAACACAGGTTCCTTGGTGGTGGGATTCAGTGAGGGATGAGGGGGATCCTTAGTAGTAATTCTGTCGAGTAGTGATAGCGCAAGTTGGATCGTGATGGGATGGGCTGATTAAGCTTATTCTTTTGTGGAGGGTGGCGAATTGACTTTCTAATTCAGCTTGCTCCTCTTGAATAAATCCCTCAAGACCTTTTAAAAGTGTGGCCCCTTCTATGGTAAAAGCGCTGAGTTTTTCTTCAAAGTCATCACGGATGGTGTATTTAGATCCCCCCTTTCCTTGATTTTCCATTTAAGATTGCCCCAAGGGTTGCATTCATCGTTTTAATAGAATGTGAGGAGTGAAGGGTCATCATAAATATCATGACTGGAAAGGAAGACGCTCTCTTGGCGTGTGTCATTACACTCATCACTCTCATGTGGCTCTCCACAAATGTCGCATATAAGGTATGGGCTAAACAACCTTTTTGGTTCTGGCGATTTTGTGAGGTATGCAAGCTTCTCTTGTGCTTTCTTAATCCGATCATCGAAAGATAATAAGTTTTTATTCAAGAAAGTAGAGATGCTTATAGCATTTACTGGCTCATTCCAATGGTTGTCTTGGTATTGAATGTATTCCTCAATGCGGTTCCACCCTTCTTCTGCAGTGAGATTAGAGATTCTTGGCCGTTGAGAAGTCAATGCCTTTTTGATCCTTACAGGAGATATTGTCGTAAAAGATTTGAACAAGCAACCAAAGGTTGATACCATGGTGTGGGGCTTGTTGAATAAGATCTTTGTAGCGATTCCAGGAGTTAATGATAGATTCTCCATCTGTTTGACGGAGAATCTATCATTAACTCCTGGAATCCTCCTTTTTGCTTAGTTCGGGGTCAAAAACTTCCTTTTTGAGTTAATTATTTATACGACACACAAATAAAATATTAACTTCCTTTTTGGCGACGCGTGTATTATTTGTACAAATTGCTATTCCTTTGGCGCCTTCGCGTGTAGTGTTAAAAATTCTCCAGATGGCTTAGCCTCCTTCTAGCACCAAAAAACTTGATAACGCTACACGCGTCGTTCGGGGTCAAAGGAACTTCCTTTTCTTTGAGCAAGTTTTATAACACCCTAGGAAGTGAACCTAATCGTTGTAGTGTAGTATTCGGGTAAGCCACGGGCATTGATATCGTTCTCTAGGGGAATAGGAATGCTAGTGAGAAGTTACTACGCTAAGGTTGGGGTTGAGGAAGATTATTTTTATCTTTTTATGTTTTTAGGAAATGGAAAGGTACGAATCTCGGGGTTTGAATTTGGGGGTTGGTATTTCTACCGATTACTCTACTTATCTAATTATCTAATCTAAGGTGATGGTAGTCTATGTCTAATTATTGTGTGCTCGTATGATAGTTTCAAAATGTGTTTACTTAGGTCTTATTACTCCTTAATTATCTCCTATTGATGGTTGAATTGTGACGTCCTTATTCTTAATCGCGTTGTGTGTCTAAAATTGTAGGGTATGCGTTTATCCCTAACTCTTTGAACTTACCAAAGGGTCTAGTCTACAAAATCTCTAGGATTTATACACTCTAACTCTAAGGCACTCTTTGTATGGTTTAGCCTACAACTACTCTAGGTGTCATAGTCTAAGGTTCACAAAGATTAATCAAGCATTAACTACACAGCGAATGACCTATCGCATTACTAGATCATTAACAATTAAGATAAAAGACAACCAATCAATATTCAATAATTAAGTTTCATAATCACTAAGCAAACACACAAGTAAATTAGTCGGACATGGAGAACATGCAAGCATACACACAAATAATCAAAGACATAATTGTATTAATGAAGTAAAACACTTATCTTGATGTAAGATAGGGTTTGGAACCCTAAAATCTTGTACAAGATAGCCTTGGTTGGTTTAGGTTTTTACTCCAAAAGACTACTCTCTATCTTGAAAAATTATTCTATATATAAGATTACATATGCGGCGGCGTCACCTTATGATTTGTGGCGCCGTCAGGTCGCCGTCATTAGGGTTTCGTCTTGGCCACGTTAGTCTTGCGACGGCGTCACCTTGTTCTTGTGGCCGCGTCCTCTTGACTTATGGCGCCGTCGGATCAAATCTACGGCGTCTGAGTTGCGACGGCCAACTCTTTTAAAGCTTGACACCGTCACTTGAAAATAAGAAATTTGACTTACGTCCGTCACAAAATGCTCCGACGGCGTCAGTGCAGTTAAGCATGGCGCCGTCACCTTGTGTTTGGCTGAGTGTCTCGATTCTAGACTTTGGCCATTTTCTTCGTATATCTGCGCCTTTTCGTCCAAATAAGTGCTATTACAGCAATTTGCCTTCAAGAGACCTAAAAGTGAAAAGGAACGATATTAAGTAATAACGGATACAAAAGTGATCAAATAAGGGCTTAAATGACCCCTCAAAAAGGTACATTTTAAAACCTTATCTAATATCCCTACACTTGGTATTTGCTTCTCCTCAAGCAAATGTGCTTTTAGCCAATTAATTTATAAGTTAGGGGTCATGAAGCATTGGTTTAAAACAGTCCACAACACATATAAGCCCCTCAAAAGTCATAACAAGCACGGAAATTACATACTAGCACCTCACAAGGGGTGTTTGGATACTCACATCTCTCTCGGGTGTATATGAAATATAACAAGTTGGAAATGGAAGATAAACACTCATTAACCGGTCCTAGTACATAGATTACCATAGGCTTGAGACTAGATCAAACCTCCATCGCTTTGGCGTAAGCACCTAGGAAAGACTATCAAAGTGGTCTTTAAAGGGTTGTAATGTTAGGCTTACGGTAGGGAAACAAAGGGTTTGGTGGGATAGGCTATTTATTGGTGGCATGTCAAAAATCTTTATGTTACAAGCATACGAAGAATGGCGTTGCTAAGCCAAGACTTGACACTCTAAACTCTAGATAACTGAAACAAACAAACATAAATTAAAAGATAGATGTAGGATGGTAGCCTGTAAGTTTTTTTTTTTTTTTTTTTTTTTTTTTTCATACACTTTTACTCTATCATCCTCTCTTTGTAACATCAAAATGAAAAGGGATTTATAGGCACATCCCTACACTTGAGTTTTTATTACTCTAACACTAATTTGACCCGAATTGAAAAGATCAAAACACTTGTGGTATGTTATTACGCAAATAAGGGAATTTAACGTTCCCTTCTAATCATTTAAACTTTAAATTTTTCCTATGAGTCCCAATCGTCCCAAAACTGTATACAAAGGATATGACTCGACTTAGAAACTCATGCAAGCAACCAGATAATTGAACTAATGGTTTGGGGTGATAACAATAATGCACTAAAAGTGAGTGCATACATGGTAGGCTAAAGCGATTTGGGTGTATATTTGGGGTGGGGTGTAAACAATGCTCTTCATTGATATTCTGGAAAAACCGAAAAATCAAGAGAGCAGGAAAAGGATAGGCTTTTAGGGGTTAACTAGGGGTATCGTGTACTAAAGATGAGTACAACGCAAAGGTGTGGGGGAATTACTCAACCGATTTGGAAGAAGTAATTATATTACGGGTATCAAACAAGGGTTATCCTAATGCCTCTTATCATTTAGTTATTCCTAACTACACAAGTGTAGTCTTACTAGCGATCTTGGGATGCATCACAAAACAAGTTCTAGAATCTAATATACTACCGGTTCACACTCTAAGCATTAAAGATGAATGCTTTAATTCCTACTAATCTAAGGGTGATCCTCACATTTTGGGTGGAATTTAGGTGGTAAAGGGTTTTTGTGCTAGTCATATAACTTCCTATCCATGAGACGCTTTTGTTAAGACTAATGGCCCACTCCTATATGTTATGAAAAATAAAAAATTGGGTGCGAAAATTACCCTAACCGACATTTTCTTATGGTTTATTACACAAATGCAATTGGACAAAGAAAATAGTCAAGGATAAGCATAGTTTCAAAGTTCCCGTTTTATTTTCCCTCCCTACACTTAAACTGAACATTGTCCCCAATGTTCCCCGAAAGTATCAAAGTTATGATAATGGAAGGTAATTAAAAACGAAAGAAACTAGTACTCCCCTGATTAGCTCGGTATGATCCGTGTAAAGTGGTGGTTAAATCCTTTCCAAGAAAAATGTATGCGTGATAAGCTCCTTCCAATCTTTTGTTTCTTCTTCTTGATAAATAAAACCTGCACATTCGAAGAAAACAAACGAAACCTTAGCGTAAAATCGGCGGTAATAATATATATAAGACTCTACTAAACTAAGATATAATTCTTGTGGAATGGATGTTTACAGAATTTTTGGAAAATTAAGACACGGAAAATTCCAAAAATTTATAAGTAGCTCGAAAAGCGAGAAAAAAGTAATCTGTTGTTTTACTCCTTCGGCCCGTCAGTTGCGATCTGGCCGTCAGTTATCTGAAAAAGCGGTATGCGATTTTACGAAAAATTCGGAAAATTTACATCTTAAGAATCTGGAAAAATTTCTGCAAAACATCCATTATGACTCGATACAAGCATTTGACTCGAACAAACACACATATATATCTTTTAATGAATTGCTATTCTCATGTTTATGTTTCTTTTGAAAACGTGTGTAATCCTCCCTACACTTATCCTTTATGTAAAATACCTTTATATGCAAATAAGACGCGGTTAAAAACAAAATAGAGAATATTTA
The DNA here is from genome assembly GCA_910596185.1 of Chrysanthemum makinoi. Taxonomy (NCBI): domain Eukaryota; kingdom Viridiplantae; phylum Streptophyta; class Magnoliopsida; order Asterales; family Asteraceae; genus Chrysanthemum; species Chrysanthemum makinoi. The sequence goes on from OU343221.1 coordinate 184,581,090, forward strand.
CAAATTTAAACATGAGAATAAACAATCAATAAAAGATATATGACACTAACAAGCAAACAATTAAGCATGGGTTGCCTCCCACGAAGCGCTTTTCTTTATTTAAGAGTCTTGTAGCTAGACTCATAGTCGTGCCCCTACGTAACTTCATTACCGTCACCTTCTTCCTCATGACCGTCTCTATTGGGGGATTCCATGTTATAGAAGTTCCATATGGTACACTTCTCTAAGAGTTCGTCCTCTCCCCACTCGGTCCTATATTCCGGTCCTAGGTTCAAGCAATCCTTATAGAATCCGAAAATCTTAGCCCTAACATAATCTACTCCTTTTTCTTTATCCTCCTCATTCCTATAATAGACCGATAGTTTAAGTTCCTTTTCATCATTAGAGAGTGATGAAAACTTCTCAATCTTAAACGGCATTTGGTAAGCTATGTTATCGGTCTCATCTTTGAATTGCACTATTCCTAACGAGGGGTTATAGGTCATCCCGGTGCTTTCTATGAAAGGTTTTCCTAGAATAACGTGGGAAAAGCTAGGATCTATGGCCGTACTAATATCATCCACAATTATGAATTCCGTAGGAAATGTGAAACTACCTACATAAACCGGCAATCCTTTAACTCTACCAAGAAAATTGCACCTAACCCTAGGATTATCGGGGTCTTGCCTAGTTGGAATAGGCCTCTTCATTACCCAATTGTAGTAGGTGCTAGTCATTATGTTGATTGAGGACTTGTGATCAATGTAGGCCTTTGCCACGAAAAGGTGTCCTATGCAGCATTGTCACACCCCCAAAATATCGCAGCGGAACGATAGTGTCATTGGGGTATAACGTCATAGCACAAAGTATGGATACAGAAAACGACCTCTATAATGAGACGTTTTGAAAAGTTTACCATTCGATAAATAAGTTAAAGTTTACACCACGAGAATTCACAAAGTTTGATAATACATAAAAAGTTTACAAAACATGTCGAATGGTAATTGTTAAAAGCATAAGACTCCAATGTATGCCATGCACCCAAAAGCTCCATGAAATGCTATCACATTAAGACACGAGATAAACATGCTAAACAGTGTCAACACAATGGTTGGTGAGTTCATAAGTTTGTAACAAAATGATTTGAAATACTTAGAGAAATGTTCACGCAGCAAAGGCATTGTAAATCCACTCAGGTTCAAGTTCGCCCATACAAAACTTGCAACCTGTGTGTTCACAACACATTGCCAAAATATAGTATGTATATCATGAATATGCGCAATATGATAGATAAAAGTATAATTGTCACCGCGAGGGTCTTCCAACAACTCATGTTGGGATGTTTGTAATTAATAGCCTTCCAACAACTTAATTTGGAGCCATTAATTCTTGCATGTTTGTAAATTAGTAGCCCTCCAACAACTTAATTTGGTGCCACTAATTCTTGTATGTTTGTAAATTAGTAGCCCTCCAACAACTTAATTTGGTGCCACTAATTCTTGTATGTTTGTAAATTAGTAGCCCTCCAACAACTTAATTTGGTGCCACTAATTCTAGTATGTTTGTAAATTAGTAGCCCTCCAACAACTTAATTTGGTGCCACTAATTCTAGTATGTTTGCAAGTATGCATATGAAATCAAATATAACCCAATCAAGTATAAAAGCATAATCAAGTCTAAAGTATAAATAATGTTGTTTGGCAAAAGAGTTTAAATGTTTGATAAATAAGCATGTATCTCGCCCCAAATAGTTTATAGGAATTTAAATGAGTAAAAGCGGGGTATGAACTCACACGTGTGATTGATATGCTAATAAAATGAAGTGCACGAAAGTGAGGCTCGGAAACTATCCTCGACCTAAAATGAATGTTATGACTTGAGTTATGATATGTTGTCGTGAATGCATGATTTGGCGTATCACCCAATATGCTACTTGAAAATTAGTTATATAGAAATATTGTTACTTGAATGTGTGACGGTTTTAGTAATTGAAAAATCGGTTTACATCTAACTTGATATATATACATAGGAAAACTAACTTCGTTTTAACGTCCATTTCCCCGAAGCGTCCGTTTAGGCCCTCAAAACCTTGATTAAAATCGACAGCATACTAATGCTTTGGGAATAGTGTTTTCAGTACGTTTTCGACTCAAAGTTCGGTTAACCATAACTCACTCGTTTTAAGTCCGTTTTCAAGTTCTTTATATCCACGAGAAGGTAATGAAGAGTACTAATATATTTTTAAACTTCGGAGACTTCACAGAAATTTTAAGGCCACTGTTTGGGTCAGTTAAAATTCGGACAGCATAAACATTTTCCGGAAAATGGTAGTTTTTAAATCGTAACTTGAAAACCACGTATCTTTTTCGTTATAACTCCGTTTTAGTCCGTTCAAAAGGCCACGTTCATAACTAAAATCTATTTTCTAATTATTTAATAAAACTTATAAAAATGACTAACTTTTCGGAAAAATTATAAATTTAGACAGCGCTTCCGCGCTTATTTTAAACTTACCATTTTTATCTACTTGTTTAACCACAACTTCACCACAAAAATCCCTTAAACTACACTTCACCAATCCTACTAAAAATAAAATGCTAGTCGAACCATATATGATAAAAAGACTATTTTTGAGGTTTATATGACTACTTATAACATATAATTAAACATAAACTACATCAAACCTTCACTAGTAAAAGATCAAAACTTACTTTGATAAATCATTTTTCAAACTTCTCATTTTCATAAACTTTTAACTAGCACATGATTGTTATAAATATTTATAGAGCACATATGGGTGATAATCTTTGATCAACATGAATAAAAACTACAACTTGAGCAAATATGATCATATGGACTTCATGAAATGTATGAAAAATATATATGAAAAAGTAAGAGATGAAGTTTTATGCTTACAAATTGCTTGATGAGGTTTAGTGAACCAAGGATTATCCTAAACACCCTAGGTTTTTATTTCAAAACCTAAACAAAGAGTGTATCTAGATTGTGTAGAACTTGAGTAGAAAAATTTTGATGATCACTTCTTGAGCTCCTTATGGTTGCCGAAAGTTTGAGATGAAGAAGAAGAAAGGAAAGTTTGATCTTGACTTGCAATAATGTGTTGAATGAATGAAAGGGTGGAGTGTAGGACTTGTATAAGTAGAAAAATATCTAGCATATCTTGAAAGATCATGTAATTAATGATACACATACATATATTTATTATGTAAGTAAAAATGTAAAAGTATAAATGTAATAGAAGTAAAGTTATTTGAGGATAGTAGTAACTTGTAGTTTTGTTAAATAAGATTAGTAAGTTGTATACACATTTGAATATTTAAGGTAGCGTTAGATAAAATAAATTTCACGGGGTCAAGATAAAATATATTTAGGTCATAAAATTATAAAAATATATTTCTTGTAAAATTTGAGTGATATAATAATTATCGTGTAGTTTTTAAGAAAAAACGTCGTAATAATATAAATTTAACAATTTATATACCAAATAAATTTAAAACACTGGGTAGACTCATTTTATTATTTTTTTTTATAATCTTAATATGAGTATTAAAATATATTGGAATAATTTTTGGAAGTATTGAATCAATTGTTCAAAATAAATAAATTACGCGATAAGCGTTTATTTAATAAGAAAATAAACGTTTAATGTGAAATGCAAAACCATGCATGAACCGTTATGAAATGATGAATATGGAATATGAGAAATGACCGGAAATTGAGAATTGTGACATTCTTCCCCGATAGAAGAATCGCGTCCTCGCGATTCAATCGATGATACTTAAAGTTCTACCCTTAGGTTTAGAGAAATCAGAATGTATGGTCAAAGTGCTTATGCCAAAACTTACGCGTCTAGGTTTCTTATCTAAGGAGACTCTCTGAATCTAAATAATACGGTAGATCACTTAATGGTCTAGGAAAAGCGTACCGATTACGCATTGCGGGCTTCCTCAGTCCCTATATAGAATGCTCGACCTCGAGGTGGACTAATATTGAGTATAGGGTTCGGGTTATTTCCTTCAATTGCCATAGCTAGATGAGCTTGTATCGGTGGCTTATTCAACTGGGACAATTATTCGAAAGTGATTTGGGAACATTTGCACTCGTAGCAAGTCCTTTGGTTATTCCTCATGTTGCCCATATTAGTCGTTGTTATTGGTCTTACACGTTCTTTACAGGCTTGAAAAGTGATTATGATTGCATATTGTACATAGCGGAGGGCTTGGTCTTGGGTGATGATAAGCACACTTAGCACATTTGGGATGTGTACCGCATACTCTCTTTGTTGATACCGGTTGCCACAAAAACTCTTGCCCTTTTGTTATGCGCTGCTACCACGCCTATCTGCTTATTCGACCCACTTGCTTCCTTCCTCTTATCATTTGCTCTTCAACGTACCATTTCTAACCATCTCGTCATCAGGGTTCACGCCCTCAGTGCTCGCACTTTGTATTGTAGACGGCTCGGTTGTTTTCCGGTTCCACGCATTTCGGGGACAAGACCATATATGTACCTCGAGATTCTCTTGGACTCAAGGGTAACTAGATGAGGAACTAGTCAAGCTAACTCATGAAATCGGTCGGTGTGAGGCTGCGTGACCACCTATCATGGAGTGGTGATAAAATTCATCTTCCAATTTACTGCATTTCATTGTCAGGCGTACTCCTCTTTCAATAACTCCTTAAATTCGTCCCATGTCATACCTATAGGCGCTTCTACTTCTAGCCTGTGTATTCCACCATGTCAATGCCTTTCACGATAGAAAGCAAGCGGCATACTTCACCCTCACGATGTGTGGCACAATTGCGATGTCGATCAACGCCTCTGTCTTCTCTACCCATCGAGTATATGCCAAAGCACCTCCTATACCATCAAACTCCACGAGGTTTGCATGCGAAAATTCCTTATATGTGCATCCAATTATGTTTGTTGTTGTTGTTGGTATTGTTGTTGTTATTACTTGCCGGCTACATTGTTGGTGTCGCCATTCCGTTCCGTGGTTTCCGAGTTATTCATATGATTTCCAACTTGTGTGATAATAGTGGGAAGCAAGATTTGAAGTTGTTGTTGCGATGATGGCGGCAAAGTCGTGGTTTCCGCCATGCGTTGTTGTCATTGTTACCCATGTCGCTACCACCTCCTCTACCTCCACGGCCACCTGTCATTCCACCTCTTGGTGCCGCACCACCTCGACCGGTCTGCGTGTTACTCTCTTTGGTGCCATTATCTCGCGCAAGGGAAAGAACCGTTGAATTCCGGTGTCTATACTTAACGTCCTCAAACATAATACCACGCCACAAATTGGTTCCTAAGGTGTCCACATCGATCTACGTATGCGTGGTCGCATATGTCCACGTGAGTTGTGACGCATTTATAATTATGTTGGCCACCATAATTATAATTGCCTCATTTCACACGTGTACATACCACCAAGCATACATGTCTCGGCGATTGGTGTTACTTAAATAGGTAGCCAGTCTATCATCCGATTCTAAACGGTGAAGGAGGGATTTAGGGTAGGTATCTAGGAAGAGTCGCACTTGGTGTATAGGAAATTCCGTTAGGTGCTAAAGTCACTATGAGGTTTAGTCGCCAGCAGTTCCCAAAGTATCCTCAAGAGAACTCCCATCCTCGGGAAAAATCATCAAATCTATCCAGCTTTATAGTAACACTTATTTAGCTCGATCTCGCATCTCATCAAACAAGAACTCCGCACGAGATCAAGTTAAATAAGTGCTCATTACTGAGCTCCATATCTTTGATGACCCAACTAGATTTTGGGACTCCCCTATTGGTACAAAGAAACTACGTTATCTAATGAGGTGGTTCTAAAAGGAATACTTAAGAAAACATATGCGCACGAAAAGTGTGTAAGGTGATAGGAAAAGAAAGGATCGACGTGAGAGCGGTTATAGTCTAGGAACTAAAATGCAACCTAGTTCTCTATAACCAAGGCTCTGATACCAATCTATCACACCCCCAAAATATCGCAGCGGAACGATAGTGTCATTGGGGTATAACGTCATAGCACAAAGTATGGATACTGAAAAAGCGACCTCTATAATGAGACGTTTTGAAAAGTTTACCATTCGATAAATAAGTTAAAGTTTACACCACAGGAATTCACAAAGTTTGATAATACATAAAAAGTTTACAAAACATGTCGAATGGTAATTGTTAAAAGCATAAGACTCCAATGTATGCCATGCACCCAAAAGCTCCATGAAATGCTATCACATTAAGACACGAGATAAACATGCTAAACAGTGTCAACACAATGGTTGGTGAGTTCATAAGTTTGTAACAAAATGATTTGAAATACTTAGAGAATGTTCACACAAAGAAAGGCATTGTAAATCCACTGAGTTCAAGTTCGCCCATACAAAACTTGCAACATGTGTGTTCACAACCCATTGCCAAAATATAGTATGTATATCATGAATATACGCAATATGATAGATAAAAGTATAATTGTCACCACGAGGGTCTTCCAACAACTCATGTTGGGATGTTTGTAATTAATAGCCTTCCAACAACTTAATTTGGAGCCATTAATTCTTGCATGTTTGTAAATTAGTAGCCCTCCAACAACTTAATTTGGTGCCACTAATTCTTGTATGTTTGTAAATTAGTAGCCCTCCAACAACTTAATTTGGTGCCACTAATTCTTGTATGTTTGTAAATTAGTAGCCCTCCAACAACTTAATTTGGTGCCACTAATTCTAGTATGTTTGTAAATTAGTAGCCCTCCAACAACTTAATTTGGTGCCACTAATTCTAGTATGTTTGCAAGTATGCATATGAAATCAAATATAACCCAATCAAGTATAAAACGCAATCAAGTCTAAAGTATAAGTAATGTTGTTTGGCAAAAGAGTTTAAATGTTTGATAAATAAGCATGTATCTCCCCAAATAGTTTATAGGAATTTAAATGAGTAAAAGCGGGTATGAACTCACACAGGTGTGTGATTGATATGCTAACAAAATGAAGTGCACGAAAGTGAGGCTCGGAAACTATCCTCGACCTAAAATGAATGTTATGACTTGAGTTATGATATGTTGTCGTGAATGCATGATTTGAAAACGTATCACCCAATATGTTACTTGAAAATTAGTTATATAGAAATATTGTTACTTGAATGTGTGACGGTTTTAGTAATTGAAAAATCGGTTTACATCTAACTTGACGATATATATACATAGGAAAACTAACTCGTTTTTAACGTCCATTTCCCCCGAAACGTCCGTTTAGGCCCTCAAAACCTTGATTAAAATTCCTGACAGCATACTAATGCTGGGAATAGTGTTTTCAACACGTTTTGACTCAAAGTTCGGTTAACCATAACTCACTCGTTTTAAGTCCGTTTTCAAGTTCTTTATATCCACGCGAAGGTAATGAAGAGTACTAATATATTTTTAAACTTCGGAGACTTCACAGAAATTTTAAGGCCACTGTTTGGGTCAGTTAAAATTCGGACAGCATAAACATTTTCCGGAAAATGGTAGTTTTTAAATCGTAACTTGAAAACCACGTATCTTTTTAGTTATAACTCCGTTTTAGTCCGTTCAAAAGGCCACGTTCATAACTAAAAATCTATTTTCTAAAACTTTAATAAAACTTATAAAAATGACTAACTTTTCGGAAAAATTATAAATTTCGGCGCTTCAGCTTATTTTAAACTTTACCATTTTTATCTACTTGTTTAACCACAACTTCACCACAAAATCCCTTAAACTACACTTCACCAATCCTACTAAAAATAAAATGCTAGTCGAACCATATATGATAAAAAGACTATTTTTGAGGTTTATATGACTACTTATAACATATAATTAAACATAAACTACATCAAACCTTCACTAGTAAAAGATCAAAACTTACTTTGATAAATCATTTTTCAAACTTCTCATTTTCATAAACTTTTAACTAGCACATGATTGTTATAAATATTTATAGAGCACATATGGGTGATAATCTTTGATCAACATGAATAAAAACTACAACTTGAGCAAATATGATCATATGGACTTCATGAAATGTATGAAAAATATATATGAAAAAGTAATAGATGAAGTTTTATGCTTACAAATTGCTTGATGAGGTTTAGTGAACCAAGGATTATCCTAAACACCCTAGGTTTTTATTTCAAAACCTAAACAAAGAGTGTATCTAGATTGTGTAGAACTTGAGTAGAAAAATTTTGATGATCACTTCTTGAGCTCCTTATGGTTGCTTAGAAAGTTTGAGATGAAGAAGAAGAAAGGAAAGTTTGATCTTGACTTGCAATAATGTGTTGAATGAATGAAAGGGTGGAGTGTAGGACTTGTATAAGTAGAAAAATATCTAGCATATCTTGAAAGATCATGTAATTAATGATACACATACATATATTTATTATGTAAGTAAAAATGTAAAAGTATAAATGTAATAGAAGTAAAGTTATTTGAGGATAGTAGTAACTTGTAGTTTTGTTAAATAAGATTAGTAAGTTGTATACACATTTGAATATTTAAGGTAGCGTTAGATAAAATAAATTTCACGGGTCAAGATAAAATATATTTAGGTCATAAAAATTATAAAAAATACATTTCTTGCAAAATTTGAGTGATATAATAATTATCGTGTAGTTTTAAGAAAAGCGTCGTAATAATATAAATTTAACGATTTATATACAAAATAAATTTAAAACACCTGGGTAGACTCATTTTATTATTTTTATAATCTTAATATGAGTATTAAAATATATTGGAATAATTTTTGGAAGTATTGAATCAATTGTTCAAAATAAATAAATTACGCGATAGCGTTTATTTAATAAGAAAATAAACGTTTAATGTGAAATGCAAAACCATGCATGAACCGTTATGAAATGATGAATATGGAATATGAGAAATGACCGGAAATTGAGAATTGTGACAAGCATGGTATTTTAAGATTCCAAGGGTTCCCAAACTTGATTCTAGGGATTTTCCTAACATACATGTGACAGAGGTCACGCACTAAGTGAGGGTGGCGAGATAGTTCTTCTTCCGTAGGAAACTTATTGAAATAATCAGTATCTACTTCATCTATTTCCTCGGTTGTTTCATTCGTCGGTGGTTCACTAACCTCAAGTGTATGGTCCTCTTCGTCATTTGTTCCATTGGGTTCCACTAAGGCGATGGTGTTGACGAATTGAACGTGCTTAGCTAACTTACTTGGGTCCTTAATCTCTATACCGGAAGGCTCGGGGTTGAGATAGCATTAACCTTCCTATCACTATTGGTCATGGCTTTCAAAAGGTTATCTATCTTCCTATCCATTTCGGCATGTTGTTGGTTAAAGCGGTCCGAGAGCTTAGCTATTTGGGCTTCTTGGGATGCGACTAGGTGTTGCAACATCCCCTTAATGTTTTGTTGGGAAGGGCCGTGAGATGGGGGCAATGAGAAATCAATAGAAGTCAGGCTTGCCCTTCCATGCTTCTCGGGTTTCATTGAAATTCCTAGGTCCAGGTATTGTTGGGAATCTTCCTCCCATTCCATTAATCTGCGAGGATCGTAGTCAGCGGAAGCATGTTAGGGGGATCTGCGTCTTGGCGTGTTATGAGGATCACAAAACGGCTCACACGAAGAAGAAACTTTGTTCACATGACGTGAAGACTTAGGGTTTTCGTAGGAACTCATTAAGAATTTAACTTGATCTTCAAGTTCGATCATCCTACGGTCGGAAGATTGTGAGTCAATGGGAGGCAAGGAGATTGCCTTAACGGTTTTGGGCAACTCACGAGGGTCATTCCAACTTTCGTTGTCATAGAGGGCAAGGTCCTCTATTATACCCCATGATTCTTCCGCGGTGAGATCACTAAGTTTTCCACCGGCCGCTTGGTCAATGGATCGCTTTGTGGGGAAATTGACATGATCATAAAAGATTAGGACTTGGAGCCAAAGATCAATGCCGTGATGAAGGACTTTATGCAGTAAGTCCTTGAATCGAGTCCATGCTTCGTAAAGAGATTCACCTTGATGTTGTTGGAACATCAAGATGTCATTCCTAAGTTTAGTGGTTCTCCCAGGTGGGAAAAATTGAGCAAGGAAGCGAGAGGTGAGATCATCCCAACTTGAGATGGAGCCGTCGGGAAGTCGCTCAAGCCAATTACTAGCTTGGTCCGTAGAAAATTGGAAGAGACACAGGCACGTGGTCTCCCGAGTAGTAGCATCAAGGTCGATGGAATCGACAATTTTAAGGAAATCCCTTAGATGCTGATTTGGATCTTCGGAGCGAAGTACATGGAATGCGCATCCGTTTTGCACCAACCAGATGGTGTCGGATCGCAGGGCCGTAGTTTGGGCTTGGTCGGGAAGCTCAATGGTGTTCCTATAGCCTAGGTGGCTTGGTCTCGAGTATTCACCAAGAGTACGGGCTCTTGGCGGGTCAATTGGTGGTGGGTGGTTATCACCTTCCATGATGAAAAGTGATGGGATTACGAACAAAGGTCACGAAGAAGGGGGATAGACTACGAGAAGGCTAAAAATGAGAAAAAATTTACTTGATAGGAATCAAGCAAAGAAACCTAAACGAGGTGGACTACTAACTAGCTATTCTATTCCCCGCCAAAAAACTTGATAACGCTACACGCGTCGTTCGAGTCAAAGGAACTTCCTTTTCTTCGAGCAAGTTTTATAACACCCTAGGCAGTGAACCTAATGGTTGTAGTGTAGTATTAGGGTAAGCCACGGGTATTGATATCGTTCTCTAGGGGAATAGGAATGCTAGTGAGAAGTTACTACGCTAAGGTTGGGGTTGAGGAAGATTATTTTTTTATCTTTTTTATGTTTTTTTAGGAAATGGAAAGGTACGAATCTCGGGGTTTGAATTTGGGGGGTTGGTATTTCTACCGATTACTCTACTTATCTAATTATGTAATCTAAGTTGATGGTAGTCTATGTCTAATTATTGTGTGCTCGTATGATAGTTTAAAGTTGTGTTTACTTAGGTTTTATTACTCCTTAATTATCTCCTATTGATGGTTGAATTGTCACGTCCTTATTCTTAATCTCATTGTGTGTCTAAAGTCGTAGGGTATGCGTTTATCCCTAAATCTTTGAACTTACCAAAGGGTCTCGTCTAAAAAATCTCTAGGATTTATACACTCTAACTCTAAGGCACTCTTTGTATGATTTAGCCTACAACTACTCTAGGTGTCATAGTCTAAGGTTCACAAAGATTAATCAAGCATTAACTACACAACGAATGACCTATCGCATTACTAGATCATTAACAATTAAGATAAGAGACAACCAATCAATATTCAATAATCAAGTTTCATAATCACTAAGCAAACACACAAGTAAATTAGCCGGACATGGAGAACATGCAAGCATACACACAAATAATTAAAGACATAATTGTATTAATGAAGTAAAACACTTATCTTGATGTAAGATAGGGTTTGGAACCCTAAAATACTTGTACAAGGCGACCTTGGTTCGGTTTACGTTTTTACTCCAAAAAGACTACTCTCTAATACTGAAAAATTCGGATTCTACATATAACATTACATGTGCGACGGCGTCACTGATTCCTCCGGGAAAGAGATCAATAATAAGAAGTGTAGTATTACGGGGTAACTCAAACGTGTTAGGTTTGAGCACCGAGATCGTTCCGAACGAGGGTTTAATGGAATTTCCAACTCATGTCGTGATTATCGGGATTTGAATGTGTTAAAAAGGATTTTGAGGATTTCTAAACTACGGGGCAATCAATAATAATAAAAGGCATATAAATCTACTAATCCTAAGGTGCAAACAAGTAATCTCAATTAAGTACGCAAATTAAACTAAAGACGAAAATTACTTTATGCTAAAAAAAGCATATTCTAAAATGCAAATTAATCTATTTTAACCCCTAAAAGTGATCTAATAATTTTCTACAACTAAAAATGTGATTTAAAAATTATCTAAAATTTAAAACTATTTTTTTTTCGGTTTTTTGATTTTTGATTTTTTGAAAATAGCGAAATATATTATTATTATTATTATTATTTTTTTACTTTTTAATTTTATTTTTTTTAAAAAACTAATTTAACTTATTAAAGTTTAAAATAAAATTTAAATGACAAACTACAACTAGTGACGATGAATATTAAGCTAAGAGACTGATACTAAAAAGACTTAACAAGCATCATACGAAAAATTAAACGTAACGGTAAACTATGAATCTAAGCTAAAAAAAAAATTAAGAGAATAGAACCCGATGATTTTTACGAGAGAAATACCACCCAATCTTATAAACTAGATAAATTATTAAAGTTTATTTCTTTATTAACTTTAATTTTGCTAATTAGTTAAATAAAGTTTTGAGCTTTATTAACTAAATAACTTAATAAAAGTTATTAAATTTGTAAACTTTAATGATTTTTAAGCTTATAAGACCCGTAAGCTCCACGCCTTATGAGGTAGGATCGGATTACACAAACAAAATCGAAACTTTAAGGGTTATCACAAATATATAAACATAATATTTTTATAATAAAAAGCTAAAATAATAGATAAACTAATCTTAATAAATCAAATCTTAACCACCAAACTCTCTCAAGGAGATACCTTTCCACAAAAACTAATTTGGGTATTAAGGTTAAAGATTTAAAATATAAGATTTTTTTTTTAAATAAAGGAAAGGAAATAAATCAATGAAAAATATTAAATGAACTCCGAAAATTTCAAATGTATTTTAGCAACGTCAGAAAAGTGATAGAAGCTCACAGAAAAGTTTTTAGAATTTTCGGAATTAAATAAGTATTTTTTTTTCGATTAATGTTTAAAATAGCCAATAAATCAAAATAAATAGTAAACTAGCTCAAAAAAATATGAAAAGTTTACACTATCTTAAGAAAACTATAAGAAGCTACCAGAAATTTAAAAATTATTTTTTTTGACGTTTTTTTCTATTTTTTTAAAATGAAATTCGAAACAGTTTTTTTAAAAGAAAAAAGATAGAAACAGTTTTTGACTTTTTAAAAATACTAAAACAACTAAAAAAAATACGAAAATTTTATGACGAGAATAAAATATATTTTTGGATTTTTTTGTAAAAAAGACAAGATTTTTAGAGACTTTTTACTATTTTAAAGCTAAATAAAACAATAAAAAGGTAAACTTTAATAAAAATAAACAATAAAAAAAACTAAACTTTTATAAAAATATAAATATGATATGTTGAGCGTGTGCACGGAGCGTATAAAATACACTCACACAATCTTACTATAACTCAACTCTTCATGGCATATTTTTATAAAAAGTTTAATAAAAATAAAAGGAAATAAAAAAGATTAAGAGATGAGAAAATAAAAAAGATGCAAAGATAATAAATAAGATGAACTAACTTGCAATAAATAAATAAAACTTTTATAAAACTAAATAAGCATAAAAATTACAAGAGTTTGGGTACAAAAAAATAAATAAAAGAGATGATAAAAATGAGGTGAGGAGGTGGGTTTTTATAGACCCACAAGTTACAATTTGGTCCCTACTAAATTTTCATAATGGCCCCTAAACTATTAGAACTTGGCACAAATAAAAACCTACAAAACTTGGTTCCCAAGTTTATTTCATGCGTATGCTTAAGTATAAGATTGTTGATTTCATCTTGGCTTGGGCTTGCATACTTGGGCTTCGAATGAATGGGCTTCGCTGGTGGAATGGACTTTGCGTCTTGGACTTGGGCCTCGTGAGTATGGACAGCAGATGGGATTGATAATTAATTTCTGATGTGAAAAAAATATATCAATAATTTGCTTTCAGTGGGATTAGAACCCAAGACCTCTTGCTTGATAAAGATGCATCCAACCACTAGACCAAGAGCCCTTTTTGTGTTAAGTGATGCATTTAATTTCCTTTTAAGCTCTTTTTTTTCTGCTGATCCATTTTTTCTTCTTTTTAAGCATCTTAATTAAATGCAATCTTCGTTCAGGTTTCGTTTAATCTTTAAAATTTCTTCTCTTGCCTCGATGCTCCAAATAAAATTATCATTGGTCCCGTATCTTCGTGCTCCTTCCATTCTCGTGCTCGTTTTTGTCCATTTGTCTTCTTTTTTTCCATTTTACAATATCCGTTACATGCACATACATAAACACAAAAACATAAATATTTATGGCTTTAGGGGTTAGTTTTTGGTCTTTTTGGTCCGGTTTTGATCAAGAAAAGGTATATGTTTTTACATATACCAAAATACCCAGGACTAGAAGATTGCCGTGTCCTCACGCATGTAATCAATTCACGCTTCTAAAACAAAAAATTTCAATCTCTTTCTACTAAACCTATGAAAAGTAGCAAAGATTCTTCAAAAGAGATTAAGAAACCCTTATTTCTAAAAACGCCTCGTTTACCTTTTAATTCACATATAGATATTACGGTTAAGCACATTCCGATTATGAGTGACGGTTTGTTGAACTTTCATGTCGATCAATAACTGAGTAGGAAACACAACACAACGTGAAGTGACCATACGGATAGAATACATCGTCCCTAATTTTTCACAAGTCCCCAAACTAAGCGTAAAATCAAAATCATTGTTAAATATGACTTTAGATGCTAACACTACCCATGGAAGTTACTTGTGTAATTACCTTTTGCTCCCATTTTCCTATTTTCCTCTATTTATTTTATTTTTGTTGAGAAATGAATTTCTTCAAATTTCTCGTTTCGATAATTTTTATTCCGATAAAGATATGAAGCTAAGTCGCTAATTAGTTATTAATCTTCCCTCGAAAACCGTTACACACAAGAATGAGGTCCACATCAAGGTCCTAATTTCACACGATTTAGGGAGATATCTCCCGGATTCAAAGTTTGGCTTAACACTTATTTAAGCACATTTGCATTTTTATAATTTAGGCCCTTGGTCTTTTCAACCACTAACTCAACGGGATTACCGTTTTATCAGAAGTCTTATTATGACTTTGGATTTTCCTCAACCTTTTTAGAAGTCCATGACAACGGGTCTTGTCGGACATAGAAAACTTTTATGGCTTTTGGAATTTTCAACTTTAATACATTTGGGCTTTATTTCATGTTAATTTTGTGCCAAACTCCGAATCCTACGGCTTTTATAACAATAGAAACAATAGCGACAAACTATCGAGAATCAGTTGTCTATTACACAAACAACGGCAGTACCTTGATGTGTACGCAACTCTCATGGGTAAGGATTCTCTAAAGAAGAATAAAGAACTAACTATCGCCAAAAACTCAACATCTCTAATTATTTATTCACAGATATGGGGTGAAACAATTTTGTGGGAACAAAATGCCATAAGTACCTTCGATGGGATCTAAAGAGAACCAACTACTCCACGCTTAGCATCTAAACTCATAAGTAACTCTATCATTCCTCGATCTCCACAAATTTAAAATCCCAAATAATGAGATCCGCGGATGCTTAGCCGGTAATTTTTAGATTATCTATGGTTAAGGGAACAAGCTAGGGCTTAACACGCCCGGTCAAGTCAGAATTCTATTCCTACCCTCACCAGCGGAAAGTCAACAAGGTGTCAAAACATATACATTAATTTAGCAAATGCTTAGTCTAATGAAATCAAGTTATGCATATTTAAAGTCACTCAGGGAAACTTGCAAATTCTTGGCCTTGTGAGCTAGAATTAGCATTTTATAGCTTCTTGTCTAAGAGACTAGCAAACTTTTCAATCAAAAAGACTTAACAAAAGCTTCAAAATTTTAAAATTTTCACAATTTTTGCACAATTTTAACCTTTTAAGGAAAAGCGGAGTTACGCACGAGTACACGGCAAAAAACAAGCAAGTGCGGTCAAATCAAATCGAAGATTACCCACCCAGACTAAAACGAAACATTGTCCTCAATGTTTAAAGGTACGGGTTCTCAACGTAAATCTAAAGCCATTGGTTAGTTATGCTAATAGATAAACGATAATCGATAAAGATTTTGGATATCGGATTTCCATAAGAGCGTCGAAACATGAAACTCGAGTGGAGAAAAGACAAAACTTTGAGCACGAGAGTCTTCATGTATCGAGGAAAATCTTGGACATAAACAACAACAACACGAAACACGAGAAATGGAAGAGGCGAACCTCCTCACGTCACTTATTAGAAAACATAAATAAGATAAAAGGATAAGCATGGGGTGCCTCCCACGAAGCGCTACTGTTTTTGTTAAACGAGTCGCTTGCCTGACTCGTCCCCGAATTTATTTGTCCTTGGGGAAACAAGCGGAAGAGATACCCGGATCAAAGATGGTATCCTCACTCCGGAGGGAAAGAGAATGGGTGGGTTGGGAGGGAAAGAAAATGTCGGGCTCAAGCACATAACTCTCCTGAACTCACAAAATGTATATCAAGAAAGAGTGATCCATCATCCAACGGTTTTGCGGGCGGACGTCGGGATGACAGATCAAAGAGAAACAACTCCATAGAAGAAGGGAGTCCATGGTAAAGAGAGGTGTTTCTTAAAGGCTCAAACATGAAGGCATCCAAGAGAGGATCCTTTTTCCGGAAAACTTTTGTTTTATGAATGTCTTCTTCGATGAGTATCCCAGGGTTAAAAATCTTGTCCTCGGAAAGGAACGAAATCAACGTATCATCTACGTGAAAATCCTCACGAGAAGAGGAATCACTCTCGGATAAAAAATAGTGTGGGACCTCAGTACCAATAAGCTCATCAGTCGAAATCTTCACTTCCTTTTCTTTCTTTGGGTAAAATGGATCATCGTATTCGTTTTCTTTAATCTTGGAAAGAATCGAGTCGGTGGGAGCAAGTTCATCGGTGAACTTCTCGAAGTAAATCGATGAATCTTGATATAACAAATATTCAATTTCGCGTAAGTAGGCTCTAAAATCAAAGACGTCATCCTCATTTTCCGGTGGAAGAGGATCCATGCGAGCGAGTTCATCGGCGAACTCCTCGAGAAGTAAATCAATGGAAGAATCCTTGAGCTCGGGCTCCGAAGGATTAGTAGACGACTTGAATTCTTTAATTTCATTTTCTTTCGAAGAGAGTGAATAGAGCATTTCTTCGATTAAACGAATATCTCCCTCGATGTCGATGTCAGCATTATCAATTTCCGGTGAAACTGAATCACTTTTCAAATAAGCCTCAATTTCTTCCATGATAGAATCATCCTCCTCAAATTTAGTGAGGGAAGAGGAAGAATCATAAATGATTTGTTTAGAAGAAAGTTCCATAATTTCAGAAGAAGGAGTGGGATTGCCACTCAAAGAAAACTCGATGTTCTTAAGTTCAACACAACAAACGAGGCGGAGGTGGGACAAGTGGGGTGCTCTTAGAGCTAGCATTTTCCACCACAACCGTTGTAGTCTCCTTTTCTAATTTCTTCTTTTGCTCAGAACGTATCGTCGATAAACTCTTAACCGTAAAACGTTAAAGGCTCGGATCAATTCTTGATGGTTTAGGCCCAACTTTTTGAACCACCGGATGTTGGACGTTTTTGGTACTTCCGTTATTAGTAGGAATTCCCGGGTCCTTTGTCACCTCGGTGTCATTAATTTTGGCCACATCATATTGGTAGGTTAAAGATTTAGAAGTATGGTTAACGTTAAACGTGACGGCTTCTTTTCCAACTCTTAAAGTGATCTCTCCTTCATATACATCAATCAACGCATGGCCCGTCCTTAAGAAGCATCTTCCGAGAATAAGGGGTACTCGGGGGTCGGCATCAAAATCAACGACAACAAAATCCGCGGGGAAATCGAACGTCCCCACTTTAACAAAAACATCCTCGGCTATATCGATTGGTTTTGTCGTAGTACGATCGGCTAGCTCGAGGGTCATACACGTTGGGGTAAGTGGGGGAAATGAAAGCTTTTCATAGATTGATTTCGGCATCAAATTAATACTCGCGCCAAGATCGGCCAAGGCGGAGCACTGACTAATTCCTTGAAAATCGCACGGAATGAGAAACTTGCTGGGGTCACCTAACTTTTCGGGAAGTTTCTTGAGAATAACCGCCGAACAATTCTCATTCAAAGACGTTTTGCCAAATCCACAATTTTCTCTTTGTTACTTAATAATCCCTTTAGTGTCGAGACAAACTTAGGCATGAGAAGAAGAGCATCCGCGAAGCTAATTTCGAAGTAAAGATCTTGAAATATTTGAAAGAATTTTTCCATTTGAATATTTGCTTGTTCGCGTTGCTTTTGATCATTCATCCTTGGCGTGCGGAAGTGTTGTTTTTAGATTAGTCTTTTCAGCACTAACCGGAGCATCCTTAGGCTCAGACGTCGGGACAACCGTGGGTTGGACATTCTCGGTACTCCCCTTATTAGTAGGAAGCACCGGGTCCTTTGTCACCCGGTCTCACGGTCTACCACACGAGACGGAGAAGAAGAAATAGTGGTAGGAGCCGTGGGTCCATCGTAAGCAACACCACTTCGGGTAGTGATCGCTTTCATGTCACCTCTCGGGTTGGGAATCGTATTACTCGGAAGAGAACTAGAACCCGATGGTTGAGAATAAGAAGTAGAAGCTTGATTGGCTTGAAAGAAACTAGCCATCATATTCCTCATTTCACTCATCTGCTTGTTACTCGTAGCTTCCATTTCCCTTTTGAAATCATTCCTCATACTTGTGATTTGAGTTTGCAAACTTTTAATGGTGTTATCGGAATTCTTCATGTAAGTTAGAAACTCGTTGTTCGGAGCAACTTGATGAGGTGGTTGATAAGGTTGTTGAGGAGGTTGTTGATAAACTTGAGGTGGAGGAGCTTGGTAGTTTTGATTACCATGATTGAGATTAGCTCCTCGGTTTTGATTGTAAGATTGGTTTTGATAACGGTTTTGATTATGGTTTTGGTTTGGTTGACGAATGGGTGCAAAACCGGGTGGTCCCATTTGGTTGGCACGGTATCCTTGGTTTTGATTTTGAACCGGATTAGCAGATGCTACGGAAGCATTTCTGTCACACCCCCAAATTACCTGTTTTGCAGCGGAATGGAATTCCTGGGGGTTGACTGTCATAGCATCACAATCACAGTCATATTGAACGACCTAAAGTGTCGTTTGGAAAATACATCGTTTGATTTAATAAAATAATTAGAGTTTACAAAGTATAGGTCCCAAATGAAAATCAACTTGTGCGGAAATAAATTTGTTACAATTCAAACGATGTTTTAAAGTGTCATAAAATACAATGAGACGCGTCGGCCTTCGCGACTCTATGAGGTTTCCTTATTCGTGCCATGATGCGAATGTCTTAGTTACCTGAAAATACATTGCTAAAAGTGTCAACACAATGGTTGAGTGAGTTCATAGAGTTTAGGTAAATGTTTAATACGACTACCACAAGTATAAATTATGTATGACAAATATGCCACAAAAATGTTACAATTGCTATAAGTGCATGACACCGAAACTAGACTGATCATGATGTTCGCCCCAACAAAGTGTTTGCCAAACAACTCAAATAATGATATTAAATGAAATGCATCCGTTTAACCAGTTGGAATCCACCAACCCGGATGGAAGAGTCACCCTCGATAGATCTATCCACTCACCCTCGCTTCTATGAAATTAATGGTTCATGTTATATAATGGGGAAATTCAATTGGCATGAGGTAACTTAAGCAATGTAATGAATTTGATATACTTGGTATCGTAATAAAAATGATGTGCAATGTATTCTCCCCGTAGGTTTGAAATAAAGTAAAAACTTGAATAAATCGGGGCTATGAAAACTTACCTGTTGCAATGATAATGATGATATAATGGCAATACTGAAATGAGGCGCAACCTCTGACCGTGACCTATTATGAATGATATGTTCTAACGTAAATCATGAAACAATGTCGTGCATGCAAATCCACATGTACTCTATACTACTTGTACGTTTTTGAAAATAGAATTTATCGTCGAAATATATGTTTATGACATCTCGTCATGTTATAAAATAGTTTACAAATATATACGTTGAATCAACATCCTACAATAGTCGTTTAGTGATTTATTAGGAAACTATAACTTTTCATCGTAAAATAATGTCATTTAAAATTTCATGAAAGTGACAAAACGGCCTTGAAAAGCTAGTCGTAAAATGGTGCACGTCGAGGGTTAGGAAAGGAACTCAACGGTTTTGGGAAGCTTGTATCATTATCTCAAAGTTTTAGCATTTAAGTTTTCATCCTAGAGGTCTCGATCACGGAGAAAAATATAGGTTAAGTATAGTACTTGTGTCCAAAATATCGTTTAAGGGTGGTTTTCGGCAAAGTTTAAGTAACCGTATTTTATTCATAGCAACTCCGCTTGACAAACGGTCGGACATTTTGGAAAATATGCTTGGCGAACTTACTTTTACTAGAAGACATCATGTTATAAAAGTACTACGTCAATGTTAAAAACGACCCTCAACATGGTCACTTGTTGCCGTAAGGTTTGTCTAATAGAAATATATTAGTTTTTCTTATATAATAAAGTTACGGCAACTTTGTGTAAACGTGTATAATTTATTCGTTACAAGTCCGTTTTCTACGTTTTATATGTCCTTAGCTTCGTATCAAAGTATACTAATATATTTTTGATAAGTCGACACAATTTATAACACCTAAGCCTCATTTTTGACTCGTAAAAAGTGGACGTAACATGCTGAATTTTCATAATTTTGTAGTTTTCGTCGTCTAACTTGTAAATAGCATAACTTTTTCGTTATAGCTCCGTTTTAACCTGTTCAAGCGGCCACGTTTTTGTTTTAAAGTGTATTTTCTAAATATCTAGGCCAAAAATTTTTATCTACTGTCGAAATTTCCAGATTTCAAAAATATGGACAGACCCTTAAGTAAACTTGTCGAAATGAGTTTTTCTCGCGCCAAACCTATTCTAACCAATTCAAAACAACTCCGAAGCTATTCTAATCCTACCATACACCTTCTTAGGGTGTCATGGGTTCCTAGACATCACCAAAAGTGATATATTCCAATGAGTAATTATAGGATGACATATATATATATAACTCTTAAAAACAATGAAAGGTGGTATAAACATCATTATGACTTGCATGTTTTTCTTAAATATGATGAAATGAACATAAAATAAATATGAAAGATGAAAATGAATATGAGATGCTTACTAGTAACTTGATGAGGTGAAGTGAACAAAGGTTTAATCCTAACACCCTATGTTTTTATTTCAAAACCTAAACTAAGAGTGTAACTAGAGTGTAATAAACTTGTCTTGAAAATTTTTGATGATCTCCTCTTGTTTACCATGGGGGCCGGTTCTTAGGGAGATGAGGAAGAGAGAATAGTTTGATTTTACACTTTGTGTTTTTGATTGAATGTGTTAAATGAAAGTATAAAAGATGATTATAAGTAAGATATTTAGTTCAAAAGAGTGTGACTCATCTATGTATGTCGACACATACATTTAAACAAAAGACTAGATGTATTTTGATCATTTAAGCATGTGTAGGTAGAAGTAAAGGTGTAATTATTTAGGGATATTTGGTAACTTGTGTACCTATTTAAGCATTTAGGGTAACATTAGCTAAAAATAAATTTTAACGGATCAAAATAAAATATATTGAAGTCATAAAAATTATAAAAATACATTCCTTACAAAATTTGAGTGAAATAATAATTATCGTGTAGTTTTTACGAAAACCGTCGTAATTATATAAATATAACAATTTATATACAAAATAAATTTAAAACACTGGGTAAGCTCATAATATTATTTTTATAATCTTAATATGAGTATAAAAATATGTTGGGATAATTTTTGGAAGTATCGGATCAATTGTTCAAAATAATTAATTACGCGATAGCGTTTATTTAATATGAAATTGTACGTTTAATGAAAATGCAAAACCATGCATGAACTAATATGATGGTAATAATGCTAATGTTATGTAGACTAAACCTAGTCTATATGAAATGTCCTTGATGATTGTTCATGAATACGCAGCTTAACCCTCCAGGTTACGCGTATTTGATACTCGTAAACCTAATTTACGTAAAATAATTAATAGTGACTCATGAATTGTGATTTTCTCCGGGAATGAATAGTGTTTCATGAATAGTAAATTTTTGAAATACGTTCTCAGAATATTACTTCGACTCCGTAAATGATGAATAGTAAAATTTTGAATAGTAACCGGTGAATAGTAAATTCCCGAGATGAATAGTAAATTTGAGAAATGACCTGAAAATACGAGTTGTCACATTCGCCCATCCAAAAAGGAATTCAGTCCCTGAATTCAATCCTTGTTGGGTCCTACGGTGTTATCGGTGAAAGGTGAGGATATTTGAGTCGCATCGGGTCGTCGAATGTTTTCTGAATCATATCGCGCCTTTCCAAGACGGGACTTTTAACATAAATCTGTTGCCAACTTGAAATTCTAATGGTTTGCGACTTATGGAACATACTTCCAATATTTTGCGTTGTATATCGACGTAGCTTATCTAGCTATATGTTGTTACTTGTAACTGATTTTTGATTTGTACGATTTCTGTATTATTTCATGAATAAGTCATGGACTAATGAGTTGAACTTTCCTGATTTTGACCCATGAATACGTGATCGACACTTCAACCTTAGAGTGCCTCAAATGATGTAGTCAATATGTTCCTGTGCTAACTATTGTTGTAAAGCAATTTGTTCGATGAAGAATGATTTGCCTAATCATTTCTAGAAAATCACACATGCCTTGAGTATATCTTCTAATGTTTGAATTGTTCTCTCGCTCTGACCAATGAGCTGAGGATAATAGGCGGTACTCATGTCCTAGTAGGTTCCATGGGAAGATTGGAATGGTTATCAAGAGCCTAAGGTGAAACGAATAGCTTATAATAGGTACAATTGGAATTGATACCACGTGTCTCTTGCCAAATTTCAAAATGTTAAATCTGTCGAAAAGGACCTTATTGAAAAGAATAGATTATAGGTAACAGTTGTGATTCCTCGCGTTTCTCGTTCTAGCGAATGTCATTACTTGAATCTTACTTGCCTAAGGTGCTTAGTCTCCATCACCAAAAATGTTTATTGTTTGATAATGTCTCTCCTAATTTCTCTTATCGAAATATTTCCACACTATATGTTGTCAAGTCACAAAACCTTAAATGTTTAAGTGATGTGGTATAGTGATTGATTTTCAAGATTTGTCCCGATATTGAGTGCTTCTAAAATATTTCATCACTTATATTGTTATCATCCTAGCAAGAAAATAGATATCAGTTCATACCATGTCAAAGAATGTTCGTTCTAATCTCACTTGTAGGTGGAGAGTCATTGATTGTCCGATATGTACAAACATGTTGCATCTCTTAATATGAATGTGAGGTTATCTGTAATTTCTTGAGAACACAATGCCTTAGGGGAAGTTTATATTGATAACCTTAACTTAACCAAATTTTCCTTTAAGGGAAACTCATTGTAAGGAAGTTCACATATTGTTGAGGCCATGTTTAATGAAATGTTCTGTAGTCTTGGTTAGAAGACTTGGTTGATCCCTATAGTGTTGCTTAGTGTGTATTCGCTTCGTACTAAATCTTGTAACTCGGTCCAGCTGATGATTTTGAAATGATATAATTTGGCTTCTAGTCCAAAATAGTGTTTCGGAATGTCTCGTGATGTCTTAAGATTTTTGTTGAGTTTTGAAATGTCTTACTATATACTTCTAGTCCTTGTTGGTAGTCCTAGAATGCTTTCATTGTTTTCTTGTATCGAGGAATCCTCCTCACTGATGGTATAGAAAGCCTTTCCTAAAAAGGTAACTCATCAAATTCTAACTTATCGGTTGAGTGAGGGATGAATGGCATGGGCTTCTATAGAGTGTTAACAAAAAGAAATGTTTATGAACAATTTATCTGATTACAAAGCTTTGCTTTTGAGTGAAGATTGTTTTAAGAGATTTGAAATGATGCTTGTTACTTTCATGACATAATTCTTCCTGAATTATACATAGGTGATCAAGCCATGTATAATCGAGGACAAATGATGTGATGCTTGGTTTTGTTGAAATGATATTATGTTCCTCCGAAGTTTTAGATGGTATTCAATGTTTTGTTTTGTAAGATAATGGCTCAATAATTTTTCAGAGTAACATGAAAATCGTTTCGCATGATGGTATTAAATAGTTGATAAAATGACTGAAAGCCAATTGATAGGGTGGTAACGAAACAACTTTGTTTTAAAACTTTATGAAACAATGTTTCTAAGATAGTGTAGAATAGCTTGAAATAAAATTAAGTGAAATAATTTCATGAAATGGTAGCAAAATTACTTGAAATATAATTTGTTGAATGGTTTGTAGGATACACGGGGAAACCTCATAGAATGGTAATAGTCTCCTAATTGGTCAAGAATAAAGTTGGCCTAACCCCTAGTAAGATAGTGATGTATCATTGCGAAATGATTGAAAATTGGGCAATTGGAATAAGGAATGAAATAAACAAAGGTTGTGATTATCGTGAAGATAATAAATGATAAAGATTACATTAGCTAGAAAGGTACTTATTATCGGTTCCTGTCGGTGGTCTAATCATGCCTCAAGTGTAGGAGTAGTAGGCTGTCTAGCAACAACAACTTTGAAACTCTCACAGTCCTCAAATCTATAAGATAGTGTAGTTTCTGTAGTCTTAGTGGTAGATGGTAGTGGTGTGTCAAATCATGCACGCTTCCCAAGCGGCAAATCAAATGTATGACTAATAGGTCCATTAGGACTAAGCCTGTAAGTCCTACCAAATGGTATGATCTATCCCAACAGAATGATAAAAATTGTCCTGATCCTACAGTGAATCAATGGTGATCGTGATGGTGTAGGTGCAACTTCGTCCTCCTAAAAGGGTTCAGTCTCATCATCTGATGTTATCGGTGTTGAGTCAACTGATGTTAAAATTGTGATAGGGAATGACAGGGCATTCTCCATGTCAATGTGATGTGAGTATGATGGGATGGGTATTTGAACGCATCTATGTGACAATCGATTTTGAAATGAAAGTAAATAACTCGTAAAATATGCGTATGAAACCGCATGTATAGTGACTATGCACTTATGATGAAACGATGAGATGCTATGATGATGTAGTTATAGTCTAGGGTCAATGATGCAACCTAGTTCTCTATAACTGAAGCTCTGATGCCAATCTGTCACACCCCCAAATTACCTGTTTTGCAGCGGAATGGAATTCCTGGGGGTTGACTGTCATAGCATCACAATCACAGTCATATTGAACGACCTAAAGTGTCGTTTGGAAAATACATCGTTTGATTTAATAAAATAATCAGAGTTTACAAAGTATAGGTCCCAAATGAAAATCAACTTGTGCGAAAATAAATTTGTTACAATTCAAACGATGTTTTAAAGTGTCATAAAATACAATGAGACGCGTCGACGCCGCGACTCTATGAGGGTTCCTTATTCGTGCCATGATGCGAATGTCTTAGTTATCTGAAAATACATTGCTAAAAGTGTCAACACAATGGTTGAGTGAGTTCATAGAGTTTAGGTAAATGTTTAATACGACTACCACAAGTATAAATTATGTATGACAAATATGTCACAAAAATGTTACAATTGCTATAAGTCCATGACACCGAAACTAGACTGATCATGATGTTCGCCCCAACAGAGTGTTTGCCAAACAACTCAAATAATGATATTAAATGAAATGCATCCGTTTAACCAGTTGGAATCCACCAACCCGGATGGAGGAGTCACCCTCGATAGATCTATCCACTCACCCTCGCTTCTATGAAATTAACGGTTCATGTTATATAATGGGGACATTCAATTGGCATGAGGTAACTTAAGCAATGTAATGAATTTGATATACTTGGTATCGTAATAAAAATGATGTGCAATGTATTCTCCCCCGTAGGTTTGAAATAAAGTAAAAACTTGAATAAATCAGGGCTATGAAAACTCACCTGTTGCAATGATAATGATGATATAATGGCAATACTGAAATGAGGCGCAACCTCTGACCGTGACCTATTATGAATGATATGTTCTAATGTAAATCATGAAACAATGTCGTGCATGCAAATCCACATGTAATCTATACTACTTGTACGTTTTTGAAAATAGAATTTATCGTCGAAATATATGTTTATGACATCTCGTCATGTTATAAAATACTTTACAAATATATACGTTGAATCAACATCCTACAATAGTCGTTTAGTGATTTATTAGGAAACTATAACTTTTCGTCGTAAAATAATGTCATTTAAAATTTCATGAAAGTGACAAAACGGCCTTGAAAAGCTAGTCGTAAAATGGTGCACGTCGAGGGTTAGGAAAGGAACTCAACGGTTTTGGGAAGCTTGTATCATTATCTCAAAGTTTTAGCATTTAAGTTTTCATCCTAGAGGTCTCGATCACGGAGAAAAATATAGGTTAAGTATAGTACTTGTGTCCAAAATATCGTTTAAGGGTGGTTTTCGGCAAAGTTTAAGTAACCGTATTTTATTCATTGCAACTCCGCTTGACAAACGGTCGGACATTTTGGAAAATATGCTTGGCGAACTTACTTTTACTAGAAGACATCATGTTATAAAAAGTACTACGTCAATGTTAAAAACGACCCTCAACATGGTCACTTGTTGCCGTAAGGTTTGTCTAATAGAAATATATTAGTTTTTCTTATATAATAAAGTTACGGCAACTTTGTGTAAACGTGTATAATTTATTCGTTACAAGTCCGTTTTCTACGTTTTATATGTCCTTAGCTTCGTATCAAAGTATACTAATATATTTTTGATAAGTCGACACAATTTATAACACCTAAGCCTCATTTTTGACTCGTAAAAAGTGGACGTAACATGCTGAATTTTCATAATTTTGTAGTTTTCGTCGTCTAACTTGTAAATAGCATAACTTTTTCGTTATAGCTCCGTTTTAACCCGTTCAAGCGGCCACGTTTTTGTTTTAAAGTGTATTTTCTAAATATCTAGGCCAAAATTTTTTATCTACTGTCAAAATTTCCAGATTTCAAAAATATGGACAGACCCTTAAGTAAACTTGTCGAAATGAGTTTTTCTCGCGCCAAACCTATTCTAACCAATTCAAAACAACTCCGAAGCTATTCTAATCCTACCATACACCTTCTTAGGGTGTCATGGGTTCCTAGACATCACCAAAAGTGATATATTCCAATGAGTAATTATAGGATGACATATATATATATATATATATATATATATATATATAACTCTTAAAAACAATGAAAGGTTGTATAAACATCATTATGACTTGCATGTTTTTCTTAAATATGATGAAATGAACATAAAATAAATATGAAAGATGAAAATGAATATGAGATGCTTACTAGTAACTTGATGAGGTGAAGTGAACAAAGGTTTAATCCTAACACCCTAGGTTTTTATTTCAAAACCTAAACCAAGAGTGTAACTAGAGTGTAATAAACTTGTCTTGAATATTTTTGATGATCTCCTCTTGTTTACCATGGTGGCCGGTTCTTAGGGAGATGAGGAAGAGAGAATAGTTTGATTTTACACTTTGTGTTTTTGATTGAATGTGTTAAATGAAAGTATAAAAGATGATTATAAGTAAGGTATTTAGTTCAAAAGAGTGTGACTCATCTATGTATGTCGACACATACATTTAAACAAAAGACTAGATGTATTTTGATCATTTAAGCATGTGTAGGTAGAAGTAAAGGTGTAATTATTTAGGGATATTTGGTAACTTGTGTACCTATTTAAGCATTTAGGGTAACATTAGCTAAAAATAAATTTTAACGGATCAAAATAAAATATATTGAAGTCATAAAAATTATAAAAATACATTCCTTACAAAATTTGAGTGAAATAATAATTATCGTGTAGTTTTTTACGAAAACCGTCGTAATTATATAAATATAACAATTTATATACAAAATAAATTTAAAACACTGGGTAAACTCATAATATTATTTTTATAATCTTAATATGAGTATAAAATTATGTTGGGATAATTTTTGGAAGTATCGGATCAATTGTTCAAAATAATTAATTACGCGATAGCGTTTATTTAATATGAAATTGTACGTTTAATGAAAATGCAAAACCATGCATGAACTAATATGATGATAATAATGCTAATGTTATGTAGACTAAACCTAGTCTATATGAAATGCCCTTGATGATTGTTCATGAATACGCAGCTTAACCCTCCAGGTTACGCGTATTTGATACTCGTAAACCTAATTTACGTAAAATAATTAATAGTGACTCATGAATTGTGATTTTCTCCGGGAATGAATAGTGTTTCGTGAATAGTAAATTTTTGAAGTACGTTCTCAGAATATTACTTCGACTCCGAAAATGATGAATAGTAAAATTTTGAATAGTAACCGGTGAATAGTAAATTCCCGAGATGAATAGTAAATTTGAGAAATGACCTGAAAATACGAGTTGTCACAATTTCTGAGATCGCCATCGGTGGCTTGACAATTATAGTACGGATGAGGACCACTGCAAATAACACATGTTTCGGTAACGGCTTTGACTTGTTCGGATTTCTGACTCTTAAACTCTCTCATCATAGAAGTAATAGCATGAGTAAGATCAGTCAACTCACTCCTCTGAACATAGTTATCATTCGAAGCAATCTTAGAAACAACGAATCTGTTTCTAGACGAGAAAACTTTTGACTTATTTTCGATTATCGTTCTAATATCGGCGGGCATACGACTCAAGATGTTGCCACCGGCGGCTGCGTTAAGCGAATCTTGATCGGCCGGCGTTAAAGCATTGCAGAACGTATCAATCTGATGAAGATCGGTAAAACCGTGATTTGGGCATTTACGTAAAAGTTCCTTGAATCTATCCCATGCTTCTCCAAAACTTTCATCGAATTTTTGTTGAAAATTAATGATTTGATTTCGTAACATTGTAATTTTCGAAGGAGTAAAGAATTGATTCACAAACTTCTTAGAAAGATCGGCCCATGTTGTAATTGATTGAGGGGGTTCTTTTTCGAGCCAAGTCCGGGCTGCCCCCTCAAGAGAAAATGGAAACAATCTCAATTTAATTGACTCATGAGTGACGCCCCGAAAGTTTATCGTAGAAGCAACTTGATTAAACCAACAGAGGTGTGCGTGGGGCTCCTCATGATCCAAACCACAAAAAGGTTTATTTGAAACCAATTGAATTAAGTTCATTTTTAGTTCAAAATTCTCGGCATCTAGTGGTGGAACAACGATAGCATCACCGTAGCCGTCTACGGGAGCTTGAAGTAACTCGATCATCGTTCGAGTATCTGCCATGACGACGGGTTCTTCAACGATAGTACGTAACTCGGGTACGTCTGTTCTACGATTAGGATTACGTCGTGACTGAGAACGAGTGCGCATGCACTAAAAATCCAAAAATCAAAAAGTGAAAAATAATTTTGAAAAAGGAAAATCTTTTTGGTTTCTATATTTAGAAAACTTTTGAAAACACAATCTTTTTGTAACCTTTACGTCAACCGGTGCTCGGTAGCTCCCAAAAGTACGCGCAGCGGAGCAGGAATGAAGAGTGGATCGTTCTTCAGTCTGCAATTTAATGTCAAGACTTCCGTTTACCCCGTGTATAGGTTGTACTTTCAAGGTGAGCCGACGTAACAATTGACGTTCGGGTTTGTTTTGTTGGTTTTTTACTTTTTATGGTTTTGTAAACACTCTAGGAAGAATGTTTTGGTTTTTTAGATGTTTTTGGGTTTTTCAAAAATTATACTCCCTCCGTCCCAAATTATAAGTCCAGTTTTGACTTTTCAAAGTCTTTTTCTTCCGACTTTGACTTTAATTATTTTTTTTCGTGTTATATAATACTTGATGAAAAGTATACAAATGAAAATGCATTTAAATCATATATCCATTTATATATTTTACAACAAGTATTATATAACGCTAAAAGAAATAATTAAAGTCAAAGTTCGTATAAAATGACTTTGAAAAAGTCAAAATGGACTTATAATTTGGGACGGAGGGAGTATATACAAAAACGACGGTAACTTCACTCGGGGAAGGATCTTCAAATTCACGCGATTCGAGACGGAATACGAAAAATCGCTACAAGCCCTCCCCGGCAGCGGCGCCAAAAATTGATTCCTCCAGGAAAGAGATCAATAATAAGAAGTGTAGTATTACGGGGTAACTCAAACGTGTTAGGTTTGAGCACCGAGATCGTTCCGAACGAGGGTTGAATGGAATTTCCAACTCACGTCGCGATTATCGGGATTTGAATGTGTTAAAAACGATTTGAGGATTTCTAAACTACGGGGCAAGCAATAATAATAAAAGGCATATAAATCTACTAATCCTAAGGTGCAAACAAGTAATCTCAATTAAGTACGCAAATTAAACTAAAGACGAAAATTACTTTATGCTAAAAAAAGCGTATTCTAAAATGCAAATTAATCTATTTTAACCCCTAAAAGTGATCTAATAATTTTCTACAACTAAAAATGTGATTTAAAAATTATCTAAAATTTAAAACTATTTTTTTTTCCGTTTTTTGATTTTTGATTTTTTGAAAATAGCGAAATATATTATTATTATTATTATTTTTTTATTTTTAATTTTAATTTTTTTTAAACTAATTTAACTAATTAAAGTTTAAACTAAAATTTAAATGACAAACTACAACTAATGACGATGAATATTAAGCTAAGAGAATGATACTAAAAAGACTTAACAAGCATCATACGAAAAATTAAACGTAACGGTAAACTAAGAATCTAAGCTAAAAAAAAGTAAGAGAATAGAACCCGATGATTTTTACGAGAGAAATACCACCCAATCTTATAAACTAGATAAATTATTAAAGTTTATTTCTTTATTAACTTTAATTTTGCTAATTAGTTAAATAAAGTTTTGAGCTTTATTAACTAAATAACTTAATAAAAGTTATTAAATTTGTAAACTTTAATGATTTTTAAGCTTATAAGACCCGTAAGCTCCACGCCTTATGAGGTAGGATCGGATTACACAAACAAAATTGAAACTTTAAGGGTTATCACAAATATATAAATATAAGATTTTTATAATAAAAAGCTAAAATAATAGATAAACTAATCTTAATAAATCAAATCTTAACCACCAAACTCTCTCAAGGAGATATGTTTCCACAAAAACTAATTTGGGTATTAAGGTTAAAGATTTAAAATATAAGATTTTTTTTTTAAAATAAAGGAAAGGAAATAAATCAATGAAAAATATCAAATGAACTCCGAAAATTTCAAATGTATTTTAGCAACGTCAGAAAAGTGATAGAAGCTCACAGAAAAGTTTTTAGAATTTTCGGAATTAAATAAGTATTTTTTTTTCGATTAATGTTTAAAATAGCCAATAAATCAAAATAAATAGTAAACTAGCTCAAAAAAATATGAAAACTTTACACTATCTTAAGAAAACTATAAGAAGCTACCAGAAATTTAAAAATTATTTTTTGACGTTTTTTTCTATTTTTTTAAAATGAAATTCGAAACAGTTTTTTTAAAAGAAAAAAAGATAGAAACAGTTTTTGACTTTTTAAAAATACTAAAACAACTAAAAAAAATACGAAAATTTTATGACGAAAATAAAATATATTTTTGGATTTTTTGTAAAAAAAACAAGATTTTTAGAGACTTTTTACTATTTTTAAGCTAAATAAAACAATAAAAAGGTAAACTTTAATAAAAAATAACCAATAAAAAAAACTAAACTTTTATAAAAATATAAATATGATATGTTGTGCTTGTGCACGGAGCATATAAAATACACTCACACAATCTTACTATAACTCAACTCTTCATGGCATATTTTTATAAAAAGTTTAATAAAAATAAAAGGAAATAAAAAAGATTAAGAGATGAGAAAATAAAAAAGATGCAAAGATAATAAATAAGATGAACTAACTCGCAATAAATAAATAAAACTTTTATAAAACTGAATAAGCATAAAAATTACAAGAGTTTGGGTACAAAAAAATAAAGGGTTTTATATCAGACAGGTTACCCAACTTTCCAACTTTATTCGCCTAAGTTACCAAACTTTATTTTTGTGCAAACAGGGTATTGGACTATCGTTACCGGACAAATTAGGGACCGATCTATTTTAACCTTTGATACCAGGTTGCTAGGCTGACTTTTATTTTTATTAATTTACTAATAAGTTACTAAACTTTGCGAATTTGTTCACCTAAGTTACTAAAGTTTTTCTTGTTCAATTAGGTTACTGAACTATGCAACTTTGTTAATTTAGGTTATCTTTATCGGTCACCTGAAAACATCCTCACTCACTAAACACATCGAAGCCACATCATAAATTAAAAATGTTACATAAATAATTAAAACGTAAACGTGAAATTAAAACCTAAACATTCATAAACTATAAACCGTATTCATTCATTTAAATAAAAATGAGAATTCAGCCACTAAAACCATAAGTCATGTATCCTTTATTTTTAATAATTTCCCATGAGTTAAATAATCCTGAGATCTTGTGATGTTATGAGCTACTTTTTGTTTTTTAAGCATGAAAAACTAATCAAAAACACAAAACCCCTTTGAATCTTGAATAATCATATTCTTGTATTTGGGAGTTTGAGTTTTTAATAAAATAAAATTTTTAATTTTATTGTAATAAATTAAAAACTACTTTTTATTTTTTTAAATTTTATAAAAAATCAAAAATTTATAATAAAACTAAAAGAAAAGTAATTTTAATTTGATTATAATTAATTTTTAAAAAACTGCTTATTCTTTTAAAATGTATGCGTATAAAAACGGATGATACAACAACTTGTGATTTTTACAAGTTTCAAAGGGGTTTTGATTTGATTTAATTATAACTAGTAAAACGATAAATTAAGGGCCCGTTTGGTTTGTTGCTAGGAATGACAATGGGTATCGGATTTGGAATGAGATGGAATGATAATGGGTATGAAAAAGTGTACGATTACGATTGTTTATGTTTGGTTGATAAAATATGGTATGAAAAAGTGTATAGATATTTGAATTTTGTAGTGGTACAAAGATGGCCCTACGGGAATGGATTTCATAGACACCAAATTGGTGTGTAATGAATCTATGACTATGATATACCCATTTCATTACCGGGCCCACAAAACAAAACAAAACAAACACTTGCTATGACTTTGAAAGTCATAGTTTCATTCCCTTTTATGGGAACCAAACGGACCCTAAACTAATTAAACTATTCTATGAGTTTTGTGATCAAGCAAAGAGGAGAGTGCTAGCCATGTAAATAAATATATATTAGTAACCGAATTGAACAAAAAAAGAACTGACGAATAAAATCGCAAAATTGAGTAACCTATCTGTTTAGTAATGGTAAGTGGATATCTGAGTTGGACAATGGGGCCCACAAAAAGCTTACATGGACACCATGATAACTCCAACTCCCGGTTGCCTGTTTTTTGGGTAACCTGAATGAACACGTTTCTGGTTTCGAGTAACCTAAATGTCAAACCCGTAAACTCCAGTAACCCAATTGAACAAAAAAATAGTTGGGTAACTTAGGCGAACAAAGTCGCAAAGTTGGGTAACCTAATTGTCATAAAACCCAAAAATAAATAAAAGAGATGATAAAAATGAGGTGAGGAGGTGGGTTTTTATAGACCCACAAGTTACAATTTGGTCCCAACTAAATTTTCATAATGGCCCCTAAACTATTAGAACTTGGCACAAATAAAAACCTACAAAACTTGGTCCCCAAGTTTATTTCATGCGTATGCTTAAGTATAAGATTGTTGATTTCATCTTGGCTTGGGCTTGCATACTTGGGCTTCGAATGAATGGGCTTCGCTGGTGGAATGGACTTTGCGTCTTGGACTTGGGCCTCGTGAGTATGGACAGCAGATGGGATTGATAATTAATTTCTGATGTGAAAAAAATATATCAATAATTTGCTTTCAGTGGGATTAGAACCCAAGACCTGAGATGCATCCAACCACTAGACCAAGAGCCCTTTTTGTGTTAAGTGATGCATTTAATTCCCTTTTAAGCTCATTTTTTTTTCTGCTGATCCATTTTTCCTTCTTTTTAAGCATCTTAATTAAATGCAATCTTCGTTCGGGCTTCGTTTAATCATTAAAATTTCTTCTCTTGCCTCGATGCTCCAAATAAAATGATCATTGGTCCCGTATCTTCGTGCTCCTTCCATTCTCGTGCTCGTTTTTGTCCATTTGTCTTCTTTTTTTCCATTTTACAATATCCGTTACCTGCACATATATAAACACAAAAACACAAATATTTATGGCTTTAGGGGTTCGTTTTTGGTCTTTTTGGTCCGGTTTTGATCAAGAAAAGGCATATGTTTTTACATATACCAGTCACCTTATGATTTGTGACGCCGTCGGGTCGCCGTCATTAGGGTTTTGTCTTGGCCACGTTAGTCTTGCGACGGCGTCACCTTGTTCTTGTGACGCCGTCCTCTTCAGCTTATGACGCCGTCTGGATCAAATCTAGGCCGTCTGAGTTGCGACGGCCTACTCTTTTAAAGCTTGACACCGTCACTTGAAAATAAGAAATTTGACTTCTGTCCCGTCACAAAATGCTCCGACGGCGTCGCAGTTAAGCAGTGACACCGTCACCTTGTTTTTCAGCAGCTTGAGTGTCTCGATTTCTTGACTTTGGCCATTTTCTTCGTATATACGCACCTTTTCGTCCAAATAAGTGCTATTACAGCAATTTGCCTTCAAGAGACCTAAAAACAGAAAAGGAACGATATTAAGTAATAACAGATACAAAAGTGATCAAATAAGGGCTTAAATAACCCCTCAAAAAGGTACATTTTAAAACCTTATCAAATATCCCTACACTTGGTATTTACTTGTCCTCAAGCAAATGTGCTTTTAGCCAATTAATTTATAAGTTATGGGTCATGAAGCATTGGTTTAAAACAGTCCACAACACATCTAAGCCCCGCAAAAGTCATAACAAGCACGGAAATTACATACTAGCACCTCACAAGGGGTGTTTGGATACTCACATCTCTCTCGGGTGTATATGAAATATAACAAGTCGGAAATGGCGTTGCTAAGCCAAGACTCGACACTCTAAACTCTAGATAACTGAAACAAACAAATATAAATTTAAAGATAGATGTAGGATGATAGCATTTTTTTTTCATACACTTTTACTCTACCATCCTCTACTGTAATATCAAAATGATAGGGATTTATAGGCACATCCCTACACTTGAGTTTTTATTATTACTCTAACAATAATTTGACCCGAATTGAAAAGATCAAAAAACTTGGGGTATGTTATTACGCAAATGATGGAATTTAACGTTCCCTTCTAATCATTTAAACTTTAACTTTTTCCCATGAGTTCCAATCGTCCCAAAACTGTATACAAAGGATATGACTCGACTTAGCAACTCATGCAATCAACTAGATAATTGAACTAAGGGTTTGAGGTGATAACAATAATGCACTAAAAGTGAGTGCATACATGGTAGGCTAAGGCGATTTGGGTGTATATTTGGGGGTGGGGTGTAAACAATGCTCTTCATTGATATTCCGGAAAACCGAAAAATCAAGTGAACCGCGAAAAGGATAGGCTCAGAGGGGTTAACTAGGGGTATCGTGTACTAAAAGTGAGTACAACGCAAAGGTGTCGGGGGAATTACTCAACCGATGTGGAAGAAGTAATTATATTACGGGTATCAAACAAGGGTTATCCTAATGCCTCTTATCATTTAGTTATTCCTAACTACACAACTGTAGTCTTACTAGGGATCTCGGGATGCATCACAAAACAAGTTCTAGAATCTAATATACTACCGGTTCACACTCTAAGCATTAAAGATGAATGCTTTAATTCCTACTAATCTAAGGGTGATCCTCATATTTTTGGGTGGAATTTAGGTGGTAAAGGGTTTTTGTGCTAGTCATATAACTTCCTATCCATGAGACGCTTTTGTTAAGACTAATGGCCCACTCCTATATGTTATGAAAAATTATAAATTTGGTGCCAAAATTACTCTAACCGACATTTTCTCATGGTTTATTACACAAATGCAATTGGACAAAGCAAATAGTCAAGGATAAGCATAGTTTCAAAGTTCCCGTTTTATTTTCCCTCCCTACACTTAAACTGAACATTGTCCCCAATGTTCCCCGAAAGTATCAAAGTTATGATAATGGAAGGTAATTAAAAACGAAAGAAACTAGTACTCCCCTGATTAGCTCAGTAGGATCCGTGCAAAGTGGTTAAATCCTTTCCAAGAAAAATGTATGCGTGAAAAGCTCCTTCCAATATTTTGTTTCTTCTTCTTGATAAATAAAACCTGCACATTCGAAGATAACAAACGAAACCTTTACGTAAAATCGGCGGTAATAATATATATAAGACTCTACTAAACTTGGATATAATGCTTGTGGAATGGATGTTGACAGAATTTTTGGAAAATTAAGACCTGGAAAATTCCAAAAATTTATAAGTAGCTCAGAAAACGAGAAAAAAGTAATCTGTTGTTTTTACTCCTTCCTGACGTCGTCAGGTTGCGACCCTGATGCCATCAGGTTATCCTGACAAAAACTGGTCTGCGATTTTCTGAAAAAAATTCTGGAAAATTTACATCTTTAGAATTTGGAAAAATTTCTGCAAAACATCCATTATGACTCGATACAAGCATTTGACTCGAACAAACACACATATATATCTTTTAATGAATTGCTATTCTCATGTTTATGCTTCTTTTGAAAACGTGTGTAATCCTCCCTACACTTATCCTTTATGTAAAATACCTTTATATGCAATTAAGACGAGGTTAAAAACAAAATAAAGCATTTTTACAAATTTAAACATGAGAATAAACAATCACTAAAAGATATATGACACTAACAAGCAAACAATTAAGCATGGGTTTCCTCCCACGAAGCGCTTTTCTTTATTTAAGAGTCTTGTAGCTAGACTCGTAGTCGTGCCCCTACGTACCGATATAAGTAAGCCTATCCTTAACAATGTCATAAGGATCAAACTTATCATTTAAGTTCCTAGTAGTACGTTTGGTTCGATATGCCTTTTCAAACTTCTCTCCATCGGGATCATAGATCGTAATTATAATGTGCCACTCTCCATTACCATCACTAGGTGGTCTATTCCAATCCCATTTATGTTTAGGCTTATCGCTCTCAACTTTCCACTTATTCATGACAAGTTTGATGGGCAATCTTCCTAGAAACTCGGTCATCTTCCTAAATACTAAGGCGTCCTCGAACAAGTTTATTTCCATGTCCCTAGCCATCTCTTTTTCATTGAAAGTTGCTTTACTAGCAAAGGCTTCATCTAAGTAGAAAGGTCGTTGGGGACCTATGTGGTTCTTATCTATCCAAGGTTCATATCTAGAGGGTGTTCTATCCAACCTAATCTCATGTGGGATTTCCTCTTCTTTGTAGTATGTATGCTTTTTGACATCGTAGATTGACCTAGCACTTCCCTCTCCTACCACTATCTTGGACATCTTACAATCGATGATAGCACTAGCAGTAGCTAAGAATCCTCTTCCTACTAGTAATGGGCATGTCGGGTCCTTATTCATGTCTAGCACATGAAAGTCGGCCAAAAGAGTCAACTCTCCTACGTGTACTACCATGTCTTTAATTATCCCCACCGGATATGCAACACTACCATCCGCTAGACCTAAGATGGTTTCCGTTGGTTCTATCTTACCTAAGTTAAGGATTCTATGGAGGGACAACGGAACAAGATTGATGCATGATCCTAAGTTGGCCAGAGCATCGAGAGGTTTGGAAGTTCCAAGCCTACATGGAAGAGTAAATAGCCCGGGATCGTCTAACTTTTTAGGTAGATTATTTCACACAAAAGCAGACCCATGTTTTCCAAGTTTAAGTTCTAACTCATACTTTTCTTTTAAAGCATTATAATAAGGTGCATGAGCTAAGACTTCAAGAACCGGTTTTTCTTGATGGAGTTCCTTGTACTCCTCCTCTAGACTAGGTTTGGGTTCTTGGTTGACGGGTTTCTCAAGAGTAGGTTCTACCAATGGTGCAGTGCCTTGGTACCTCATTTTGGATGGCTTGGAACCCTTTTTGATAGTATTTACCGAGTGAACCATTGGGTGTGAGGGACATGGATGTGCACTCTCCCATCGTGAACAAGAACATGAAGTCGAAGAAATCGAATTCACTTTTGGGTTCTTTATAGTATCACTTGGGAGTGCTCCAATTTCCCGGTCATTAAAGGCTTTTAAGAGGGCATCAAGCTTGTTTGTCATCTCGCCTTGTCTTCGCTTAAAATCGGCTTCAAGCTTAGTCAATCGAGCCTCTTGAGATGACATGAATCTAGATGCAATTTCCTCAAGATTAGTTGGGTTCCCGGTGTTTAGAGAATTGAACCTATTTGGTGGACTAGATGAGCTTTGGGGTGTGCTTGAGTTTTGGTTCCACTTAAGGTTAGGATGATTTCTCCACGAGGGATCGTAAGAGTTTCCTAAGTTGTTTTGTTCGGTCTTGAAAGTGTACCACTTCTCTCCCGCTCTGTTGGTACACGTGGAGGCGTAGTCCGCAAAAGCTTGTTCGGGGAGTCTTGTGCAATCACGAGTATCATGGGGACCACTACATAACTCACAAGGTAGAGTGATTTTATTCACTTGATGAGAAGACTTAGGATTTTCGTAGGAACTCATAAAGAATTTAACTTGTTCTTCAAGTTCGATCATCCTACGGTCGGAAGATTGTGAGTTAATGGGAGGCAAGGAGATTGCCTTAACGGTTTTGGGCAACTCACGGGAGTCATTCCAACTTTCGTTGTCATAGAGGGCAAGGTCCTCTATTATACCCCATGATTCTTCCGCGGTGAGATCACTAAGTTTTCCACCGGCCGCTTGGTCAATGGATCGCTTTGTGGGGAAATTGACATGATCATAAAAGATTTGGACTTGGAGCCAAAGATCAATGCCGTGATGAGGGACTTTATGAAGTAAGTCCTTGAATCGAGTCCATGCTTCATAAAGAGATTCACCTTGATGTTGTTGGAACATCAAGATGCCATTCCTAAGTTTAGTGGTTCTCCCCAGTGGGAAGAATTGAGCAAGGAAGCAAGAGGTGAGATGATGTGGGCCCAAGTGTTGATGAACAGGCCATGATGTTTCTAGAGGCCCAAGATCGTGTGACAAAAGGGGCCTCACTAAAATGGGCATAACTTGGGCTACGGGGCTCCGTTTTAGGCGAATTTCCAGAACTTTCGAGCCCCGAAACACTCTATTTTATGAGTTATTTGCATTTTAGTGTTTTTTCGGGTTTTTTTTGGACTTTGTTTGTGTAATAACTTTCAGCCTGTTTGTCTTCTAGGGCCCGTTTCTGTTTTGTAGTCCTATTTAAGACTTCCTTTGTAATGTGGAATAATCAGTTTTATGAAATACCAAAGTCTATTTTGGCAGCTTTGCTAAGAATTCCCTATAATCGGCATTCGGGTGAATCAACGATTATTGGTAGGATCGTTCCTGGTATTCGTGTGAATCAACAGGTCCGATTTTTGTTATCTCGTTATTTAGTCTACATCATGAGATCATCCCAACTTGAGATAGAGTCGGCGGGAAGTCGCTCAAGCCAATTACTAGCTTGGTCCCGTAGAGAAAATTGGAAGAGACACAGGCGCGTGGTCTCCCGAGTAGTAGCATCAAGGTCGATGGAATCGACAATTTTAAGGAAATCCCTTAGATGCTGATTTGGATCTTCGAAGCGAAGTCCATGGAATGCACATCCGTTTTGCACCAACCGGATGGTGTAGGATTGCAGGGCCGTAGTTTGGGCTTGGTCGGGAAGCTCAATGGTGTTCCTATAGCCTAGTTAGCTTGGTCTCGAGTATTCACCAAGAGTACGGGCTCTTGGCGGGTCAATTGGTGGTGGGTGGTTATCACCTTCCATGATGAAAAGTGATGGGGTTACGAACAAAGGTCACGAAGAAGGGGGATAGACTATGAGAAGGCTAAAAATGAGAAAAATTTACTTGATAGGAATCAAGCAAAGAAACCTAAACGAGGTGGACTACTAACTAGCTATTCTATTCCCCTAAAAAAGGTACATTTTAAAAACTTGATAACTCTACACGCGTCATTCGGGGTCAAAGGAACTTCCTTTTCTTCGAGCAAGTTTTATAACATCGTAGGCAGTGAACCTAATCGTTGTAGTGTAGTATTAGGGTAAGCCACGGGTATTGATATCGTTCTCTAGGGGAATAGGAATGCTAGTGAGAAGTTACTACGCTAAGGTTGGGGTTGAGGAAGATTCTTTTTTTATCTTTTTTATGTTTTTTAGGAAATGGAAAGGTACGAATCTCGGGGTTTGAATTTGGGGGGTTGGTATTTCTACCGATTACTCTACTTATCTAATTATCTAATCTAAGTTGATGGTAGTCTATGTCTAATTATTTTGTGCTCGTATGATAGTTTAAGAATGTGTTTACTCATGTTTTATTACTCCTTAATTATCTCCTATTGATGGTTGAATTGTCACGTCCTTATTCTTAATCGCGTTGTGTGTCTAAAGTTGTAGGGTATGCGTTTATCCCTAACTCTTTGAACTTACCAAAGGGTCTCGTCTACAAAATCTCTAGGATTTATACACTCTAACTCTAAGGTACTCTTTGTATGGTTTAGCCTACAACTACTCTAGCCGTCCTCTTCAGCTTATGACGCCGTCTGGATCAAATCTAGGCCGTCTGAGTTGCGACGGCCTACTCTTTTAAAGCTTGACACCGTCACTTGAAAATAAGAAATTTGACTTCAAATGCTCCGACGGCGTCGCAGTTAAGCAGTGACGCCGTCACCTTGTGTTTCAGCAGCTTGAGTGTCTCGATTTCTTGACTTTGGCCATTTTCTTCATATATTCGCGCCTTTTCATCCAAATAAGTGCTATTACAGGAATTTGCCTTCAAGAGACCTAAAAAGTGAAAAGGAACGATATTAAGTTATAATGGATACAAAAGTGATCAAATAAGGGCTTAAATGACCCCTCAAAAAGGTACATTTTAAAACCTTATCAAATATCCCTACACTTGGTATTTGCTTGTCCTCAAGCAAATGTGCTTTTAGCCAATTAATTTATAAGTTAGGGGTCATGAAGCATTGGTTTAAAACAGTCCACAACACATATAAGCCCCGCAAAAGTCATAACAAGCACATAAATTACATACTAGCACCTCACAAGGGGTGTTTGGATACTCACATCTCTCTCGGGTGTATATGAAATATAACAAGTTGGAAATGGAAGATAAACACTCATTAACCGGTCCTAGTACATAGATTACCATAGGCTTGAGACTAGATCAAACCTCCATCGCTTTGGCGTAAGCACCTAGGAAAGACTATCAAAGAGGTCTTTAAAGGGTTGTAATGTTAGGCTTACGGTAGGGAAACAAAGGGATTGGTGGGATAGGCTATTTGGTGGTGGTATGTCAAAAATCTTTATGTTACAAGCATACGAAGAATGGCATTGCTAAGCCAAGACTCGACACTCTAAACTCTAGATAACTGAAACATACAAATATAAATTTAAAGATAGATGTAGGATGGTAGCCCGTTTTTTTTTACACTCGATTTTTTTTCTTTTCTCTTTTTCTATTTTTTTTTTTTTTTTTTTTTTTCATACACTTGTACTCTACCATCCTCTACTGTAATATCAAAATGATAGGGATTTATAGGCACATCCCTACACTTGAGTTTTTATTACTCTAACACTAATTTGACCCGAATTAAAAAGATCAAAACACTTGGGGTACGTTATTACGCAAATAAGGGAATTTAACGTTCCCTTCTAATCATTTAAACTTTAACTTTTTCCCATGAGTCCCAATCGTCCCAAAACTGTATACAAAGGATATGACTCGACTTAGCAACTCATGCAAGCAACTAGATAATTGAACTAAGGGTTTGGGGTGATAACAATAATGCACTAAAAGTGAGTGCATACAAGGTAGGCTAAGGCGATTTGGGTGTAAATTTGGGGGTGGGGTGTAAAGAATGCTCTTCATTGATATTCCGGAAAACCGAAAAATCAAGAGAACCGCGAAAAGATAGGCTCGGAGGGGTTAACTAGGGGTATCGTGTACTAAAGATGAGTATAACGCAAAGGTGTGGGGGAATTACCCAACCGAAGTGGAAGAAGTAATTATATTACGGGTATCAAACAAGGGTTATCCTAATGCCTCTTATCATTTAGTTATTCCTAACTACACAAGTGTAGTCTTACTAGCGATCTCGGGATGCATCACAAAACAAGTTCTAGAATCTAATATACTACCGGTTCACACTCTAAGCATTAAAGATGAATGCTTTAATTCCTACTAATCTAAGGGTGATCCTCACATTTTGGGTGGAATTTAGGTGGTAAAGGGTTTTTTGTGCTAGTCATAAAACTTCCTATCCATGAGACGCTTTTGTTAAGACTAATGGCCCATTCCTATATGTTATGAAAAATTAAAAATTTGGTGCCAAAATTACCCTAACCGACATTTTCTCATGGTTTATTACACAAATGTTATTGGACAAAGCAAATAGTCAAGGATAAGCATAGTTTCAAAGTTCCCGTTTTATTTTCCCTCCCTACACTTAAACTGAACATTGTCCCCAATGTTCCCCAAAAGTATCAAAGTTATGATAATGGAAGGTAATTAAAAACGAAAGAAACTAGTACTCCCCTGATTAGCTCGGTAGGATCCGTGTAAAGTGGTGGTTAAATCCTTTCCAAGAAAAATGTATGCGTTATAAGCTCCTTCCAATCTTTTGTTTCTTCTTCTTGATAAATAAAACCTGCACATTCGAAGAAAACAAATGAAACCTTCGCGTAAAATCGGCGGTAATAATATATATAAGACTCTACTAAACCAAGATATAATGCTTGTGGAATGGATGTTTACAGAATTTTTAGAAAATTAAGACTTGTAAAATTCCAAAAATTTATAAGTAGCTCAGAAAACGAGAAAAAAGTAATCTGTTGTTTTTACTCCCTCCTGATGCCGTCAGGTTGTGACCCTGAAGCCGTCAGGTTATCCTGACAAAAACTGGTCTGCGATTTTTTGAAAAAATTCTGG
Organism: Chrysanthemum makinoi; assembly: GCA_910596185.1. NCBI lineage: Eukaryota > Viridiplantae > Streptophyta > Magnoliopsida > Asterales > Asteraceae > Chrysanthemum > Chrysanthemum makinoi. The sequence goes on from OU343221.1 coordinate 184,624,098, forward strand.
AAAATTTACATCTTTAGAATCTGGAAAAATTTCTGCAAAACATCCATTATGACTCAATACAAGCATTTGACTCGAACAAACACACATATATATATCTTTTAATGAATTGCTATTCTCATGTTTACGTTTTTGAGGGGAATACTAACTAACTAAGCAAAGTATCAAAGTTATGACGCGTGTGGCTTACGTTTTTGAGCGGCGCCAAAAACTTGATAACGCTACACGCGTCGTTCGGGGTCAAAGGAACTTCCTTTTCTTCGAGCAAGTTTTATAACACCCTAGGCAGTGAACCTAATCATTGTAGTGTAGTATTAGGGTAAGCCACGGGTATTGATATCGTTCTCTAGGGGAATAGGAATGCTAGTGAGAAGTTACTACGCTAAGGTTGGGGTTGAGGAAGATTATTTTTGTATTTTTTTATATTTTATGAAATGGAAAGGTACGAATCTTGGGGTTTGAATTTAGGGGTTTGGTATTTCTACCGATTACTCTACTTATCTAATTACCTAATCTAAGGTGATGGTAGTCTATGTCTAATTATTGTGTGCTCGTATGATAGTTTAAAAATGTGTTTAGTTAGGTTTTATTACTCCTTAATTATCTCCTATTGATGGTTGAATCATCACGTCCTTATTCTTAATCGTGTTGTGTGTCTAAAGTCGTAGGGTATGCGTTTATCCCTAACTCTTTGAACTTACCAAAGGGTCTCGTCTACAAAATCTAAGGTTCACAAAGATTAATCAAGCATTAACTACACAACGAATGACCTATCGCATTACTAGATCATTAACAATTAAGATAAGAGACAACCAATCAATATTCAATAATTAAGTTTCATAATCACTAAGCAAACACACAAGTAAATTAGCCGGACATGGAGAACATGCAAGCATACACACAAATAATCAAAGACATAATTGTATTAATGAAGTAAAACACTTATCTTGATGTAAGATAGGGTTCGGAACCCTAAAATACTGTACAAGACAGCCTTGGTTCGGTTTAGGTTTTTACTCCAAAAAGACTACTCTCTAATACTGAAAAATTCGGATTCTATATATAAGATTACATATGCGACGGCATCACCTTATGATTTGTGACGCCGTCGGGTCGCCGTCATTAGGGTTTCGTCTTGGCCACGTTAGTCTTGCGACGGCGTCACCTTGTTCTTGTGACGCCGTCCTCTTCAGGTTATGACACCGTCTGGATCAAATCTAGGCTGTCTGAGTTGCGACGGCCTACTCTTTGAAAGCTTGACACCGTCACTTGAAAATAAGAAATTTGACTTCTGTCCCATCACAAAATGCTCTGACGGCGTCGCAGTTAAGCAGTGACGCCGTCACCTTGTGTTTCAGCAGCTTGAGTGTCTCGATTTCTTGACTTTGGCCATTTTCTTCGTGTATCCGCGCCTTTTCGTCCAAATAAGTGCTATTACAGCAATTTGCCTTTAAGAGACCGAAAAAGTGAATAGGAACGATATTAAGTAATAACGGATACAAAAGTGATCAAATAAGGGCTTAAATGACCCCTCAAAAAGGTACATTTTAAAACCTTATCATGCATTTAAATCTGAAAAAACAAAATTTTCAAAAACACGGTTTGCCTCCCAAGTTGATGTGAAACAAATTTTGTCAAAACCAGTCACTTCACCTTATTTGCCTAAGAATTCACATGATATGAATGACTTGTTCAAGAACTATGATATAGAAGAAGCTAGGAAAAAGGCACAGATTCAGAAAGATGGAATTTTAGGTGCTAGACCTAGGGTGATGAATTCTACTAGATTTCAAGGCACTGCTAGTAGTTTTAAACCATTACCTAGGAACACTCAACTAAATACTAGGGATTGGCTTGTATCTAAGAGTAATTGCGTTTCGAATAAAGCTATTCCCATAACAGATCAGTCTAAGAACTCTAGATCATTTTCTGAATCCAAACAAGCTGTTTGCTCAAATTGTCTGAAATGCATCTTTAAGGCAAATCACGATTATCGTTTTTCAAAATCCCTAAAGAAAGTAAATGCTCATACAAAGGTTCAACCTGTTAAGTCTTGGATTTTCACTAAGTCATCTACTGTGCATATGAAGCAAAATAAACCAAAAACTTTGCCTAGATGGATACCAACTGCTAAATCTTGGAAACTTGGAATAAGGATAAGTCTTTCACTATGCATAAGAAGCCTAACAATCCTAGACCTTGCCATAAGTGGATACCATCTGGTAGAATTTTTAAGAATGTTGGACCTAGGTGGATACCTACCGGAAAGTTGTTTACCGATGGCAAAATCAAGGTTGACTGTGAAACCCCAAAGGGTTTGGATACTAATGTCACTAACCAATATATATGAAATCAAGCTTGTAATGTTAGTGCAGGTAGTCCTTACTCAGTTGCAGATACTTCGATCCTTCAATACATGGACTGGCTTAAAGTATGGATAACAAAAGGATTGATATCTCATAACTCACGGGTTCAAGTAACTCAACCTTGATATTCAATCGGCAATGATGTCTGTTCACATTAGTTCAGGTCTCGTACTTCATCATTATGGCGTCTGCAGATAACACTTCAGGCCCCGTTCCTCAAAGAAAAGAAAGGTGTACGCTTCAGTGCGCTTTATCTTCAAAAAAAGAGAAATCTTCATGTTTATGACCATTCTCATCGACATTCTTCATCAACAAGCTTCATGTTTTTCCCACGCTCTTTCAACCCTCAAGTGGATCTACGTTCATTGGTGTATATTCTTATTCACTTGTTCAAATCAAACATGGCAACTTTGGATGCAATTTTTGAGGGGGAGAAGAGTGCATATACTACATGTTGATGGATGCTTGAATTATGGTCATATGACTCTCCTTCAATGGCTAATGCTTCACTTACTAAGGATAACTGGGATTCATTGTTTGGGATTCATTGTTTCAAGATATGTTGGATGAGTACTTCCAACTTCTAACGAATGTTGATCATCCATTTCCTGATGCTCCTGCTCCGGTTCCTGCTGACTCAACTAATTCACCATCTTAAATCTACATTGATAAAGATGCACCATCTAAGAAGTACAACTTAGACTACTCAAGAAACCCAATCTACAGTTATTCCTCGAGGTGTTGATAATGACTATCGTAATATTGCAGTTGCACTATTGAATAATAATCCGCTCTTTGGTATTCCTTTGCCAAATCTTCACGGATTATTGTTCATGAATAATGATCCACTCATTGGTATTCCTCTGCCAAATCTTCACAGATGTATCAACCACATGAACATCACATGGTGGGCATTTGACACAAGTTGATTACTTCAGAGTTAATCATTTATCACTTATTTGAGATTGAAGTTGACTTTCACAAAGGCGTGTTCTTATTAGATAACTTGCTCGGGCTTAACAAATTGAGTTGAAGACTTGGCTTATCTAGTTACCAGCAGTCGGTTTGGATGGTTGAAGACCTGGTTAACTATCACTTCAAGGAGTTACGTTGTTTTACTCAGTGACACACGCAAATGGCGTAGTGGATAATCGCAAGAGGTGTTAATGTCTCATACTTTGGTTAAGTATTGAGTACTTAGAGATTTGCTTGGAGCATAAATTCTCGACACCGTTCTTCCAACAGTAGTGCAAGATTAAGACACAAATGCGGGGAATTCTACTTCAGTTTCAAGTTTGGTATATCGTTTTTTTTTCTTTCTTTCATCAGTGGTCACTTCAAATTGTCCACATATGGGTTGGTTAAGATAGTCGGAGAGAGTTTCTGTTGCAGTTGATTCTCACAAGATAAATTTGAGCTAATTGTGTTCTTCTCTATTTCAAGTATATGAGTGTATTATGTTTTGCTGATTCTGAGGTATCAAAACCAGCAAGGGGGAAGGAGACATATATCTAAACACACAACGAGTACATGTGATGAACTTAATAATTCTTCTCTATTGAAGTAATCCCGGGAAAGACAAATGTCATAACCACAGAGAAATTCAGTGTTTAACTCGTAGCATTTGGTGTGTTATTCCAACTATTTGGGGGAAGGATGTATTATTCCAACCATTTGGGGGAAGGATATATTATTCCAACTACCTGGGAGGAAGGATGTATTATTCCAACCATTTGGGGGGAAGTGGTCTCTGGATACTTTTGGTATGTGTTAGCTCAACTATCAGTAAGAAGAAATATGAGAAGAATTTTTGGAGCGTGAGATGATATTGCTTATTGACATCTTCTATATGGTTTATGATAAAGTGCTTCCAGTTATTGCTTCATGTACACAATGTAATGATGATTTTGATGAGATCGCAACCATCAGGGGAGAGATATGTGTACATCAGGGACGCACAACATGTTCACTTGATCGGGCTTAATCAGTTATTCCGGAGTTGACACTCGCAGAGATGATCAGTGACTCAACATGTCACTTGTATGTCATCGTCTCTACTCTTGTTGGGTACATGTGTACATTATGGGCTGATTGGGTATATGAAAGATAACTGGAATGCATTTGGTGAAATGAAGATGTTGACATATTGTTCTCCTGAATAGACAACTGCTCAAACTCGAAGAGTAATATGTACATCGGGGACGCACAACAGGTTCACGTGATAGAGCTTAATCATGTATTCTAGGTTTGATAACAGCAAAGATGATCAGTGTTTAAACTTGTTACTTCGGTGTTCTCGTGTTCTTCGGGGTGTTGAGTTTCATTCAATAAGACTGTTTTTCTTCACATTCTACTTCTTGGGAAAATGGTCTTTATTCGAAGATTGTCAGTTTGGGGGGAAGCTACCAAAGTCTCACTTTCTGTAGGCTTAATTTTTTACGTCCATTCAAGAGTCTCGAAAGCTTTGGTGGTGAAAGTTTAAGAAATGATGACTTCTATCTTCTACTAAGTGTTGAACGATATCCTTATCTCGGTACTCGTATCATCATCTTCTTAAACTACATCATCTTATTTGTATATATTTAACAAAAAGAAAATAGAAAAATATAAAATCTTCAAAAATCCATAAAAATCAGAAAATTTGAAAAAAAAAATTGTTTTTCTCAAGACATGTCTTCTGGTATCGATAACATCTACGGTCTTAGAAATGTCATTCAATAATGGCACGGGACTTTAGATGAAGTTCAAGCAGGAGGTGTAAATATTTCTTTTCATAACATGTCTCTAAAGATGGCTTGCAGTTATTTCAGACTGTAACCCGTGCTTAACTAATGGTTTGCTATTATTTCAGATAGTAACCCACTCTTCAAGAAAGGAAAGTGCTGCACTAAAATAATTTTCATAAATTCGTGCACTTATCCCAAAACAAAACAAGGAAAGCATGTCGTCAAAAAGACTGCTGTTCCTAAACAAATGTTTTTCCTTCTAAGATTCTTTAGAAAAATATTTGTTGTTTTCAAAATGGTGAAAAATGAGTTGCTTAAAAATCAATCAGAATCAGTGTTTTCATAAATTTTCAAAACTCAATCAATGACTTCAGCGCTTTTAAAACTTTTCAGAGAATGTGTCATTGATTGAGGGGGAGAATGTTTTTCAAATTTATATCATCTATCGGGCTTATCTAATCATCCTACGTACTTAATTGATAAAGATGTTTGCCTATGTTGAAGGACTAGGAATCTAGTATTTGATTGTTAGGATTAGATGACTATAGTTTGATAAACACACTATTACCATGCTTTAGATGATCGGATTGATATGTTGGATTGACTTGAATTAGTCGATTGCCGTTTGGGTGTTGTCGACCACCATATATCTATTTGTGTTGACTAACGTATGCAGATATCATGGTTTATAAGAATGTTCCCAATCCGGATCCCACATATGAAGATGATTGGATGCCGAAAGGAAAGGGTAACTATTTCTTGGGTCGACAAAAGAAGAAACGGAGCTTAATTGGATCTCTCTATGGATAGTTGGCACGATAGATGCAACTTCAGAGGTCTCACTACATCAGTAGATGGTTTTTCTTCCAGCCTTACAGCAACATAAGAAGCTTCTCAACCACCTAACGTATCTTTGTGCATGACAAGTAGTGAATAATACCATTTTTAAACAATTTTTGAAAAATATTGTCTTGAAAATGGAAAAATATTGTTTTGAAAATAAACTGATCTCAAATTTTGGAAATCAACCGGACTTCATTTTAAACATAAGTCACTCAATCAACGACTACGGTCATTGATTGAGTGGGAGAGTGATTTCAAACTTAAGTATTTTCAAACAATATTTCTTCATAAAAGTCCGGTTTGAACAAAAATAAGTGGTGATCTAAAGATTTAATGTTATGTCATGGTATGATTTTCTTTAAGATTCAAAGATCTTTCAAAATGAAATTTTTTCAGTTCTTGTTTGATTGTGAAACTGTTTTATTTTACTTAAAGATCTCTTAAAACTATCATACCTGACACTAACAATCTTTAATGTCTATAATTGGTCCATTTCAGTCATTTTTCAAAATTAAATCAAGCCACGTCTTTCCCCAAAATTTTCTAAATGATTTAAATCATATGGGATCACAAATCTCAAATGGTTTGATATTTTTGATTGGGGGAGAGATCGTGATTTAAATCTCAATTCGGTTTGAGTCCTTTAAAGGCACTCCTGCCTCCATGTGCCAAACGATTTCGTATACATGATGCACACGATTGAGGAGGAGTATTTATCAAAAACAAGATGAGTATTTAAACCAGGCCACATATTCTCTAATTTTTTCTAAACATTATTAAATCACTTGGGATCCAAAATCTCAAAGGGTTAGATATTTTTGATCGGGGGAGAATTTGTGATTTAATTATGAAATCTGATAAAAAGTGATCATTTGATTCAATTGTGCATGTAGCTCTCCCATATGTGCTAAACGCTTTCGAATCTCGAAGAACATATTGAGGGGGAGCATTTCGAAAGAAAACAAACTTTCAAGGTACAAAGATTTCTATGTTTCAACATAAGTACCTTGATTGATCTTCTAATGGTTTCTTAATGGAAAATGTGATCGTGGAAGTTCTTCAAAAAAAACCACTTTCCTCTATGTGCAAAAGTATTTCAAATAACCAACGCACATTTTGAGGGGGAGAATTTACCAAGAAAATCAAATGGCTTTTTCCACGGAAATTGAGATCAATTTTATTTTCAAAGACCTCTTGCCTCAATGTGCTAAACAATTTCAAAAATCATAAGAGCACATGTTAAGGGGAGCATTTCTAAATGATCAAAACAATTAAGGTACAAAATGCTTTGATATTATATCACAAGTACCTTGATTGATTTTCTAAATTATTTTTCAATTGGTTTCTAGAAGGAAAGAACAATACCAAAAGACCGACCAATTTACTTTATGCATGGTGTTATAAGGATGGTTAGGTTAGGTATTCGTTCCCGCGATCCCGCCAGAGCCGGAGGGATCTACCCAGGGACAATCCACTAGATAGTGTAGAAGTCCTTAGGTATGATGAAAAAATGAGAAAAGTGAGAAATGGGAAGAGTGCGGACTGAGATAGAGCTAGAACTGGAATAAACCCAACAAGGTTCTAGTAATGAAGTCTCGGTAAGCACTGAAGGGGTTGAAGAATGAAAAAGAAATGAATGTGAAAAGGGTGAAAAGAAATAGCCCTCCAATAATTCAACCTTAGGGTAGAAACCGGGTTCAATTCATATGCTACTGGCTGTTACCAAGGTAACACCGGTATTGAAGACAAGACGTCATGGACCTAGTGACGCACTGCACTATAACTTCCCAAGCTACTCAAGTTCCTCTTAAAAGGACTTATTTCATTCTCACAGGGAACCTACATAATCTATCGACTTTCTCCTAGAGATTGTTGATATTGAAGAAGGAGACCCTTTCCCTAGTCTCCGACATAGGAACCAAATGTGCACAATTGAGTCTAGAGTCAAGAGATCATTCACAAAATCTCATTAGGACACAAAATTAATGAAGACTTGCTGTTTCACACAATGTGGAAAGTAAGTATATATTGAGAGTTCTACGCATTATCCTTGTGGAATTGCCAGAACATCCGAGTGATATGTAAAAGTATTCACAATGAAGATGGAAAACCTTCTAGAGCCAACATCAAACAAGCTCTTGGTGGGTGGCATGTGAGATCTATCCAATAGATCAAATATGTGACAACTGGACAGAAACGATGGGGCGATTCATATTTTGAATCAACCTTGGTCCAGGAAATGAAATGACGAATACTTTTGAAAAACCGTTCGATGTGCAAATCTTCTTTTCTCTAGCACATCGAATGAGTACTCATTTTCAAATACAAAAGTATTTCTGATTTAAAATTGATCTTTCTTATAAAACCTTCGTCGTATTGCAAAACTCTTTCTTCTAAGCAATACGCGATTGTTTTTCAAATCATTTTTCATCAATCAATGAATCTCAATTTGCTGGTTCACTCACTCCGTGCTGTCTTCTTTGAGACGTTCTAGTTTGAGAACAACTTGATTAGCTGCGAAACCCTGTCAAGGAGATTCTTCAGAATTCTACCTGATCACAGGCAGTACTTGTACTAATCAACGTGGAACCGTGGTTCTTGCAACCCCATTCAACGAAAGTGATCAAAGACACTTTCGTGCGCTTTATTGCTAACTGTTGTTTGCAGGGACACCCGACGATTGGAGTTGATCAGAATTGAGGAATCAATCCATAACCGCATGCTCACACATCACATTCACTTCTAAAAGAAATCATGATAAGTGCATATCTTCATCAACTGGCTCTGATATTTTCAATCCTTGCTTCTGCTACACTGCCGCAAATATCATAAATCAACAAAGCTTCCGCTAATCTGATGAGAAGATATCATGATCCAAAATGTGAGCATGTCGGTCCAAAAGTCACAACTTTACATATTAGCGATACAACAAAGGATGAGTCAGAGATTTGTTGTGGTTGATGATCTCAATTAAAGCTCGAAGATCATCATGACGTGGATCAGTTAAAGACCTCCACTGAAAGTACAAAGCAGTCGGACTTTGAAGTATCACTACTAAAGTACAAAGATTACGGGATTGAAGAATTGAAGTCTACGAGCTCGAGCATGAAGATAATGATAGAATGCTAGGATACAAAATGTATTTCATGGGGTGACCACCCTTAGGGGGAGATTGTTAGGATTTAGAAAATCCATGTTGAAGAGTCGATCACCCCAACTCTAGTCTAGCATATGTTAGCTCGTAGACATTCCGATATTTACTAGTTATTTTAGTTAGTTATTTAGTTAAGTGCAACACCGTGGAGGACGGACGGGTCTTTACCCACTGTATGCCTGATCCACAGTCCGAAGGAGGACGTTTAGTATGTAACTATAAATACCCTCTACCTCCCAAGGTAGAGGGTTGGACCTTTCACTCAATCTAACATTCTTTCTTTTGTTTATTTTCTCACTCTAGAAAGGCTCCCATCTTCCACTTTCTCTCTCTAAACTCATCATAGTGTACGCCCCATAATATTGATTGTTTGTGTGTTTGTGAAAACCAATATCTAACAGGTTTTAAACCTAATTTTTTACGTCTTCATCCGTTTTCATCCAATTTAATACATTTTCATTTGTTTATAAACGGTTTCATCTGTTTTTTTACGTTTTCATTTGTATCACCACGGATGAACTATATAATAATGGGCGAACGTATAAAAACGGAAGAAAAAACGTATATCAATTTCCGCAATCTTTGTGCTTTAGCAGTGATCCTTCATAGTCCGCATACTTTGTACTTTCAGTGGAGGTCTTTAAACTGATCCACGACTTGGTGATCCTTGAGCATTCTTTGAGATCATCAGCCATAGCAAATCTCTGGATCACCCATTGTTGTATCGCCTTCATGTGATGTTGTGAGTTTTGGACCGACATGCTCACACTTTCTGGATCATGACATCTTTTCATCAGAGTATATCTTTGATTGTCATGATTTTCTTCAATTATAATTGTATGTTGTGAGTATGCGGTTATGAATTGACTTCTCAATATCGATCAGCTGCAACCGTCAAATGATCCTGCAAAAAAACAGTTAGCAATAAAACACACGAAAGTGTCTTTGTTCACTTTCTTTGAATATGGTTTCCAGAACCACGGTTCTCCGTTGATCAGTATAAATACTGCCTGTGTTCAGGTAGAATTCCTAAGAATCTCCTTGACAGGGTTTCGCAGCTTGATCTAGCCGTTCTCAAACCGGAGTGTCCCAAAGTAGACAACACGAAGTAAGCGAGCCAGCGAATTGAGATTCACTGATTGATGAAAAATTGATTTGAAAAACAATCGCGTATTGCTTAAGAGAAAGAGTTTTGCTATACGACGAAGGTTTTATAAGAAAGAACAATTTTCAATCATAAATACATTTGTTTGAGAAAATAACGCTTAGTCGATGTGCCATGAGAAAAGAATTGTAGAGCACATCGAAAGGTTTTTTAAAATTATTCGTCAATTCATTTCCTTGACCAAGGTTGATTCAAGAGTGAATCGCCCCATCGTTTCTATCCAGTTGTCACAAGTTTGATATATTGAGAAGATCTCACATGTCACCCACCAAGAGCTTGTTTGATGTTGGATCTAGAAGGATTTCCAACTTCATTGTGAATATTTTACATATCACTCGGATGTTCTGGCAAGTATCAAAAGGATAATGCGTAGGACTCTCAATATATATTCTTACTTTCAACATTGTGTGAAAAAGCAAGTCTTCATTAATTGTGTGTCCTAGTGAGATTTTTTTGGATGATCTCTTGGCTCTAGACTCAATTGTTCATTTTTCTTTCCTAATCGGAGACTAGGGAGAGGGTCTCCTTCTTCAATATCAACAATCTCTAAGAGAACGTCGATAGATTATGTAGGTTCCCCGTGAGAATGAAACAAGTCCTTTTAAGAGAACTTGAGTAGCTTGGAAAGTTTAGTGCAGTGCGTCACTGGGTCCATGACGTCTTGTCTTCAATACCGGCGTTACGTTAGTAACCACCAGTAGCATATGAATTGAACCCGGTTTCTGCCCTAAGGTTGAATTATTGGAGGGCTATTTCTTTTCACCCTTTTCACTTTACATTTCTTTTTTATTCTCCAACCCCTTCAGTGCTTACCGAGACTTCATTACTAGAACCTTGTTGGGTTTATTCCAGTTCTAGCTCTATCTCAGTCGGCACTCTTCCCTTATTCTCACTTTTCTCCTTTTTTCATCATACCTAAGGACTTCTACACTAACTAATGAACTGTCCCTGGGTAGATACCTAACCTTACCATCCTTATAACTCCAATGCATAAAGTAAAATGGTCGGTCTTTTGGTACAGTTCTTTTCTTTTTGAAACCATTTGGAAAATCAATCAAGGTACCGGTGACAAAATATCAAAGTATTTCGTACCTTAATTGTTTTTGATCATTTAGAAATGCTCCCCCTTAACATGTGCGATATGCTTTTGAAATTGTTTAGCACATGGAGGAAAGAGAACTTTTAAATATTTCCTTGATCACAATTTCCATGGAAAAAGCGTTTTGCTTTTTTTGGTAAATGCTCCCATTCAACATAGAGGAAGGAGGTTTTTGAAGTACTTCCACGATCACACTTGTTATAGAGAAACCATTTGAAAATCAATCAAGGTACTTATGTTAAAACATAGAAGCCTTTGTACCTTGATAGTTTATTTTCTTTTGAAATTCTCCCCCTCAATATGTGCTTCAATTAATGAAAACTTTTAGCACATATGGGAGAGCAGCCTGCACTTTTGAATCAAATCAATCACCTTTTATCAGATTATTTCATATTAAAATCACATTCTCTCCCCCGATCAAAGATATCAAACCCTTTGAGATTTTCGATCCCAAGTGATTTAAATACTTTAGAACACATGGGAGAAAATGTGGTTCTTAATCATTCCACATTAAATGCTCTCCTGGACTTTTGGATAAATGCTCCCCCTCAACATGTGCATCGTGTATTTGAAATCGTTTGGCACATGGAAGAAGGAGTGCATGTTTGAGTTTAAACAATTACCGTTTTATAAGATTTAAGATTTAAATCACGATCTCTCCCCCGATCAAAAATTTCAAACCTTTTGAGATTTGTGATCCCAATTGATTTAAATCATTTAGAAAATTTTGGGAAAAGACGTGGCTAAATTTTGAAATTAACTGATAAGGACCAATTTTTGACATTAAAGATTGTTAGTGTCGGGTATGATAATTTTAAGAGATCTTTAAAGAAAATAAAATTTTCATTTTGAAAGATCTTTGAGTTTAACGAAAAAATCATACCCTGACATTGTTAGTACAATTTATGCGATGGGTGATAACAGATATGAATGTAGCTTATCAGACCGGGCCGACAAGTGTCCAGTGGGTTGGTCTTGTACTAATTCAAGTAGTTTGAATGAGATCCATACACAAGAAAGGTAAACCGTTAGTCTTACCGTGGGTAAGTACACATTCTTGAGAGGGAAAGTAGAAGTATGTGTGTGTAATTATGAGAGAGAAAGTTGTACCTTGTATGGGGATTAGAGCCCCTTTTATAGGCGAGGTTTGTCGCTGGGGCTTCCTAGATTCTCACATATAGTGGTTAGTTGCTAGAGCCGGACCCTTGGCAGACAAGACTTCCGAGTTAATCGCGGATGCGGACGTAAGGGGTCTAACGGTTGAGGGTTCAGCCCATTATGTGCCTTGCGTGCACCTCAAAGCCTGGACCATAGCCAATTTAGCCATTGAGCTTACTGTAGGCCTAGGATTTGTAATCATTGGGCCTAAGCCCAGTATGTGTATAGTGTGTATTGGGGCTCGTGGGCCTGTAATACATACTATACGTCATCAAGTCCCCCAGTCTAGTATGTCCATTATGTGCGGATATTGTCGCATGTGGTGGATGTCACTAGACTCAAGTTGACTAAGCGTTTTGCTGTCCCATACCTTTTCCTTTTTTGATGAGAATTTCCACGTCACCTAGTCCCCCCTAGTTTAGTGTATTTACTGCATGCGTATATTGTCGCGTGCGGTACGTATTTACTAGACTGTAGATTTGACCAGGACGTGTTGTTATCTCATGCTTTGTCCTTTTCTTTCCTTGGAAAGCATTTCGTGTGACGTGGTCGCTTGTTGACTCTTCGTTTTCTGCTTTGATATGACCTACTGTTCCACGCGCCCTTTTTTATTTTTGATCTTGGCCGTTCATTCCGTCTTTCTTTTGCACATGTCATCATCCGGTTCTAGGTTTTTCCTTATTATAAATACTGCTCCACCTTTCACCATCGCTGTTTGTTGCTTCTCTTTGGAAAAAAGAAAACAGTAAAAATTTTCCTCATCCGTCTATGCTTGATCCACTCGCTATGGCTTTGATTGTTGATATAAAATGTAATACTCCTCCAGGGACGTTTGGCTCCTTCCTTGCGACTTACAATATTCCACCGGAGGTGCATCCGGAGCTTCCTGACCGCAAGTGTATGATGCATGAGTGCCCTTCTGGGAAGATTGGCTTATATACCCGCTTTTTTGATCTTGCCAATTTTCATCTGCCCCTGTCTGTTTTCCTTGTTGACTTACTTGAGTATTATCGCATTAATATTTCTCAACTATCGGTTCTCGGCGCGTGCAGAGTTTCTCACTTTGAGATCTTATGTCGTGCTTATAGCATTACCCCCACCGTTTCTCTGTTTCATTGTTTTTACGTTAACTCAAAGTTGAAAGGGTGGTTTTCCTTTAGTAAACGCGATGGTGTCCCCACCCTTTGCACTAAAACTCTTGATTCTGTCAAGAATTGGAACGACTGATTTTTCTGGGTCGATGCCTTTGCCTGTCCTGTCTTGTTCCCATGGCATTCTAGGAAGAACATTTCTAAAGATCCTGTTCCTCGCCCCGACGAGTATAATGCTGACGATTTTGCTGCTGTTGCTGCTAATCCTTATCCCTTCCGGGCATTCCCTGAGCCCTTTCTTTGCTGGGTTGGTTTGAGTCATTATTATACTTTGGGTGAGGATGTGTACCCTGAGTTTCTTTGTGACGATCGAACTGGTGAGTTTCATTTGCGCTGCTTTGTGTTGTTTGTTTGTTTGTTTGTTTTTTTTTTTTTTTTTTTTTTTCTTTTTTGTTTTTTTTAAACGAATATACTTTGCTTTGTGCAGTGATGAGTTGGACCGAGTATATTCAGTCTCCGGAGCCTCTGAAGGCCACGATGATTACCCGTCCGCGTCGTAAGGGGAACTGTCTATTATTGAAGTTGTTGTTCGTCGTACCGTGCCACTTATCCCTATTGCTCCTGCTCGTGCGGATGGTGAGTTGGAGGCTGGTGTTAATCTTCTTTTTGAGCCGGAAGGTGCTAGTGTTGATACTGGTGGTGGATCATCTTTTGAGGCTACAGGTTCTAATGCTAACCCTTCTTCTTCTGGTCCTTTGAAGAGAAAAGAGGGACCTTTGTCAAGTGTTCCGGGACCATCTAGCCCTGCCAAGAGGCCTCATTTGGAATCTCAACCGGGTCCCTCCAACAGTAACATTCATGTTGGTGGCTTTCAGGAGTTATTGAATAGTAGTGTTTTAGAGGCTGAGCTAGCCTATACGACTCCCCACACTGGGACTTTCATTACTTCTTCTATTTCCACCACCCCTGAGCGTGAGGTTGGGTTTTCTGTTGGTTCTTCTTTCAGACATCAACCTGATATCGGTTCTCCCGAAAGGTTGGTTATTTCTTTTGATTCTTCTTCTGATTCTAGTACGCTGCTACTAGAGCTGAGGTTACTTCTTGAACCAGGTCCGAGAATCTTTTGGGTTTTGTTACTACTACTACTACAACTGTTCCGGCTGCTATTCCTATATTGAAGAATGTTTCTCCTTTCCTCAATTCGTCTTCCAGTGGAGGGGCTAACCGTAGTGCCGAAGATCTTGTTGGACCTTCCGTTGGCCAGCCTTTGACTAGTAATGCCCAGGCTTCTGTTGAGTTTGACTCCCTGTGCTCACAGGAGCGCCATCATCCGGAGTGGAAAGTATTGAATGGATCTCTGCTTGACAATCCCTTGGACTGCCGCGAGATAGTTGACGGTGTTGCTCCTCTGAAGTTTTCCTCATTACTTCGTGAAATGAGCCATGACGATTTATTTTCAGGTTTTGACCTTTTGTCAGCTCGCCATTTGAGCTTTGGTTCTGAGTTGCGGACTCGTGCAGAACATTATCTGTAAGAGAAGGAGAAACTATCCGCCAGGTGTGATGTTCAAGCTAACTTGATTCATGGGTTAGAGACCCAATTGGCTCAGGCTGAATCTAATGCGTCTGAGTTGTTGTCTCTTCGTGGTGAAGTATCATCTTTAGGGGCATTTGTCAAAGAAAACGAAGTGTTACGTGCCAAGATCAAAGAGCTCGAAGCTTCTTCTATCAGAAAGGATGTCGAGCTTGAGCGTTTACGGTGTGCTACCTCTACTATTAAATCCCGTAACGCTGAACTTATTAAACAGGTTCTCTTTTGTTCTTTGTTTTTCTTTCCGTTCTTTCTTTTCCTCCCTTTTTTATTGATCTCTGGAATTTTCTTTGTTAGGTACAAGTTTTGGACAGTGAATGTTTGGAGCTCTGTCCTCGTGCTTCAGAGCTGGTTTGCTTGAAGGAGCTCTTTCTTAAGGTTGCCTTTCATTTAGAGGAAAAACTTTATCCGAGCTTGCTTACTTCTATGTCCATTCGTCGTTGGCTATTGTCCGAAGGCTTCAAGCTTGCCATATCTGGATGTTGGCGTTGGCAAGGTTACCTGGACGCACTGGATGATGCTATTAGATGTGCTGTTGATAAAGGGATGCAAGATGGGCTTGTTGCAGGACATTTTCATGGTACGGCCAATACGCCTCTTTCCCGCGTTGCTGCTCTTAATCCTTCTGCCAAGGCTAACTATGAAAATGCTTTTCAAGTGCTCCGCGGTCTCCAGTTTCCTTTACTCTCTTCCTTAGAGGCTCTTAAGGATTTTTCTATTGAAAACATCATTCGCTTGCTTCGTCCTGAAGTATCCTCTGATGATTCGTCCCCTGTTGAGAAACAGTTTTACTTGGAGCAGCTGGTCGTTCCTGCTTGTCTTTCTGAAGGTTCTTCGAGTGAGTCTTCCCTCTCTGTTTCAATCCAGGGTTGTTTTGATAGAGCAAAAAAAGCGAGGGAAGGTTCCATGAATGCTTGGCTGGCACTCGCGGATACTTGGTTTTCTTTTACTGATCCTTCGTCCATAGAGCCTATAGTGGAATCAGTCCGTTTGTCCATTCCTGAGAATGGTGGTGTTGTTAGTGGCCTTGGTGAGGATACCTGTTCACAATCTGGGACGGGTCCACTTGTGAACCCTTCCATTCAAGCCTAGTTTATTGTAATTATACTTTATGCTTTCTTTTTTTTGGCCTGCCGAAGCGCGTCGCTTTTGCTTCTTTTTATGTAGACAGTCTACTGTATGCATATTTCGTTTGTTTTGAAACTTTTTGCTATTTAATCTTCACACTGATGTGTCTATTATAATAGTCTTTTCGTAATACTTGTGGGTTATTCACCCGATACTGGATTTGCAATATCTCTTACGTATCTTGAGGTAATTTGGAGGTTACTCAGCCTTTTGTTATTCGGAATAACATTGTATGGGTCATTCCCATGTGTATGCGCGTCTTACTTACATATATTTTTTTTCTCAAATTAAATGATTAAAAAAAAATTTCTAAAGTAAAACTGGTGAAGGTAGCTAAGCTTCACCTTTTTTCATTCAATTAAAAAACAAGACATTACAATATAAAAAGATAGGTTTGACATCAACCCTCCTTCACGGAATCCGCGAGGGATGGGTTGCTTACACTTGATGTACGCAATATCTCTTAAGATTGCAAACATTCTATGTCTGTGGGATTAGATTCCCCGCACGGTCCTTTAGCTTGTATGCGCCCTTTCCTAATGCTTCCGTGACTACGTAGGGTCCTTCCCATTTAGGTCCTAGCTTTCCTCCTTCTTCGGCATGACGTGCATCATTGTTCCGATATACTAAGTCTCTTGGTTTGAAACTTGTATTTCGGACTCTTGAGTTATAATATTTCTCCATTTGTGCCTTGCTTTTTGCTTCACGTATAGCCGCTTGTTCTCTTCTTTCTTCAAGGAGGTCTAAGTTCATTTCCAGCGCCTCGTCGTTCTCTTCTATGTTTGCTTCTGCCATTCTCCATTGGGCATTCCTATCTCAGCAGGTATGACAGCTTCCGTTCCATATGTCAATGAGAGTGGAGTGTCTCCGTTGCTAGATTTGATCATTGTGCGATGTGCCCATAGTACGTGCGACAATTCATCTAACCAGTTTTTGCTTTTTTCTTCCAACCTAGCCTTTATGCCTTCCCCTAGGCTTCTGTTTGCTCTTTCGACTTGACCATTTGCTTGTGGGTGTTTTACTGAAACAAAGTGTTATTTTACATTCATTTTTTCACAACATTCTTTAAATGGGTTTTCTCGGAATTGTTTTCCGTTGTCAGATATTATTTCTCCCGGGAGTCCGAACCTACATACAATGTTTTCCCACACGAATTTCTTGATCTGATTTCCTGTTATGGTGGCCACCGGCTTTGCTTCTATCCATTTTGTGAAGTAGTCTATTGCTACTATGAGGAATCTGACTCTCCCAGGCCCTTCTGGTAAAGGTCCTGCGATGTCGATTCCCCACTTGTGGAACGGCCATGGGGAAGTAATAGGCGTTAGCTTCTCTTGTGGATGTTTTGGAACTGGCCTATGCACCTGACAACTTTTGCATGCTTGGATTAGCTTCCGGGCATCGCCGTGCATGGTAGGCCAATAGTATCCAGTACGTAGGGCTCTGGCCACTATAGACCTTGTCCCTGCGTGCATGCCGCAAGATCCTTCATGAATTTCTCTTAACACGTAGTTAGCTTGAAGAAGCCCAACGCACCGTAACCATGGTCCAATAAAAGATTTCTTGTAAAGTATCCCATTGACTACTGCAAATCTTTGTGATTCTCTTTTAACTTCTCGTGCTTTCTCTTTTTCGGCTGAGAGTGTCTCTTTTGCCAGGTATTCATATATTGGTGTCATCCATGTGTACCCTTCTTCTACCGTGGTTGCCACGAGCGGTGTTTCTTCTATTGATTTTTGACCAAGTTCTTCCACTAGCACTTGCTTTTTTAAATGTGCGAAGCTAGTATAAGCCATTTTGCTTTGGGCGTCTGCCTTTTTGTTTTCTCTTCTGGGCACTTGTTTGATTGAGAACATTCAGAAGCTTTATAGACGTTCTTTTACTTTTTCCAGATATAGAATCATTCCTGATTCTTTTGCAATGTACGTTCTGTTGACTTGATTTGCCACCAGTTTCGAGTCTACATTTGCTTGCAGGTTCTTGACTCCCATTTTTCTGTTATCCGTAACCCCGTTATCGAGGCTTCATATTCGGATTCGTTGTTTGTGGTATTGAAACAAAACCTTAGAACATAAGTGAACTCTGGCCCCTGAGGATCTGTCAGTATGAGACCTGCTCCGCAACTGTCTATGCAAGATGAGCCATCCGTGAATAGGACCCATGGTTGCGGAAGTTCCTCCACTTCCATTGGTTCATCTTCTTCATCATCCTTTGGACGCTCTAGTATGAAGTCCGCTAGATCTGTCCTTTAATGGATGTTCTTGGTCTGTATTGTATGTCATACTCCCCCAACTCAATGCTCCAGTTTTGTAATCTTCCTGCAACTTCTGGCCTTGATAGTATTTGCTTGATTGGCTAGTCCGTGATGACTATTACCGTATGCGCTTGAAAATACCTCTTCAGTTTTGTAGCGTGCACCAAAGATAAAACAAGTTTTTCCATTGGTGTGTAATTTATTAGTCCTCGCAGGGCTCGGCTCACAAAGTATATTGTCATTTGTTTGCCTTCCCTTTCTGTCATCAAAACCGCACTGACCGCTTCTCTGGCTGCTGCTAGGTATATTATTAACTCTTCTTTCTCTTGAGGTGCGGTTAGGGTAGGGAGGTTTGCAATTATCTTCTTCATTTGCTTAAAATCTTCTTCCGCCTCTTGCGTCCATTGAAAGTCACTCTTTTTTGTACATTTTTTGAGTGTTTTAAAGAATGGTAGTGACTTTTCAGCGGATTTAGCCAAGAATCTGTTCAAACTTGCTAGCTTTCCATTCAGTCTTTGAACATCTTTGAGGCATTTCAGAGATGGGAGGTTTAGCACGGCCTCTACTTTGTCTGGGCATACTTTTATTCCTTTATTTTTTACTGTATATCCTAAAAACATTCCTTCTTCCATCCCGAAAGTGCATTTCTTGGGATTTAGCTTCATGTTTATTTCCCTTAATGTTTTGTAAGTTTCCGCTATGTCTCTTATTATTTCTTCCTCCGAGCGACTTTTGATTACTAGATCATCGACATACACCTCTAAGTTTCTGCGGATTTGTTTGTGGAAAGCTTTGTCTACTAGCCGCTGGTTTGTTGCTCCTGCGTTTTTAGTCCGAATGGCATCTTAGTGTAGCAAAATATTCCCTGATATGTGATGAAGGCTGTTTTTTCCTCATCTTCCTTTGTATGCGTCCAGGAAACATTTGAAGGGATATCAGCAGGGTGACTCCACCTTCTAATCTATCTCTGGTAAGTGGTAACAATCTTTCGGACATGCTTTATTAAGGTCCTTGAATTCGACACACATTCTCCAGCTTCCGTCATGCTTTGCTACCATTACCGGGTTGGCCAAACAGTTATTATAATGTACCTCCTTCATGATTCTTGCGTCCACAAGCTTCTCTACTTCTTCTTGTATCTCCTTTCTCCTTTCCGGTGCCTAACCTCTTTTGTTTTGCCTTATTAGAGTATATCCTTCCCGTATGTTTAGGTTATGTTCTTCTATGTGTCTCGGGACACCCGTCATGTCGGCTGGACACCAGGAGAATATATCCAAGTTCTACTTAAACAGGTCACATAGCTTTTTTCGCCCTTCAGCTGATAGCGTTGACCCAATGGCTATTGTTTGTTCCGGATGTTTCGGATTTATTGCCACGTGTATTCGCTATTCACTTTGCTTTTTAGTCACGGGCTGCGGTATTGGTTCGGAAACCATAGTACATTCTAACGAGACCATTCTGCTACTGCGGATCGTGAGCACTCCGCCTTTCACCGGGATTTTCATCATCCCATGCACTATTGAAGGCACGACCTATAATTTTCGCACTCCCGGCCTTCCTATGATCCAGTTATATGGCGATTGGGACCTAACCACCACGAAGTTCATCAATGCTGATGCTGAATGCTCGTCGTCACCGATTTTAGTTAACAGTGATATCTGCCCAATCGGCCATATTATTTCTCCGCTGAATCCCATAAGAGGGGTTGCAGCAGGTACCATTTGCTTTCCTATTTCTGGCTGGAGCCTTTTATAAAAATGTTCGTATAGGACTTCTGATGCGGAGCCTCCGTCGAAATACATTCGGTGTATAAAGTTTCCACCTATCTCTGCTTCGATGACCATTGGTCCGTCATTCCCTTCTTCTCCCGCGAGTGGTGGGAACGAAATGTTCTGGTTTGGAGAAAAGCTTTGTGTAACTTTTTTTCTGATCACCCGTTGCTGAGATTGCACCATCAGGATTGCAAGAGGCTTATCTTTTCCTGACGTTTCCCCTTTCTTAGGTGCTTTGGACTGATCCTTGCCACTAATTTGCTTAAGTTCGTTTATTACGTTTGACAGCTTTCCGGTTCTCAACAATTCTTCTATCTGTCTTTTTAGGTGCATGCATTCGTCCGTGTTGTGTCCTACTTCTCCATGGAACTCGCAATACTTATTGCCGTTTCTTTTCTCAATCGGCGTAAGCATTGGGGGAGGAGTCTTGAATTTCGCCTTTTACAATGCCAATATTTCTTTGGGTGTTTTGGAAAGGAGGGTGAACCTATCCTGGTTCCGATCTGGGTATATTATCATGCTGTCTCTTAATTAACTCTGGATTAGTGATTTCATGCATGAAGCTGGAAACCTTCATGACTTCCGGAGCTCCTTTGACATCCCTACTTTCCACCTTGAATCTTTTCACGAATTCTTCTGTAGTTTCTCCTTACTTTTGTTTGATATGGTGAAGCTCCACTGGATCCTTTATGCACTTCTTTTGCTGAAGGAAGTTTGATAAGAAAACTTCCTTTAGTTCGTCATAGCTGTCTACCGATTCCGGTGGGAGATCGTCGAACCACACCTTAGCAGATCTGGTGAGGGTAGAGTTGAACATGTGGCACCATGTTGGCATAGCCCAACATTCTACCTTTTCCACTACTTGAAAAATTTTGAGGTGATCTTCTGGGTCTTCACGTCCATCATATGTCTTTACATTAGTAGGCATTCGCGTCTTCTTAGGCATGTCGAAATAGCGAATGCATGGAGTGAACGGGTCGGTCTCCTTGCACACCCAGGGCCTAGCTAAGTCATCATTTTCAACATCCGACTTTTTCCTCTTTGACCCAGAACTAGAGTGTTCATCTCCGTTGTCTTCGCTTCCGGAGTGCCGATCGGACCTTCGTGAGTATGTTCGATTACATTCGTATCCTCCAGAATAGGGTTCCATTCTTTGCCAAGAAGAATGGTGGTAAATGCCCCTGTCTTCTTCGGATCTGCAATGTTTACTTCTCTCTGTGCTTCCGGAACACATGGAAATACTCTTCTCTCTGTTTCCAAGCCTTTTGAACGCGCTTTTGCGCAACCTCCTGAACACTTCTTCCTTTTCGGTAGTTTTCTTCCTCAGTGATCTGGATCGGCTGCGTCTTGGCTCAGAGTTTTCCCTCGTGTTCCGGTGCTTTCGAGATTCGATCTTCTTTCTCAGATCCTTCCTTCGCACCTGCTTTCCGGATTCGGATTGCTGTGATGCTTCTCTAAAGTCTAATCGGGTTTTCACCGTTTCTCTAGCCTTGATTCTTCCTTCCTGTTTCTGAACTTTCTCTGTCACAATGGGTAATATATGTTCGTAGTACTTGTCATAGTACTTCTTGATGGCTGCACTGGATGCGGACCCATCAGATCCTTCCAGATCTATGGCGTTCTTCTTTCCTCCCTTATTCCGCACCACAGAAACTGGGGCGTGAGTAGGATCGGAACGAGTTCTTTCGGTAGGCATTTTTTCTTTTTCGGAACACATTTGTGTACTAGGTCCCACGTATGGTGCCAACTTGTTAGTACAATTTACGCGATGGGTGGTAACAGATGTGAATGTAGCTTATCGGACCGGGCCGACAAGTGTTCAGTGGGTTGGTCTTGTACTAATTCAAGTAGTTTGAATGAGATCCCTGCAAAAGAAAGGTAAACCGTTAGTCTTACCGTGGGAACGGACCCCACGATTAGACTTCGGCATGAGAGTAAGTACACATTATTGAGAGGGAAAGTAAAAGTATGTTTGCGTAATTATGAGAGAGAAAGTTGTGCCTTGTACGGGGATTAGATCCCCTTTTATAGGCGAGGTTTGCCGCTGGGGCTTCCTAGATTCTCGCATATAGTGGTTAGTTGCTGGAGCCGGACCCTTGGCGGACAAGAGTTCCGTGTTAATCGCGGATGCGGACGTAAGGGGTCTAACGGTTGAGGGTTCAGCCCGTTATGTGCCTTGCGTGCACCTCAAAGCCTGGACCATAGCCAATTTAGCCATTGAGCTTACTGTAGGCCTAGGATATGTAATCATTGGGCCTAAGCCCAGTATGTGTATAGTGTGTATTGGGCCTCGTGGGCCTGTAATACACACTGTACGTCATCAGACATAATATTAAATATTTAGATAACCACTTTATATCATACAAAAGGACTTGTTTGAAGAAATATCGTTTGAAAATATTTAATTTGAAATCACTCTCCCCCTCAATCGATGACACAAGTCATAGATTGAGTGATAAAATTTATGAAAAATTAAGTCCGATTGATTTTCAAAATTTTGAGTCCAATTTATTTTCAAAAAATATTTTTCTCTCATGAAAACAATACAAACATGGTTTCATCTACTACTTGTCCTGCACAAAGATACATTAGGTGGTGGAAAAACACAAGCTGCTTCAGTTGTTGCTGTAAGGATGGAAGAAACCATCTGCTGATGCAGTGAGATCTCTGAAGTAGTATATATCATGCAAAGAGATCTGATTAAGTTTCGTTTCTTCTTTTGTCGACCCAAGATACTTGCCATTTCCTTTTCTTCTTTTTTGGAAGCATGGGCGGGAACATTCTCATAAATCATGTTATCTGCATACGTTATTCAACACAGATAGACAAATATATGGTGGTCGACAACACCCAAACAACAATCGACTAATAAAAGTCAATCCAATATATAAATCATTCAAAAAGATCATGTAAAGGCATGAGGATTATGTTTCTCCCATCAAACTCAAATCATCTAATCCTAGCAATCAAATCCTAGGCTCCTAGCCAATCAAAGTTGGTAAACACCTTTTTCAGTTAAGTATATAGGATGATTAAATATGCCCGTTAGATGATATAAATTTGAAAACATTCTCCCCCTCAATCAATGACTCATTTTATGAAAAGTTTTAAAAAATGCTGAAGTCATTGATTGAGTTTGCAAATTTATGGAAACTCCAAGTCTGATTGATTTTTCAAGAAACTCATTTTCCACCATTTTGAAAAACAAATATTTTTATGAACAATTTTAGAAAGAAAAACATTTGTGTAGGAACAACCGTCTTTTTGTCGACGTAATTTCCTCATTTTGTTTTGGGATAAGTGCACGGAATTTATGAAAATCAATTAAGCGTAGCACTTTCCCTTTTTTTAAAACAGGTTATTTATCTGAAATAATAGCAAACCATAGTTTAAGCGCGGGTTACAGTCTGAAATAACTGCAAGCCATATTTTGAGACATGTATTGAAAATATTTACACCTTCTGCTCGAACTTCATCTAAAGTCCCGTGCCATTATTGAATGACATTTCTAAGACCGTAGATGTTATCGATAGCAGAAGACATGTCTTGAGAAAAACAATATTTTTGGTATTTTCAAAATTTATGATTTTTATGAATTTTTGCTGATTTTATATTTTTGTATTTTGGTTTTTGAAAAATATGTGGAAAACTAGAAGGGGGGGGGGTTGAATAGTTTTACCAATTAAAACTTCGTTTTAAAACATTTAGATTAACTTATGTCAATCTATTTGGTTGTTTATTATGGACGTTGATCGAAAGATATATAAACGTGTAATGAAAGATAAACAGTAAGAAGCACATAACCACGACACGAGTATTTATAGTGGTTCGGCTACAAGGACACCTTCCTTGCCCTACTCCACTCCCCGAGTCACCTACTCGAGAGTTCGTAAACACTACACGACACCAATCTCCTTATGGCGGAGAAGCCTTCACAACGTCGCCTACTCTTTTTCCGGTGCTAGGCTAACCACCGGGTTCTTTCACTCCAAGGTGAACCACACCTATCACAACATCGCCTACCCTTTATTAGGTACTAGGCTAAGTACCTAGTTCCATTACTATGGAGGAACTACTACCCAACACAACACAACACCTAATCTCAAGGAGATCCACTCCTTGTTTCAACACCATCAAGGATATCACCATCCTTGGAAATAAACTAATACTTATATGTATAGCGATGCACCTTATCGATTATACGACTTAGGCATTCTTCGCTAATGCCACTTGTTTTGATTCCTAGGCATCCTTCACTAATGCCTTTGACTTGATACCCTTAGCATTCTTCACTAATGCTTTTGACACGGACGTTAAGCACCCTTCACTAATGCTTTCGTCTTGACTCTTTCAGCATCCTTCACTAATGCCTTCAACACAACATCTCTACGGATGAAGAAAGAAATATCAACAAGATAACCTCAGTTGTCTTGATGATGACGAAGCATGGCAACTGATGGACTTGAGCTTGCTCGACTTCAAGAAGTGGTGATCTCGCCTTTAAGAGGAACCTAGAGAATCACAGAAAAACAAAAGACAAACTACATAGAAAGATCCCTTAGGATCAGTGGTTAGAGAGGTACAATACTTGGAGAAAGTATGTGTGAAAGTGGTGAGCCAAAAGGAAGAAATGGCTCACTATTTATAGAGGAGAAAACTTACTGTTCCCCGGATCCCACAAGGGATCCGGCTAGCGTAAAGCTAGGGATCCGTGGGACGCTCCTCTTTACCCATGGATATTTTGGTTATGGGTCATGGGTCATGGGTTATGGGTTGATCCATGGGTTTCTTATTAGATACAATGTATCTCATGAGTTCAATGTACCTAGTCAAATGGTTTCGATAAAACCATGGGTTATCGGTCAATACCATTTGTTTGTTTTTGCCCATTTTAGTATATACTAGTTTAAGTATATATTTACCCAAATATGTAAACACTAGTTGTTGTACATATGTATTACTATATCATAAAATCACTTATACTTGTTTTAGTGTTTTATGTGAAAACGTAAGTGTGTTAGAAAACTATTGGCTCAAACAGTTTACGTATTTTATTTGTTTCGTTAAAATGATTTTTCGTTTGTTATCGACAAAACATTAGAAGATCGTAAAATATAAATAAACGTTTTTACAGCTTATTTGTATTAACAATCTCCCCCTTTTTATTGATGACAAAACATAAAATTATTTTAAGGAAAAACTAGAATTCGTAAAAAGTTTGAATTGGAGTTTTTACTCTCTTCTCCCCCTTTTTGTCGAAACAAAAAGGGCGTCCAAAAGAAACTAACACAAAGTTTTAAGAAAAACATGTAAAAAAGAAAAGATGTAAAGTGAGTAAGTGACGGGAATGGTTCTCGTCTTAACTCCCCCTTGATGAGTCCATCCCTTTGTGAGGGCGTCAAGTACATAAAACTAAGTATGCTAATGTTTTACAATTATGTTTGCAAATGGTTCGTCCTTGTGACGAACATGCTCCCCCTTGAAGATTGCAACTTTGCGATGGGGTGTCATGAAGAGTAATCCAAACAAGGATTCAGTTGCAAATGGATTTGCAATGTATGGTTTGACACAAAGCTCCCCCTAGCTTTATGGTGTCAAAATCTTCATGTGTATTTTGAAAATCTACAAAATAGAGATTAGAAAACAAGAGTATAGTGCATAAATTCCTGCAAATAAGACTCAAGTTAGTAGAAAAATGTTCTTCTGTACCACGGATCCCACGGTTCCCTTTGTGGAGGGATCCGTCTAGGCATTTTGGCAGGATCCCGCTGTCTGGTGACAGGTTCTTCAGCAATGAAGATATGCCAAACAATGCTAATAATTAGATGAGATATGTATATAATTAGCAAGCATAAACACAAAGTAATATGGCATATAAGTAATCATTCAATAAAACCAAGAGATAATCAAACAAATCTCGAAAACTAAGAGAGTGATCTAGCCATACATTTTCTACTAATAAGTTACTAAAGCCTAGAATGCAACAAAGTGCTCGAGTCTAAGGATGAGTAGACTTGTTGATTTGGTCCAATCTTTAAAGAATATGATTAAACATGAAATGTAACTCATTTCGTACTTCTTGAACAAGTCCTTGGGTGATTTGACAATTTGGGCAACTATTGCCTTGATTCGGAACCGGAGGGAAATGGATGTTTTGAGGAGGCTCTACGAATGATTGTGGGATTTCATTTTGAGGTGTGGGATGAGGTTCTACTAAAGGTGAGGGTGGTGGTAGTGGAAGTTCCTCCATATGATCATGTCCATGATTGTTCCTTGTTTCCCATGATGGACTATTCGGTGTTGTGGGTGGTTCCCTATTTAACGAGAAAGTTGGTGAGTGGGAGGTTCTTGGTGGCGAGTGCTCTAATGCATAGAGATTTGGGTGAGGAAGAGGCTCGTTAAATCTATGCTCAAGGAATGAGGACTTAGACGGCTTGCTAGAACTAGCTATGTTTGGTTTTGAACTAGATGACCCTTTTTGTAGCCCAAAAGGTTTGATGCTTATCCTTACGGTTCTCTTAGCAATTGTTGAATTACTTTGTTGAGGTGGGATTGTCCCATTGTCATGTCTTATGGGAGATGATTCGGTGGATGAGATTTCATGGATCATATGACCCTTTCTTTTGGATGAGCCTTTTGTTGAGGAGTTGTTGCTAAGAGCTTTAGTCATGGTGGTGATAAGGATGCTATATGAGCTTTTAGTGACTGATTTTTGAGAGCTAGGTGGAAGTGATGCCCTAACCTTAAGAGTGTTTGGTTTATAAAGGGTAATTTGAATTAGAGAATTAAATTCTTGGCCACTAAGAGGATTAAGCATGCACTTAGGATTTTGATCAGCTCTAGAGAGGCAATAAATGAAATCTAAAAGTGGTTAGATAACCAAAAGGTGGTTTAAAATTGAAGAGGGAAGCTGGTTTTAGCTTTCTGCAGCTACGGATCTCGCGAATCCCTCTCACCAGGGATCCGTCTGGTTATAAACCAGGGATCCGTCTGTCAGACAGGTTCTAGGTGAAATGATTATGCTTTTGTGAGGTTTATTACCTATGTATTTTGAGGTTTTGACTTCATTTTGAAGTTTTTAACTGTTGGATATCTTAAATGCTCAACCATAATGGGTGATGGTGCTTTATGATGGTTTTGGGTAAGAAAATTGACTTTAGGTAGTCTAACTAAGTGTTTGACAAGGAAACCATTTGATTTCATATGGAGAAATGGTGGTAATTAGTCCTAGAAGTCAGATGATGACTCAAGAGAAATTTACTAAAATCTTAAAAAAATAAAGAAAAAATGAAAAACTAGTTTTGAGCCTAATTTTGAGTTAAAAGTGATTAAGACCAATTTGCTAAAATTGATGGATATACTAAACTAAGTGTTATGAGATGTGATAAATAATGAGTGAGTATTGGAGTGGAAGTATGGTGAGTTTTGATGAGTTGATAAATCAAAAACACTTTGAAATATATCCTAGGTAATCCATGGGTGAGTGTGAGACTTTCAAATATTTGTGGAAGACTTAGTTGGTTTTAATGCCTTATGTTTGGCTAGTGTGATGTGATCTAGTGAGCTATTTTGATGTAAGTAAGTCTGCATTGTTCATCAGTAGTCACGGATCCCCCGGTTCCCTTCTGGGAGGGATCCGACTAGTTATAATGCTGGGATCCGCCTACTGCAGATCATAAGGCTTTTAGCAAATGTGCAACTTTGCACTTTTTAGAAAATGCTTCTCCTAGTTGTTTCTATAAGGGCTAAATTCAAGAACACAACAAATATAAGGCATAGCAAAGTAGGGAGAGCTAAAATTTCTTAAAATGAGTGCCGGCGACCACTTGAATGTTTTCAAGGAGTCGTAAAATCTCATTCTACAAGTTCCTAAGTTAAGATTTGTTTAGTGCCAAGATAAGACCTACATACTACACTATTCTACACAAGCATTGTTTAAGTGTTACAACCCATTGTTTGAAATTGTTCATCACAAATTTAGGTCCTATGACCTTACCTCATTTCTCCTCCCCTTCCCGTCTTCACCCGTCCTCCACTCTTTATCATATCATCTCTACTTCTTTTTCTTCAAGAAATTGGCGAAGCACTTGAAGATTCCCTTGGTTTGTTGCCATTCGGGTGATGCACCAGGAACGTCTGGCAATTGATTGATGTAGTCCAAGGGGTCGATATCGGTATTTCCGAGTGGGTTGCTACTTCCTTCACATTCTCTTTGCCTCTCCCTTTCTTCCGAGGAATCCGTGAGTGGGTGAGGCCTTTTGCTATCTACCATAAGCCTTGTAGTTCTTCCCTCGGTCAATGACACCATAACCTTGTTGCAAAAGCTATGATCATAGGATTGCGGAGAAGGATCTAATTCAAAGATGAATTTAGCAAGACGGGTTAGGAGCATTGCATACGGAAGCACCATTTTGTCCATGCTTCTTACACTTGCCATTCTCTTGATCATGTAGTAGGTAAGGTTAAAGCGAGTCTCAGCCACTAGACAATAGATCATGAAACTTAGACATGCGTTGGGGTTATCCTTATTTCCTACTAGGTACACCACATTCTCCCTTATCACATCTTCCCATTTCCTATAAAATCCGTACATCTCGGAGAGCTCCATTTAGAAAGGATCCCTATACTTTCGACTTCCTAGTGACCCTTGATGGAGATGCTCTTGGCATGAACACGGTGTCCCTCACCGTGGTTGCTTCCGGGATTATCATGTGATAGATTGCATGATGATCAACCATAGAGTGTATCTCCTCCAACGACCACTCATTAGAATACATACAAACACCTTGATATGGAACCCCTATTATTCTTCCAAACTCTACAAGCGAAAAGGTGTACTCAAGCTCATTTATGGTAAAGTTAACCGAGATGGACCCATCATCATTTCTAACAATTCCCATTGTCTTGTAGAACTCGAGTACAAAAACCGGGCAAATTTGTTCGTTTATGTCCAATAAACAATCAAACCCAATAGCTCCAAAAACTTCTCTTATGTCGGTATTGGCAAGAAATGATGGTTCTACTACTCCACCTTCATGAAAGAGTCTCTTTTCGAGCATTTTAAAGGCTTTCCTATCGTCCGGACTAAGTCCATCTTTTCTATGGTACATTGGTATGTAATGAGCGGTGTCTTGGTAATCTTGTTGTGTTTTGCTTGGCATGATTGTTCCTAAACAATACAACCACGATGTGGTGTTAATTGTGAATAGTAACCTAGAGGGTTTGATCACAATTTTGCTCTCATCATCTTTGTTGAATTCAGGAAATGTGTTTAATTTGTATTAACAATGTTAATTCTTTGATTTAGATTATCTTAGAAAACAACGTGGTGACAAATTATGATAAACCCATTTGAACCCAAATCTTAAAGATGAAGAAATTGTGATCCTAGAAATCAAGGAATTAAATTAACAATGTAGTGAAGATTATACTTACACAAGTGATTGTTATGCTTAAGAGAAATGATCAAATTGCTCCTTTGAACAGTAGCTGTGTTCTTGTTCGTGAGTCTTTGAGGTGAATATAATTGTGGAACATCCACAGTGATCATTACTAACTTATCTTGTCTTCTGTTGCACGAATCTCGCAGATCCCTCTCATTTGGGATCCGGCTAGTGTAAACGCAGGGATCCGGCATGACAGCAAAAATCAGCTTAAGCATTCCTTGATAACTTTGGTTTGTGAGTTCTAAAAGCTCCTAGAATTTGATGTTTAGGCTCAATAACTTGTGATTTGAGTTTATTGACGGTTTAGTACTAATCCTACTAGACGTGGCACCCTTTTTAAGAATTAGTCACAATTCTTAGAAGGTTTATCAAAGATTATGATAAAATCCCATTTTATCATAATACAAGAAGTTTCACACGAAAATTTATTGACATAGATGGAGTGTCAATAATTCCTTTGTGATGGATAATGATTAAGGCTATCGAATAACCAAGAAATCATTATTACGAGTTGGTAGTGTAGTCTATACAAATCAATCGAAGAATACTATTCTTGATGATGACTTTAATATAGATAACTACTAGAGTAATTACTAATAGATATTAATTATGCAACTAAAATTTTAATAATAAAACAAACGTAAATTATTAATGATCATACCTTAGCTAAATATTCTTTTTAAGAAAAGAAGTATTTAGATGAAATGCTTTGTGATCTTCTTGGAATCTCCAGATTCATGTGTGAGAAACACAATACTAAACATTCTTTTTGCGAAAAGAAGTATTTAGATAGATTCTTCATGATCTTCTTAGTAAGCCCGAATCCAAGTATGGAGAATACTTAACAAGGAAAATGTTAGAACATTATATCATTGTCCAACAATAAACATTATAATGATTTTTTTTTAAATGACTTGAAAAATCCTTCTTTGTAGTTTTCAAACATACACGGATCGTATCAAGTTTTTAAAGTACAACATACTCTAAGAAACTTGGTAACGAAGCTCTGATGCCAATTGTGGAAAACTAGAAGGGGGGGGGGTTGAATAGTTTTACTAATTAAAACTTCGTTTCAAAACATTTAGATTAACTTATGTCAATCTACTTGGTTGTTTATGTTGGACGTTGATAGATAGATATATAAATGTGTAATGAAAGATAAAGAGTAAGAAGCACATAACCACGACACGAGTATTTATAGTGGTTCGGCTACAAGGACACCTTCCTTGCCCTACTCCACTCCCTGAGTCACCTACTCGAGAGTTCATAAACACTACACGACACCAATCTCAGTATTGCTGAGAAGCCTTCACAACGTCGCCTACTCTTTTTCCGGTGCTAGGCTAACCACCGGGTTCTTTCACTCCAAGGTGAACCACACCTATCACAACGTCGCCTACCATTTATTAGGTACTAGGCTAAGTACCTAGTTCCATTACTATGGATGAACTACTACCCAACACAACACAACACCTAATCTCAAGGAGATCCACTCCTTGTTACAACACCATCAAGGATATCACCATCCTTGAAAATAAACTAATACTTATATGTATAACGATACATCTCATCGATTATACGACTTAGGCATTCTTCCCTAATGGCACTTGTTTTGATTCCTAGGCATCCTTCACTAATGCCTTTGACTTGACACCTTTAGCATTCTTCACTAATGCTTTTGACACGGACGTTAAGCACCCTTCACTAATGCTTTCGTCTTGACTCTTTCGGCATCCTTCACTAATGCCTTCAACACAACATCTCTACGGAGGAAGAAAGAACTATCAACAAGAGAACCTTAGTTGTCTTGATGATGACGAAGCATGGCAACTCATGGACTTGAGCTTGCTAGACTTCAAGAAGTGGTGATCTCGCCTTTAAGAGGAACCTAGAGAATCACACAAAAACAAAAGAGAAACTACATAGAAAGATCCCTTAGGATCAGTGGTTAGAGAGGTACAATACTTGGAGAAAGTATGTGTGAAAGTGGTGAGCCAAAAGGAAGAAATGACTCACTATTTATAGAGGAGAAAACTTACTGTTCCACGGATCCGTCCCACAAGGGATCCGGCTAGCGTAAAGCTAGGGATCCGTGGGATGCTCCTGTTTACCCGTGGGTATTTTGGTTATGGGTCATGGGTCATTGGTTATGGTTTGATCCATGGGTTTCTTATTAGATACAATGTATCTCATGAGTTCAATGTACTTAGTCAAATGGTTTGGATAAAACCATGGGTTATGGGTCAATACCATTTGTTATTTTTTACCCATTTTAGTATATACTAGTTTAAGTATATATTTACCCAAATATGTAAACACTAGTTGTTGTACATATGTATTACTAAATCATAAAATCACTTATACTTGTTTTGGTGTTTTATGTGAAAACGTAAGTGTGTTAGAAAACTATTGGCTCAAATAGTTTACGAATTTTTTTTGTTTCGTTAAAATGATTTTTCGTTTGTTATCGACAAAACATTAGAGGATCGTAAAATATAAATAAACGTTTTTACGGCTTATTTGTATTAACAAAATATTTACAAAGAAGATGATATAATTTAAGAAGATGATGATAGGAGTACTGTCAGGACCGAAAAACACTATGATTTATGTGGTTTGGAGGTCGGGGTTGGTGATTGAAGATGAAAGTATTCATCTTTAGTGAGAGAAAGTAGAGAGAGGAGGAGAAAACACAAAGTTTATTAATAAGAACAAAACAATACAACTAGCCAAATGATTCACCTCACCCCTCATGGAGAGTCATGAGGGGTATATATAGGCCCTAACTTTGCCACTTAAACGATACTAGTCCCTAAGGGCAAAGTATACTACGCATCTAGTCCAATTCACGTAAGTGAAGTTATCTTTATAAAAAGCGAGGCTAACAATCTCCCTCCAAGATAGCGTCACACGTGAATGGTTACAATGAGACCTATAAATACAAAACAAAGTAAATTACAATAGTAATGAACAATGTTGACTTTATTGAAGTGCAGAGTCTCTGTAGTCTAGATACTAAGGCAAACTTGAAGTTCTCCCTTCCGATGACCTCGGAAAATGATCTTCTTGTAGCTCTGAACTTCAACTGTAACGGTCTAGTTAGGTTATTACTCCCTCCTAACTAGTGAGCCTTTTTCTCTTACTCTGCTCCCTCCTGAACCGACAACACTCTTCCAACACGTCTTTAATCTTCAGACACGCAGCGGAGAAAGTAAACTCTTGAAGCACAATGGTTGTCGTTCTGGGAATATCATAACAACGTAACTCACTTAGTATTGCATCCAAGTTGGTAAAAAGACCCGATGTACACCACACTACTTCTCCTTCTTCAGTCTTAAGCAAAAATCCCTTCGTAATCCAATCACGAAAGATGAAATACCAACTTCTCCCTCCTGATGGTTGCGAGCTATCGGAATCATCATAATGTTGCGTACATACCGTATTACCTTTTTTGATGCAATATTAACATCATAGCTTGATCAAAATTTCCGTGAGAATATGTCGCAAGAATACTCTCAATACACATTTCTCTCCCCTGATGGTTACGATTTATCGGAATCAGCATACAATATACCATACCAAAATATACCATACCATACCAAAATACCACACTTTAAACAAAATAAAAATTGTATCCTAAATTTCTTTTAAAAACATTCGGATAACAATGTTTATTTGTCCAAATGATCATTGTCCCATCATATTACAACTTAAATGTCATATCCACGTGAAACCAATAGACATATTTTTAAGTTGAAGCCCATGAAAGTTTATCCAACCTCCGGTCCAAATCAAAAGGCCCAAGTATCCATATTCGTGTATACCGGTTTTATAACTCACTTACCACATATCCTAAACCTAAAGATCATTTCAACACAACCCTACACATATACTGTGATAAATCCGCCTACCACCAAACTTTTCGCACCTAATCACAAAACGCATCTCATCCTCAGATCCGAATCTCAATCTTAACATCAAACATATCCTTCAAACTCAGTCATCACATCATCTATTATCATCCAATCCTACAAACACTATAACCATACCCAACTTCTTTTTCATGAGTGGCTCGTCAAGATCCTTCTTGGGGTCTTGGGTAAGGTTTTTTGTGTTGATAGTTTCGTTTTTAATTTTTGATGAACTGAAGAAAAGATTATAACACGTTTGTTATTAGTCTTTTCGTTTGATTCGGATATTGAATGAAGTTATGCTTCAATAGGATCAATGATGGTAAAGATTCAATTGAAACAATCTTTAAAAAAGATTGGGAAAAAATGAATCTAACTGAGGTCTTTTTAATTTCTTTTATCGATTTGAGATGAGTTGGGATAGGATAGATTGGATGTTGTTGGAGTTGGATTTGTTGAGTCGAATCTGTTTTAGTTCTTGTCGTCTCGATTATGTTATAAACCATGGACTGATGATGTGTGGTACTAACTGAGGTTCACGGTGTTGGTAAATGGTATTAGTTTGTGTCGTGGTCTAGTCTACGCATGACCTCCATATTCTGATCTTAAGCGAAAAAAAATTTACGCGTAACTTTTTCATTGCTCGAACCTTATGCGTAAACTTTCTGGTCTTAACCTTATGCGTAGCCTTACGCGTAACGTCATGCTTATGCGTAAGCATACGCGTAAACATATGCGTAGGCCATAGGCGTAAGCCAAGGCTTAAGCGTAAACGCATACGCGTAGCTTTTCATACGCGTAACTTCACAGCTACGCGTAACACCTTTGTAGATTCCCCTTATGCGTAAGTTTAGGGTTTTGACCCTTTGACTTTTTCCGGTGAGATTTTTCGACCATGTTTTTCCGTCCATCTTCAAGCAAAAAACCCAGAAATGCATAAAACTGCTTCTTTTTTACCATGTTGACCATATGAAGATGACAGTTGACCACTTTGACTTTCACAGATATTTGGTACAAAAAGCATAAAAGTTAACCTGTTTGGATAAGATATACCCAAGACAGATATTGACATGAAGAAAGATAAGGACTTTTTGACCAAGAGATACCAAAACATATTAAAAACTGTTATCCCACAGTATACGGAAAAAAAATTTCCGAGCACAAAAAAGATACCAAAAACAGTTAAAAACATGTGTAACAAACCAACATAAATCATCAAAAAGTAACCATGGCTCTATACCACTTGTCAGGACCGTTTAACATAAAGATTTATGTGGTTCGGGGGGTCGGGGAAGCTCAAAGAATAAGAAAGACATGGTATTATTTAGATTGAAGAAAAGGGAAGATGTGTGTGTTTCTAGAGAGAAGAAGAAGAAACCACACACACTTTTTTACAAAATGTGAACTTCCTACCCTCTTAGTTGGGACTAGGAGGTGTATTTATACTAGGACAAGCCTAACTTAGCACAAATGACTAAACTAGTCCTTGTGAATGAGTAAAGAAAGAAACTAATGCAATTCCCGTAATGACTTCACTTTAGCGAGGCTAACAATCTCTCCCCAAGTGATGTCATACGGGAGTTGCTTACAATGTTCCCTACAAGCAAAATCAAATACAAAACATAAGCGCAGCAGCTCCAAGAGTGTCTTCACAGTCATCAAACTTCATGAATCTTCTCAGCTGCCATCTCTTTACTTGCAGAAGAACAATATGACCAAATCTAATTAGGGATTAAATCTGACCTTTTTGCTCTCCCCTAATTAGTGCTCTCCCCCAAACTGACAACCTTTCTGATGAATTTCCAGAATTCGAAGAAGTCTTTTGATAATTAAATTAGAACCGTCTTTAGTCTTCCAACACGCAGCGGAAAATGTAGAAAAGACTTGTCGACTCGACCTTCTTCAAGATTGTTTGTTCGGGGGAATAAGATATCAATATCTTCATCTCACCAAATGCATTCCAGTTATCTTTCATATATCAAATCAGCCCATAATGTACACATTTCTCTCCCCTGATGGTTACGATTTATCGGAATCAGCATACAATAGTGTACATGAAGCATTAACTGGAAGCATTCTGTCATAAATCAAATCAGCCCGTGAGAAGATGTCGATGAACAATACCATTTGAAATTGTCTAACTCATTTCAACCCCCTGTATCAAAATTCAACGGCTGTCTGTAGTAACCACATGTGAGGATAACCCAATATGACGAACTTGAGGATGAAGTAAAATCTCCCAGACTGGTTACTTAAGCTTGTACTATCCTTGTGAAAAAGAACAGTGTACCCATTGTACAAAACCTCTTGACGTATCCTCAACTACGTGAGACACCGAAAGTGATAGCTACTTTGTGGGTTAAGAGAGAAAGAATCACAAAAGTAACTAGATAGCAAGTCTTCATCACACTTAATATATTTGCCCAGACAAGTCATCTTCGCGGAAGGGAAGAAAGAAAGAAGACGAAATGAGTAACTTGCCCGTCAAACGTCACTTCACACCTAAATAAATAATAAAGAGTCATCTTCGTGGTCACATTAAAATTCATCAAAAACTTTAGCCGTGGAATATGTATCCTCCGTGAAAAATTTTACCGTACCAAAAATATACCGCCTCTTGAACTTACAAGAAAAAATTTGTATCCAAAAATTTTGTTAGAAAAATTCGGATATACACTATTCTGTAAGTAGCCCCGTGAAGCTCAGGTGTAGTTCCAATTAACATCAAGCCCACATTTATATCCAAGTATGTCAAGCCCAAATTCTATCGAGAAGCCAAGAGCCCAAGAAGTATCCAACACATAATGAAGCCCACTCCATTCGAATTCATTGCAGCCCATGTGAATGTAGGTAATAACCGGTTATAAACTCACTTCTCAATATAACGTAAACCTAACATTCATTTGACTTGGACAAACCCTAACACACTTCCTCTTTAAACATCCGCCCCCTCCTAATATCACTCCCAAATCTGATCTGAAAAAAATAATGATTCACATCAAATATTTCTCTCATCACACACAACACCTCGAATCTCATCATCATCAAAACCGTTTAACACAAAACTCAATCTCACGTGAGCACCAATTATCTTTTACCATATTCGAAGAACACATGAAGTACTTCAAGATCTCAGATGGAGGTCACGGGTAGGTTTTTCTTTTTGTTTTGAGTTTGTTAACGAAACAAGAAATGATTATAGCAACATTGTTATAAATCCTTTCTTTATAAGTTTCGGATATTAAGGAAACTAAGTTTCCAAAAGGGTCGATGATGATATGTGTC
Source organism: Chrysanthemum makinoi (assembly GCA_910596185.1). Lineage (NCBI taxonomy): Eukaryota > Viridiplantae > Streptophyta > Magnoliopsida > Asterales > Asteraceae > Chrysanthemum > Chrysanthemum makinoi. The sequence continues at coordinate 184,661,080 of OU343221.1, forward strand.
TCTCAATTATAGACTTTTACAAGTCTAGTTGTGTCGGAGTATACTTCGAGAGAACAATCTGAGATTCATTTGTATATTTCTTTTTGTACCGAGTCTTGATTGAGAGGGATAATGGAGATGGAGTTGAGTCTTGAGTCTTTAAAGGAGGATGAGTTAGGTTTTAGATTAGTTGATGTAGTTGGAGTTTTGTTGATGGAGCTGTTGTAACTTTGGGTCTTCTCGATTTTAAATTTCTTGGACCAATGATGTAGATATACTGAGGTCGAGTTCCTTTTTGGTATATGGTATGTTTGTGGTTGTGGTCCTTTTTACGCGTAACCATTTTCTCATTTCTGCTCATTAATTTCTTACGCGTAACATGCTTATGCGTAGGCATACGCGTAACATTGCTTATGCGTAGCCTTACGCGTAACCTGGCTTAGGCGTAAAGCCAGAAGCTTAGGCGTAAAAGCATACGCGTAACTTTTCATACGCGTAACTTCACAGCTACGCGTAACTCCACTGTAGATTCTTCTTACGCGTAAGTTTAGGGTTTTGACCCTTTGACCACTTTTCTGGCGAGTTTTTCCGACCAAAAAATCCGACCATCTTCATAAAATACCCAGAAACAGCATAAAAGTGCTTCCTTTTGACAGTTTGACCATGAGAAGATAAGGAACTCGTTCAGCACGTTGTAGAAGATAGAAATCATCATCTCTTAAACTTTCACCACCAAAGCTTTCGAGGCTCCTGAATCGTCGTTAGAACTTGAACCTTCTGAAAGTGAGACTTTGGTAGCTTACCCCCAAACCGAAAATCTTCTTGTTGAGCAGATTCAAAGCTCTCTTTCAATCTTGTCTTAGCCAGGTGCTCAACGGAGCATACCATTATTATAAATCTTGCTGCTCCTTTTAAGAATGCTCATCGTGATTCTCTGTTCGGGGTATCATCAAATAGAACAACAACGTATCATCCTACGCTTGAATAACTCTTCTCATATTTCTTTCCACTGAAGTCTGAAGTGATGCATACCAAAAGTGTCAAGAGACCACTTCCCCCAAATAGTTGAGGTGATGCAGTCAGTCTTATTGAATGAAGCTCAAGAACTTGTATACACATACACCCAACGAAAGAATAACCGATAACACCGAAGTAGCAGATTGAATCACTGATCATCTATGCAGATATCAACTCCGGAATAAATGATTGAGTCCGATCACGTGAATTTGCTGAAAGTCCCCGGTGTACACATTTCTCTCCCCTGATGATAGTGTATGAAGCTCAAGAACCCAAAGTACCCAAATTCCCAAAGAAGGATAACCGATAACATTGAAGTAGCAGGTTGAATCACTGATTATCTCTGCGGATGTCAACTCCAGAATAAGTGATTAAGCTTGATCATGTGAAACAACTGTGTGTCCCCAATGTACACATTTCTCTCCCCTGATGATTGCGATATCATCGAAATCATCACACACTTGTGTACCTCTTTTATCATCAGAAACTGTCTCTTACATCTCTTCCCCCATGTAGTTGGAATAAGAACACTAAAAGCCATGAGTCAAACACTGAGTTTCTCTGCGGTTGTGACATTTGTCTTCCCGGAATAACTTCAATCAAGTAGAAGTATTAAGTTCATCACGTGTACTCAATGTGCTTTAAAAGCCATGAGTCAAACACTGAGTTTCTCTGCGGTTATGACATTTGTCTTCCCGGAATAACTTCAATCAAGCAGAAGTATTAAGTTCATCATGTGTACTCGTTGTGCTTTTAGATGTGTGTCTCCTTCCCCCTTGCTGGTTTTGATACTTCAGAATCAGTAACACATTATAAGCCCATATACTTGAAATCTTGTGAGAAGAACACTTGAAATCTTATGAGAATCAACTTCCTGAAGAACAATGTGAGCAAATCTAATTCGGGATTAAATCTGACTTTTCACTCTCCCGCAACTAGTGCTCTCCCCTAATCTAACAATCTTTCTGATGAATGCCTGGAATAAGAAGAAGTCCTTAGATAATCAAATGCATGTCGTCTTTAGTCTTCTAAAAAGCAACAAAGAATGTAAAACAGATTGTAGACTCGACCTTCTTTAATATTTTTCGTTTGGGGAATAGAAAGTCAACATCTTCATCTCACCAAATGCATTCCAATTAACTTACATATTGCAAATCCCCTTAACTAGAAATCCCTCACATCAAACAAGAACAGAAAGATGTTTATCAAGGAAATCAGCCCCGCAATGAACACATGAAATAGTAACACCAAACTAACAATCTTTCACATAAAAAAAGAACAGAAAGATGTTCGGAATCTTGATGATGATGTATACGTGAAGCATTAACTGGAAGCACTTTGTCATTAATCACATCAGCCCGTGAGAAGATGTCAACCAACAGCTCTTTAGAGGAAATTCCATGTGAAGATGACCCGATAGGAAGAAGCTTGGTTGTTATATGAGTTTGGAGCCGTATGACCATTTATTCTCAGATGTCAATCAACATGCAGTATTTTCACATTTCTCCCCCTCAAGAACTGCATACGAAGTTTCCATTCTTGATTGATGATACGCGTACAACGCGCGTTCGGGGTCAAAGGAAACTTCTGTTTCTTCGAGCAAGTTTTTCAACCACCTAGGCAATTGTGGAAAACTAGAAGGGGGGGGGTTGAATAGTTTTGCCGGTTTTAAGTTAGTTTCAAAAACTTTAGATTCGATATTATGTAAAATCGTATGGATGTTGAGAAAGTATAGATCTAATGATAAAGCAAGTAAATAAAGTAAAGCAAGGGATAGAAATGACACAACCGATTTATAGTGGTTCGGCTACAAGGACACCTTCCTTGCCCTACTCCACTCCCCGAGTCACCTACTCGAGAGTTCAAGAACTATGTCAACAAACTCCTTCAACTTGGCGGAGAAGCCTTCACAACGTTGCTTATACCTTTTTCCGGTACAAAGCTAAATACCGAGTCCGTAACACGGAGGACCAAACCAACACGACTATTACACAACAAATATGTGAAATATGAAATACAAGATCTTCGCTACAGAAATCTTGTGGAGGAACAAATCAATCAAGGACCCCTTGCTTGGATGACTTGTAGAATGCTCGTGATCGCGCCTTAGAGAAGGACCTATATGAGAATCACTAAAGAAAGAAAGAAAGAAGTACTCTCTAGATCAAGTGATCTTTTGTTAGAAGAGAATGAGAGTATATGAGAGAATTAGTAAGAAGAGGGGTGAGTTAGAATGAAGAAATGGATCTATATATATAGGCAAATTCTGCCACTGTTCCCCGTATCCCACGGATCCCTCCCACAAGGGATCCGTCTAGTGTAATCCTAGGGATCCGTGGGACGCTCCTCTTTGCCCATGGGTTTTTTTGTTATGGGTCATGGGTCTTGGGTTATGGGTTGGTCCATGGGTATTCTTTTAGATTCAATGTATCTAATGAGTACATTGTATCTAGTCTTTTGGGTATGGGTCAATACCATGGGTTATGGATATGATCCATGAAACTATTACAACAAATGATTAATTACAACATTTTTGTATTAGATGGCTATATGTAAATGCTTTACAAAAATAACATGTATCCTTATAATTGTACTTAAGATAACATTATATTTATTATCAACAAAACACAAAGAGATCGCAAAATATTAGTAAACGTTCTTACAGTTTATTTGTATTAACAATCTCCCCCTTTTTGTTGATGACAAAACATAATGTTATGATGAGTAAAACTTAAGAATAGATGTATGTTTTGAAAGTGTAACATATTGGATTTCACAAACACATCAAACCATGATCATAGAAGGCGTACACAATGATGTTTTAGAGAGAGAAATAGTTAGAGGTTTGGGAACTTAGTAAGAGAAAGTGAAAATCTTATTATGAGCTCCAACCCTCTACCTTGGGAGGTAGAGGGTATTTATAGTCTTACATAAATCGCCACCTACGGGCTGTGGATCAGGCATACAGTGGGTAAAGACCCATCCGTCCTCCACGGTGTTACTAAACTAAATACTACTTAACTTTAAATAACTACAACTACGAGCTTTCTAACCCCATGAGAGTGCAAACTTTAACGTCTTTTGGTTCGATCTTTAGTTTACCTAAAGCTTTTAGTTTACCAAGCACACGAAGGTATGAAAGATCAGGTTTTCGATTGTGGACAAGTTCATACGGAGTCTTTCCATGAGATGTGTGAATTAGGGATCGATTTTGAGTGTAGCATGCAGTGGTAATAGCTTCAGCCAATAGAAACATTGGAACCTTTGAGTAAATCAACATTGTTCTTGCGGCTTCCACAAGAGTTCGATTCGTCTTTCAACTACACCGTTCTGTTGAGGAGTTCGTGGAACACTTCTTTGAGGACTGATTCCAACACTTTCATAAAATTGATTGAGTTCTTTATTAACAAAGTCAGTTCCATTGTTAGTTCGGATGATTCTAACCGTTTTGTTAAGTGGGACCTGCAGTTGTTTAATAAGTTTAATGATGACATCTAGAGTTTCATCCTTTGTTCTCAAAAACTTAACCCAAGTGAATCGAGAGTAGTCATCAACCACAACTAACACTTATCTCTTCCCATTAATAGTTTGCACTCTCATGGGTCTACATAAATCCATGTGCATAGTATGTAGAACTTCCATAACTGAATTTGTAGGTTTGGGTTTATGGGCATACTTCTTGCTTTTTCCCAATTGACATGCTGAACAAAGATGATCCTTTTCATACTTAAGTCAAGGTAGTCCTCTTACTAAGTCCTTTCTGGAAAGATTGTTTATGGTACCAAAGTTCAAGTGATTGAGACGACGGTGCCATAGCCATGACTTAGTTTTAGAAGCCTTTGAAAGCAGGCAGATGGGTGAAGATTTCATCATGTCTTCGATAGAGATGGTGTATAGGTTTGAACCACGAGTTCCTCTGAGAAGTTCCACACCATCAAGTTCTCTAACAAAGCAAGTATGTTTTCTGAAGGCCACTTCTAAGTCAGAGTCAAAAAATTGTCCAACAGAAAATAGATTATGTCCAAGACCTTCAACATAATATACCCTGGAAATCATACTATCTCCAACCACGTAATCTCCATAACCCATAATAGCACCAAAATGATCGTTTCCGAATCTCACAGTTCCAATGAATTTACTCACGAAGTTCATGAGTCGTGACCGGTCTCTAGTCATATGCTTGGAACAGCCTGAGTCTAGGTACCACAGAACGATTTGAACGATCTGCAGTTGAACACAAACAAGAATGGATAACTAGATAATTGGGATCCCCATGCAAGAATAGGTTCCATTTGGTTAGTAACATTGATTGGAACACCCACATCAGAAGTAAAAACAATGGAATCATCAAAGATAGATGTAGTGCTAGTGTCCGTATTAGTCCTATTCAAAGTATGTTCACTTCTTAAGGGAATAGTTCTACCAGTAGGCATCCATTTCCTAATGGGCATTGATCTAGATAATTTAGTGCACATCTCATTAAGATTGAATTTGCGGCCAGTAGGTATCCACTGATAACCTATGTTACTAAATTTCCTTCATGTGGGTTTCTAATGTTTTCTAAGCTTCTTCCGCCATTGCTTTCTAGCCTTCTTAGCTTGAATTTTTTCATTAACTATCTTAACAGGACATTTAACAGCATTAATCACATTATTCACATCACATTCAAGATTAGTAACAGAAACCACGCAATCATCCTTACATGTTTTGCCAAAAGTAGCAGCATTCGCATTAATTACAGTACGCTTAGAGCTAACACTAGAATCAACATGATTCGTTTTATTCAAATTCTCCCTAAGGTGATCTTCTACTCTCTTCCACTGAACATTCCTAGCATGCAAGGTCCTATCATTCTTTGTGTTGCCTTGAGGCTTTGACCCGCTTGCTTTGGTGTCACTTCTTACTCCTGTAGAGGGAATTGGAACATTAGTTGGTTTTGCTACTTTTTGCATTCCTGAACTAGAAGTGAAGGGATCTGAACTACTTGAAGACACATTGAAATTCACTTTCTTAATGCTGGGCATCGAATGGTTTGTATACTTAGCACTAGGCATGGAACAAGGCATCACAGCTTTATCTTTCGCACTTAAGGATTTAGGACATGTTGCTATTAAATATTCTAACATCTCTTGAGATCATTTGGCCTGAATGCAAGCAAACCTAATTTCACTATAAAATGGCTTATTTATGAAGTCCTCTTCTACAATCTCACGAAGACATTCAAGACTATCCTTAAGACGAGCAAGATAATTATGAAATACAAGTTCGTTATTCCAAAGATGAGGAGGAATATATTTAACAGTCACAGTATATTTGCAGTCTACAGATGACTTTGATGCAACATTCTCATTAAAGAGAAGTGGCATTTTCCCTTTTTCCTGACTCTTCAGATTCTCAATTTCCTTTTGTAAAGAGGTTATTTTTTCGTTGTTCTTGTCACGAGTGACTTTCATTGAATCATATAACTCTTTAAAGTGTTGTTTAACCTTTTCATTTTCTTCTTGAAAACTCTCACTTTCCTTTTGTAAAACATTAACCAAGTTTTGAAGATGAAAAGTCTAAGAACTCTGAGAATCTAAAGGAGGAGGCATTTGGTGGCCTGTCACATTGTTCTTTTAACCCTTTAATTGTGAAATTTGGGTTCTCAATTTTCTGATCGTGTTACAATGAGCTCGAATCTGTTCATCACGCTTGCTAATTTCAAAAACCGCATCAAATTCAGGAGCATCCAAGGATGTCTTGATATTTGAGGTTTAACATTTCTTTTAGATGTTGATATTTTAATTGCAAAGCAAGATGCTCAACATCCAATTTAGAAAACTGTTTCACCAGGTTATCATGATCATCATGTTCAACTTTATCATGCAGTTTAGAGTTAGTTTTTTCAAGCTCAATGACACGATCATGGGAGACTTTCAGAGCAACAGATAATTCATGAAATTGAGAAGCATTAATGGAACAATTCGTAGCAGTGTAAAACACATCTAAAGTAATACATTCAGAAATAAGATTCTCATTCAAGGTATGCAAGTTCTTCCTCTCAATCTCATTATATTTTAATTCTCGCTCATAGTCACTAACCTCAACTATCATTGCATCAAATTCCTTTTCCATTTCTTTAATATCTGAATCCATCCCCTTTTTAAGACTCTCAAATTTACCATTTAATTGTTTAAAGAAAGGCATGACCTCAGTTAAATAGAATTCTTTAGTTTGCTCAAAACCCCTTTCCCCTTCAGTTATCCCAGTGGGTGTGATCCTTTTCTTACAAGTTTTCTCAAAATCAAAAAATAATTGAAAAATTACATATTGACTGATTAAGGTCTTGCTTTTAGTGGGAATAGATCTAGGAACTAAATGCATTGGGGTATTGGGGGGATAAACAGTGGCAGAAAGCATTCTCCTACATGGGGGATTCTTTTCAACAAACTCATCAGCTTTTTTCATGTCCATATCCTTTTTCCAAAACACTTGTTTAGGGGTCAACTGTGTTTGAGGTCTAAACTTGTAAAAGGCAATCCAATTATCCTTAGCATAGTTGGGTGTTTTATAGCTGATTTTCTTTTCTATGCATAAAGGGCTCTTAAGCTTTTCATCCAATTTATTTCTAGTTACTTTTTCTAACTGTTTATCTTTCTCAGTATTCTCAGCGCAACTAGGTTTCTGTCTAGGCTTAAGGATTTCATTGCCATCATAGATTACCTTCTTTGCTTCTCTAGCTTTCAGACACGCCTTAGGGTTTGGTTCATCAACTAACGCAACACTATGTTTGTCACTTAGAACTCTATGCTTAGTGATCATGTGAGCAGTCTGAATGGTGTTTCTTTGTACGTACAATTTGTTTTCAAGTTTGTTTTTCAAAGTTTTTAGGTTGGAAAATTCATTTAAGAGTTTTGATTCCTTGGCATTAAATTCATGTTTAAGCACTTTCACATTTTCTTGAAATTCTTGTTTTTTCTTAGCCGTTTTGTTAAGCTTTTCTTTTAAGGAATCTAAATCTTGTTGAAGTATTTCTTCCCTAAAATTACTTTTTCTAATAATTTTACGCATTTGGTCATCCATCTCCTGCTCACGGGTAGTTAACTCAAACTTAGCACGTTGTTCAAAAATGGCAACTTGTTCTTTATAAGTATAAAGTTCAGAGATGGCAGAATCATTAGGAACACTAGCAGTGTATTCATAAAAAATATAGTCATCATTGACTGCATTAGATACATCACTTGGTTCAATAGCATTCTCACATTGGGTCACATATTGATCATATGGGACAATATTATCATTGCCCATATTAGCAATATCTGAGTCACTAGTTTCCTGCGATTGTACTTTATCATGTATCTTTTGCTAATCAACATTATCATATAGTTTTAATACCTCTGAGATGATTGTTTCTTTGGATGGACCAACTTGCTGTGGTGAGGGGACATTTGGAGAGACCATTGGAGAAATGCTAGCCATGAAAATGTTCTGTGCAGTAGGTTCATCATCGATGTCAGAGTCGTATGCATCACAGTCGGCGACTTGAAAGGCATTATGATGATTATGACCTATCTCCTGAATTGGCTGCTCATCCACATCTGCATCATATGTCTTGGGATTGCCCTTTTCGTCCAACACAGCTCCTCTTCATCCAAGACAGCTCCATTATCCTGAGCTTGCACAAGTAACATCTTATCTCTGAAGTACTCTGCATTTTGTGGGCGTTTTGGAGATGTGCAGTTTCTAGCTATATGTCCATCACCACCACAGTTGTAGCACTTGATCGGCTTTGTTTGTCCTTGATTTCCATTCCTTCCCCTATTCTGATTTGCCACATATCCTCCACCTACTCCAGCATTACCATAACCTGCTCCAACCATCCCTTGTTCATATCGTCTTCCTTGAACTGGTTGCCCCATAACCTTTCCATCTCTGACAACAACATGATTGTGTAGATTGGATGCAGTTCTGATCTCATTGTTAGTGTGAAGACTGTTGGTATGTGGACTGAGGGTCAAGTTTTGTTTAACCATAAGAGCCAGTTGATTAATGAAGTGTTCCATGACTGCATCAGCATCAGCTTGCTTGAACCTCGGATCAGGAATGAGTTTGTGATTACCATTACCCGTGGGTATGACTTGAGAAGCTTTGGTAGTAATACCAACATTGGTGTAGAAGACTGTTGAGTCATTTGACGAACTGGTTTCTCCCTGCTTAAATTTGAACTGCTCAAGAATCCTAAGTTCAAACATAGCATGTCTCTCATTCTGGAGAAGGAAGGCATACAGTTGCTCATAGTTGGTGTTCTTCAATCCTTTGGTTAGCTTCACAGAGGTGACAATCTTGTGCCATTCGGGATTCATGTTGTTCACAAACTTTGAGTTCAGTTGAATATTTAGCATAGTCATTTTGATATTCCTCATATCATTCACAAGCTTGTGGAATCTCACGTAATATTCATAGATACTCTCTTCTGGTTTCATCTTGAAGTGCTCAAATTCATCATACAGCTGTGATTCTCTGTCTTCCTTAGTTAATTCAGAACCTGAGAGAAGCATCTTGACATTATCCCAAACAGCCTTGGCTTCAGTGTTGTGATTGATAAGCTTGTAGATATCTTTTGGAAGACCCTGAAGTATAATGTTTGAAGCCCTGATATCAGCATCGAATCTCTTTTTCTCCTTATCACTGAGCTCATCATACATCTTTGGTCTGTCCATTCCAAAGATCATTGTTCCATCTGCTGCAGTATCAATTATGTCTCTTGTAGTCTCAATCTGATACGGTCCTTCATCAATGGATTTGAGAATGTTGACCCCATTTTCCTTTCCAAGACAGTACAATCTGATTCGTTGAGCCCAAGAGTTGTAGTCAGTTCTGTCAAGCATGGGTGGACGAGTATCTGAACCAGCTGCTTGAACGTCCTCAGCAATAGTGGAGATGATTATAGATACGTTGGTAGACATGTTTACAGATTTCACGGGATTTTATAACTCTATGATTAAACCGGGAAATAGATTCTTTCACGGGATTTTACTAAATCAAGAGAAAACTGTATTAGAAACAAAAGTTCAACCAAGTCGCTAAGAATCCTTGAACCAAGTCGCTAGGCACCAAGTCGCTAAGTAGCAACTCGCTAAACCTCAAGTCGCTGTGAATCAAGTCGCTAAGCACAAGTCGCTAAGACCTAAGTCGCTGAACACAAGTCGCTAAAGCACCAAATCGCTAAGCAGACAAGTCGCTAAAGAGAAACTCGCTAAGTATCCAAGTCGCTAATGTCAAGTCGCTGAGAACAATAAGTACAAGTCGCTAGAATAAATGAAAGCAATTCGCTAACCCCACCAAGTCGCTAGCCGTAGTGGAGAATCCACTAACTTGTACTGTTTGTCGGCTTTCCTCAATAGACAAGTTGCTAAGCTCAAGTCGCTACGACTAACACTACAACTCGCTAGAAATTACTGATGCAAGTCGCTACGAAGAAGTTCACAACGAGACTCGAGTCGCTACCTTGGAAACCTTCAAAAACACACTTTTCAATCCAAAACAAGCCCAACCACAGTGATTCAAGCTTTCCAAATCAAAACCCAAGCACTTACAATGATTCTAAACACTAAAGTACACTTAGAATTCAAACTTTAAAACAAGAAATGATCCAAATGATGCAAAAACCACTAAACTATTTCAAACTCAAAAACTATCTAAAACCACTAGAAATCCAAGGATATGTAAGAGAGATGATCAAACCATGGCTCTTAATACCATTTGTAACATATTGGATTTCACAAACACATCAAACCATGATCATGGAAGGCGTACACAATCATGTTTTATAGAGAGAAATAGTTACAGGTTTGGGAACTTAGTGAGAGAAAGTGAAAATCTTATTATGAGCTCCAACCCTCTACCTTTGGAGGTAGAAGGTATTTATAGTCTTACACAAATCGCCACCTACGGGCTGTGGATCAGGCATACAGTGGGTAAAGACCCGTCCGTCCTCCACGGTGTTACTAAACTAAATACTACTTAACTTTAAATAACTACGACTACGAGCTTTCTAACGATTACACATACTTGAGGTGACCCATCAAAGAAATAAAATGTGGAAAAATGGTCCACGTATCGCTTACTCCCCCTTGACGGTAGCTCCCCCTTGTTTGGGGCGTCAAGTGAAGAAAAAAAATCCTACAAAGAGAATGGTTAGTAACATGCTTAAATAATCTTGTGATTGACGAGAATCAAGATTGGGAGCCAAGGTATGTAAACAAGGCCTTGTAATAAAACAACACAGTGTAGTGGTATTAATGCCACTTACAAGCATGTAAAAATAAGAACAAGACTTGTTCTTGAAAATGACTCAAAAGAAAAAGTACTAAAAATAGAAAATAGTAATAATGATTCCTTCCATGCTTGCATAAGGTTATGGATGGAGGTTTGGATGAGTAATGGTATTGATGCGATCAAGGATGAGGTTGAGTATGAATCGCATTTCTTCCCTAACTTCTATTGCAATTTGCCTAGTGGATTGGCAATGTTCACAGTGTAAGTGATGTGGGTAATGAGTGCGGAAGTTTTCCGGGTTGTTTTCATTTGTGATTTGCGGAATATGTGGTGGAAAAATAGGAAAATATGGATCAAATTCTGGAATGGTTGGAAATGGTGGTGGAAAAGAACCTAGATGTTCTTCTAGTTTAATGGGAGCTAAGGGTGGTGATGTTTCAAGATCATTGAATATTGTGTTTGGAGAAGTTGGAGGTGTCAAAAAGGCTATTTCTTTTTGTTTTGTTTGTTGAGATCTTGTTGGAATCATAAGGAGTTCCAAAAGAGTGACTTTAGGTGATGAAGTTGGTGTAATTGTTGGTGATGAAGGAGGTGCTATAATGGAAGCATCTTGTGGTGAGTTGTTTGATGGTGATGAACCATTTGATGATGGTTTTGCTAAGCAACAAGGCCGGATGCTAATCCATGCGGATATCCTAGAGTTTGATTGTGGTATTTTGGAAGGTGGAAGTACAAATGTTTGGGTTTCATGAAGATGATTGTTTGTACTAGGTGATTCATCTAAGTTGTAAGATCTTTTGGATGACATGGTGTTTGTTTGTTTGTGAAGATGATATGAATATGCAAGCATTTTGGGAGTTCTATATATAGAAAAACAATGCATTGTAATGAATGCTTGACCCAAAATGTGGATTAAAATCTAATGATTAGATATGAATTTAAGGCATGTGATCATGAGAACACAAGCATTAAAGAACATACTCCAAAAAAAAATGTTGGAGTTTTCATCCAAAGTGAGAAAAATAGAAGATAAAAACAGCTTATGTCTCACGGATCCCACGGATCCTTCCCTTGAGGGATCTGTCCAGCATTAAGGCTGGGATCCGTGGGTCTGGTGATCTAGGAAGCACAAAATTTTCCTTTCGGAAACATTTTTGCTTAGTGTGTGCCTATATGCAAACTATTTGGAGTTGCGGTTATCTCGACTCCTAAGAAGAAAAGAAAAATAAACTAGAAGTGGAAAAGCATAATATTATGTGAGATAACCCGAAAACACATAGTTAGTACTTGAGTACATAATTTTGTGCTACCAATGCTCCTAATTCATTGTGGTTTAAATGAATACACCCGGAAACACATATTAGTTATGTGTCCCCTTTAGCATTCAAAAGACATGAGATGCAATGAAAACGGGTTTTTACTTTGTATTAATAATGAAAAAGCGATTTCTCCTAATCGTGAGAAATTGCTTTTGTGAAATTGATACGGGAAGAAGTATCATTTTTAGAAAACATTCCAAAAGAGGTTTCCATTTGTGAATAAAAATTGTTTATTCCTTGAAAAGAAGATGTGTATGTAATTATGTGTTTTGAAAGAAAATAAGAAAAAATATGAGTTATAAGTGAAAAACTTATCTTGGGTTTTGAAAATTCCCGTATTGTTTGTGAGTTGTGCGTGAAATAGAGATCCTAGACTCAGAAAGGAGAAGGCTAGTGTTTACATACCTTGTAGAGTCAAAAAGTAAATTACGACGTTTGTTCCATGAGACCAAGACCAAGACGAAGTAGGTTGAATTGTTCCCTCTTCAACGGTTTGGTGAGGACGTCGGCTATGTTGTCTTCGGACGCTACCTTCTCAATAGATATGTTCCCCTTTTGAACATTGTCTCTTAAGAAGTGATGACGAATCTCTATATGCTTTGTGCGAGAATATAATACCGGATTCTTGCTTAAATCTATGGCACCCTTGTTGTCACATAGAATTGCTTTGTCACTAAGATGAATGTCGTAGTCAACTAACGCTTGTTTCCTCCATAGTGTTTGTTGGCATGCTTTGCCGGCGGAGACGTATTCGGCTTCGGTTGTTGATATTGCTAATGCCGTTTGTTTCTTTGAAAACCAAGATTTTAAACAACATCCCATAAAAGTACATACCCCACTTGTACTTTTTTGGTTAACATAATCACCTGCATGGTTAGAATCTGCATATACAATTGTTTCTATTCCCGTGCCCTTATGATACCATAATCCTAATTGTATTGTACCCATAATATATCTAAATATTCTTTTTACGGCTTCTAGGTGTGATGTTTAAGGATCTTCTTGAAACCTAGCACATAAGCAAATACTAAACATGATATCCGGCCTACTAGCTGTGAGGTAGAGAAGACTACCAATCATGCCACGATATTTAGTATTATCTACGGATTTTCCGTCTTTATCTTTAGTGAGTTTGGTGTCGGATGACATTGGTGTCCTAATTGGTTTTGACTCTTCTAATCCGAATTTCTTTAACATCTGTTTAATGTATTTAGATTGATTAAAGAAGATACCATCTTCTACTTTTTTGATTTGTAGACCAAGAAAGAAACTAAGTTTTCCCATCATACTCATCTCAAACTTGTCATGCATGATTTTAGAGAAATCATCACACATGTCTTGACAAGTGGATCCGAATATAATATCATCTACATATATTTGAACTATGATTATATGTGACTCTCTTTTCTTAGTAAAAAGTGTGTTGTCAACTAACCCCATGGTATAGTTGTGTTTAATTAAAAATGACTTGAGTCTATCATACCAAGCTTCTGGAGCTTGTTTAAGACCGTAAAGGGCTTTCTTTAACTTATACACATGTTTAGGTTTTTCAAAATCGATGAAGCCCTGAGGTTGAGCTACATATACTTCTTCATTAATAAAACCATTTAGAAAAGCACTTTTGACATCCATTTGATAAAGCTATAGATCATTAGCACAAGCATATGCAAGAAGTATTCTTATAGACTCTAATCTAGCCACGGGGGCATAGGTCTCATCAAAGTCTATTCCTTCTTGTTGGTTATACCCTTGGGCAACGAGTCTAGCCTTGTTTCTAGACACTACTCCGTTTGCATCTAATTTGTTTTTATAAACCCATTTGGTTCCTATTATGGTTTGATTACTAGGTGGAGGGACAAGTGTTTAAACATCATTAAAAACAAATTGATTTAATTCTTCTTGCATAGCCATTACCCAACTTTCATCTTTTATGGCTTCTTGTGTATTCTTAGGTTCTATGGTTGAAACAAAACAAAATAAGCTACTTTGTTTTTGAACTTGAGACCTTAATGTTCTTTCGTTTAGCTTTCCTATGACCTTATCTACGGGGTGATCTTTGGACTCTTTAATGTTTATGACTTCATCATTTAAAGGTTCTTCTTCTTCATTTATCTTTTTCTTTATTATTATAGCTTCACTTTCTACAATCTCGTCATCGACAAGAGGTGGACAGGGTTTGGGTGGACTTTCATCAAATTTTATATTTAATGACTCTTCTACCTTCATTGTTTCTTTGTTTAATATGACGTAAGCTTTGCTATTTGGAGAGTAACCTAGAAAGATACCTTTGGTTGATTTAGGATCAAATTTTGTAAGGTAATCTTTAGTGTTAAGAATAAAACATTTGCTACCAAAGACTCTAAAGTGATGTAACGTAGGCTTTTTGCCTCGGAGTAACTTGTATGGAGTTTTACCTAAGATTGGTCTAATTAAGACTCGATTGAGTATGTACGTTGAAGTATCAACGGCATTGCACCAAAACTTTTGAGGTATGGATTGCTCATTAAGCATGGTGCGACTCATTTCTTGTAGGGTTCTATTCTTTCTTTCAACTACCCCATTCGATTGTGGAGTGCGCGGAGCCGAGAAGTTGTGAGTAATACCATTAGCGTCACAAAAAGCTCCAAATTGCACTTCATTATCGAATTCCCTACCATGATCAGTTCTAATAGACACTATAGGACTTCCTAGTTGTCTTTGGATTTTCTTGCTTAATATTTCAAAATAATTAAACGTTTCCATTTTGTTCTTTAAGAATTTTGTCCATGTGTACCCAGAGTAATCATCCTCTATGACCAAAGTGTAGTAGTTGCCTCCATAACTTTGGATAGCGGATGGACCAAATAAATCCATATGTAGTAATTCTAGACACTTAGTTCTAGACACCATGTTTTTAGCTTTATAACTAGAATGAACTTGTTTTCCTACATTACAAGCATCACAAAAGTGATGTTCATATTTTAACTTAGGTAGATCTCTTACTAGATCTTTGGATGATAGCGGATGGACCAAATAAATCCATATGTAGTAATTCTAGACACTTAGTTCTAGACACCATGTTTTTAGCTTTATGACTAGAATGAACTTGTTTTCCTACATTACAAGCATCACAAAAGTGATGTTCATATTTTAACTTAGGTAGATCTCTTACTAGATCTTTGGACCAAATAAATCCATATGTAGTAATTCTAGACACTTAGTTCTAGACACCATGTTTTTAGCTTTATGACTAGAATGAACTTGTTTTCCTACATTACAAGCATCACAAAAGTGATGTTCATATTTTAACTTAGGTAGATCTCTTACTAGATCTTTGGATGATAGCGATTGAAGAAGTCGCATATTGGCATGACCCAATCTTCGATGCCATAAGGTCGAAGTATCATCCATAGAGGTAAGACATAGTTTGTCATTAGGTTCATTACCAATTTTAATGACATAGACTCCATGTTTCCTAATTCCTCTTCCTATGGTTATGCCATTTTTTAATATCTTACTACCGGTTTCGGTAAAAAGCACATTGCACTTTTTGTCACATATTTGTCCTATACTTAAGAGGTTAAAGTTTAGGTTTTCTACGTGACACACATCATTAATGGTTAGAGATTTGTTAGAAATCGTACCTTTACCGATGATTTTACTTTTGCTATTTCCAAACACCACATTACCTCCATTGAAGGATTCATATGTGGAGAATAGATCTTTATAGCCGGTCATGTGCCTCGTGCACCCGCTATCCTTGACCCATTCATCCGGGTCTAGGTCGACCTTTAAGCACACCTAAGAAAACAATTAACTCAAAAGTTTGGTCCCCATTTGTTCATGGGTCCATTAGTGTTAAACATTCCATTCATGTTAGACATGTATGGATAAGATGAGTATGCATTCCATGGAGCAAAGTTTTGAAAAGGAAAACCATTTTGCATATTTGGGTTCCATCCCATTTGATGATTACTTCTCAGGTAAACATTATTAGGTCTCCTAGATGGATTAGGTTTTGAAAAAGATGGAGCTTTGTTTCTAGCAAAAATAGGATTATATTTTGGAGGTGGTTGTCTAGTGGTGAAATGAGTTGGTTTCTTCTTTTTAACAATAAAAAAATCAGTTCTAGATGAAGAAGCTATGTTATTACCACTGTTTGCTACAGCAGACCCACATATCCCTGGCTTAACACTAGCTGGTTCCCTTTTTATGGGATCCGTGGGATCCACCACAGCAGTGGCTGGTTTTTCTAGTGCCTTAACAAATTGTGTTTCTTTGTTTTCACTAATTGATGGATCAAGTTGTTGAATACCTAAACCTTTTTGGTTGTTACCGGTTTTAACACTATCTAATATCATATCTAAAGTATTCATACTCATTCTAGCAATTTTAGAATCTAATTTATCAACTAGTGTTTGAAGTTGAATGCGAAGTTCACATTCACCACTTGCTATTTTACCCTTTTTTATATGTTTCAATTTTTCTTTTAATTCTATGACTTCTTTATCTAAACGTTGGTTTTGACTTTTTAAAAGCTTGTTTTTGTTAATTAGTTTTAAGCTAATATTGCACAGTTTATCATATTCATTATGCAACGAGTCATCATCTAGTGATGAGCTATTATAGTATTCGTGACATACCTCGTCATTTGCCATGAGAAAAATTTCTTCGTCCTACTCGTCGCTCATTCCCCACGTGCCGCTCACTAACTCCTTTTGATCATCCCGTTTGGGACACTTACTAATAAAGTGGTTTGGGTCAACACATTTAAAGCAAGCACAATCATCCCTTGGCTTCTCGTCCTCTTTACTTTTCCGGTATCCTTTCTTGTCGTCATACGGTTGTTTGACGTATCTTCCCTTCCTTCGAAAGAACTTTTTAAAGTCCTTTACCGCCATAGCATACTCCTCGTCATCACTATCCGAAGAGGAGTTCTCTTCATCGCTTGAAGCCTTTTTGGCTTTAAGGGCAAGAGATTTTTGTTTCTCTTTCACCTTTGAGGCTTCGAAATCTTTAGCGAGGACAAGCTCGTAGACTTTTAAGTTGCCTATGAGTTCATCAAGGGTGAGGATTGTCAAATATTTTGACTCTTCGATCGCCGTCACCTTGGATCTCCACTTGGATGGAAGTGCCGTTAGATATCTCCTAACATGGTTACGGTGTCACACCCCCAAATTACCTGTTTTGCAGCGGAATGGAATTCCTAGGGATTGACTGTCATAGCATCATAGTTACAGATATATTGAACGACCTAAAGTGTCGTTTGGAAAATACATCGTTTGATTTAATAAAATAATCAGAGTTTACAAAGTGTAGGTCCCAAATGAAATTAGACATGTGCGGAATTAAGTTTGATACAAGACAAACGATGTTTTAAAATGCATAAAACCCAAGTGAGACACGTCGTCTCCGCGACTCGATGATATGTCCATATGCATGCCATGAAGTGAATGCCTTAGATACCTGAGATAAAACATGCTAAAAAGTGTCAACACAAAGGTTGAGTGAGTTCATAGAGTTTGAGTTGAAATGTAAAGCCTTTCAAAATCGTTTATGTAGCAAAGGCATTGTAAATCCACTCAGTCCCAAGTTCCGCCCATACAAAACTTGCAACCTGTGTGTTCACAACCCACTGCCAAAATTTGTATAGTTTATGTTCAAGCACATGATGTCAAATGAATTCACATAACAGTACATTACTTAATGTATCAATAATCAATTGATATAACACATATGAATGTTGTTTCAAATAATCCCAAGACCTTTAGCTCAATAAAAATCCCAAGACCTTTAGCTCAATAATAATCCCAAGACATTTAGCTCAATAATAATCCCAAGACCTTTAGCTCCATGATTTATGATATAGAATATGACTAAACATTCAGTTCAGATAAACATATAGTTGCAAATAATCATGAATGTCATAAAAGTTGATGAGCATGTATCTCCCCCAAAGAGTTTAATAAAAGCATTAAAACAATTGAAAATGGGGCTATGGAAACTCACCTGTTGCAATGATTATAATGACAAACGTTGATACACCAAAATGTAGCGTGAATCTCTAAACTTGACCTATTATGAATGATATGATATGTAATAAGTCATGATGTAATGTTATGCATGCAATTCGGATGATATCTATACCACTTCTGAATTTTTGAAAATAATATTTCTCGTCGAGAAATAATCTCTTAACGTCTTGACCATTTTTAAATTACTCCATATGTAATTATATTGAAATGATATCCAACGATAATCATTTAGTGATTTATTAGGAAATTATAACTTTTCGTCGTAAAATAATGTCGTTGAAATATTTCAAGAAAGTGACTAAACGGCCTCGAAAAACTAGTCGTAAAATGGTGTACGTCGAGTGTTAAGAAACGAACTCAACGGTTTTGGGAAGCTTGTATCATTGTCTCAAAGTTTTAGTGTTTAAGTTTTCATCCTAGAGGTCTCGATCACGGAGAAAAATATAGGTAAAGTATGGTTTTCGGCAAAGTTTTAGTGACCGTATCTTACTCGTTACAACTCCGCTTGACAAATGGTTTGACATTTTGAAAAATATGCTAGGCGAACTTACTTTTACTAGAAGACATCACGTTATAAAAAGTACTTCGTCATTGTTAAAAACGACCCTCAACATGGTCCCTCGTTGCCGTAGTATGTGTTTAATAGAAAATATATTAATTTTGCTAATAGAATAAAGTTACGGCAACTTGTTTAAAATGTGAATAACTTTGTCGTTAAAAGTCCGTTTTCTACGTTTTATATATCCACGGAATCGTGATAACATATAATAATATATTTTTGACAAGTCGACACATTTAACAACGCTTAAGACTCATTTTTGACTCGTAAAAAGTCGAGACAGCAATGCTGAATTTTCTGGAATATATAGTTTTCGTCGTCAAACTTCAAAATAGCATAACTTGTTCGTTATAGCTCCGTTTTAACCCATTCAAGCGGCCATGTTTTCGTTTTAAAGTATATTTTCCAAATATCTAGCCCAAAATATTTTGCTTACTGTCGAAAATTCCAGAATTTCAAAATAAGGACAGACCCTTTATTAGACTTGTTGAAATGAGTTTTTCACGCGCCAAACCTATTCCAACCAATTCAAAACAACTCCGAAGCTATTCTAATCCTACCATACACCTTCTTAGGGTGTCATGGGTTCCTAGACATCACCAAAAGTGATATATAACAAGGAGTAATTATAGGATGACCAATATATATATATATATACAACTCTTAAAATAAATGAAAAAGTGGTATAAACCTCATGAGACTTGCATGTTTTCTCAAGTAAAATGAAATGACCATAACAATGAATATGAAATTAAAACATGAATATGGATGCTTACTAGTAACTTGATGAGGTTTATGGACAATGGATTTTTCCTAATCACTCAAGGTTTTTATTGCAAAACCTTAATAACAAGTGATACTAGAGTGTTAAAAACCTTGTCTTGAAAATTTTTATGATGATCCTCTTGGTCCCTTATGGTTGCCGGTTTGTGTAGAGAAGAGAGGAAGCAAATGGTTTACACTTTGGATATTATAAATTGTATGTGTTAAGTTTTGATGAGTATAATACATTTAATATAAGATATTTGCAAACTTCTGTTAGGAATTAGAAAATTCCATAGTGAAGAGTCGGTCACCCCAAATGTTATCTAGCTTAAGTTAGCTCGTAGACTTGTCGTTATTTACGTTATTAAGTTGTTTATTAGTTAGTTTGTAGCGTAGTTTAGTTTAGAGCAACACCGTGGAGGAAGGACGGGTCTTTACCCACTGTATCCCTGATCCACAGGCCGATAGGAGGTCGTGTATTTGTAAGTATAAATACCCCTTCCATCCATGGAAGGGGTGGTGCTTTTCAATCTAATATTTCCATACTTTTGTAAACCTCTAGCAAGAACACCCTTTCTCTCTCTACTAACTCTCTAACTATGGCAATCATGTATTTCCATCATCCAAGACCACCCGAATCATCAACACAATAATATTTGGATCCTAACAATTGGTATCAGAGCCAGGTTATTGTGTTATCTTTGATTTGTGTGGTTTCGTACCATGGTTGCTTGTTTTTATTGATTTATTGTGGTTCGACACTCGTGTTTATGCTGTTTTTATTCATGTACTGTGGTCGGAATATATGTTTTTGCTGTTAACAGTTTTTGGTGTTATGGGTTTAGTGTATCCTTTGATTCGGTCAAAATATTACATCTGGTCATTATTTGTGTCTATGTCCATTTATTTGTTTTTGTCCAAACATGTTATCATATGTATGACTGTTACAAGTGGTCAAATGGTTTCTTTTTGTTGGTCAAACATGGGTCTAAATGGGTTCTTTCTGGTCAGTTTCAAGTGGTCAAAACATATGCTGTCTTCAGTTTTTTCTGGGTTAGTCTTCATAGCGAGTTGGTCATATGTTTCTTGCTAGCGACTTGTCTAAGTTTCATGTCCAGATTCAATGAATGTAACGGTAGCAACTTGGATATTCGTTGACTTTCTTGAAAGTCAATAGCGAGTTATGTATAAAAAGCTAAGTAGCGACTTGATAATGAAAAAGAACTAGCGACTTATACTTATAAGTTAGCGACTTGGCTAGCAACTTGGCTTAGCGATATGGCTAGCGACTTGGCTTAGCGAATTGGCTTAGCGAATTGGCTAGCGACTTGGCTCATATATGAGACCTAGCGACTTACACAGAAAGGATGAAGAAGAAGATCTTAAGACTTGAAAGACCGTGACAACTACAATACAACTAGACCTCGACCACAAACAACCATAACAATTACCAGTTAACATACTCAATTCGGACCTCAGTTTGTTTAACCATCACAGATCCAAATCACAACCTAAACGAATCAAAACCAAACCATCTCAGAGTCTACCCATGAATGCTACTTTTAACTATCTCAGTTAACTTCTGGTTCTACCCATCATCAGCCAACCCAAACAAAGTTCAAAACCACTCTAACCAACAATTCGTTAATTAAAAAAAAATATTAATAACGAATGATCTCAGATGTTTCGAGGTTATATCTCAAAGCACATCAAAGGCTCAAAACCCACGAACACTCTCATCACAGATCCATAAATCAAATGAAAACCGAAAAGATTGTTACCTTTAGACTCTTGGTTCGTTCCTGACTCTATCTCAAACGGAATCATATGATAATGTTCGAAGCAATTAAAGAAAGAACAAAACCATAAGTGACTTTGTCTTCTCTTCATGTTCGGTTATAAGTAACTACAAATGGATGCTTTTGAGATCTCAGATTTGTTCATCATATTTTTTAAGTGACATCAAAGGCCACACACATGAGATAAACAAATCTCTTCATTGATCTAAATGGGTGATTATATACGAAGTAAACAAATGTGTTTAACAATCATGTTAAATCATTCGTTTGGCTCGTTTTAATCTATACATGAATGTAATCAAGATAAAACCTACCTGTGAACACTTGCATGTTGTTGAGGCTATCTCTGTGGCGAATCGTTGACTCTCAAGCCAACCCTGTGGCTAGGTCACGACAATCGAATGTACACCCAAGTCATGTGCTATGATTGTTGTGAATACTTGGTGTGATTTATCTGTTTGGTGTGTGTGTTCTTTGTGAAACGTTTAGATGGAGGAGGGAGGCAGAGAATGATGGAGGCGGATGAGTGATTAGGGTTTGGTTGTTTACTGATTATTAGGGAGGCGTTATCTTGAGGAGTTGTTTTTTTAGGGTATATTGTGTGGTGAAGCTTTTTATACCCAAACGTTTAGGGCAGTCTTCTTATGCACGGGATAATATCTTGCTCAATGTATGGGTATTGGGCTTGACATATGTTGTGGGTCGTATGATTATGATATGGTTTGAAAGGGTTGTTGGCCTCGTTAATAATCTCTAATGTATTGGGCCTTATGTTAACGAGTACGTATGTAGGATTTGGGACTCAATTTTATCACCGAGTATGAATGGCAATACGTTGATATTGATTTGGGCCTTGATGCATAATGATGCATAATAACTTATTTCTGCCATAAGATTTGGATTTAGGCCAATTTCATAATTTCTGTTATGAGCTATTTATGTGATTGAATGGGTTATAAGATTTTAGTAATTTATTTCGGATGGACTATCAATATCTGATGTGCTAATCTTAAGTGGGCTTGAATTGATATCCGATGAGCGATTGGTGTTATTGTGAACCGAGTAAGTTAAATTGGATTGGGCACATGTTTTGAACCAGACCAAGAATAACTGATTACTTGAGCAAATTGTAGAGATGAGATTTTATGAGATTTGAATTTTGCGAGATTTGGACTTAATGAGATTTGTTGATAAAACTTGGTATGATGATGAGGTTTGATGATGAGATTTGAGACTCGATGAGAGTTGACTATGAGATTTGTGTTATGTGACTCAATGATGAGATTCAATGGGTTATGAGATTTGGTACTTTGGTGTACACATTTTCACAGATAATATTTCGTCACGGATTGAATTACTATTTGAACAAATTTGACTACGGGGTTGTTTGGACGGTATTTCTTATTTGGATTTGAAGTGAGGTTTTTCGGACGCGTTTACTTATTTCATCTTCTTTCTTTCTACCATTCCGCGAAGATGACTTGCTTGGGCATTTATAGAGTGTGATAAAGACTTGGCTATTTAGGTACGGTTGTGATTCTTTCTCAGTTTACCCACAACGTAACTATCACTTCGGTGTCTCACACAGTTGAGGATATGTCAAGAGATTTTGTACATTGGGTACACCGTTTCTTCTTCACAAGGATTAGTGCAAGCTTAAGTAACAAATCCGGGGAATTCTACTTCATGATCAAGTTTGGTATATCGGGTTTACTTCTCCATGTGGTCACTACAATAGCCGACAGAATGCGTGAATGATGTGTTTATCAAAGTGTTGTTTGGATGATTGATGATTTTGCTGATGATGGATAATGAACCGCTGATGAACCGCTGCATATTCCCCTAAAACATATATTCACTGAAACCAAAGTGGTCATACCTCATTCAAACTGACATTGTATACGGTTTTGTCTTGATTTTGTAAAATCCCGCGAAAGAAACTATTTCTCGGTTTAAATCATAGACTTGTAAAATCCCGTGATAATGGAAACATCCTGGTAAAAGTAATGTGCATTTCCGGATCTATCTTGCGGTTTATTCTTGGTTCTTGTAAAATCCCGCGAAAGAAACTATTTCTCGGTTTAAAACTATAGAATTGTAAAATCCCGTGATGATGGAACCATCTTGGAGAAAGGAAAGCGTATTTCGGGGTCTTCTGATGCTGGTGTTACGGTTTCTGCTTCGAAGAAGGGATAAAAGAGTGTGCTTCATAAATTGGATGTGTGTTTGGATATTCGTCATGGCAGTTTGGTTATTACAAGGTTTTACGGGGTTATGTGCTTTTAACCATGGTCGGGATGAAACCATTATCAAAGTTCATTTAAATATCAAAGAAGGCTAGATTTGAGAAATTCAGAAGATGTGACAACGGCGTTAATTCAGTATTATTTATTTGAGGTTGAAATGAAATATCACGGGTGAGTGTACTTAGTATCTGAAGGTATCGGGGATGGATGGATGATGATTCTTCAAGATCCTTGTTCAAGCTTATCATTAAAAATGAAGACTTGGAAATCTAGTTATTGTTGGGAGACTTTTACCTTTTCTCTTACCACTTGGGGGAATTGGGCTCTCATCACCTCAAAATAACTATCACTTTAAGGAGTTACGTTGTAGTGCTCAGTGTCACATTCAATTGTGGATTTTCAAGAGGTAATGTACGTCTATTACTTGATGGTTGGTTGGTTGAAGAGTATATAGTACTTAAGAGATTCAATGGAGCACGAATTCTCGGCACCGCTCTTTGTTACATATGTGCAAGTTTAAGTCACGAGTTCGGGTTAGTTTACTTCAGGGTCAAATTCATCATATTGGGTTTTCTCCATCAGTTGTCACGACAAAGAGCCTACTGAATGATAATGGGGTTGATTACATGTTTTGCTAAGAGAGCTGAAAAGAGAGAGATTATGACGTTTGAACACAACAGTTCAAGCCTCGTACTCTAAAGAAAAGAAAAGTGTACGTTTCAGTGCGCTTTATCTTCCAAAGAAGAGAAATCTTCTTATGACGTTTGAATACTTCAGTTCAAACCTCGTTCTCTAAAGAAAAGAAAAGTGTACGTTTCAGTGCGCTTTATCTTCGAAAGAAGAGAAATCTTCTTATGACGTTTGAACACAACAGTTCAAGCCTCGTTCTCCAAAGAAAAGAAAAGTGTACGTGTCAGTGCACTTTATCTTCTGAAGAAGAGAAATCTTCTAGTTAATGACCATTCTCATCAACATGCTTCATACTTTTTCCATGCGCTTCAGTCATCAAGTGAACCGGGCTACTCTTGATTGTTTTCTGATTCCACTTTCTCAACTATAATGACGATGGCGACATCCTGTGCTAATTTTGCGGGGGAGAAGTGTGAATAGACTACATTTGGATAATGTTCACTCGTTTAGTCAAGAATGGCATCTCCGTATGCAATTCTTGAGGGGGAGAAGAAGTGTGAATTTTTTGCATTGTTGATTGATATTTGTGAATATAAATGGTCATACGGCTCTAAACTCATGTAAGAACCGAGCCTCTTCTTATCGGGTCATCTTCACATGGAGTTTTTCTCTGCTAAGAGCCGTTGGTTGACATCTTCACTCGGATTGATGAGTTTATCGATAAAGTGCTTCCGGTTAATGCTTCACGTATACATCAACATGATGATTCCGAACAATCTATCTGTTCTTGTTTGATGTGATTGGTAGTTTGGTGTTACCATCTTATGTGTTCGTTGCGGCCTGATTGCTAATTTCCTTGATGAACATCTTTCTGTTCTTGTTTGATTGGGAGGGATTTTAGCTAAGGGGATATGCAAGATGTAAGTTAATTGGGATGCTTTTTGGTGAGATGCTTTTTGGTGTGAGTTGAAGATGTTATTTATCTATTCCCCAACTGGACAATATTGAAGAAGGTCGAGTCTACAGTCTGTTCTACATTTTTCTGCTGCATGTTAGAAGACTAAAGACATGTTGCATTTGATTATCCAAAGACTTCTTCATATCCCGGGCATTGTCAGTTTAGGGAAGAGCACTAATTGGGGGAAAGTGATATGTCAGATTTAATTCCCAATTAGATTTGCTCACAATGTACTTCAGCAAGTTGATTCCCACAAGAGTTCAAGTGTTCTTCTAAACAAATTTCTAGTATACGGGCTTACAATGAGTTGCTGATTCTGAAGTGTCAAAACCAGCAAGGAGAAAGGAGACTCACATATAAACACAAAGCGAGTAAACCTGATGAACTTAATTCTTCTAAGTGATTGAAGATATCCCGGGAAGACAAATGTTATTACCGCAGAGAAACTCAAGGTTTGACTCATGACGAGTAAACTTGATGAACTTAACTTTTCTAAGTGATTGAAGATATCCCGGTAAAACAAATGTCATGACCGCAGAGAAACTCAAGGTTTTACTCATGAAGGCTTTTGTGTTATTATTCCAACGACGTGGGGGAAGAGATGGAAGAGTTAGTTTCTGAAGATGAAAGAGGTACACAAGTGTGTGATGTTTTTGATTGTATCACAATCATCAGGGGATAGAGATTGTGTACATTGGGGATGCTCAGCTGTTTTACCTGAGGGCTTAATCTGTGATTCAGAGATATAATCACTTATTCCGGTGTTGACATCCGCATAGATTGTCACCCGCAGAGATAATCAGTGATTCGGCCTGCTTCTTCAATGTTATCGGTTATTCTCTCTTTGGGCATTCGGGTACTTCGGGTTCTTGAGCTTCATACACTTTCTTCAGGGGAGAGAAAAGTATACATCGGGGTTATTCTTTGGCTATTGGACTTAATCTGCTACTTCGATGGTATAAGTTTCTTTGTCTTCGGGTATGTGTATTCGGGTTCGTGAGCTCTAGTCTAAGAGATTGACTGCATCAATTCAACTACGTGGGGGAAGTGTTCTCTTGACACCTTTTTGGAATGGATCGCTTCAGACTTCAGTGGGAAAAAGAAATTTGAGAAGATTATTTATACGTGGGATGATACGTTGCTGTTGTTCTATTGGATGATATAGCCTCGAACGAAGAATCACGGTGATTATTCTTAAAAGGAGTAGCTGGATCAATGATAATGGTGTGCTTCTTTGTGCACCTGGCTAAAGCAAGCTTGAAATAGAGCTTCGAATCTGCTCAACATAAGGATTTTCGGTTTGGGGGGAAGCTGCCAAAGTCTCTCTTTCTCAAAGGCTCATGTTCCATCTTCTATTCTGGAGCCTCAGAAGCTTTGGTGGTGGAAGTTTAAGAGATGACGAATTCTATCTTCTACGACGTGCTGCTCGATATCCTTATCTCGGTACTCGTATCATCATCTTCTTATACTATATCATCTACTCTATCTTTGTATATATTTATCAGAAAACAAAATACAAAAATATAAAACCAACAAAAAGAAAATAGAAAAATATAAAACCAACAAATCAAAATAGAAAAGTATAAAATTTTCAAAAACCCATAAAAATCAGAAAATTTGAAAAAAGACCAAAAATATGTTTTCATAGACATGTCTTCTGGTATCGATAACATCTATGGTCTTAGAAATGTCGTTCAATAATGGCATGGGACCATAGATGAAGTTCGAGCAGAAGGTGTAAATATTCTTTTCAAAACATGTCAAAAACTATGGCTTACAGTTATTTCAGACTGTAACCCGTGCTTCAAATGATGGCTTGCAGTTATTTCAGACTGTAACCCGCGCTTTAACTGTGGCTTGCTATTATTTCAGATAGCAACCCGCTCTTTAAAGGAATGAAAGTGTTGCGCTAAACAATTCTTCAAATATTTCGTGCACTTATCCTAAAACAATTTGAGGAAAGTATGTCGAAGGACTGCTGTTCCTACACAAATGTTTTTCCGTCTAAAATTCTTCAGAAAAATATTTGTTGTTTTCAAAAATGGTGGAAAATGAGTTGCTTTAAAAACAATCAGATTCAGAGTTTTTGTAAAATTGAAAACTCAATCAATGACTTCAGCGCTTTTAAACTTTTCATAAAATGAGTCATGGATTGAGGGGGATAATGTTTTTCAAATCTACATCATCTAACGGGCTTTCTTAATTATCCTAATATGCTTAATTAAAAATGATGTTAACCTATGTTGAAGGACTAGGTGCCTAGGATATGATTGCTAGGATTAGATGATTAGAGTTTGATGAACACATTATTCTCATACATTTATATGATCTGATTGATATGTTACATTGACTTTTATTAGTCGATTGCTGTTTGGGTGATGTCGACCACCATATATTTGTATGTGTGTTCACTAACGTATGCAGGTATATTGGTATAAAAGAATGTTCCCGATCCGGATCCCACAATTGAAGATGATTGGATGCCGAAAGGAAAGGGTAACTATATCTTGGGTTGACAAATGAAGAAACGGAGCTTAATTGGACTTCTATGGAGAGTTGGCATAAATGCAACGTAAGAGGTCTTACTGCATCAGCAGATGGTTTTCTTCTAAGTGATTGAAGAAACGGAGCTTAATTTGACCTCAGTTGGCATTCAAAATGCAACGTAAGAAGAAGTCTCACTGCATATGCAGACGGTTTTTCTTCCAAACCCTACAGCAACAACAACGGAAGCTTCTCAACCACTAACATATCTTTGTGTAGGATAATCGTGATGATACCATTTTTCTAAAAACTTTGAAAAATATTGTTTTTGAAAATGGAAAAATATTGTTTTGAAAATATATTGGACTAAATTTTGAAAATCACCGGACTTCATTTTATCAAAATTTAAGTCACTCAATTATCGACTTCGGTCATCGATTGAGGGGGAGAGTGATTTAATTTAAAATATTTTCAAACAATATATCTTCAAAAGAGTCCGTTTGTACGAAATTATGTGGTGATCTAAAGATTTAATGTTATGTCATGGTATGATTTTTTCTTTTGAATCAAGGTCTTTCAAAATGAATTTTTTCTGTTCTTGTTTGATTGTGAAATTGTTTTGTTTTACTCAAAAGATCTCTTAAAAACAATCATATCTGACACTAACAATCTTTAATGTCTAAATCTGTTCCTTACTAATCATTTTTCAAAATTAAATTTTGCCACGTCTTTCCCTAAAACTTTTATAAATGATTTAAATCAATTGGGATCACAAATCTCAAAAGGTTTGAAATTTTGATCGGGGTAGAGATCGTGATTTAAATCTCAAATCTGTTTTTATGGAATTGGTTTTAGTCCTTCAAAGGCACTCCTGCCTCCATGTGCCAAACGATTTCTAATACACAATGCACATGTTGAGGAGGAGGATTTATCCAAAAACCAGATGAGTATTTAAACAAGGCCACATATTCTCCCATGTTTTCTAAACCGTATTAAATCACTTGGGATCCAAAATCTCAAAGGGTTTGATATTTTTGATCGGGGGAGAATTTGTGATTTAATAATGAAATTTGATAAAAGGTGATCGTTATTGATTCAATTGTGCAGGCTGCTCTCTCATATGTGCTAAACGCTTTCGAATCTTGAAGCACATATTGAGGGGGAGCATTTTAAAGGAAAATAAACTATCGAGGTACAAAAGCTTTTATGTTTTAACATAAAGTACCTTGATTGAGTTTTCAAATGGAGTTTTCAAATGGTTTCTTAAATGGCTTTTTGTGATCGTGGATGTGCTTCAAAAGAACTCTTGCCTCAATGTGATAAAAATGATTTCAAATATCCTATGCACATATTGAGGGGGAGAATTTTACCATGAAAATCAAATGGCTTTTTCGTATGAAAATTGTGATCAAAGAAAATATTTCAAAGTCCTCTTGCGTCCTTGTGCTAAACAATTTCTAAATCATACGCACATGTTGAGGGGGAGGTTTTCTAAATGATCAAAACTATTAAGGTACAAAATGCTTTGATCTCGTATCACAAGTACCTTGATTGTTTTTCCAAATGATTTTTCAATTGGTTTCATGAAGGAAAGAACAATACCAAAAGACCGACCAATTTACTTTATGCATGGAGTTATAAGGATGGTTAGGTTAGGTATTCGTTCCCACGATCCGCCAGAACCGGAGGGATCTACCCAGGGACAATCCACTAGATAGTGTAGAGTCCTTAGGTATATTGAAAAAAAAAGGAGAAAAGTGAGGAATGGGAAGAGTGCAGACTGAGACTGAGCTAGTACTGGAATAAACCCAACAAGTTTCTAGTTATGAAGTCTCGGTAAGCACTGAAGGGGTTGAAGAATGAAAAAGAAATGAATGTGAAAAAGGGTGAAAAGAAATAGCCCTCCATCAATTCAACCTTAGGGCAGAAACCGGGTTCAATACATATGCTACTGGTTGTTACTAAGGTAACACTGTTATTGAAGACAAGACGTCATGGACCCAGTGACGCACTGCACTAAACTTCCCAAACCACTCAAGTTCCTCTTAAAAGGGCTTGTTTCATTCTCACGGGGAACCGACATTATCTATCGACTTTCTCTTAGAGATTGTTGATATTGAAGAAGGAGACCCTCTCCCTAGTCTCCGGCACAGGAACCAAATATGCACTATTGAGTCTAGAGCCAAGAGATCATCCACAATATCTCATTAGGACACTAAATTATTGAAGACTTGCTGTTTCACACAATGTGGAAAGTAAGTATATATTAAGAGTCCTACGCATTATCCTTGTGGTATTGCCAGAACATCTGAGTGGTATGTAAAAGTATTCACGATGAAGATGGAAATCCTTCTAGAGCCAACATCAAACAAGCTCTTGGTGGGTGACATGTGAGATCTTCTCGTAAGATCAAACTTGTGACAACTGGATAGAAACGATGGGGCGATTCAGTCTTGAATCAACCTTGGTCCAGGAATGGAATTGACGAATACTTTTGGAAAAACCGTTCGATGTGAAAATCTTCTTTTCTCTAGCACGTCGAATGTGTACTTATGTTTTCAAAATTCAAAAAGTATCTCTGATTGAAAAATACTTTTAGAAAAACCGTTCGATGTGCGAATCTCTTCTTTTCACTAGCACGTCGAATGTGTACTCATTCTCTAATACAAAAAGTATTTTGTTTGAAAATTGATCTTTCTCATAAAACCTTCGTTGTATTGCAAAACTCTTTCTTCAAGCAATACGCGATTGTTTTCAAATCATTTTCATCAATCAGTGAATCTCAATTCGTTGGTTCACTCACTCCGTGTTGTCTTCTTTGAGACGTTCGGGTTTGAGAACAGCTAGAACATTTGCGAAACCTGTCAAGGAGATTCTTAGGAATCCTACCTGATCACAGGCATTACTTATACTGATCAACGGGGAACCGTGGGCCGTGTACCTCAATTCAGCGAAAGTGATCAAAGACACTTTCGTGTGTTTTATTGCTAACTATTGTTTGCAGGTACATTTGGACGGTTGCAGCTGATCAGAATTGAGGAGTCAATCCAAAGCCGCATGCTCACAGCATCCACTTAATTTGAAGAAATCATGATAGGTGCATATCTACATAACCGGCTCGATATTTCATATTATGTTTATGCTTCGCTGCTGCAAATATCATGAACCATAAGGCTTCGCTACTCGATGGAAAGATGTCATGATTCAAAAGTGTGAGCATGTCGGTCCGAATGTCACAACATCACATGAAGGCAACACAACTATGGATGATCCAGAGAGATTTGTTGTGGCTGATGATCTCAAAATATGCTCGAAGATCATCAAGATGTGGATCAGTTCAAAGACCTCCACTTAAAGTACAAAACTATGCGGACTTTGAAGAATCGCTACAAAAGCACAAAGATTGCGAAAATGAAGAATTCATGTCTACGAGCTCAAGAACAAAGTCAAGAATAGAATGCTAGGATTTGAAATGTAAAACATGGGGTGACCTCCCTTAGGGGGAGATTGTTAGGAATTAGAAAATTCCATAGTGAAGAGTCGGTCACCCCAAATGTTATCTAGCTTAAGTTAGCTCGTAGACTTGTCGTTATTTACGTTATTAAGTTGTTTATTAGTTAGTTTGTAGCGTAGTTTAGTTTAGAGCAACACCGTGGAGGAAGGACGGGTCTTTACCCACTGTATCCCTGATCCACAGGCCGATAGGAGGTCGTGTATTTGTAAGTATAAATACCCCTTCCATCCATGGAAGGGGTGGTGCTTTTCAATCTAATATTTCCATACTTTTGTAAACCTCTAGCAAGAACACCATTTCTCTCTCTACTAACTCTCTAACTATGGCAATCATGTATTTCCATCATCCAAGACCACCCGAATCATCAATACAATAATATTTGGATCCTAACAACTTCAAATGACTCACCCCCCTTGAGTTGGCAGGGGGGGGGGGCTAGTCACTACTTTGATATATATTTTTTTTTATTTTGTTTAAGTGTAGTAACATGTAAGTAAATTGAAGACTTGTGGTAAGTTAAATACACATTTGAGTATTTAGGGTAGCGTTAGATAAAAATAACTTTTAACGGGTCAAGATAAAATATATTGAGGTCATAAAAATTATAAAAATACATTTCTTACATGAGTTGAGTGAAATAAATATTTATCGTGTAGTTTTTAAGAAAACCGTCGTAATTATATAAATATAACAATTTATATACGAAATAAATTTAAAACACCGGGTAAATTAATAATATAATTTTTATAGTCTTAAAATGAGTATAAAAATATATTAGGAATATTTTTGGATGTGTCGGATCAAATGTTCAAAATAAATGTTTACGCGATAGCGTTTATTTAATAGGAAAATAAACGTTTTAAATGAAAAAAATGCAAAACCATGCATAAACTAATATGATGATAATGATGCCAATGAAATGTAGACTAAACCTAGCCTATATGAAATGCCCTTGATGAAATGTTCATGAATTCACAGCTAAACCAATATGGTTACGTGAATTTAATACGCGTAAATATAGTTTACGATAAATGATAAATGATGAAGCATGAGTAATGTTTTGAAATATGACCTGAAAATACGAGTTGTCACATACGGCTAGAAAAAGATTCATCAAGTGCTTGTAAATATGTAATAATAGTATTAAAATTAGCAAATGAATGATCTATAGTTTCCTCATCCGATATTGAAAATTGTTCATATTGCTGAACAAATAAATGAATTTTATTATTTTTAACTTGTTGATTACCTTGATGAGTTACAACTAAAGAATTCCAAATTTCTTTAGAGGTTTTAAGCACATAAATTCTTTCGAATTCCTTTTTGGGTAAAGCATTATACAAAACCATTTTAGCTTCACCATTTTTAGAAAGCTTTTTCTTCAATTCATCACTTAGTTTATCATGAGGTATGTTAACTAAATTTCCTTTATCATCTTTTGAGGTAGCCTCAAAATCGCCTTCAACAATAATGTACCAAAGATCAATATCTTTAGACTTCACATACATTTCGAATCTATTTTTCCAATATATAAAACCATTAGTTTCAAGTAGTGGTGGCCGTTGCATAGATTTCCCTTCTTTGTAATTTTCAGAACCCATAGTGATCGAAAACTTTTTAAAATACGGTTTACTTTAAAACTTTTATAAACTTAGCTCTTGATGCCAATTGTGGACAACTAGAAGGGGGGGGGGGTTGAATAGTTTTGCTGATTTTAAGTTAGTTTCAAAAACTTTAGATTCGATATTATGTGAAATTGTATGGATGTTGAGAAAGTATTGATCTAATGATAAAGCAAGTAAATAAAGTAAAGCAAGGGATAGAAATGACACAACCGATTTATAGTGGTTCGGCTACAAGGACACCTTCCTTGCCCTACTCCACTCCCCGGGTCACCTACTCGAGAGTTCAAGCACTATGTCAACAAACTCCTTCAAATTGCCGGAGAATCCTTCACAACGTTGCTTACACCTTTTTCCGGTACAAAGCTAAATAACGAGTCTATAACATGGTGGACCAAACCAACACGAATATTACACAACAAATATGTGAAATATCAAATACAAGATCTTCGCTACAGAAATCTTGCGGAAGAACAAATCAATCAAGGACCCCTTGCTTGGATGACTTGTAGAATGCTCGTGATCTCCCCTTATAGAAGGACCTATATGAGAATCACTAAAGAAAGAAAGAAATAAGTACTCTCTAGATCAAGTGATCTTTTGTTAGAAGAGAATGAGAGTATATGAGAGAATTAGTAAGAAGAGAGGTGAGTTAGATCGATGAAATGCCTCTCTATTTATAGGCAAATTCTGCCACTGTTCCTCGGATCCCACAGATCCCTCCCACAAGGGATCCGTCTAGTGTAATCCTAGGGATCCGTGGGACACTCCTCTTTGCCCATGGGTTTTTTGGTTATGGGTCATGGGTTATGGGTTGGTCCATGGGTATTCTTTTAGATTCAATGTATCTAATGACTACATTGTATCTAGTCTTGTGGGTATGGGTCAATACCATGGGTTATGGATATGATTCATGGGTTGTGATTTTTACCCATCCTAATAAACTATTACAACAAATGATTAATTCCAACATTTTTGTATTAGATGGCTATATGTAAATGCTTTACAAAAATAACATGTATCCTTTTAATTGTACTTAAGATAACATTATATTTTTTATCAACAAAACACAAAGTGATCGCAAAATATTAATAAATGTTTTTACGGTTTATTTGTATTAACAGAAGTGAACCTAATCGTTGTAGTGTAGTATTAGGGTAGGCCTCGAGATTGTTATCGTTCTTCAGGGGAATAGGAATTCTAGTGAGAAATTACTACGCTAAAGTTGGGGTTGCGGAAGATTATTTTATATTTTTTTTCGTGTTTTTTAGAAAATTGAAAAGTACGATCTCGAGATATTGGATTTGGGGGGTGGTACTTCTACCTATTACTCTACTATCTAATTATCTAATTAACTAAGCTAAGGGGTAGTCTATGTCTATTGCTGTATGCTCGTATGATGATTAAAAATGTGTCTACCTAGATACTATTACTCCCTAGTTATCTTTTATTGATGGTTGAATTGTCACATCTTTATTCTTAACGCGTTGTGTCTTCTAAGGTCGTAGGGTATGCTTTTCTCCCTAACTCTTTGAGAATACCTTAAGTTTATTGCCTACAAAATCTCTAGGATTCATAAACTAACTCTAACGTTATCTTTGGATTTTTAGCCTATAATTACTCTAGGTGATCATAAACTAAGGTTCACAAAGATTACTCAAGCATTAAAACACAACGATGACCTATTGCAATCCTAAGCCAATTACAATTAAGATAAGAGACAACCAATCAATAATTAATAACTAGGTTTCATGGATCTAGGCAAACACACAAGTAAATTAGGTGGACATGGTAAACATGCAAGCATACACACATACAATCGAAGACATAATGAAATCAATAAAGTAAATAAATTATCTTGATGTACAATAGGGTATGAGAACCCTAAGATATTTCCCAAGACAAACTAAAATCGTTTTAGGTTTTTACTCCACAAATCTCCCCATTTAAAAGTCTGAAAATTGAATTCTATATATAGAGTTACAACTGCGATGGTGTCACCTTTTAATTGTGACGCCGTCGGATCACCATCATTAGGGTTTCGTCTTGACCAAGTCAACTTTCGGACGGCGTCACGTTGTGGTTGTGACGCCGTCAGCTTCAACTTCTGACGCCGTCTGAATCTGGATCTAGGTCGTCTGAAGGAAAAGGTCTTCGTGACGCCCTACACTTTAAATCCTGACGCCGTCAGGTGTAAAATAGCAATTTTACTTTTGAGCCGTCGCAATTATAGGGACGGCGTCGCACTTTGTTTGTGACGCCGTCGGGTGCACTTCCAGGAGCTTGAGTGTCTTGATCTTGACTTTAGCCATTTTATGCACATATTCACGCCTATTCGTCCAAATAAGCATCATTCCAGCATTTTGCCTTCAAGAGACCTAAAAGGTGAAAAGGAATGAAATTAAGCAGTAATGGATATAAAAGTGGTCCATTAAGGGCTTAAATGACCCCTCAAAAGTGTACCTTTTAAATCCTTATCAAATATCCCTACACTTGGTATTTCCTTGTCCTTAAGCAAATGTGCTTTTGGCCAATCAATTTTTAAGTTAGGGGGTATGAAGGATTGGTTTAGAACAATTCACAACAAGTATAAGCCCCGCAAAAGTCATAACAAGCATGGAAATTATATACTAGCACCTCACAAGTAGTGTTTGGATACTCTCATCTCTCGGGTGTATATGAAATATTTCAAATTGGAAATGGAAGATAAACACTCATTAACCGGTCCTAGTACATAGATTACCATAGGCTTGAGACTAGATCAAACCTCCACCGCTTTGGCGTAAGTACCTAGGAAAGCTATCTAAGAGGTCTTTTAAAGGGTTGTAATGTTAGGCTTACAGTAAGGAAACAAAGGGTTTGGTTGGATAGGCGATTTAGTAGCGGTAAGTAAAAAATCTTTATGTTACAAGCATGAGAAGAATGGCATTGCTAAGCCAAGAATCGACTCTCTAAACTCTAGATAACTTGAAACAAAAAAACATAAATATAAAGATAGATGGAGGATGGTAGCACGTATTTTTTTTTTTCATTTTTTTTTCATACACTTTTACTCTACCATCCTCCACGATAACATCAAAATATAAGAGATTTATGGGCACATCCCTACACTTGAGTGTTTATTATCTTAACACTAATTTGACCAGAATTGAAAAGATCAAAACACTTGTAGTACATTATTACGTAAATAAATGGACGTTCTTTCCCGTCACTCCATAAAATTTAACTTTACCCATGAGTCCTAATCGTCCCAAAACTGTGTACAAAGGATATGTCTCGACTTAGAACTTATGCAAGTAACTAGATAATTGAATTAAGGGTTTAGTATGATAACAATAATGCTCTAAAAGTGAGTGCATACAAGGTAGGCTAAGGCGATTTGGGTGTACAGTTGGGGGTAGATTGTAAACAATGCTCTTCATTGATATTCTGGAAAACCGAAACATCACGAGAACTGCAAAAAGGATAGGCTCTAAGGGGTTAACAAGGGGTATCGTGTTCTAAAGATGAGTACAATGCAAGGGTGTGGGGGAATTACTCAACCGATGTGGAAGAAGTAATTATAATACGGGTATCAAACAAGGGTTATCCCAACGCTTCTTATCATTTAGTTTTTCCTAACTACACTGGTGTAGTCTCACTAGCGATCTCGGGATGCATCACAAAACAAGTTCTATAATCTATTATACTAGCGGTACACTCTCGAAGCATTAAAGGTGAATGCTTTAATTCCTACAAATCTAGGGGCGAACCTCACATTTTTAGGGTGGAATTTGAGTGGTAAAGGGTTTTGTGCTAGTCATATAACTTCCAATCCATGAGATGCTTTATTAAGACTAATGGCCCACTCCTACATGTCATGAAAAATTTTAAATTTGGTGCGAAAATTACCCTAACCGATATTTCTCAAGGTTTATTACACAAATGAAATTGGACAAGACAAATAATCAAAGATAAGCATAGTTTCAAAGTTCCCGTTTTATTCTCCCTCCCTACACTTAAACTGAACATTATTCCCAATGTTCCCCGAAAGTATCAAAGTTATGATAACGGAAGGTAATAAAAAGAGAAAGAAACTAATACTCCCCTGATTAGCTCGGTAGGATCCGTGTGAAGTAGCGGTTAAATTCTTCTTCAACAAGAATGTATGCGTGAAAAGCTCATCCAATCTTATGTATCTTCTTCTTGATAAATAAAACCTGCACACTTTAAGAAAATTGACGAAACCTTTGTGTAAAATTGGCGGTAAAACTATATATGACTCTACTAAACTAGGATATAATGCTTGTGGAATGGATGTTTACAGGTTTTCTGGAAAATTATGACCTGAGAAATTCCAAAAATTTATAAGTAGCACAAAAAACGAGAGAAAGTTAGATAAGTGGTTTATGCTCCTCCTTACGCCGTCAGGTAGCGAGTCTGACGCCGTCAGGTTATCCTGACAGAAACTGGTCTGCAGCATTTTTCTGGAAAATTTCTGGAAAAATTACATCTTTAGAACCTGAAAAAATTCCTGCAAAACATCCATTATGACTGGATACAAGCATTTGACTCTAACAAACACACATATATATCATTTTCAATAATCGTAATTCTCATGTTCACGTTCTTTAAAAAAACGTGTGTAATCTTCCCTACACTTATCCTTTTTGTAAAATACTTTTATATGTAATTAAGATGAGGTTAAAGACAAAATAAAGCATTTTCACAAATTCAAACATGAGAATAAACAATCAATGAAAAGATATATGACACACAAACAAGCAAACAATTAAGCATTGGTTGCCTCCCACAAAGCGCTTTTCTTTATTTATGAGTCTTGTAGCTAGACTCGAAGTCGTGCCCCTACATGGTGTCGTTTTTCATCCTCAATGAAAACTCTATCATATTGACAAAATTTTCATCTACTCTATATCTAGGCCCTAGGGTCAAGCAATCCTTATAGTAAAGTCTCCTTTTCTCCCACATGAAGTTCAAACCTTTTTCAACATCTTCTTCGCTTTTTTTCCTGAAAAGCTCTAATGTTGTCTTGCTTATAAAGGGATAAAGGCCATATCCATTCATTTTCCAAGGCATCCTACAAGTGATCTCATCGTTCCCTTCCATAAACCTAACCGTTCCTTCGTATTTGTTATACCTCATTTTAGACTTTTCAACAAACGGTTTTCCTAGCACAACTTGGGACAAGCTATAGTCAATGACACATCCTATGTCTTCTAGGACCACAAAATCAACTAAGTAGGTGAAATTTCCTATAAAGACGTGTACATCCTTGACTCTTCCCACAAAATTGCAAACCCCTCCCGGATACTTAGGGTCTCTCCTAATCTTAAGTCGCTTATTCATAATGTCATTGTAAACAGCTGATGACATCACATTAATGGGAGATTCTGTATCTATGTAGGCATGCTCGACATTCCTATATCCAATCATACAAGGGATTTTGATGTTCCAAGGATTTCCTCTCCTAATCTTTGGGCATATCCTAATTATGGGTGATCGAAAATTGTCGATTATGTATTGGTGGTAAGTAACCTATTCCTTAGTGGGGTAAAGATTGAAGTAAGAACTATCCTCCTCATTAACATTTTTATTCATTAAAACATTGTCCGAATTACTGCTAATCATAGAGCCAACAACTAAGGCGCTAACCACTTTTTCAAGAACATCCCTAATTGTACTGTCAAATACCCTTTGTAAATCTTGAAGATCGTTGTTTCTACTCACATATCGGTTGCAGCGATTGTGTTGGTTAGTGGGTTGTGGTTTGAGTGAATGTGGTTTATTTGATGGTGGGTTATTGTTTGATGGGTTATCACTTTCCATGATGAAAAGTGATGAGATTACGAACAAAGGTCACGAAGAAGGGGGATAGACTACGAGAAAGCTAAAATTGAGAAAAAATCTTACTTGATAGGAATAAATCAAGGGAACCTAAATGAGGTGGAAATCTAACTAGCTATTCTATTCCCCGGCAGCGACACCAAAAACTTCATACGCGTACAACGCGCGTTCGGGGTCAAAGGAAACTTCCTTTTCTTCGAGCAAGTTTTTCAACCACCTAGGCAGTGAACCTAATCGTTGTAGTGTAGTATTAGGGTAAGCCTCGGGATTGATATCGTTCTCTAGGGGAATAGGAATGCTAGTGAGAAATTACTACGCTAAGGTTGGGGTTGAGGAAGATTATTTTTAATCTTTTTTATGTTTTTTTTTTGAAAATTGAAAGGTACGATCTCGGGGTATTGGATTTGGGGGGTGGTACTTCTACCGGTTACCCTACTATCTAATTATCTAATTAACTAAGCTAAAAGGGTAGTCTATGTCTATTGATGTGTGTTCGTATGATGATTAAAAATGTGTCTACCTAGATACTATTACTCCCTAGTTATCTTTTATTGATGGTTGAATTGTCACGTCCTTATTCTTAACGCGTTGTGTCTTCTAAGGTCGTAGGGTATGCTTTTCTCCCTAACTCTTTGAGAATACCTTAAGGTTATTGCCTACAAGATCTCTAGGATTCATAAACTAACTCTAAGGTTATCTTTGGATTTTTAGCCTACAATTACTCTAGGTGATCATAAACTAAGGTTCACAAAGATTACTCAAGCATTAAAAACACAACGATGGCCTATTGCAATCCTAAGCCACTTACAATTAAGATAAGAGACAACCAATCAATAATTAATAACTTGGTTTCATGGATCTAGGCAAACACACAAGTAAATTAGCCGGACATGGTAAACATGCAAGCATACACACATACAATCGAAGACATAATGAAATGAATGAAGTAAATAACTTATCTTGATGTAAAATAAGGTATGAAAACCCTAAGATACTGCCCAAAACAAACCAAAATCGTTTTAGGTTTTTACTCCACAAATCCCCCCCTTTAAAAGCCTGAAAATCGAATTCTACATATAGAGTTACAATTGCGACGGCGTCACCTTTTAATTGTGACGCCGTCGGATCACCGTCATTAGGGTTTTGTCTTGACCAAGTCAACTGTGGGACGGCGTCACGTTGTGGTTGTGACGCCGTCAGCTTCAACTTCTGACACCGTCTGAATCTGGATCTAGGCCGTCTGAGGAAAAAGGTCTTCGTGATGCCCTACTTTTCAAAGCCTGACGCTGTCAGGTGTAAAATAGTAATTTCACTTCTGAGCCATCGCAATTATAGGGACGGCGTCACTCCTTGTTTGTGACGCCGTCGGGTGCACTTCCAGCATCTTGAGTGTCTTGATCTTGATTTTAGCCATTTTTTTCACATATTCACGCCTTTTCGTCCAAATAAGCATCATTCTAGCATTTTGCCTTCAAAAGAACTAAAAAGTGAAAAGGAACGAAATTAAGCAGTAACGGATATAAAAGTGGTCGATTAAGGGCTTAAATGACCCCTCAAAAGTGTACCTTTAAATCCTTATCAATTGAACAAGTGAAATCATCACGATGTAGTTTATCCTCACTTCTCCCCCGTAAAAATTGCATATGATGTCGCCATTGCCAATTTTGATTGAGCAAGTGAAATAAGAATACATTAAATGGTAAATAGACCAACTTGAATAAGTGAAATCATCATGATGTAGTTTATTCACACTTCTCCCCCGCAAAAATTGCATCCGAAGTTGCCATTTTTGATTTAAACAAGTGATTAAGAATACGATCAACGGTAAGCTGATCCCTTGATGTAACATATTGGATTTCACAAACACACTAAACCATAAGATCAAATAGGCGTATAATGTGTTTTAGAGAGAGAAAGTTAGAGGTTTAGGGAACTTTAGTGAGAGAAAAAAAAATCTTATTATGAGCTCCAACTCTCTACCTTGGGAGGTAGAGAGTATTTATAGTACTTACATAAAGCGCCACCGACGCGTGGATCAGGGCATACAGTGGGTAAAGACCCGTCCCTCCTCCACGGTGTTACTTAACTAAATACTACTTAACATTAAATAACTACGACTACGAGCTTTCTAGCGATTACATATACTTGAGGTGACCGAGACTTTAACTACTGGATTTTCCAAATCCTAACAATCTCCCCTAAGGGAGGTCACCTCAAACATACATTTAAATTACATAGAAAACAAACAAATATATCATTGAGATTGTTCTTGGATTCTTGTTCTGTAGCTCGTAATCTTTGATTCTTCATTTTTGCATGTTTAGGATAATCTGAGTGGAGGTCTTTAACTGATCCACGTGATACTGAGTCTTGAGCCAGCTTTGAGATCATCAGCAAGAACACCATTTCTCTCTCTACTAACTCTCTAACTATGGCAATCATGTATTTCCATCATCCAAGACCACCCGAATGATCAATACAATAATATTTGGATCCTAACAACTTCAAATGACTCACCCCCCTTGAGTTGGCAGGGGGGGGGGGCTAGTCACTACTTTGATATATATTTTTTTTTATTTTGTTTAAGTGTAGTAACATGTAAGTAAATTGAAGACTTGTGGTAAGTTAAATACACATTTGAGTATTTAGGGTAGCGTTAGATAAAAATAACTTTTAACGGGTCAAGATAAAATATATTGAGGTCATAAAAATTATAAAAATACATTTCTTACATGAGTTGAGTGAAATAAATATTTATCGTGTAGTTTTTAAGAAAACCGTCGTAATTATATAAATATAACAATTTATATACGAAATAAATTTAAAACACCGGGTAAATTAATAATATAATTTTTATAGTCTTAAAATGAGTATAAAAATATATTAGGAATATTTTTGGATGTGTCGGATCAAATGTTCAAAATAAATGTTTACGCGATAGCGTTTATTTAATAGGAAAATAAACGTTTTAAATGAAAAAAATGCAAAACCATGCATAAACTAATATGATGATAATGATGCCAATGAAATGTAGACTAAACCTAGCCTATATGAAATGCCCTTGATGAAATGTTCATGAATTCACAGCTAAACCAATACGGTTACGTGAATTTAATACGCGTAAATATAGTTTACGATAAATGATAAATGATGAAGCATGAGTAATGTTTTGAAATATGACCTGAAAATACGAGTTGTCACATACGGCTAGAAAAAGATTCATCAAGTGCTTGTAAATATGTAATAATAGTATTAAAATTAGCAAATGAATGATCTATAGTTTCCTCATCCGATATTGAAAATTGTTCATATTGCTGAACAAATAAATGAATTTTATTATTTTTAACTTGTTGATTACCTTGATGAGTTACAACTAAAGAATTCCAAATTTCTTTAGAGGTTTTAAGCACATAAATTCTTTCGAATTCCTTTTTGGGTAAAGCATTATACAAAACCATTTTAGCTTCACCATTTTTAGAAAGCTTTTTCTTCAATTCATCACTTAGTTTATCATGAGGTATGTTAACTAAATTTCCTTTATCATCTTTTGAGGTAGCCTCAAAATCGCCTTCAACAATAATGTACCAAAGATCAATATCTTTAGACTTCACATACGTTTCGAATCTATTTTTCCAATATATAAAACCATTAGTTTCAAGTAGTGGTGGCCGTTGCATAGATTTCCCTTCTTTGTAATTTTCAGAACCCATAGTGATCGAAAACTTTTTAAAATACGGTTTACTTTAAAACTTTTATAAACTTAGCTCTTGATGCCAATTGTGGACAACTAGAAGGGGGGGTTGAATAGTTTTGCTGATTTTAAGTTAGTTTCAAAAACTTTAGATTCGATATTATGTGAAATCGTATGGATGTTGAGAAAGTATTGATCTAATGATAAAGCAAGTAAATAAAGTAAAGCAAGGGATAGAAATGACACAACCGATTTATAGTGGTTCGGCTACAAGGACACCTTCCTTGCCCTACTCCACTCCCGGAGTCACCTACTCGAGAGTTCAAGCACTATGTCAACAAACTCCTTCAAATTGCCGGAGAATCCTTCACAACGTTGCTTACACCTTTTTCCGGTACAAAGCTAAATAACGAGTCTATAACATGGTGGACCAAACCAACACGAATATTACACAACAAATATGTGAAATATCAAATACAAGATCTTCGCTACAGAAATCTTGCGGAAGAACAAATCAATCAAGGACCCCTTGCTTGGATGACTTGTAGAATGCTCGTGATCTCCCCTTATAGAAGGACCTATATGAGAATCACTAAAGAAAGAAAGAAATAAGTACTCTCTAGATCAAGTGATCTTTTGTTAGAAGAGAATGAGAGTATATGAGAGAATTAGTAAGAAGAGAGGTGAGTTAGATCGATGAAATGCCTCTCTATTTATAGGCAAATTCTGCCCTTGTTCCTCGGATCCCACAGATCCCTCCCACAAGGGATCCGTCTAGTGTAATCCTAGGGATCCGTGGGGCGCTCCTCTTTGCCCATGGGTTTTTGGTTATGGGTCATGGGTCATGGGTTATGGGTTGGTCCATGGGTATTCTTTTAGATTCAATGTATCTAATGACTACATTGTATCTAGTCTTAGGTATGGGTCAATACCATAGGTTATGGATATGATTCATGGGTTGTGATTTTTACCCATCCTAATAAACTATTACAACAAATGATTAATTCCAACATTTTTGTATTAGATGGCTATATGTAAATGCTTTACAAAAATAACATGTATCCTTTTAATTGTACTTAAGATAACATTATATTTGTTATCAACAAAACACAAAGAGATCGCAAAATATTAATAAATGTTTTTACGGTTTATTTGTATTAACAGTGAACCTAATCGTTGTAGTGTAGTATTAGGGTAGGCCTCGAGATTGTTATCGTTCTTCGGGGAATAGAATTCTAGTGAGAAATTACTACGCTAAAGTTGGGGGTTGGGAAGATTATTTTATATTTTTTTCGTGTTTTTTAGAAAATTGAAAGGTACGATCTCGAGATATTGGATTTGGGGGGTGGTACTTCTACCTATTACTCTACTATCTAATTATCTAATTAACTAAGCTAAGGGGTAGTCTATGTCTATTCTTTGTATGCTAGATATGATGATTAAAAATTTGTCTACCTAGATACTATTACTCCCTAGTTATCTTTTATTGATGGTTGAATTGTCACATCTTTATTCTTAACGCGTTGTGTCTTCTAAGGTCGTAGGGTATGCTTTTCTCCCTAACTCTTTGAGAATACCTTAAGGTTATTGCCTACAAAATCTCTAGGATTCATAAACTAACTCTAACGTTATCTTTGGATTTTTAGCCTATAATTACTCTAGGTGATCATAAACTAAGGTTCACAAAGATTACTCAAGCATTAAAACACAACGATGACCTATTGCAATCCTAAGCCAATTACAATTAAGATAAGAGACAACCAATCAATAATTAATAACTAGGTTTCATGGATCTAGGCAAACACACAAGTAAATTAGGTGGACATGGTAAACATGCAAGCATACACACATACAATCGAAGACATAATGAAATCAATAAAGTAAATAAATTATCTTGATGTACAATAGGGTATGAGAACCCTAAGATATTTCCCAAGACAAACTAAAATCGTTTTAGGTTTTTACTCCACAAATCTCCCCATTTAAAAGTCTGAAAATTGAAT
Organism: Chrysanthemum makinoi; assembly: GCA_910596185.1. Taxonomy (NCBI): domain Eukaryota; kingdom Viridiplantae; phylum Streptophyta; class Magnoliopsida; order Asterales; family Asteraceae; genus Chrysanthemum; species Chrysanthemum makinoi. Next base: position 184,705,781 of record OU343221.1, read on the forward strand.
TCTATATATAGAGTTACAACTGCGATGGTGTCACCTTTTAATTGTGGCCGTGGGATCACCATCATTAGGGTTTCGTCTTGACCAAGTCAACTTTCGGACGGCGTCACGTTGTGGTTGTGGACGCCACTTCAACTTCGGCGCCGTCTGAATCTGGATCTAGGTCGTCGAAGGAAAGGTCTTCGTGGCCCTACACTTTAAATCCTGACGCCGTCAGGTGTAAAATAGCAATTTTACTTTTGAGCCGTCGCAATTATAGGGACGGCGTCGCACTTTGTTTGTGGGCGTCGGGTGCACTTCCAGGAGCTTGAGTGTCTTGATCTTGACTTTAGCCATTTTATGCACATATTCCGCCTATTAGTCCAAATAAGCATCATTCCACATTTTGCCTTCAAGAGACCTAAAGGTGAAAAGGAATGAAATTAAGCGGTAATGGATATAAAAGTGGTCGATTAAGGGCTTAAATGACCCCTCAAAAGTGTACCTTTTAAATCCTTATCAAATATCCCTACACTTGGTATTTCCTTGTCCTTAAGCAAATGTGCTTTTGGCCAATCAATTTTTAAGTTAGGGGGTATGAAGGATTGGTTTAGAACAATTCACAACAAGTATAAGCCCCGCAAAAGTCATAACAAGCATGGAAATTATATACTAGCACCTCACAAGTAGTGTTTGGATACTCTCATCTCTCGGGTGTATATGAAATATTTCAAATTGGAAATGGAAGATAAACACTCATTAACCGGTCCTAGTACATAGATTACCATAGGCTTGAGACTAGATCAAACCTCCACCGCTTTGGCGTAAGTACCTAGGAAAGCTATCTAAGAGGTCTTTTAAAGGGTTGTAATGTTAGGCTTACAGTAAGGAAACAAAGGGTTTGGTTGGATAGGCGATTTAGTAGCGGTAAGTAAAAAATCTTTATGTTACAAGCATGAGAAGAATGGCATTGCTAAGCCAAGAATCGACTCTCTAAACTCTAGATAACTTGAAACAAAAAAACATAAATATAAAGATAGATGGAGGATGGTAGCACGTATTTTTTTTTTTCATTTTTTTTTCATACACTTTTACTCTACCATCCTCCACGATAACATCAAAATATAAGAGATTTATGGGCACATCCCTACACTTGAGTGTTTATTATCTTAACACTAATTTGACCAGAATTGAAAAGATCAAAACACTTGTAGTACATTATTACGTAAATAAATGGACGTTCTTTCCCGTCACTCCATAAAATTTAACTTTACCCATGAGTCCTAATCGTCCCAAAACTGTGTACAAAGGATATGTCTCGACTTAGAACTTATGCAAGTAACTAGATAATTGAATTAAGGGTTTAGTATGATAACAATAATGCTCTAAAAGTGAGTGCATACAAGGTAGGCTAAGGCGATTTGGGTGTACAGTTGGGGGTAGATTGTAAACAATGCTCTTCATTGATATTCTGGAAAACCGAAACATCACGAGAACTGCAAAAAGGATAGGCTCTAAGGGGTTAACAAGGGGTATCGTGTTCTAAAGATGAGTACAATGCAATGGTGTGGGGGAATTACTCAACCGATGTGGAAGAAGTAATTATAATACGGGTATCAAACAAGGGTTATCCCAACGCTTCTTATCATTTAGTTTTTCCTAACTACACTGGTGTAGTCTCACTAGCGATCTCGGGATGCATCACAAAACAAGTTCTATAATCTATTATACTAGCGGTACACTCTCGAAGCATTAAAGGTGAATGCTTTAATTCCTACAAATCTAGGGGCGAACCTCACATTTTTAGGGTGGAATTTGAGTGGTAAAGGGTTTTGTGCTAGTCATATAACTTCCAATCCATGAGATGCTTTATTAAGACTAATGGCCCACTCCTACATGTCATGAAAAATTTTAAATTTGGTGCGAAAATTACCCTAACCGATATTTCTCAAGGTTTATTACACAAATGAAATTGGACAAGACAAATAATCAAAGATAAGCATAGTTTCAAAGTTCCCGTTTTATTCTCCCTCCCTACACTTAAACTGAACATTATTCCCAATGTTCCCCGAAAGTATCAAAGTTATGATAACGGAAGGTAATAAAAGATGAAAGAAACTAATACTCCCCTGATTAGCTCGGTAGGATCCGTGTGAAGTAGCGGTTAAATTCTTCTTCAACAAGAATGTATGCGTGAAAAGCTCATCCAATCTTATGTATCTTCTTCTTGATAAATAAAACCTGCACACTTTAAGAAAATTGACGAAACCTTTGTGTAAAATTGGCGGTAAAACTATATATGACTCTACTAAACTAGGATATAATGCTTGTGGAATGGATGTTTACAGGTTTTCTGGAAAATTATGACCTGAGAAATTCCAAAAATTTATAAGTAGCACAAAAAACGAGAGAAAGTTAGATAAGTGGTTTATGCTCCTCCTTACGCCGTCAGGTAGCGAGTCTGACGCCGTCAGGTTATCCTGACAGAAACTGGTCTGCAGCATTTTTCTGGAAAATTTCTGGAAAAATTACATCTTTAGAACCTGAAAAAATTCCTGCAAAACATCCATTATGACTGGATACAAGCATTTGACTCTAACAAACACACATATATATCATTTTCAATAATCATAATTCTCATGTTCACGTTCTTTAAAAAAACGTGTGTAATCTTCCCTACACTTATCCTTTTTGTAAAATACTTTTATATGTAATTAAGATGAGGTTAAAGACAAAATAAAGCATTTTCACAAATTCAAACATGAGAATAAACAATCAATGAAAAGATATATGACACACAAACAAGCAAACAATTAAGCATTGGTTGCCTCCCACAAAGCGCTTTTCTTTATTTATGAGTCTTGTAGCTAGACTCGAAGTCGTGCCCCTACATGGTGTCGTTTTTCATCCTCAATGAAAACTCTATCATATTGACAAAATTTTCATCTACTCTATATCTAGGCCCTAGGGTCAAGCAATCCTTATAGTAAAGTCTCCTTTTCTCCCACATGAAGTTCAAACCTTTTTCAACATCTTCTTCGCTTTTTTTCCTGAAAAGCTCTAATGTTGTCTTGCTTATAAAGGGATAAAGGCCATATCCATTCATTTTCCAAGGCATCCTACAAGTGATCTCATCGTTCCCTTCCATAAACCTAACCGTTCCTTCGTATTTGTTATACCTCATTTTAGACTTTTCAACAAACGGTTTTCCTAGCACAACTTGGGACAAGCTATAGTCAATGACACATCCTATGTCTTCTAGGACCACAAAATCAACTAAGTAGGTGAAATTTCCTATAAAGACGTGTACATCCTTGACTCTTCCCACAAAATTTCAAACCCCTCCCGGATACTTAGGGTCTCTCCTAATCTTAAGTCGCTTATTCATAATGTCATTGTAAACAGCTGATGACATCACATTAATGGGAGATTCTGTATCTATGTAGGCATGCTCGACATTCCTATATCCAATCATACAAGGGATTTTGATGTTCCAAGGATTTCCTCTCTTAATCTTTGGGCATATCCTAATTATGGGTGATCGAAAATTGTCGATTATGTATTGGTGGTAAGTAACCTATTCCTTAGTGGGGTAAAGATTGAAGTAAGAACTATCCTCCTCATTAACATTTTTATTCATTAAAACATTGTCGAATTCGCGCTAATCATAGAGCCAACAACTAAGGCGCTAACCACTTTTTCAAGAACATCCCTAATTGTACTGTCAAATACCCTTTGTAAATCTTGAAGATCGTTGTTTCTACTCACATATCGGTTGCGTCGATTGTGTTGGTTAGTGGGTTGTGGTTTGAGTGAATGTGGTTTATTTGATGGTGGGTTATTGTTTGATGGGTTATCACTTTCCATGATGAAAAGTGATGAGATTACGAACAAAGGTCACGAAGAAGGGGGATAGACTACGAGAAAGCTAAAATTGAGAAAAAATCTTACTTGATAGGAATAAATCAAGGGAACCTAAATGAGGTGGAAATCTAACTAGCTATTCTATTCCCCGGCAGCGACACCAAAAACTTCATACGCGTACAACGCGCGTTCGGGGTCAAAGGAAACTTCCTTTTCTTCGAGCAAGTTTTTCAACCACCTAGGCAGTGAACCTAATCGTTGTAGTGTAGTATTAGGGTAAGCCTCGGGATTGATATCGTTCTCTAGGGGAATAGGAATGCTAGTGAGAAATTACTACGCTAAGGTTGGGGTTGAGGAAGATTATTTTTAATCTTTTTTATGTTTTTTTTTGAAAATTGAAAGGTACGATCTCGGGGTATTGGATTTGGGGGGTGGTACTTCTACCGGTTACCCTACTATCTAATTATCTAATTAACTAAGCTAAAAGGGTAGTCTATGTCTATTGATGTGTGTTAGGTATGATGATTAAAGACGTGTCTACCTAGATACTATTACTCCCTAGTTATCTTTTATTGATGGTTGAATTGTCCCGTCCTTATTCTTAACGCGTTGTGTCTTCTAAGGTCGTAGGGTATGCTTTTCTCCCCAACTCTTTGAGAATACCTTAAGGTTATTGCCTACAAGATCTCTAGGATTCATAAACTAACTCTAAGGTTATCTTTGGATTTTTAGCCTACAATTACTCTAGGTGATCATAAACTAAGGTTCACAAAGATTACTCAAGCATTAAAAACACAACGATGGCCTATTGCAATCCTAAGCCACTTACAATTAAGATAAGAGACAACCAATCAATAATTAATAACTTGGTTTCATGGATCTAGGCAAACACACAAGTAAATTAGCCGGACATGGTAAACATGCAAGCATACACACATACAATCGAAGACATAATGAAATCAATGAAGTAAATAACTTATCTTGATGTAAAATAAGGTATGAAAACCTAAGATCTTTTGCCCAAAACAAACCAAAATCGTTTTGGGTTTTACTCCACAAATCCCCACTTTTAAAGGCCGAAAATCGAATTCTACATATAGAGTTACAATTGCGACGGCGTCACCTTTTAATTGTGGCCGCCGGATCACCATTAGGGTTTTGTCTTGACCAAGTCAACGTGGGGGCGTCACGTTGTGGTTGTGACGCCGTCAGCTTCAACTTCTGACACCGTCTGAATCTGGATCTAGGCCGTCTGAGGGAAAAGGTCTTCGTGATGCCCTACTTTTCAAAGCGTGACACCGTCAGGTGTAAAATAGTAATTTCACTTCTGAGCCATCGCAATTATAGGGACGGCGTCACTCCTTGTTTGTGACGCCGTCGGGTGCACTTCCAGCATCTTGAGTGTCTTGATCTTGATTTTAGCCATTTTTTTCACATATTCACGCCTTTTCGTCCAAATAAGCATCATTCTAGCATTTTGCCTTCAAAAGAACTAAAAAGTGAAAAGGAACGAAATTAAGCAGTAACGGATATAAAAGTGGTCGATTAAGGGCTTAAATGACCCCTCAAAAGTGTACCTTTAAATCCTTATCAATTGAACAAGTGAAATCATCACGATGTAGTTTATCCTCACTTCTCCCCCGTAAAAATTGCATATGATGTCGCCATTGCCAATTTTGATTGAGCAAGTGAAATAAGAATACATTAAATGGTAAATAGACCAACTTGAATAAGTGAAATCATCATGATGTAGTTTATTCACACTTCTCCCCCGCAAAAATTGCATCCGAAGTTGCCATTTTTGATTTAAACAAGTGAATAAGAATACGATCAACGGTAAGCTGATCCCTTGATGTAACATATTGGATTTCACAAACACACTAAACCATAAGATCAAATAGGCGTATAATGTGTTTTAGAGAGAGAAAGTTAGAGGTTTAGGGAACTTTAGTGAGAGAAAAAAAAATCTTATTATGAGCTCCAACTCTCTACTTTGGGAGGTAGAGAGTATTTATAGTACTTACATAAACGCATACACGGCGACGGGCGTGGATCGGCATACAGTGGGTAAAGACCCGTCCGTCCTCCACGGTGTTACTTAACTTAATACTACTTAACATTAAATAACTACGACTACGAGCTTTCTAACGATTACATATACTTGAGGTGACCGAGACTTTAACTACTGGATTTTCCAAATCCTAACAATCTCCCCTAAGGGAGGTCACCTCAAACATACATTTAAATTACATAGAAAACAAACAAATATATCATTGAGATTGTTCTTGGATTCTTGTTCTGTAGCTCGTAATCTTTGATTCTTCATTTTTGCATGTTTAGGATAATCTGAGTGGAGGTCTTTAACTGATCCACGTGATACTGAGTCTTGAGCCAGCTTTGAGATCATCAGCAACATTAAATCTCTAACTCATCCATTGTGGTGTTGGTATTATGTGATGTAGTGACTTTTTGGACCGACATGCTCTCATTTTGGATCATAATTTCTTCTTATCAGAGTAGCGGAAGCTTTCGTTGATTCATGATATTGGCGGCAGCGTAGCAGAAGCATGGAGTGAAAATATCAGAGTCATTGATGCACCAATCATGATTTCTTTAGATATGAATGTGTTGTGTGAGCATGCGGCTATGGATTGACGCTCCATTCGATCAACTGCAAATGTCGGGTACACGCATACACAGTTAGCAATAAATCGCACGGAAGTGTCTTTGATCACTTTCGTTGAATTGAGGTACACGGCACACGGTTCCCGTTGATCGGTACAAGTACTTCATGTGATCGGTATAATTCGAAGAATTTCCTTGACAGGTTTTGATTGTTCTAGTTGTTCTCAAACCGGAACGTCTTAAAGAAGACAACACGGAGTGAGTGAACCAGCGAAACAAGATTCATTGATTGATGAAAAAAGATTTGAAAAACAATCGTGTATTGCTCAATAGAAATTGTTTTTGTAATACAGCGAAGGTTTTAAAGAAAATCAATTATCAATCATAAACACCTTTTATTTTGAAAAATAAGTACACAGTCGATGTCCTAAAGAAAAGAGTTTTTAAGCACAACGACCGGTTTTTCAAAGGTATCCGTCAATCCATAACCTGAACCAGGATTGATTCAAAAAATTGAATCTCTCCATTGTTTCTGTCCAGTTGTCACATGGTTGATCTATTGGATAGATCTCACATGCCACCACCGAGAGCTTGTTTGATGTTGGCTCTAGAAGGCTTTCCATCTTCATCGTGAATATGAATGCATATTACTTAGATGTTCCGGCAATACCACAAGGATAATGCGTAGGACTCATAATATATAATCTCTCTTTCCACATTGTGTGAAACAGAGAGTCTTCATTGAAAGTGTCCTAAAGAGATTTATTGATGATCTCGTGGCTCTAGACTCAATTGTGCATATTTGGATCCTATATCGGAGACTAGGGAGAGGGACTCCTTCTTCAATATCAACAATCTCTAAGAAAAAGTCGATAGATTATGTAGGTTCCCCGTGAGAATGAAACAAGCCCTTTTAAGAGGAACTTGAGTGGTTTGGAATGTTGAAGTGCAGTGCGTCCTTTGGGTCCATGACGTCTAGTCTTCAATACCGATGTTACCTTGGTAACCACCAGTAGTATATGAATTGAACCCGGTTTATGCCCTAAGGTTGAATAAATGGAGGGCTATTTCTTTTCACCCTTTTTCATATTTCAATCTTTTTCATTCTTCAACCCCTTTAGTACTTACCGAGACTTCATTACTAGAACCTTGTTGGGTTTATTCTAGTACTAGCTCAGTCTCAGTCTGCACTTTTCCCATATCTCATTTTTCTCCTTTTTTCATCATACCTAAGGACTTCTACACTATCTAGTGGATTGTCCCTGGGTAGATCCCTCCGGTTCTGGCGGATCATGGGACCTCAACTTAACCTTATCATCCTTATATCACCATACATAAAGTAAAGTTGGTCGATCTTTTTGGTATCGTTCATCTGCCATTGGAACCAGTTGAAAACCATTTGAAAAATCAATCAAGATACTTGTGATATAGAATCAAAGCATTTTGTATCTTAATTGTTTTGATATTTTAGAAATGCTCCCCCTCAACATATGCATAATATTTTCGAAATTGTTTTAGCACATGGAGGCAAGAGATCTTTGAAATCCTTAGATTAAGAGTGAAAGGTCCAATCTTTTGATTAACATTTTCTAAAATGATCATCATCACTTCCCAATCAATTTGAGTAGATAAAACATTTTGAGGAAGGATGAGGTTTTCAAAAGTTTGCTCCCCCTCAATATGTGCCTCGAGATTTTGAAAGAATTTTGCACATATTAGAGGAACACTTAGAGACAATTCAGTCACGTTTCAATAATTTGAGGTTTAAAATAGTTGCTCCCCCTTAACATGTGCATGGAAAATTTGAAATCGTTTGATACTTGCGGCACATGCTGGGAGGCAAACATGCTAAACACTTATGAAACCTTTTATCGAACTATCAGTTTAAATCCAATTTAAATCACAAATTCTCCCCGATCACAATTATCAAATCATTTGAGATTTGTGATCTCTATAGATTTAAATTGATTTTGAAGGATTTTAAGGAGAATTGTGACTTGATTTGTGAAAGCGTTTTAAGCGATAAGGATCGATTTTGAGACTTTAAACTCCAATGATTAAACATGCATGATTATCTTTTGAAAAAATTGTATGACAAATAACTTTTTGATTTAATTGAAATCATTCTCCCCTCAATCAATGACATAAGTTTTTGATTGAGAGATAGATGTTTTGACAAATTTTTAAGTCCTGATGATTATCAAAAATAGTGTCCGAGTTATTTTTCAAAACAACTAGTTTTCATTAGATTGTTAAGATTAGTTTAAAGAATCAGAGCAAGGATTTTGAAAACCAATATAAAGTATGGCTCTGTTCTATCTTTGAAAAGCGGGTTATTGCCTGAAATGATAATAAACCATTTTTTTTCTCTTTCTCCTAATTTTTTTTTTAAACATTCGAACAACATCTAAAGTCCCGTATCATTCTTTGAAAGACAGCATTAAGACCGTAGATGTTATCGAATCGAGAAAAGCATGACAAAATGACAATATTTTTGAGGATTTTTCAAATTTTTCACATTTTTATGGATTTTGAAAGTTTTATAATTTTCTATTTGATTTTTTGGATAAATATATACAAAGATATAGATGAAGGAAAGACCTTTACTCCTCGTCTTCCTCCTAAAGGCGTTTGAGTGTTTCTGGTTGAAGGCTTTTCAATCCAAGTCGTGGAAGAATAAACTCAAAGCGTTCTCTTGGAAGAGCTTTGGTGAAGATGTCTGCTAGCGGTATTCGATTTCACAAAATAGAGTTCCACTACACCGTTTTCCACTTGCTCCTTGATGAAATGATGTCGGATGTCGATGTGTTTTTCACTTGAGTGTTGAACGTTGTTGCATGAGAGAGCAATAGCACTTTTATTATCCGCGATACAGAGGGATTTTGTTGAATTCAAAGCCATAGTCGGATAATTGGGATCTCATCCATAGAATTTGAGCACAACAAGATGACATGGCTATGTATTCACCTCTGTAGAGGAAATAGAAGCACTCATTTGCTTCTTTGAAGACCGACTTACGAGCTTATCACCCAAAAACTGAGCACCTCGGACGTACTTCGACGAGTATCTTGACATCTGCATGATCGGCATCTGCATAGGGCGTTGTTGACATACCGGTGTCTTTGGGTACAAAGTCCCATATTGATGGTTCCTTGGAGACACTGAAAGACCCGTTTAACCGCTTCAAGGTGCTTTTAGTAGGCTTAGCACGATATCTAGCACACATGCACACAGCGAACAAGATGTGCGGTCTACGCTAGCTGTGAGGTAAATCAGGGATCCAATCATGCTACGATATTTCGTTTGATCTACCATGATCCTTGAGTGGTCCTCATCAAGCTTGGTTCGTTCAATCATGGGAGTGTCAACGGTGTCACATGATACAAATCCAAATTTCTTTAAAATCTCATTTGCATATTTAGATTGATTTATGAAAATGCCTCCGGGACTTTGTGAAATTTGTAATCCCAAGAAAAATGACATTTGTCCCATCATAGACATTTGGAATTTGGAACCCATTTTATTAGAAAAACGATCACATTCATTGGGGTCAGTCGAGGCAAAGATAATATCATCTACATAAATTTGAACGTGAATTAAATGTTTGCTGACTTAGGGTGAACAATGTAGGATCAAGCTGCTCCTTTCTTTGGCCGGGTAGACAGAAGAAACTTTGATAGCATATCATACCATGCCCTTGGGGCTTGCTTTAACCCGTAAAGCGCCTTCTTCAAACGATACACGTGAGTAGGATGCTCGGATTCACAAATCCTTGGGTTGGCTGACGTAGACGACTTCTTTAAGATCTCCGTTCGAAATGTAGTCTTTACATCCATTTGATAAACTATCATGTTCTTACTTGCGGCATTAGCCAAGAAGATTCGATTGCCTCTATTAGAAAGCAGGAGCAAAAGATTTTTCAAAGTCAATACCCTCTTCTTGACGGTATCCTTTGGCAACCAATCGAGCCTTGTTCTTTAGGACATCACCATGCTCATCAAGTTTCACTTTGAAAATCCATTTCGGAGCAATGATCATAGCACAATGGAGCGGTACTAACTCCCATAAATTAAGTCGATCAAACTCATGAATTTCTTCTTGCATGGCATTGAACCAGCAGTCTTCATTCATGGCGGTTTTAATGTCTTTTGGTTCGACCTTTGAGAGTACGGAGTTGAAGAAGCACCATAAGGCATCGGTTGCAAGTTGTTTCCGTGTGGATCTTGGGCGAGAGGGTTTTCCAATGATGTTGTCCAATGGGTGATCATGTGTCCATTTTCTAAGGTGTTCATGTGGTTGTTGTTGTGGAGCTGAAGTAGCGAGTCAATGTCTCGGATGAAGATGGTTCGATGATGATTCAGGAGCAAAGATATTTTCAAATGGAGCATCTTCGGGAGATGCGAAGGGATTAACTTCATCATTGATGCCAGAAACACTTCCATGATGTACAATTGATGATACATGATTTGTTGATGAGAGCGAGTGATCAGCAGGCGGCTTCTTGACTTAATGAAATTGAGGCTGAAGGGTTCACTTCATTCACAGGGATAGGAGCAGCCTCTGTTGATGGAAGCCGACATTTCATCAGCATATGGTTCATAGTGTTCATCAAACATTGGATCAAACAATTTCTTTAAATCATTTTCAGATGGAGGTACATATGGAGTTGCTGGAGAAGAGTTTGGTACAAGAGATGAACCAATGGGACTGTTTTGAAGTGCGGGTCTAGAACTGGATTGTCGGGAGCCATTTGACCGGTCACTCATCAAAGCGTGGCGTGAATTGTTTCCATGATATTTTGGGTTCTCTTGTTATAGATTCGGTAACCTTTTATGTTTGGTGCATAGCCTACAAAAACTCCAATGTCCGCTTTAGCTCTCAGTTTTCCTAAATCTTGACCATAATTAGTTGGATAACATAAAGCACCAAACACACGAAGGTTTGATAGATCAGTTTTCTATTGTGAACACGTTCATAAGGAGTCTTTCCATGAGAAGTGTGAATTAGAGATCGATTTTGAGTGTAACAAGTAGTAGCAATAGCTTCAGCCCATAGAAACATTGGAACCTTTGAGTAAATCAGCAATGTCCTTGAAGCTTCTACAAGAGTTCGATTTCGTCTTTCAACTACACCGTTCTGTTGAGGAGTTCGAGGGACACTTCTTTGGGGCCTGATTCCAACATTTCCATAAAATTCATTGAGTTCTTTATTAACAAACTCAGTTCCATTGTCGTCACGGACGATTCAAACTGTATTGTTGAGTCGGATCTGAAGTTGTTTAATGAGTTTAATGATGACATCTGGAGTTTCATCCTTAGTCCTCAAAAACTTAACCCAAGTGAATCTGGAGTAGTCATCAACCACTACTAACACATATCTCTTCCCATTAATAGTTTTCACTCTCATTGGGCCGCACAGATCCATATGAAGGGTATGAAGGACTTCCATTACAGAGTTTGTGGGTTTTGGTTTGCGGGCATATTTCGTGCTTTTTCCCAGGTTGGCATTTGGCGAACAAAGATGATCTTTTTCATATTTTAATCTGGGTATGCCTCTGACAAGATCCTTTCTGGAAAGGTTGTTTATGGTGCCGAAGTTCAAGTGATTGAGACGACGATGCCATAACCATGACTTTGTTTTAGAAGCCTTTGACAGCAAGCACATTGGAGAAGACTTCATCATGTCTTCGATAGAAATGGTGTATAGGTTAGAACCTCGAGTACCTCTTAATAATTACACACCATCAAGTTGTCTAACGAAGCAAGTATGTTTTCTAAAGGCCACCTATCAGGACCGATTAATACTATGATTTATGTGGTTTTAGAGGTCGGGGTTGGTGGAAGAAGATGAAGATCTTCATCTTTCTAGAGAGAGAAACTAGAGAGAGGGAGGAGAAAACACAAGACTTTTATTAATAAAACACACACTACACCTATAGCCAAATGCTTCACCTCACCCCTCATGGAGAGTCATGAGGGGTATATATAAGCCCTATCTTTGCCACTTAAACGATACTAGTCCCTAAGGGCAAAGTATACTACGCGTCTAGTCCAATTCCACGTAAATGGCGTTATCTTTATAAAAGCGAGGCTAACAATCTCCCTCCAAGATTGCGTCAGACGTGAATGGTTACAATGAGACCTATAAAATACAAAACAAAGTAAATTACAATAGTAAAGAACAATGTTGACTTTCTTGAAGCCTTGAGAGTCTCTGTAGTCTAGATACTGAGGCAAACTTGAAGTTCTAACTTCCGATTACCTCAGCAAATGATCTTCTTGTAGCTCTGAACTTCAATTTAGCGGTCATCTAGTTAGGTTATTACTCCCTCCTAACTAGTGAGCCTTTTTCATTTTACGCTCCCTCTGAACCGACAACACTCTTCCAACGCGCCTTTAATCTTCGAAGCGCAGCGGTGAGAAAGTAAACTCTTGAAGCACAATGGTTGTCGTTAAGGGAACTATCGTAACAACATAACTCACTTAGTATTGCATCCAAGTTGGTAAAAAGACCCGATGTACACCACACTACTTCTCCTTCTTCAGTCTTAAGCAAAATCCGCCGTAATCCAATCACGCAAGATGAAATACCAACTTCTCCCTCCTGATGGTTGCGAGCAATCGGAATCATCATAATGTTGCGTACATGCCGTATTACCTTCTTCTTAATGCAATATTAAATCCTTTGATTGAGCAAAATTCCGTGAGAATATGTCGCAAAAATACTCTCAATAATTTTCTCTAACCAACCTTTAATCGAACCTCCTTTTGAATTCACCGGCTAATTGTAATGACCACATATGGAGAAAACCCGATACGACTTGAAAAAGGAAGTAAACATCTAACTTTGTAACTTACTTGCTTGTTCCAAATTTTTGAACAATCCACATCTGCGTGTGACAGAGCACAACAACGTAGCTCACTTAAAGTGGCGGTTACACCTTTGTGAGCACTAGCGTAACTCCTTACGGTTATAACGGATTGTCAAATTTCATAATGTGCTCCAACAAGTTATTTTGAGACATGCATCCAACCAACCAATGTCTCAAAGATAAAGAAGTCCACCCGTGAAATGTCACGTCAATTCCACATCAATAATACCGTACAAAAACCCCGTAGTCATTTTTCAAATTTCTCACAAGCCGTGAATTATGTATCCCTCCGTGAAAAATTAATACCATACCAACATACCACTTCTTAAAGTAGCAATAATTTGTATCCAAAATGTCAAAATTCTCGGATAACAACTTATTGTTAGACCCATCGTGAATTCATGTTCAATTAATAACATCCCGTGTAATCATGTTCAAAGACGATGATAACAACCCATAATCCAAATTAGATACACGGCCCAAAGTAAATCAAAACCCGACCCATTTCACGTTCAAATGAAATATTGATAGAAGCCCGATTTATCCTCACATATTCGGTTAGAAATAAAAAGGTCTTCCACTTCTTATTTCACTTGTAACCTAAAGTGTATCTTAACCCTACACACTAACAATACGCCTCCCATAAAACGTTTCTCCAAACGTTTATCTCCCAACACAAATCAGATCTCATTTAATTCAATAATCCGAACATCATTCTCACTTCTCATCATCAGAGATCGATCTAATATCACACTAGACGAAAACATCTCAACCATACCTTCACCTTGTTTATCTATTACAGTGTTAGTCCGAATCAAGAGAGGTCAAGTGCTTCAAGATCCTTTGAAGGGGTCTCGGGTAAGGTTAATGAGTTGTGTTTTCGGTTTAAATTTGAATGAACGAAAGAAATAAAAGTAACATATTTGTTATAAGTTATTTCTTGATGATTCGAAAATTGATAGATCCATGATGATGAAGGTTCGACGAGAAAATCTTGAAAAGATAAAACGTGAACCATTTCAGAGATCACTTGTAAATTTTCTTTTTGTTCAATGAGTCTCGACTAGATGTAGAGAATGGAGGATGAGTTAGGTTTGGGATTTGTTGGAGTTGTAATAATAGATTCAGATTTGATGCTACTTCCAGTCTTCTTGTTATTGAAAAAAATCGTGGACGAATGATGGAATGATAGCGAGGTCACGGTGGTTTGGTATATGGTATTAGTTTGTTGTGGTTAGATGTGGTCATGGTCTATTTTACGGCGTAACATTTTTTCTTTTTCTCTTCAAATCCTTACGCGTAGCTTCTTGCTTATCGCGTAGGCATACGCTGTAACATCTTATCTTTGTAGCCCATTCTTACGCGTAAGCCTAGGCTTATGCGTAAGAGCATATGCATAACTTTTCATACGCGTAACTTCACATCTACGCGTAACACCTCTGTAGATTCCCCTTATGCGTAGAAAAAAGGTTTTGACCCTTTGACTTTTTCCGGCGAGTTTTTCCGACCACGTTTTCCGTCCATCTTCAAGCAAAAAACCCAGAAATGCATAAAAATGCTTCCTTTTGACTATTAGAGCACATGAAGATGAAGGTTTGACCATGTTGACTTTCACGGATATATTGGTACAAAAATAAAAGTGACCTGTTTGGACCAGATGTACCCAAGACAGATGATAACAGATCAAAGATTAGGACTTTTTGTTACCAAAAAAGATACCAAAAGGATACATTAAAATTTGTCAAAAACTGTTTACCCAAGATACTCGGAAAAAAAAATTCCAGACCCACAAAATAAGCATAAAAACAGTTTAAAACATTGTACAAAACCACAATAAATCAACAAACAACAACCTGGCTCTGATACCAATTATCAGGACCGATTAATACTATGATTTATGTGGTTTTGGAGGTCGGGGTTGGTGGAAGAAGATGAAGATCTTCATCTTTCTAGAGAGAGAAACTAGAGAGAGGGAGGAGAAAACACAAGACTTTTATTAATAAAACACACACTACACCTATAGCCAAATGCTTCACCTCACCCCTCATGGAGAGTCATGAGGGGTATATATAGGCCCTATCTTTGCCACTTAAACGATACTAGTCCCTAAGGGCAAAGTATACTACGCGTCTAGTCCAATTCACGTAAATGACGTTATCTTTATAAAAAGAGAGGCTAACACCACATCTAGATCGGAATCACAGAATTGACCAACAGAGAACAAATTATGACCAAGACCTTCCACATAATATACCCTGGAGATTACACTTTTGCCAACTACATAGTCACCATAAACCCATAATTGCTCCAAAATGGTCGTTCCCGAATCTAACGAGTCCGATGAATTTGCTCACGAAGTTCATGAGCGCGACAGGTCTCCAGGTCATATGCTTGGAACGACCGAGTCCAAGTACCACAGAAATGATTTAAGCGATCTGCAGTTGAACACAGACAAGAATGGATAAGCGGATAATTGGGATCCCCATGCAAGAATGGGTTCCACTTGATTAGTAACAATAATTGGAACACCCACATCAGAAATAGAAACATCCATATCATAAGTAGAAGCAATGGAATCATTGGGAATAAATGCAATCTTGGGTGTTTGTATTTGACCTTTTCAAAGTATGTTCACTTCTTAAGGGAATAGTTCTACCAATAGGCATCCATTTTCTAGTGGGCATAGTCTTAGCGGTTTGAGGGCAAAGCTGATTATTCTTATGGCCAAAAGGTATCCAATAATAACCTATCTTTATAAATGTTCTTCCTGTGGTTTTCCACTGTTTTCTAACAATCTTTCGTTTTTGCCTTTTAGCCTTCTTTGCACGATTATTAGCATTAACAATTTTAACTAGGCATTTGACAGCACTAGACAAAGCATTCACACCACATTCATGATTATCAACGTAATTCAAGCGTACATCATTACAAGGTTTGCAAATAGTATCGAATCGAATTAATTACAGATGCGCATATGGCTAATACTAGAGTCAACACGATTCATTTTATTCGACTCAAACTTAAAGTTCCTAGATTGGTCTTTTACTCAATGCACATTTTTAGCTTGCGAGGTCCTATCATTCCTTGTATTGTCTTGAGACTTTGACCGCCGCTTTAATGTCACCGATTACTCTGTAGGGAATTATGGGAACATTAGTTGGTTGATCTACTTTTTGCATTCCTGAACTAGACGTGCAAGTATCCGTATTACTAGACGACACATTGATGTTCACTTTCTTAAAATTGGGCCTATAATGGTTTGAATGCTTGGCACTAGGCATAGAACTAGGCATCACAGCTTTGCCTTTTGCACCTAAGGATTTAGGACATGTTGCAATTACACATTCTAGCGACTCTTGAGATCGTTTGGCCTGGAGGCAAGCAAACCTAATTTCTCTATCAAGAGGTTTGTTAATGAAATCCTCTTCGACAATCTCACGGAGACATTCTAGACTATCCTTAAGGTAAGCACGATAGTCATGAAACGCAGGTTCATTATTCCTAAGATGAGGAGGAATATATTTAACCGTCACAGTGTATTTTGGTCTAAGGGTGACTTTGAAACAACATTCTTATTAAAACAAGTGGCGCTTTCCCATTTCCCGACTTCTCGATTCTCAATTTCTTTTTGTAAAGACGTTATTTTTTCGTTGTTTTGGTCACGGGTGACTTTCATTGAATCATATAACTCTTTAAAGTGTCGTTTAACTTTTTCATTTTCTTCTAGAAAACTCTCGTTTTCCTTTTGTAAGGCATTAACTAAGTTTTGAAGATGAAAAGTTTGAGAGTACCGAGAATCTAAAGGAGGATGCATTTGGGATCCAATACATTCTTCTTTTCACCCTTCAATTGAGAGATTTGGGCTTTCAACTTTTTGATCGTGTTACAATGAGCTCGAACTGTTCATCACGCTTTGCTAATTTCAAAAACAACATCAAATTCAGGAGCATCCAAGGATGTCTTGATATTTGAGGTTTTAACATTTTCTTTTAGATGTTGATATTTTAGTTGTAAATCAAAATGTTCAACTTCTAGTTTAGAAAGATGCTTTACCAAATTATCGTGATCATCCCGATCAATTTTCTCATTAAGTTTCAAATTAATATTTTCAAGCTCAATGACACGATCATGAGAGACTTTCAGAGCAACTGATAATTCATGAAATTGAGAAGCATTAATGGAGCAATTAGTAGCAGTGTAAAACACATCTTGAGCAATACATTCAGAAATAAGATTCTCATTCAAGGTATGCAAGTTCTTCCTCTCAATCTCATTATATTTTAATGCTCGCTCATAGTCACTAACCTCAACTATCATTGCATCAAATTCCTTTTCCATTCCTTTAATATTTGAATCTATCCCCTTTTCAAGACTCTCAAAATGATCTTAGTTAGATAGCATTCTTTTGTTTGCTCAAAACCCCTTTCCCCTTCAGTTATCCCAGTGGGTGTGATCCTTTTCTTACATGTTTTCTCAAAATCGACAAATAGTTGAAGAATAACATATTGACTGATTAAGGTCTTGCTTTTAGTGGCAATAGTCCTAGGAACTAAATGCATTGGTGTATTGGGAGGATACACATGTGAAGGCATTTTCCTAAAGGGGGTTTGTTTCAACAAGATTCTCTCGCTTTTTGCTTATCTAAATCCTTTTTCCGAATACTTGTTCGGGTGTTAACAACGTCCGAGGCTTAAACATGTTCAAGGAAATCCAATTCTCCTTCTTGTAATCATGGGGTGTGATATTTATTTTCTTCTCTTTACATTTAGGATCATTTAACTTCTTGTTCATCTTTTCCTAGTGACTTCATCTGATTTCTTATCTTCCTTAGTGCACTCAAAGCAACTAGGTTTCTGTCTAGGTTTAAGGATTTCATTGCCATCATAAAGTACCTTATGAGCATTTCTAGCCTTTTTAATGACCTCAGGATTTGGTTCCTCAACAAGGGGAATGCTATGCTTATCACTTAAGACTCTATGCTTAGTGATCATGTGGGCAGTCTGAATGGTGTTTCCTTGTACGTACAGCTTATTTTCAAAGTCTTAAGCGATCATGTGGGCAGTCTGAATGGTGTTCCCTTGTACGTACAGCTTATTTTCAAGCTTGTTCTTCAAAGTTTTTAGATTAGAAAAATCATTTCAAAGTTTTGATTCATTAGCATGAAATTCCTGCTTAAGCACTTTAACATTTTCTTGAAGTTCTTGTTTTTGCTTAGCAGTTTTTGAAAGCTTTTCTTGTAAGGAGTTTAACTCTTGTTTGAACACTTCTTCTCTAAAATTACTTTTTCTAATAATTGTACGCATTTGGTTATCCAACTCCTGCTCACGAGTAGTTAGCTCAAACTTAGCACGTTGTTCATAAATGGCAACTCGTTCTTTATAGGCATTAAGTTCTGAGATAACATAATCATCAGGGGCACATGCGGTGTATTCATCAAAAACATAGTCATCGTTGACTGCAGAAGATGCATCACTTGGTACAACTTCACTTTCACTTTGTTTCACATATTGATCATATGGGACAACATTGATATTACCCATATCTTCAATATTTGACTCAATAGTTTCAGTTGATTGTACTTTGTCATGCATCTTTTGCATATTAGCATCATCGTATAGTTTTAGTACCTCAAAAATGAGTTTGTCTTTGGATGGACCAGCTTGTGGTGATGAAGAGACTTTAGGAGAGACCATTGGAGAAATACTAGCCATGAAAATGGTTTGTGCGAGAGGTTCATCATCAACATCATAGTCGTATGCATCACAATCAGCTACTTGAAAGACATTCTGATGATTATGGCCTATCTCCTGAATTGGCTGCTCATCCACATCTGCATCATACGTCTTGGCATTTCCCGCAGCAAGAAATAACAACTCTTCTTCATCCAAAGCTACACCATTATCTTGGGCTTGAACAAGCAACATCTTATCCCTGAAGTATTCAAAGATTTTGAGGGCGTTTTGACGATGTGCAGTTCCTTTCAATGTGTCCCTCACCTCCACAGTTGTAACACTTGATCGTCTTAACTTGTCCTTGATTTCCATTTCTTCCCCTATTCAGATTTGCCACATATTCTCTACCAACTCCACCTCTTCCTTGTTCGTACTGCCTTTCTTGAACTGGCTGCACCATAACTTTCCCATCTCGGACTAGAGCATGATTGTGAAGATTGGATGCAGTTCTAATCTCATTGTTGGTGTGAAGACGGTTGGTATGTGGACCGAGAGTCAAGTTTTACTTTAACCATAAGGGCCAGTTGAGTAATGAAGTGTCCCACGGCAAAGATCGAAGCATCGGCTTGTTTGAACCTTGGATCGGGAATGAGTTTGTGATTGCCATCACCCATGGGTATAACTTGAGATGCTTTGGTGGTAATTCCAATGTTTGAGTAGAAAGCAGTTGAATCATTAGATGAGCTTGTCTCTCCCTGTTAGTTTTGAACTGATCAAGAATCCTTTTTTCAAACTTAGCATGTCTTTCATTCTAGAGAAGAAAGGCATACAGTTGCTCATAGTTTGTGTTCTTCAATCCTTTAGTGAGCTTCACAGATGTGACAAACTTGTGCCATTCAGGATTCATGTTGTTAACAAACTTTGAGTTCAACTGAATGTTAGGCATGGTCATTCTGATGTTCCTCATGTCATTTACAAGATTATGGAATCTCACATAATACTCATAGACACTCTCATCTGGTTTCATCTTGAAATGCTCAATTTCATCATATAATTGAGATTGTCTGTCTTCAACCGTTAATTCAGAACCTGAGAGAAGCATCTTGACATTATCCCATACAGCCTTTGATTCAGTGTTGTGGTTGATAAGCTTGTATATGTCTTTCGGAAGACCTTGTAATATGATGTTAGAAGCCCTGATATCCGCATCGAATCTCTTCTTCTCCTTATCATTGAGCTCATCATATGTTTTGGTCCTGTCTATTCCATAGATCATTGTTCCATCTTCAGTTGTATCAATTATGTCTCTAGTAGTCTCAACCCTATACGGTCCTTCATCAATGGATTTGAGAATGTTGACTCCATTTTCTTTTCCAAGACAGTATAATCTGATTCGTTGAGCCCAAGAGTCGTAGTCGGCTGTCAAGCATGGGTGGATGAGTATCCGAACCACCGCTTAAACATCCTCGACAAGTGGAGATGATTGTAGGTGCGTTGGTAGACATGTTAACAGATTAAACGGGATTTTATAACTCTATGATTAAACCGGAAATAGATTCTTTCACGGGATTTTACTAAATCTAGAGAAAACCGTATTACAGACCGAGTCAACCAAGTCGCTAAGAAAAACTGAACCAAGTCGCTAAGCACCAAGTCGCTAAGACACAGTCAAGTCGCTAAATAAAAACTCGCTAAGCACCAAGTCGCTAGCAAAATTTTGACAGCAAGTCGCTAAGCACCAAGTCGCTATGTTGTCAAGTCGCTAAATAGCAACTCGCTAATCACCAAATCGCTAAGTTGTCAAGTCGCTAAAGAGCAACTCGCTAAGCACCAAATCGCTAACACCAAGTCGCTAACAAACTTAAGTACAAGTCGCTACCTTTCACCAAGTCGCTACTCGTAGTGGAGAATCCACTAAGTGTAATGTTTTTCGGCTTGTCTCAATAGACAAGTCGCTAGCTCAACTCGCTAAGAACTTCAACTTCAACTCGCTACCAAATTACAAAGCAAGTTGCTACCAAGACAACTTATCCGTGCCTTAAGTCGCTAGTTAGAAAAAACACATAAACACCACTTTTCAATCCCAAAACAACCCAACCACGATGATTCAAGGTTACTAAATCAAAACCCAAGCACATACAATGATTCTAAACACAAAACTACACCCAAGATTCAAACTTTAACACTAGAAATGATCCAAATGATGCAAAAACCACTAAACTTTTTCAAACTCTAAAACCACCTAAAAGTCACTAGAAATCCAAAGATATGTAAGAGATAATCAAACCATGGCTCTTGATACCATTTGTAACATATTGGATTTCACAAACACACTAAACCATAAGATCAAATAGGCGTATAATGTGTTTTAGAGAGAGAAAGTTAGAGGTTTAGGGAACTTTAGTGAGAGAAAGAAAAATCTTATTATGAGCTCCAAATCTCTACCTTGGGAGGTAGATAGTATTTATAGTACTTACATAAACGCCACCGACGGGTGTGGATCGTGCATACAAGGGTAAAGACCCGTCTATCCTCCACGGTGTTACTTAACTAAATACTACTTAACATTAAATAACTACGAGTACGAGCTTTCTAACGATTACATATACTTGAGGTGACCGAGACTTTAACTACTGGATTTTCCAAATCCTAACACTTGATGACTGACATTTAGTTTCTTCACTCTTCTCCCCCTCAAAAATTGCAAATGAAGTTTGCAATTTCTGATTGAGCAAGTGAATAATAACATACACCAATGAACGTAGATCCACTTGAGGACTGAATGAGCATGGGAAAAACATGAAGCTTGTTGATGAAGAATGTCGATGAGAATGGTCATAAACATGAAGATTTCTCTTCTTCTGAAGATAAAGCGCACTGAAGCGTACACCTTTCTTTTCTTTGAGGAACGGGGCCTGAAGTGTCATCTACATACGCCATAATGTTGAAGAACAAGGCCTAAACTGATGTGAACAGACATCATAGCCGTTTGAATATCAAGTTTGAGTTACTTGAACCCGTGACTTATGAGATATCACTTCTTTTGTCATCCATACTTTGAGCCAGTCCATGTTGTGAAAGATCGATGTATCTGCAACTGAGTAAGGATTACCTGCACTAACATTACAAGCTTGATTTCATAAATATTGGTTAGTGACATTAGTATCTAAACCCTTTGGGGTTTCACGGTCAACCTTGATTTTGCCATCGGCAAACAGCTTTCTAGTAGGTATTCACTTAAGTCCAGCATCCTTAAACATTCTACTAGACGGTATCCACTTATGGCAAGGTCTAGGATTGTTAGTATTCTTATGCACAGTGGAAGACTTATCGTTCTTCCTTGACACCAAAGATTTAGCAGTTGGTATCCATCTAGGCGAAGTTTTAGGTTTGCTTTGCTTCATAACAGGTTGAACCTTAGCCATGTTAGTAGTCTTAGTGGATTGTACCTTAGCATGTGAATTAGGAAATTGTTTCTTATTCAGAAAAGACTCAGAATTTTAACTTTTGTTTTCTACATGTATAGCATTCTTCTTCACATAACTACTCTTAGATGCAAGCTAATCCCTAGTATTTTGAGTGTTCCTAGGTAATGGTTTACTACTACTAGATGTGCCTTGAAATCTCGTTGAATTCATCACCCTAGGTCTTGCACCTAAAATTTCATCTTTTCGAATTTGTGCCTTTTTCCTAGCTGCTTCTAGATAATAGTTCTTCCACAAGTATTCATATCATATGAATTCTGGATTTTAATGCTTTGTTTTGAGACTATTTTTGAACTAATCCTAGAGGTGCTGGGAGTAGAAGTAGCTACTTGTTGAGGTTTAACGGAACTAGAAGCATTATTCTTAGGTAACTCAGGGGAAGTGACTGGTTTTGACAAAACTTGTATCGCATCAACTTGGGAGGCATAACCGTGTTTTTGAAAAATTTGGTCGTTCAAACTTAAATGCAGTTGGTTGTCTAACTGATTGGTTTCGAAGTGGTTGTACAACTGGTTTTCCCAAGATTAATGGTTTTGCAAACTTAGTGTTCACACTGTTTCCTGTAGTTTTTCTTAGCTCATTCTTTAAGGCAACTATTGCAAAACTCTTATCCTGAAGTTGAGCTTTGAGTTCATCAATTTTGGCTATCAAAGAGTTTGTTTGTTCCAAAGACTTAGTTCTAGCGTCTTTGACAGAGTCACTTAGGTCTATGTGATGCTTTTTCAAAGTCTCATTTTCCTTAAGTAATTTAGCCACATAACTTGCCAATTCATTATTTCTTGTTTTAATAGCATCCATATCTTGTTTAGACTTGACAAAATTACTTTTCTCATGCATACCAGATATATGTTTCTTCAAATTGTTGATTGTAGAGTTTTTGACTTGAAGCTGAGCTTTTAAATCGTTTATTTCAAAAAATTCACAAAATTCATGAAATTCTGGATTTTTACATGGTTTCTTAGTTTGAAAACTTTCCTCTTTTCTTTGTATTGCAATTTCAAGTGAAATGTAATGTTTTTCAAGTTTTGAGAATTTGTTTGAAAGTTCATCAAAAACCTTTTTATCAACCATATCTTTTGTTTTGAAATACTTAATCTTAGACTCAGCCTCAGTCACAGAACATTTATCAAAGTCTTGTTCAGCATCATGATCAGTTTGTTTAAGTACATTAGCAGATGCATTATGTTGAACAGTTATGTGTACCTCAGCACATGATACCTGTTCATTTACCGGTCTGATATCTGCATCCACATCTTGTGTGATAGGAGTTACTGAACAACTGGTTACATCATTCTTTGCTGTCTCTGATATTCTGCATTCAACAACACATGATCCTTCAGCTGATACATAACCCGAATCATCACAACTATCTCTCAATTTCACCTGACACTCATCCACTTTATCATCATTCTGTGTAATTTCCTCAATATACTTCTCCACCTTATCCATGAGTAGGATTAATGTTTCTATGAACATATTTTCTTCCATCCTAGTGTGATTATTGAATGACATTTCAGTCATATGTCTATCATAATCCGAAGTGTATTTACCATTGATGAATGACCGAAGTTGTTTGTAGATCACCCGAAGAGCAGCTTTAGAACTGGTGTTCCAATTGTTCCAAGTTGAAGAACAATGTGCCTATAATGATAATTCTTGACGGAAAAGTGTAATAACTACTCGTTCGATTCCCATTGTGTATTTGTCGTCAATTCGAAGTAACTTGAGGTGTGAATGAAGTTGTCGAAAAGGTTCAATGCAACTATACTTGGCAATAGATTGCAATGACTTGTGCAACTTAATATCAGATGAATTAGAGCACAAAGATTCCATATTAGCATCGTCCAACTCAGACACTTCAATTTGTTGTACATTGTTGGATATCTTCTGTTCATCAATCACATCATACAACTTAAGTATCTTAGATATAACTGAATCTGAATAGTTTGACATAAGTAAGTGAACACGGGATTTTACAAGTATGTGATTTAAACCGAGAAATAGAATCTTTCACGGGATTTTACAAAATTAAGACAAAACCATGATACTGTGAGAAGTAGAATGTAGTAAAGGAAGATTGTTGAATTGGTACAATGATTAGTGATTGTATGTGATTCTTGATCAGCGCGCCCCCAAAGGATTTTTCGGTAAATTAGGGTTTGAAAACCAGGTTTTTGTATATTAGGTTTTGAGACAAATCGCAGGAATTGACAAAACGCAGTAACAAATCGCAATGAGAAACCGCAGTGACAAACCGCAGTGACAAAATGCAGTGACAAACCGCAATGAATGACAAACCGCAGTGACAAAACGCAGTGACAAACCGCAGTGACAAACCACAGTGAATGACAAACCGCAGTGACAAAGCACAGTGAATGACAAACCACAGTGACAAAGCGCAGTGACAAAACGCAGTGAATGACAAACCGCACAAGCTGTCAAATCGCAGAGAATAAACTGCACAACCTGTCAAATCACAGAGAACAAGCCGCACAACCTGTCAAATCACAGAAACCAAACCGAAGTCTTTGACAAATCGCAAGGGGACAAGTCACTATCAATAATACACCCACTACTTGTCCTTTTGTCCTTTTCTCCTCAAACCGCACCAGAAACAACAAATCGCATACACAAACAACACCCAAAATACTCAAACCCCAGCGAGAACAAAGTCAAATCACAGAAAGGTAATGTCAACTCACACCCAAGAATACTCAAACCGCAGTCTAGAAAACCAATCCGAGAGTCAAACCACACCCAAGAATATCTTCAAA
Source organism: Chrysanthemum makinoi (assembly GCA_910596185.1). Classification (NCBI taxonomy): domain Eukaryota; kingdom Viridiplantae; phylum Streptophyta; class Magnoliopsida; order Asterales; family Asteraceae; genus Chrysanthemum; species Chrysanthemum makinoi. Next base: position 184,731,048 of record OU343221.1, read on the forward strand.
AACCAAACTTTTCCAATCAAAAACACTACAACCAAAATGAATCTAGCCTTCCAAACCAAAAACTAAACTAATATGATGATCCTAAACACAAAAGTACAAACCTTTAACATATTTAACCATCAAAAGTTCAAACTTGGTGTATTTTTGGCTTATAAAGTTCGAACCAACTAAAAGGAACAATAACCAATCTTTATGATGTAACCATGGCTCTGGTACCAATTGAAAGATATTGGTTATTGTAACACACAAACACACAAATATATGGTTCGAATCATGCAAGGATTTTAGAGGGAGAAAGTAGAAGATGGGATGCTATCTAGAGAGAGAAAGTGAAAGAGAAATAAGAAGGTTAGATTGAAAGCTCCAACCCTCTACCTTGGGAGGTAGAGGGTATTTATAGTCTTACATATTATGCCACCTACAAGCTATGTATCAGGCATAAAGTGGGTAAACACTCATCCGTCCTCCACGGTGTTACTCTAACTAACTAATAAATAATGTAATGTCTACGAGCTAACATATGCTAGACTATAGTTGGGGTGACCGACTCTTCAACATGGATTTTCTAAATCCCAAAAGCCCCCTATGTTTATTGAGTTTTTAAGGGAGAAAAATTCAGGCCAGATTTGGGGTTTTTTAAAAACGTCTCCAAACATAGATATATCGAAAACGCGAAGAAAAAAAACCTTGGAGGAACCGGGTGTGTTTTCTCAAACTTTGGTGTTGTTTGGATTCACTCTAGAAGTGTTATTATTCTTGGTCTCGTCTTATAATAAGTTAGTCTCTATTTTGTATTTGCCAGCAAGGTACATAGCCCAAACAATGTATAGCAACGAGGTAGCCGACCCATTAAGGCCTGTTTCACTACCTTGCTGCATCTCCCTACCTCGCTGGACCTTTAGTATAAATACGCCATGCCTTGAGGAAAGATGTGTGATTGGATAGGTTGTGTAGTTTACACTTTCACTGTGGAATAATACATTTTTCTCTTAATGTGTCCTTCAACCTCGCTTATCTTTCTCTCTCAATTCTTATATCTTAAATCTAAAGATTGTGTGATGATAATGATTAAAGTGACGCCTACAATTGGTATCAGAGCACCATGGTTAAAATTTAGATATGTTTTGTTTTCAAAATTTTTTTAACTCGTTCATATCAGCGAAGTAGAAATCTAGTCTCAAAATGATTTGGTGGTTTTATTTGTGTTACTCTTAATCTTCATTGATTAGTTGTGACTTGTTTTACACTACTTATCTATCTCCAAAACTAAAAATCATAAAAATCAAAATTTGGTGCATTTTCTACATTTTTTCTACCTCGCTGCTAGTGTTTAAATATTAGATCTTGTTTATTTAATGGTTGATTTATAAAAAGTTAACCTTTTTCAAGTTAAACTAATAAAGTAACAAGATTTTGTACAGTTAGAATTCGTTTAAACTTCATAACTTGGTTGTTTTAATCGATTTAAAAGTATTTTTGGTCATACGGGTCTCCAGCGAAGTAGCTTTATATTTCAAACTAGCTCAGTAGGATACCGGCTCAGTAGGAAAAGTCAGAAAGTCAAAACCGTAATTCAGCTCAGTAGGATTTGTTTTACCTCGCTGCATCTACCTCGCTGTTACTACCTCGTTGTCGTACTTTGCTTCTACCAAAATTACTATTTTGCCCTTACATTGTTGAACACTACCTCGTTGATTAAACTTGAAGACTTCATAGAGATTTACTACGTCATTTTGAAACATACAACACATATCTTTATCATTTACAGGATCCATATAATCATTTAATTCACACAAACGAAAATGTCTCAATTAGTCAATCAAATTCAACAAATCACTAGTGGACAACAATCAATCATTGATGCTGATTCTGAAAATCATCCTCCTATGCTTGAGAAAGGAAGTTATGTCCCATGGGTTAGTTGTTTTATGAGGTAATATGAGCAAAAGAAGGATGGGGGAAATGGATGAAGAAGGTTATTATTGAAGGACCGTTTGTGATACCCTCAATAAATGTACCTACTGATCTTGAAAGCACTCCGCTGATGAGAAAAGTCATTAAGAAGCTGATGGGAATGCAATGCAATGAATCCTTTTAGGAATACCAAATACAATCTACTCAAGTGTCAATGCATGTAAAAAAACTAAACTTATGTGGGAGCGTGTGAGACATCTTATGGAAGGAATAGAGTTGAGCAAAGCTGATTTGGAAACCAAGCTAGTCAACATTTATGATATGTTTATGATGACACCTGAAGAGTCACTTGAATCATCCTATGAGCGTTTCTTACAGATTCTCAATGATATGGAAAGATATGAGATCTTACCTAAAGCTGTCGTGACAAACACTAAGTTTCTGAATTCACTTGAACCGTAATGGCATCACTACACAACTATTGTTAGACAAACTCAAAACTTACATGCTGTTAACTATGATCATTTGTTTGACTTCCTCAAGTTAAACCAAGGTGCAGTTGATGCAGCAAGAGCTATAACCAAGAACCATGACTCACTTGCGCTAGTTGCTCAAACTCATAACCCTTAATCCTCTTACTATCACCTATGACTACAACAACAACAACTTGCCTTACCCAGCCATTACATTTATCAAAAACCATTTGATTCACAAACCTCATATAGCTTTATTGTGCCAATTACAACCGATCAACAATATTTTAAAGTACAACCTGACTTTGCATTTCTTGTCACTGGTGATCCACTCACCAATGTCAATCAAGCAATGGCTTTACTTGCAAGAGCATTCAACCAGATTGCACCAAAAAACAATCGTCTCAGAATATCATCAAATCCTCGTAATCAAGATGTGATGCAAGTTAGACAAGTCAATCAACCAAGGTTTGTGGATATAACGGGGAATGCTATGAATGTTGGGAATACTGAGAATGTTCAGAGGTTTGCAAATCAAAGGGCAGTTGTCACTGATGCTAATGTTGGTAATGTTGGAAACACGAGTAATGCAGGGAATGTTCAAACATGGAATGAAAATGTAAAGAATGGGGGAAGAGTAATTAGGTGTTATAACTTTTGTAGAGTAGGTCATCTTGCTAATTTTTGTCCTCTACCGAGGATACGTGGTTTAAATTATTTCAAGGAAGCCATGTTATTAGCAAAAAAGGATGAAAACGGGATGACTCTGAGCACTGATGAGAATGATTTCTTAGCAAATATTAACCAGATGATGAGTGTGAAGAACTCAATGCTTCAGTAATCATGATGGCCAACATTCAGGAGTTGTATCTCAGTGATTTTGAAGGTGGTCCAATGCTTGATGCTAGAGTATCTGATACACATAAAAGTATTTGGAAACAATCATTGCTACACAAAAAAGTTTCAAAAATTGTAACACACGGAAAATTTCCACTAATTATTTTATAATAAATGTGTGATTATTGCTACTTGATTGATAATTTTAAACTTATGTGTGTTAAAACAGTTGCTTTGGTAGGTTATCCTGCACACTACAGAACGCAGTAACACACATAATTGATATTTATATTGAAATAACTAAAAACATCACTTTTCAACATTTACTAATGATTTACGAACAAAAATGAGATGTTATCTCGTAGTTTTAGAAAAACACGACACCACAAGCATACCGACACCGATTCAATATCAGCAAAAAGTTATAATTTAGTTCATACGTAATAATAATATTATATTGTTACGCTTACGATAACGTTTCCAAAAATATGATTTTTATACTTTAGGTGTATCAGGATGATTCATTTTCGCGGGAACACGACTGAATACGGGGTATAATTAATAAAATAATACAAATAAAAATTAAATAAAATAAACCTAACCATATGTCTACCCTAATCCACATCTCTATCTCTCTTTTTCTCTTTTTGCCTTCTCTCACGCCAAACGCAAAAGAGGAAAAGAACTCCTCTCTTTTTCTAGTCAACCACAAGAAACATCACCATCACTAGGCTATTTCAAGGCTCTCGTCATTCCTAGTGTATCATGGGTCATGGTTGGGGGAGGTGAAGGAGAACGACCATAGCCAAGAATGAGCACTTACCTCCATTCGAGACAAGAAAGAGGATTCAAAGTATTCCATTTGTTCATCTATAAATAGGGATGAATTTTCCCAGGTTTCATTCAACTATCACACACACAATCACGAAATTAGGGTTTGTAAAGGTTAGGGTTTTTCAAAATTGGTTTGGGGTTTTGTTAATTCGAGTTGTAATTAGTATTATTTGGGGTGTTAATTGTTCAAGAAAGCTGGTGAGCGTTTGGTAATTTTTTTTCAGTCCTTTGTCTCACACGACATCATCACCACCATCTTGTAAGACTCTCCTTGGTTATTTGTTAATTTGTTAAGTTTTGATAAGTTGTTACATTTTTTTACCGATCAAGTACTATAAATTGGTGGAACCAAATAATTGTAATTTTAATTAATTGATATTGTTGTTCAACTGTGGTAAAACTTAATAAAACTCACATCAATAGAAACTCATATTGGTTAAATTGGTATTTGGCTTATTGATGACTTTTCAGCTTATTTAGGAGCTTATACGGTTGCCTAACCAAAGTCCTATTCGACCCATTTTCCTCGCTTATTATAGTCAACACATGATTATTCCCTTTTCCCATTAAGGTTTATTCAACCAAGATTAGACTCACTTGAGAAGTGATTGTTTCATTGTTGTGGTTGACTCGACAGCCTGCACCAAACCCATAAGGGTAACATTGGTGTCAAGTCTAATTCGGATGAAGTTGTACTCGATCGGAACGAACTTAGCTCAATCACTATTCTTGACATGCTACCCTAAGTATACATTAAGGTGGTTTCAAATACTCATCTACTCATTATAATTTTGCCGCTATTTTTGTTGTTGTTTTTGCAAGAGTAAACTCCTAAAAGTGTTTTATGTTACTTTGAGTCAAGGGAAACGTCCCTAGGGTGCGTACACCTAGTATAACACTAGAATACGACATGGCCATAGAAGACTCGTAAGTGTCTCGTATGTCGAGTGTTTGAGTGCAGTTATAGATTTACGTCTTTGCTAGTTTTATCGAGTCAAAACTACACTCCCACATCAAGTCTCAAGATGTATTTGTGTCATTTCCCTTATGGTCTTTCAAGCCTACTCCAATTTGAGTGGTAATTTGTTATTCAATAGGTTGGCAATTGGGCTGCGAAGCCCATAGGCTTCCACAGATACATTTGGTTTTAATGAGACACCAGGCCCAGCCCATGGTGGGGTGTGAAGGCATGTAAGTGATAACTGGGCCGAAGCCAAGTTGTCAAAGGGTTCATTTGGTTTCGTACAGCCCAGCAGGGCATGTATAGAAGTAAGTGGTCTCAAGTATCCCTCGACTTAATCCCGTCTCGTTCAATTCATCAACTCGCCAACCATTACATCCTATTACACTCGACTCAATCCAATTGGAATGCGACTCACAATATCGTAAACTTAATCTAAAATGAGACATGCATCTATTTGACAAGCTTCTCAATATAAACTTGTAAACATACTCTTTCGACTACTAAAACCGGGGAATAAACTTGATGAAACATACCCTAAAACTTTCGATAATTGTCACTCTGAATAAATAAAATATACAAATGCATCTATGATTCAACAGCAATAGAAATGCATATCGTGTGTTTTCAACATATAAAAACTAAGTTATACATAGACACATTCTAGAAACTTTGATCTTAACAAGTGGAAACTATAACTCAAGAGGATAATAATAATAATCCTAAACGGTTCACGATATAGATTTTTAATATCATTTATGAATATTAATTTCAGGCTGGGAGGCTGTGACAACTGGCATTTTAGGGTGTCTATTTTAGGTAACCGCATTACGTTAAACTAAACCGAGCTTTTGCCTTTATCACTATTTTTATCGACCATGACTTGATTTGATATCGTTTATTGGTTTCTATGATTTATTTTATTATTGGATGAGTTATCGTGTGAGTTTTAACTCTTTTTGATAGGCACTATTCGATTCGGCACAATAAAACCTAAAACAAGAAATAACGTAACTTTTAAACCGTAACTCAAAAATTGGCAAATAAATAGTCAAAACTCGTGGAAAAACATAGATAAAGATAATAGAAAGTCGAAGGAACGTCATGGGAGACTCGTAGGACAATATATGAACTCAGGAATGGGTAAACGGGATAGTTACGAAAAATTACTGCTCCGACCCCCCACCTTTCCCCATGGCCGGCGCCCCCTCCTCCCTTTTTATTTATTTTGAGGTCCCTCCTTCCCAACTATATATACCCCTCATATATCTCATTTCTCTCTTTTACTTCTCTCTCTAAAACACACACACACCCTTTCTCTCTCACCACTTTCTCTCTCTCTACAAAAATGAAAACCCTAACCCTAAAACCAGCACCTAGCCACCCATTTACGGCCATATTCCGGCCAAATTCCGGCAAGTGGTATCTCACCTCCACCACCATTTTGTAGATCTGTATTTTGTAGGACCTTAAATATATCAACCTTATCACGTTACCAAGCTTACCACGCGTATAACACGTAAACCACAAACACGCATATGCGTAAAACAAGTAACACACACAAACTATAAGCTCAAAGATGAAGTAGTAAATATGGTGACTTGAATATGTGAACTGTGTATGTAGAGAGAAGAAAAGATGAAAAAATATGTTATATGTCTTAAAAAAAAACACACACAAAACACACTCAAGCACACCCCTCAAATGACCATTTGAGGGGTATTTATACTACCTTACATATTACGCTTATAGGCTTGGGCTTGGATTGGACATGGATTATATTAACTTATAAAAGGCTAGCTTAACTAAACTAATACCCATTTAGCTTAGCCCAATCCACGAGCCCGTTGACTATTCTATCACGATATCTAACACACGTTACAAAGTTCCTAAACGTGAACGACCATCACTTCTATTAAATATTATTAAGGCTAACAATCTCCCCATAAGGGGTGGTCATTCAAAAGATGCACCACTTGATTAGGTCTTTACTTTTCTTGAGCTTGAACTTTGTCTGTCGATATTGAATAGTCTTGATATTTGTTCCTTCATGATTTGTGATCAGATAATGTGTTATTCTGCCATTCTTCAACTTCTTTGGTAAGGTGTCTCCACGTCATTCTCCACCATGCTCACACTTCTTTTTGACTTTGAGTTTCCAATGATGAAGTTCTCGAGTCTTTAATCTTTGAAGATTCTTTGACATTTACGAAGAATCATCTTTAACTTTGTGTTGCCTTAGAATTTGATGAGAACTTCATTTGTGATGTTGTTGGTATGAGCATGTGGAGAATCTGCACGATCTCTTCCTCCCGCGAGCATCCATCAGCAGCAGCTTCCCAGGTACAGTCACGAACACCAATTGATCATTGTAATCTTTTCTTAAAGAATTGATTACTACAATTGTTCTACTGATGAATGTCTTGATTCCATTCACCTTGGTCAGGCGAATCAACCGTCCGAATCCCATAAGGGACAGTTGGCATTACGTTGAACAAGTTCAAGTAATGACCCACATCGTCAGGATTCGATTCGTGAAAGGAATCTCCTTAGCGGGATTTCCAGCACTTACAGGTTCGAATGTCGAGGGTGTTAACAACATAGTGTGAAAAACACATCTCTAATTCTTACAAAGGCTGTTCCTGGACTAGAGGCCCTCAAAAAGGCTAACACGACATACCGAAGTACATCTACAGTTCAAGTGAGTTGCTGAAGTACAACGAAGCATCACTTCACGACTGTAGATCGTTTGAGACACACTAAGCGTAACCCATAAAAGAATTACCGAAGTGACCTGCCGTCGGCGTTTGATGTTGACCCTGGCAGGAGTTTCCATTCAATCATTGAAGATCACAATTGTGAAACCTCTCATAAATGTTCTGGCAGATTGCTAAGATCTGCGTAGGACTCTAGAATGTATCACTTGTGTTCTTATTGTTGAACACCAAGAGATGAAATTTCATGTGTTCCTATGAGATCTTTTGATGAATCTCGTGGCTCTAGACTTAATTAGTGCATTTTGGTTTTCCTGAGCGGAGACTAGGGAGAGGGTCTCCTTCTTCAATACCAACGATCTCTAAGAGAAAGTCGATAGATTATGTAGGGTTCCCAGTGAGAGTGAAACAAATCCTTTTGAGAGGAATTGAGTGGCTAGAAGGTTTAGTGCAATGCATAACTGGGTCCATGACGTCTTTGTCTTCAATACCAGTGTCATCTTAGTGACAACCAGTAGCAGATGAATTGAACCCGGTTTTTGCCCTAAGGTTGATTATGGAGGGCTATTTCTTTTCACCCTTTTTCATTATATTTCTTTTTAATTCTTCAACCCCTTCTTTCTCCTTTTTCACATTACTCCTTTTTTCAATCATACCTAAGGACTTCTAATACTAACTATGGGTATTGTCCTTGGGTAGACCCCTCCGGCTCTGGCGGATCATAGGACGGATTTCCTATCCTTAGACACCTTATAACTCCATGACTATCCTATGTTGACCTAAAACCTTTTCTTGAAAATCTCACAGAGTGTTTATGATTGAAAACATGTTTGAAACACTCTGAGAGTTTTATATTTTCAGAAACACTCCCCCTTCACATGTGCTTATACTGTTTTTAACTGAAATCTGCACAGTGAGGGTAGAGTTCGCACTTTTTGAATTGATCGGCTCATGATAGAAAATTCCCCACGAGACACTGTGACGTTGCTAAGTTAAAGAGTTCTATTTTCAGTTTTTAGGTGACAACTAGCTCTAATAACTAACTTGAAGATGTAAACACTCCTTGAAAAGGAGGTTAGACCCATGAAAGTGCATGTCTATCACAAGGTTCTCGAAATGGTACATTTACTGAATTTGATTTCTCGTCAATTCATTGGTTTCGTTTGAGTCGAGCTCTTTTGGGATTCAAACACCGTTCATTAAACATTTTTTATCACATTTTTAATCACGTCTTCTCCCCCTCAAAAATAGCATAATCGTGATATTTTTTATATCAACGGATTAAACAACATTATTAGAATCATTTTGGAAGACAAACGGATTTGATTTAAGCATGAATTTGGAACATTTTTGGTTTATACTCCCCCTTTAATAAAGCATAATCAATTAAAGGGTTTTAGAGGGAGTTATCTTGAGCACAAAATATTTTTAAAGATTTTGAAAATATTTTTGAACAATCTTGAAAAAGGTGCTCAAGATGATGATGATTTCTCACCAGTTTTAAATGTAGTGCACTGAAGCGTACACTAGATTTTTTATTTAAAAACACGAGTTTTGATCTGAAATAATCAAAAGTCATCATTTTAGTCTGGGTTTCATACTGAAGTATACGAAAGCCATTTTTGAAGAAATTTTAGAGAAACGACATGTTTTGGAAAAAATTTAAAGAACTCTCGCTCAAGCATCTGTACATGTCCGTATCATTGTCGAATGACATTTCTAGAAACGTACAAAATATCGATTATACGAGAGACATGTCGTGAGAAGAATATTTTAGGATTTTTGATTTTATACTGTTTTCGTATTTTTTAAAGTTTTATATTTTTATATTTTGTTTTTGTTGGTTTTTCAAATTTTGTATTTTGTTTTTCAAAAATATTTACAGCGAAGCTTTTTGGAAAATCATTTTCAAGAAGATTCGAGAAGACGTTCTAACTCCTCTGGGGTTAGGCTTCGCATTCCAATTCGTCGAACTAGATCATCAAACCTTTCTTTTGGAAGGGCTTTAGTAAATAGATCGGCGAGTTGGTAGTCTGTCTTCACGAAGAATAATTCAACAGTACCTTCTTCCACATCTTCTTTTATGAAGTGGTAGCGGACACGAATGTGCTTAGTCTTTGATTGATGAACAGGATTGCAGGATATGGCTATGGCACTTTTCGAGTCACAATACATAGGTATTTTATCGAAAGTAAAGCCATAATCTGTGAGTTGTGTTCTCATCCATAGAACTTGAGCACAACACGCAGATAGAGAAACATATTCGGCTTCAGCGGTTGAAATTGCAGTACAATCTTGTTTCTTTGAAGACCAGCTTACTAACTTTTCACCCAAAATTGTGCTCCTCGGATGTACTTTTGTCTGTAACTTGATCACCGCGTGGTCCGTGATCTGAAAAGGCAATTAGATCAAATCCGATTCCTTCGATACCAAAGACCATTGTGAATGGATGTCTTCAGGTACCGAAAGATCCTTTTAACCTCTTTGAGGTGCGGTTCGGTAGGCTTTGCCTGAAACCGTGCTAATAAGCAAACAGCAAAATGAATATCCGGTCGACTAGCAGTGAGGTACATGAGAGAACCAATCATGCTCTGATATTTCTTCGGATTAATAGGTTTCCCAAATAAATCGGCTCCAATTTTTGGTGATGTTACCATTGGTGTTCCGACCGAATCACAATTATCCATACCATGATTTTTCAAAATCTCAGTTGTATATTTAGCTTGATTAATAAAAATTCCACGAGGGGATTGATGAATTTGTAAACCAAGAAAAAACTTTAGTTCCCCCATCATGGACATTTCAAATTTTCTTTTCATGAGATTTTCAAAATATTTTGAAAGATTCGGATTAGTGGACCCAAAAATAATGTCGTCCACGTAAATCTGAACAATCAAAATGTCGTTTTTGCATTTTTGTGTAAACAAGGTAGGATCAACAGTTCCTTTGGTGAAATTGTTTTGAATTAGGAAAGAGGACAGTTCGTCATACCACGCTCTCGGAGCTTGCTTTAAACCATAGATTGCCTTTTTAAGTTTTTAGACGTAGTCTGGATGTTCCACGTCAATGAAGCCTTCTGCCTGACTCACGTACACTTCTTCTTTCAGAGTTTCATTCAAGAACGCAGTCTTAATGTCCATCTGATAAACCGTGATGTTTTTGTGAGCTGCATAGGCTAAGAATATCGTGACTGCTTCAAGTCTAGCTACCGACACGAATGACTCTTCAAAGTCTATTCCTTCTTCCTGTCTGTATCCTTTGGCCACAAGACGTGCTTTATTGCGAATTACAGTCATCTCTTCATCCCTTTTGTTCTTCCATAACCATTTGAGATCAATGACTCGAATGTCAATTGGTCGTGGAACCATATCCCAAGAGTCATGTAGACGGTATTGGAGAAGTTCCTCCTGCATCGCTTCTATCCATGCGGGTTCTGCCATTGCCTCCCGAATGTTCTTCGGTTTAATATTGCTAATTGAGCAAAGGTAAATGCACAAGTCGCAATCGGTGGCAAGTTGGCGTCTCATCTGAATTGGCCTTGACGGTTCACCAATAACTTGTTCAATTGGATGGTCTTTTGTCCACTTCAGAGTAGAAGGATACCGTAGATTATACGAGTGCGAGTTAGATGGTTCTCGTAAGCTTGAAGATGATTCAGCTAATTCCGTAGGTTCTTCTTGGTTCTGGTTTTGCATCGTTGCATCGTTCTAGTTTTGAGTAGGTTCTTCTTGAAATGATATGTTTTGGTTTTGCTCATCAACTTCTAGTATAATTGTTTCTAGAATTGGAGTTGCTGGAGTAGATGTAGATGATGTTGATGGAGTTGGTGCATTGGTTTCGACCGTGGTAGATGCATCTTCTGTTGATGGTGGTGGTGGATGATTTTGAGCGGGTGCAGCGGAATGATGGTTTGATGCATTTGTCGAAGTTCCACCATAGTATTCATCGAACATTAACTCGAAGAAATTCTCCCATTCTTGTTCATGAGGTGTTTCAGCAAAAGTTGATGGAGCTCTTTGTTGTATGAGTCTTGAACTGATGTGTCCAGAAGTCTACGGGTTTGGTGCGGGTTCTAATCTGTTTTGATTAGAAGCCATCGGGTTAAGCGCGGGTTCTAGAGCGAGTCTCTCAGAAGCCATCTGTGAAAGTTCATCAAAATTCGCATTCATCGTCTCCATTATCTTCTTAGTTCTTCTGTTTGACACCCTGAATGCCCTCGAGTTTTCTGAGTATCCAATGAAGATTCCAATATCACCTTTAGCTTTCAGTTTTCCTAGATCTTCTCTGTCGTTCGTTGGATAGCACAAAGCGCCAAACACGTGAAGGTAAGAGATATCAGGTTTTCTGTTGTTCACTAGCTCATATGGGGTTTTATTGAATCTTGGATGGATTAGGGATCGGTTCTGAGTGAAACAAGTAGTGGCAACAACATCAGCCCATAGAAATAACGGTGCACTAGAATAGATTAGCATTGTGCGAGCAGCTTGCACAAGAGTTCGATTTCTTCTTTCAACTACCCCATTCTGCTGTGGAGTTCTAACAACTGATTTCTGGTGTGGGATTCCAACATTTTCAAAATAAGCTCTTAACTCCTGATTAGTAAATTCTGTGCCATTGTCTGTTCTTACTACTCATACTGGAGCTTGAAGAAGTACTTTAATACGTTTCAGGAAGGTGATGATGATGCCTAGTGCTTCGTCTTTTGTCCTCAGAAACTTAACCCATGTATATCTTGAATAGTCATCAACGATAACAAGAATATACTTTTTCCCATTAATGCTTTCAACTCTCATTGGGCCACATAAGTCCATGTGCAACATATGCAACCTTTCTTCCTAATTAGGTACGGGTTTGGGTTTATATGATGCTCTTTTGCTTTTTTCTTGTTCACATGATGGACATAGGTGATCCTTGGTGTATTTGAACTTTGGAAGTCTGTTGACGATGTTGTCTTTGGACAGTTTGTTGATGGTGTCGAAATTGAGATGGGATAATCTTCTATGCCACAACCAGGACTTTGTTCCAGATGCTCGTGTCATAAGACATATTGGTGATGAAGAGGCCATTTGGTTAATGTCGATAGCATACAAGTTTGTATCACGATTCCCAGTTAAGAGATCAGTGCCATCCAAGTTTCTAACGAAGCAAACATTTTTCCTAAAAGCAACCTCTAAATCTGCATCACAGAACTGCCCGACTGAAAACAAATTGTGTCCCAACCCTTCAACATAGTAAACCCGAGTGATCAAATAATTTCCAAAAAGGTAGATCTCCAAAACCCATGATAGCTGCTACATGATCATTTCCAAATCGTACAGTTCCCATGAATTTCTAGACGAAATTGATCTGCAGCTTAAGATTCCCGGTCATGTGCTTGGAGCAACCCGAGTCGATGATCCAAAGACATATTTCGATAACCTGCCAAGAACAGAAGAAGAAGATTTTGGAAACCGTTTTGATTTTGGTTCCTTTCGGTTAGAGGTAAAATCTTGATCACACTCATAGAAGTTATCTACTGGGAAGACAGGTTCATCACTCATTCTACCATTCTGGAGTGTGAAAGTTCTACCAGTTGGTTTCCAAATGTCATCCCTAAAGTAAGGACTATGCTTCCTATCAGTAGTGTAAGACCTAAATCTTTCAACTACTCTTCCTATGGGTTTAGCATAAGTTCTTTTTGGAAGATTCTTCTGAACAGGCTTAACAATATCATTCTTAGAAACACAATCATCATGAACATTAGTTAAAGATTTCTTGCAAGTGAAACAAACAGATTGAACAGATTCATTAAACTTAGCAGAGTTCATAGGTTCATTACATTTAGATGAAATGTCTTTCTTATTACAAAGCGGTAAATTCGTAGTGTGTTCTTCTACTTTCTTCTCTTTATTCAAGCTACTACTCTTAGAGGCATGCGAGACTCTATTTTTCCTTGTATTGCTCTTAGGCTTTAGTATGCTGCTCCTAGAGGTGCTTCCTAGTCCTGTAAAAGGTAAGGCACACTCATTAGGATTCACATTTTTATCTAGAGAAGTGGTTTCAGCTTTCCTAGTCTCTTTAGAATGCTTTTCTAAACTTATGTCGTTTGTTCCATATGGTTTAGATGTGGAGGCAAACGCATTAGTGGTACTCATCTTAAAAAGGCAAGGTGATAAAACTTTTGGATTCTCGATAACTGCTTTTTCATTTTCAACAATTTTTTCTTTTTTCATAGGCAAGGCAGATGGAGTGACTGGTGTTGACAAACCATTTTTCTCATTGACTTTTGGAGGAGGCATATAAATAGACATTTTTGGTTTGAAAACCTATTTGGGAACATTTTACTTCTCCTCAGTCAATGGTTTTGCAATCTTAGTATCCACAGCCTTTCCTTTTTGACATTCCAGCTGAGCCCTCAAAAGATCATTTTTCTCTTTCATGTCATTATAGGTACGCTCATATGACAGTTTGTCATACTTGCATTCCCCAGTTTTTTGTTCAAGTTGTTTAAAATATGAGACATTTTCTTTTTCAAGTTTTTCTAGAGCTTTTTCATATTTTGAAACAATTTCGGAGGTCTCAGTGATGAGTGTCTAAATACTCATCATTTTTTGTACTGTTTAGAATGCCAAAACATCTGAAAACACTCAGAAATGCATCAAAATGATAAAAATATCACAAATAAGTGTTTTATGTGTTTTAAATTCAAAAATATCAAAATCAGATTAAAAACATATCAAGTTTGCATAATTGGCAGTTTTAGTCCCCCAAGTTTCAAAAGTTGTCAAATCTAGTCCCTGGAATCCAAAAATATGGAGTTTTATCATTCAAGGTCCCTGAAATATTCAAAGTTGTCAAAAATGGTCCTTGAATGAATCTTTGGTCAAATGGCAGAAAAGGTCCCTAAACTTTGAAAATTGTCAAAAAAATAGTCCTTGGATATTTTAAAAAAGAAAAATAATCAAATATGGTCCTTGTACTATTAAAGAATGGCAATAATGGTCCTTGTGTTAACTTTTGAGAAATTACAGGTTTGGTCCCTCAAGTTTGGAATTTACAAGATTAGTCCTTATGATATTAAACAAACCAAACGGACCTTTTGTATATTGAGCCCAGCCAAAACCCAATAGACCCCTGCCAATTAACCCTTGACCCCCCATTTTTGACCCCCTTCATATTAATATCTTCAGTCAAACGGTCAAACGCGCGCCCAAACCACCATTACTGTTCATCTTCCTCTCCCAACACTACAAACCAAAACCAGACCTGTTTTTTCCCACCTCTCCACCTCACCTTATCCCCCCACCTGTCTACCCACTCCCCTCCACCTCTACATACATAAAAAATCATTAAATGCAAATAACCTGCTAAAGAGATATCTGGTGCCAAAAATGCCACATGTACGATTTTGATGATTCAGAGAGACTCAATAGTCAAGATGAGGTGGGATATGTTCAGAGATGTCGACAAAGCTGAAAATGATCATTATAAAGCAAGGAAGAAGCAATGTGAATATATCTAGAGTATTTTAATTTAGTTCATGTCGTTTTAGCTCAATTTTAATGTCCAGTGTAATTTAAGCTTTCCAAGTATTCTGTTTAAGTTATTTAAAGTGTTTATGAACTTTTTTCAGTTTCAATTTCAGTAATAAGACTTGTTTTCAGTTTATGCAAAATTTCCATGTTCAAAATTCTCATGAATGTTCAAATGTTGTTTGTAGCCTTTGTCAAGGATTGAATAAGTTCATGTAAGCTCCTAGAAAGCTTATTTAAGCTTTTAGAAACAATAAAAATCAGTCTAGTATCAAAAAGAGAAAAATTACCAAAAATACAAAAAAATTAGATAAAAATAAAAAAAAGTCCATGGAAGTGAAGGTCAAAGTGGAGCAGGTGAATACAGATTGCCTCGGTTTAGAGCTTCTTGGGAAGCTATAGGTTATGTTATCACTCTTGGTTCTCGTTTGTGCTTGGATTCAATTTGTAAGCCTTTTGTGCAATTTTAGCATTTTACTATTAAAGTCATTAATTAGCTTAAATCTTTATGTTTTTATGTTTCTTAGTTATAGTTAAGCATAACTAAACATTAAAAATAGTTGTTTGTTCTTTTTAATTTATAGTTGTAAAAAAAAAATTAGTTTGACAGTCAAATTAGTATAAGTGTTATTAATAAGTTTTATGTTGTTATTGATGTTGTTTAATGTTTATTTAGTTTCAGTATATGATAATATATGGTTATTAATCAAATGCATGGACTGAATCTGTGATAATCTTTGAAAATCACCAAAACAGTCTCAATAAGGCTTGTTTGGTTTTGCTTTGTTAACTGAGTTAAAGGGTTTTCAAGACAGTGTCCTTGTTTGTTGTTTATCTCACTTGGTCCTAATATCTCATTTCAACAAGAAAAACCAGTCTTTGTTTGTAAAAAAGTCAAAATTAGCTTTTGATCACATCTTGTGTTAACTGTTGGATTTTCATGATCCATGATCATGATTGTGTGTTCATAAGTTGTTTATATTGCTCAAACCAGTCTTAATTCATCTTATTACAACATATTAAGTGAGTAGGATCAGCTTAAAGTTCATCAAAGTCAACCTTAGTGTTTAATATAAAAGTCAAAATTTTCCATTTGATCGTTTTTGAATAAAATAGATTATTTTATATAGGGCTTAACTTTGAGTTTTATGTTTTGAGCTTTTGGGATATCAAAATATAGTTGCTCAGCTTTATACTAGTATTTTTTATATTTTCTAAAAAGCTTATTACATAGCTTATTTTCTAGCTTATTTCAAGTACCCTTTTCAAAAGCTTGCCCTGTACACAGTTTCATGGCCACTTTCATAAGCTCACACAGAGCTTGTTAGTTGGTCAAACCTTGTGAATTTTAGTTCTTTGGAAAGCCAACCAAGCCATTTCAAAGATCCAAGCTTAGTTTTTCAAATTGTATCTTATTTGATAGGGTTGCACCTAGTTTCTTTTTTGTCCCATTACTCAGTATTAACTGTCTCAGCTTAAGCCGAGCAGTGAACTGACCCATTTTCACAAGCGCTTAATAAGCTCTCTAGTTACCCTTAGCTTGTGATCTTTGGCTTTTTGGGAAGCCCACCTAGCCAACTTGATACCTCAGTCCTTGTTTTTAGCTTTTGAGCTTATTTGATAAGCTAAATCAGCTTTGGAAAAAGGTGCAGGCCTGTTGGTTGTTTGGCTTAGATTAAGTGCTTATTGCTTATTTCCAGCTTATCAGTATGCTTATCTGTGTATTTTAGCTTCATATAAGTAGCTTGTAGCTTGTTTTAGCTTATTTCACTTTTGTTTCCAGTTTGCAAGTTTATTTGAGCTTTAAAAATCAATATAAGCTCATACTCAAAACTGTTAGCTCATAAGCTTATTAAAACAGCTTATTTTTAATTTCCAAAATTTTTGTTTTCATTAAAGTAGCTTATAATCAGTAGTTAAGTAGTTTTTAAAAAGAAAAACCACAAAAACATCATTTTTAATATAGTGATAGCGTTTATTTAATACAAATTAGCTTTTTGATTTTTCTTTTCAGCTTATTATTAAGCACTTCTTGTTTTTATAATTTTCTTAGCTTTCTGTCACCTTAGGATATTTTTAGAAAAAGTTTCATAATTTTCTCTGTTTGTTTAGTATTTATTATAATTTTAAATAGTTAAAAGTCTTAAATAATTAGTAATAAATAATTAAAAAGCATAAAAAATATCTTTTCAGTTCTAAAATTAGTTTTATCATATTTTAGATTTTTCTAAGTTAAAATTTTATTTTTCCAGGTTAATTTTATATTTTCTAGTATTTAAGTGTATTTTAAATAATAATTAATTAGTAATAAATAGATAAAAAGTGTAAAAAATATATCTTCAACTTTAAAATAAGTTTTATAGTATTTTAGATTTTTCTAAGTCATAATTTTATTTTTCTAGCTTTATTTCACATTTTATCATATTTTAGGTTATTAATAAATAGTTAAAAATAGTTTTTAAATAATAATAATTAAATAAATAGTTATAAAAATAATTTTATTTTTCCAATCATTTTCTTTTATTTTTAGGATTCCAAAAATATCATTTTCATATTTTTAGGTCTTTTATTTCTTAGAACTCACGTTTTGTTTTGTACGTTTACGTAGTTTATTAAACGTACGTATTTACGTTTGTCTTATCTGATTGTTGTGCTTTACAATTCTGTATTCAATATCCATTCCAATAAATCAGTAGTGTAATTATTCATCAAAATCCTTACTGATCACTATCCTTAGTGATTATTCGACATCTGAAGTTGTTTAACACCATTCATCCTCCGTGGGACTTAACGACCTAGGAATCCACTATATTCCTCTGATCTTAATTGCATTTGCTTTCTGAGCTGTTTAAGTTTATTACGGTTGACCATTCACAAGTGGTCAGCTTGTGTGATTAAACTTGACTGTTCAGGAGCGGATCAAATTTTGGCGCCGCTGCCGGGGAGGCTGTAAGCGTGTTCTAAGCATTTCCAGATCTATTCTTGCACATATACCACCTTTTCTAAACAGTTTTTTTTTTTGTAAAGTTATCAAGATATCAAAAAGTCATTAACACTTTTCCTAAAGTGTTAACAACACCAAAAAAATATAAAACAACAAAAACAATCGTAACGTTTTCTAGCTTGTGTTTCCTTTAAGGTGATTCTTAAAGAGATACGATTTGGATAAACGAGACGATACCAAAAATACTGTCCAAAATTTTTTAAACCCTCAGCACATATCCATACCTACGTCTTTTCAAGTGGTACTTAATAAATACATAAAAATCAACCATCGCAAATCAAGGCAGTACACCTACCAACTGGGGGTGTGACCATAATAAGTTCCCGAACCAAAGATTTAAAACTTGCCTTTGTGTCCTTGTGATTTGGTGTACCTTTTTCAAAGAAGCCATTTCATTTGTGATTATTGGTTAAGTTCACTTGTCGTTTTGCCTCGCATTTGTTTTGAAAATTGATTTTTAAGCTTAGTGCATGCGCACTCGTTCTTCCAGCTCCACAAGTCCACTTTATGAGCTTGCAAATATTCCTCGTAGGCGTAGAGGACGTTCTGCTCCTTCAGCCGTGACTGAGGAACGTCTTACACCACCACCCCCTGTCGAAATGGCAGAAGACAAGCCGATGAATGAGCTTCTCCAAGCACCCATCGAGGGTTACGGAGATGTGATTCGGTGTAAAGTGAGTGGTGAAAAACACAATATCAACGTATATCAAAATAACCGTAAAATTCGACAAATTAACCCTTTAGGAAAAAGGTTAACGTACCAAACCTTACGGGTGTGATAAAAGTGATACCGGAAAAGTGATTTCCCGGGTCGTGTCCCAACGAGGTGTGAATGGAAGGATTCGTTGAGTTTTGTGATTTGAACTTGAATTGGTTTTTTGATGATTAGTTTGGTTTGAATTACGTTTTCTACGAATTGATTAATGGGAAAGTAATTAAGGCGAGGGAACCCTAATAAACTAAAAATAAACTATCACTAAGCCTAAGGAATGATAAAACGAAGCTACACTAAGTCCTAGGGTGCAAAAACTAAAAAACGTAAAAACCGAGAAACAACCCGAGCCATAAACGTGAAAGTTTTGCAATTTAAGGGCTACGGGTGTGAAATCAATTTTCCTACGTTCTAATTGACTAAAAATAATTTTAGAAAAAGACCGGGTATTTTTTTGACTTTTAAATTAATTACTACGAATTAAAATTTATTAAACACTAATTAAATGATTAAAAATACTAAACTATTTAGGAAAAATCTGAAAAATTCACAGAAAGTACTTCAATCTAAACTAAACCTAAGGAAAATAAGAAACAGTGGGGTTGCTTTGTAAATTAAGCTGCAAATAAGCTCTAAGAGCTTATTGTTAAAATTGCCTAACTGCCCTTATATATTAAATAATGCAAATGATAACTGATAAAGTCCCAAGGGCGCGTTGGTGAAGGTGTTGTGTGTGAGCTGGATGGCGTGGGTTCGAGTCCCAGCTATGCCAGTTTTTTGCAAAACTTTTTTTTTTTTTTTCTTTTTGAAACTTAAAGAGCCTATCAAAATGGAGATTTTTTTTAAAGACTAACTTTTGAAAAGCTTGAAACAAGCTGTTAGACACAGCTTGTTCCAACAGTAAGCACAAAATAATACAACCAAACACCCTTTTAGCTTGAGAACTCAATAAGCAACCAACCAAACATCATTTTTCAAACAAGCACTACCAAACACCCATTAAGCTATTATTGTACGCGCGAATTTGGCTAGAGAAGCCATAAAATGAGACCTAAACCATCATAAGAAGGGAAATCAGTTGGCTTCTTAGAAATGAACTAGAG
>OU343221.1:184751210-184867953 GCA_910596185.1 Chrysanthemum makinoi
TCAGCTTTTGTAATAGATGATAGGAACTTGAATAGCTAGTTGTGATGTATTCTCATGGCTTTTTCCTTTGTAGTCTCTTGCATCAAACAAACAGTGAGAAACTTCCAAATCTCTGCAAAATGGTTAGTGGGAACACAAAGCAACAAACTGTGGTTTGAACATAACTATCAGTGGGTAGAAACAAAAATAGCAATACTAAGATCACATAATAACAGTCCAATACTTGTACAAACTTTTACAAAACAAGTTGAGATTTAGAGATTAATCATTCCAATACTAACTACAAGGTACTGAAACCTCCCCACATCAAAAGCTTTAGTGAGAAGATCAGCAACATTGAAATCAGTATGGATTTTTACCATTTGAATCAACCTTTTCTCATTACAATCTCTAATAAAATGATGCCTTATCTCAATATGTTTAGTTCTAGAATGTAAAACAGGATTTTTAATGATGCAAATTGTACTGTTATTATCCATGTAAATCTTAGTATGCATAAAGTTGTACCCAAAATCCATCAATTAATTCTGAATCCAAAGAACTTGACCACGGCAACTAGCACCAGCCACATATTCACTTCAGTTGTAGAATTTGCCATAATAGTTTGCTTTTTACACTACCATGAAATTAGTCTGCTTCCCAAAAACTGACATCCTCCAGTTGTAGATTTTCTATCCAAACTAGCTGCAGCATAATCACTATCTGTATAGGCCACCAAATCAAAAGGGGAATCTTTAGAATACCAAAGGCCCAGTGTAGGATGACCTTTAAGGTATCTAAATATTCTCTTAACAACATTCATGTGTGTTGTATTGGGTGTGACTTGAAATCTTGCACACACACAAACTGAGAACATTATATCTGGCCTAGATGCAGAGAGATACGTCAAAGATCCAATCATGGACCTGTACAGCTTCAAATCAACTTTGGGACTTCCATCATCTGGTAGCAGTGGTTTCTGAGTCTCCATAGGTGTACTAGCACTCTTCACATCCTGAAACCCAAACTTCTTTAAAACATCTGCTACATACTTGTCTTGACTAATGAAAATACCATCAGTCCTTTGTTGAACTTGTAGCCCCAAAAAGAAAGTGAGTTCTCCCATAGAACTCATATGAAACTTATCATGCATAAGTTTCTCAAAATCCTTGCATATCTCCTTATTGGTTGAGACAAAGATGATGTCATCTACATAAACCTGCACCAGCAAAATATAATCCTTGTGCTTCCTTATGAACAAAGTCTTATCAATCAGCCCTCTTTTGAAGTCATTGTCCATCAAATAAGTAGACAGGCACTCATATCATGCCCTAGGAGCTTGATGCAACCCATAGATAGCCTTCTTCACCCTGTAAACCTTGTCAGGATGATCAGGATCTTCAAAACCAGGAGGCTGACCAACATAAACCTCCTCATCAATTGTGCCATATAGAAAAGCACTCTTAACATCCATTTGATACACCAAAAAATTCTTGAATGAAGCATATGCTAAAAATAATCTAATAGCCTCAATTCTTGCAAGTGGAGCAAATACTTCATCATAATCTAAGCCTTCAGTTTGTGTGTATCCTTGAGCTACCAACCTTGATTTGTTCCTTACCACAATTCCTCTTTCATCTCTCTTATTTCTGAATACCCATTTTGTCCCAATTGCCCTCTTACCATTAGGAAGATCAACCAATGTCTAAACCTCTTGAAGTTTGAACTGAAGAAGCTCCTCTTGCATTGATTCTACCCATCCTTCTTCTGATAAAGCTTCTTCCACTCTCTTGGGCTCCTTTTGAGACAGAAAACATGCAAACAAGCAATTTTGTAGATCTTTATGACTATTTCTTTTGTGAAGTGATCTTGCAAAGAAACCTTGCTCAGGAAAGGTTTTAGTGTTCTGAACCTTGCTTCTTGTTTGAACAGGGGTGTTCAAATTTCCAAGTATTTGTTCCTTAGGAAGAATCTTATGTATCCTTGTGGTGGTGACTGGACTTTCATGAATAACATGTTCCAAATTAGTAAAATCAACATTGAAGAAATCATCCATGTCTTCATCATCAGTAGGAGTATCAATATCTACCAAAGCAGGCATGGTAGGATCATGTGGATACTTCTCTTGACCAAATAATGGCTTTGTAGTTGGTCCAAAGAAAGTACTATCACCAGTACTTACAGCCGGGGTTTCACTTGAACTGGCAGTAGTAGAAGATGGCTTAGTAGTGCTTACACTATCTCTATCCGTGCTTTTGTTTGGCTTAGCAGTGCTTTCAGAATGCTTTTTCTTTCTTTCAATTTCTTCTACCGACATTGAGTTATCTTTTAATAACTCATCCTTATCTTGATGATGCTCAATTTTGCTTTCATAATTCAATGCATCATTATCAGTGGGACCATGCTTATAAATGATGGGTGAGACAGAACCTGTTTTCCACTTTTCAACCAAATAGAACTCCTTTGGAGAATCAGCTTCCTTAGAATATGTTTCTGCATCAGAATCCTTTTGTGTATCTGCATTAACATTAGTGGAAGTTCCTGCAATGATAGGCTCATAATTCATAGATTTCGTTAGCATATCAATGTTAAACAGCCAGTCTGGTCCTTTGGTCTCAACACTAGGAGTCTCTTCACTAAATTGAACATGTAAGTTCTCTTCAACAATCCTAGTCCTCCTATTGTATACTCTAAAGGCTTTACTATTGGTAGAATAGCCTAAAAAATATCCATCATCAGCTTTTTCTTGAAACTTACCTAGGTAGTCTATGGTATTCAAGATAGTAACAGGACACCCAAAAGGTTTTAGGAATGCAATCATTGGATTCCTATCATGTAACAGCTCATAGGGGGTCTTGTTATGAGGCTTCACTACCTTACTTCTATTCTACACATAACATGCAGTGCCTACAGCTTCAGCCCAAAAGGTAGTTGGTAACTTAGATTCTGACAACATTGTCCTAGCAGCCTCAATTAGTGTCCTATTTTTCCTTTCAGCTACACCATTCTGTTGTGGTGTTCTAGCAACACTAAACTGTCTTTCTATACCCTTAGCTACACAGAACTGATTCATCACATCATTCTTAAACTCAGTTCCATTATCACATCTGATTACCTTGACCTTATGGTTTACTAGATTTTCTATCTTAGTAATGAAACTCTTGAGGATCTCACTAGTCTCACTCTTAGCACCCAAAAAGTAAACCCAAGAAAATCTACTATAATCATCAGTGATAACTAGGCAATACTGCTTATGGTTCAAACTTTTAACAAAGGTAGGTCCAAATAAGTCCATATGAAGCATAAACAGTGGTTGTGTGATGGTGTTAACAGTTTTGGTCTTACAAGAGGCTCTATGTTGTTTTCCTTTTTGACAAGCCACATAAAGTTCCTTACTCTCAAAAACCTTAGAAGGTAACCGTCTCACTAAGTTGCCTTTTACCAGTTTATTGATAGTTTTAAAATTAAGGTGACCTAGCCTTCTGTGCCACAATTTAGACACATCTACTGATGCTTTAGCAAACAAACAGGTTAAGGACCTATTAGGAATTACATCTTTAAGATCAAAACAATATATGTTTTCCTTCCTAGGTACCCTAAGCTGTATATACTTTTCATCCGGCATCATAAAATCAGGTGACAACACCACACCCTCAGTTTCCCCAAAAAGTACCCAGTTTTTCTTATCACACATTTGAGAAACACTGAATAAATTGTACTTAAGTCCCTGTACCAGATAGACCTTTTCAAAGTCTAATTTCCCTGTTCTGATTGTGCCTCTGCCAAAAATCTTTCCTCCCTTTGGATCATTACCAAATGCCACATATCCTCCATCAAAAGCTTCAAAATCCTCCAGGTTGCTCCCATCCCAAGTCATGTGCCCAGAGCAACCACTAAAAAAATTCCTTTGTCTTTTAGCTCATCTTGTAGATTGCCCTGAACATGAATTCAAACAAATTAGTTCCTTTTGTAGACCCTAGCCAATACTGACTTGGTTATGCCCTGTGCATCAACATAATCAAATTTGTTTAAGTCCATTGATGCAGCTTGACATGATGTAAAACCTTGGTCTTAGGCTTCCATTGCCAACTAGCTGAGGCCTTAACAACATAAAAATGATTTCCAACCACTGTGTCAGTTATCACCTTTGGAATTTTTAAAACTTCTTTTGTATCAGTGCTGATATTTTGCTTAGCAGTGGTTTGATTTTGTTTAGCCGTGTATACGTTTTGCTTAGCAGTGGTTGGAACCCATTTGGGTGCAGTAGTGACTATTGACTTTATATTACCATTCCTCCTTAACACTGCTTTAGGAATCATGTTTTTGTTAGGATGAGGGTTTGTTTTCTTTGAAAAGTTTTGGTGATTTACCCTCCTCCATTGATTCCAAACTTGTGGTTGGTTTTTATAACAATTTCTCTGTAAGTGCTCAAAACTACCACATATAAAACAAGCCTTCTTGACACATTGAAACTCATCACCTAACCTGTTATAAATTAGGCCATTAAAGTTTCTTTTATTGCCCCTAGGTATGAATCTTTTCATCTGTTCCCTAGGTAGCTCCTTATAATCTACCACTTTCCTAGAGATAGGTGCTCCAAATCTAGGAATAAGGTTGGCTTGCTTAGAATCAACTTTCTTAACATGTTCTATCCTTTTAGGCTGTGTTGATTCAGATCTATCTTCCTCAGAATCTGATTCCCAATCTTCAATGATGAGAGCATCAGATGACTTATCAGAACCTATCTTAGGTGATTCAATCTTGTAGTCTCACCTACAGGTTTATTGAAACTAAATTCAATTCTAAATGACAATTCTTTTGTAGGTGGTGCATGTTTCATAAGAGATGGTGGTGGCACATAATTGTAACCAAGACCAGTACCTTCCTTGAACAATTTTTGACCTATTGGCTTATTTACTAGATCAGAAGCATATTGTGTTTTAGCAACCCCAACAACATGTTTTTCTTTTTCTACTAGGGCTTCTTGTTTTACATTCTCTGCCTCTTCTAGTTTCTTTTTAAGCATTGTAATTTCTCTGTCTTTAAGATCAAGTTCACCACCTAGTATATTAATTTTATCAACATACTTTGTAACACCCCAACCCGACAAGGGTAAAGATATCACAATACGGTTTCATATCAGAACTCTAAATAATATACAATAGTGAAAGCCTTACAAAAATACTCAAAAGAAAACATAAATAACTAAACTTCAAAATAAATCTAAGATCTCTATAATCAAATCTTGCTCTCATCTCTACTCTCAACCCAGATCAGCTATCCCATAAGCTCATCTTGAATGCTTAAAACCTGCCGCAGGAAAAGAAAATGCGGCTGAGCTTACAAAGCCCAGTGAACATATATAACGAAACAAAAGCTAAACAAAACAAATATACAAATAACGAAATCAAAATGAAAAGATGATGAGGGATCTTTTAGGATTATGCGGAAGCACAAATATACAGAAATCCAAACAATCACGTAACAATTTAAAACATCTCATAGCACATTAATGTCACAAACACAAACACAAACACATCAGAACAACCAATCATTTAGCATATCAAAAATAAATAGATTACATATAAACCAAACAAAAAGTCTAAGGCTAACAGAAAACACTTTCTAGAAAATAAACATGGCATTCAACAAATTAATCAACCTTCACTTAACACACTCAAACAATATCGCAGCAACGGAAACAACATTCAAATCATGGCAGTCTCACAAGCAAATAGAAAACATATTAAGCAAACCATAATTAGATAGACCAGACAAAACATAGCATAACCATTAGCAATGATCAAAACAGATATCATAAGCTAAAACAGTTCTCAGATCAAATCCTAACATTAGCAGAGTTAAAACATGGCAGGTCACATAGGGAAATAAAACATTAACGTATAATCAAAGTTCACAAAATTAACTGAACAAATTATACATACTAAATTTATAGAATACTCACTTTCACATTAGCACATTCATCCCACAGATCAACAATTCACATAACGATAAACCAACATGACATCAGATAACAGCATGCGAATCATATTAAAACATATTAATCATAACCTAGCATAGTAGACGGTAGTTACATAAACATACAAAAGCATACACATAGATAATAACATATAATAGACTCAGCACATAATTATTAACACTTGAACATACCGAATCATAATCAGAATACCTAACATAGAAATAACAAATAAAGATTTAGTTAACTACCACGAGCCCAAAACATATCATATCAAAAACATCATAACTATATAGAAACAATCTCAAAATAATTCGGAGTAGCTAGCTCCCAGAGTTTTATGAAGATGCGTATTGCACACGACATCATTCACTTAAACAAATCATATCAGACAACAGATCAGATCTAGGATGCACCCATACGCCCCACAAACATACATTGATAATATAATATAACTTGAGCTCATAACAAATAACAGATAAGGGACGTGGCAGAACTTCACTCTGCTGCCCTAGAGTCATGTCGAAGTGCATTACGACACGGACATGGAACCCCCATGACTAGTTAATAATTGGCTCGGGTGTCAAACTAACTTAGGTCAAACCGAATTTCAATTATGACACAAGTCTTAATCAAACACAAGGTTCAGTAAATACATATCAATAACTCATATCATAAGGTTCATACTCAAATATACTAAGATTCAACAATTATGCATATCAAAGTCTTCCTATCATAAAGTTCAAATCAGGTATCGCGTGATTCAATAAATCATAAGTTCAGATAAGCAACAGGTCACACAATCCGGAAAGGGTTCATAGCAATGGCATCGGAAATCCTAATACAAAAGCTAACGAAAAGAAACCGTTATAAGAATCCTTTACTGAAAAGGTCGAATATCGTACCTTAAAGCAAATGAGAGGAAAGCAAACGAATGTAGGAATACGAAGATGTAACGTCGCGTCTCCTTCAACGAATCTACACGGATTATAATTTATTTAATACTTATTAGTATCATTAATGTCATAACGGATTAATCTTATTTATACTTTTAGGTCATCAGAATATTCTTATTTTTAGTGACGGACGTAATTACAACATTTTAGAGTATTAATCATTAATTATCCAAACTTAGGATTTGAAAATGACAATTAGTAAACTGAAGGACTTAATATAATAATTATCTTATTTGAGGACTTATATGATCATCATTCAAAGTATAAGGTTTATAAATGTCAAGAATGGATTTTAGGACTCTCTTTCAAAATAGTTTACACAAGCCTTGATAACTTACATGAAATAACGAATTTGCACATTTAGCTTTTAACCCTAATCAACTTCCTATTTAGGTTCTAAGGTTTCCCATACTCTTAATATCATTTATTACGCATTTAATTTACATGTCACCTCTTTTAATGATTTCCTCTTTGACCTAGGACGTATATGAAAAACAAACCGAAGTTACCTCAAAACTTATGCATGTCTCTACACAAAATCAACTCACACTTGTCAAACCCATAATTACTCAGAATTACCTATTACACCCTTAACATATTTAATTATACGATCTAACCTTATATTATCATATTTTACATTTTTAGCCCAAAGGTTTTAGAATTTACAAAACATACCCTTTCCAATTTAATAACAATTCAAATGGCCCTCTAAGTATCCAAAATTACACGTTTAACCCCCACACTTATTTTATACGTTTAGTACATGTATTTTACTGTTTACAGAAATAACTCTTAAGTTTCATAATTTACAAAACCAACCCAAAACTTTTATTTAGAACCGAAATATGCATAATTCAAGGACAAACCCTAAACCTAAGTTTAACCCATCATTAGTTCATCATTACTACTGCATTAATTACCCTTAATTATAACAAGCAAGCCCTAATTTTATAAACCCTAATCGTCCTTCTTCATTTTCTTTCCTTTTTCATACGCTATTGAACAATAAAACCCAAGACAAATCACACAAGCTTCGAATTCATGAACATGTATTTTATTCAGGTCATATAACATATAAGAGGTTCCAGAAAAATCAGGTCATGGCTCTAAAAATTATTATACGCTCGTTCTCTAGTTTATACGTTTTTAGGGTTTTAATTCAAAACAATTCCATGCGACTTGTTAAATATGCATGACTAATTTTTACAGGTTATATATGACTTGTAGGACTGAAAATAATATTGGAAACATACCCTTGATGAGATTCGAACGCTAGAACAAAAGAACACACAAATTCCAATCGGTAAAACCCTAATCGACCCAGAAAATAACCACGACCAAACCAGAACCTTAGGACCTCGAACCAGATTTTTAACACCTTCTTTACCTTCAAACTCGTCAAAGAAAAATAGCTTTTAGCCTTGGAAACTGAATGTCGAATTATTTAGGGTTTTAGAGTCGGTTTTAGTATAATCGGTTATTAGGGATTAGAATAAACCGTATAATGTGTATATATATGATTTACAAATTTTCTTGTGGGCTTAATATTATAATGGACTTATAATAAATGGGATCTTAATTTTATAAACTTGTATTGGGCTTTTATAAATTTTATTTCTTTATAAAACTTAATAAATATATTCGGCTATTTATAAAACACAAAACTGATTTTATAAAATTATAAACTATAAAAATAATCTTTACAAAGTCTTTAAAATTTATTTGGATCATATGTGATATTTCTTAATAATTTTCTGAATTTACATAGCTTGTTTGGTATTCTTTAAATTAATTATTCATACTTTTTGATCATAGGGGTATTTTGGTCTTTTTGTGAATTTTAGAAATTCAGGTTTTACAATTTCTTCCCCTCTAAAATGAAATTTCGTCCTCGAAATTGAACAAGACAAGACAGTACGGCGACAAATGTGGATTTCGGAACTTCAAGGAATATATGACGAATGCTAATCATATACTTATAAAGTATTAGCAGTAAAAGATGAGATAAGGAAAATTCAAAAACACACTCTAACTTATACAGGTATCTAATGATGAAAACTATCATATGCATAGACGGACCGAATCCTAATGGTCTTACTAATCGTAGAATGCGTGGAGACATACAAATCTAAGGCCGACATAACAATCTATAGGTTTACACGGATCATAATGATTTCGGATCCCAATGGTACAAAACTTATATGTAACAGATATCGATGAAAATGTCACAATTAAGTACAGAGTTTCAACCCAATATGAAAAGTACCAAATAACGGATACAAGGCAAATTCCATTCACATATCAACCACAGGCATTTCCCCGACGTCATATAATTTCAATAAGTTCAAATTATATGATCTCGGTATTATCACGTTGATCAAGCGTCATAATACTTGCATCACATAACAAGTTCTTATTGTCACTATATTTGGTCTCGGGTCATGACAAAAACACATAACTACTATCATAACAAAACATACCACATACAGATAACATACAGATAGCAAGTAACATACTATAACAAACCAGATTCGCATGAGTATACCATCATGATGGCCATACTTCATTCAAACGATAATAAAACAACAACATTAAGAAGATAAATAGCAGACGAACTTATGACGACTAACGGGAACTTAACGAATCTATCAGAAAGAAACAACAGACAGGAACTATACTTTCAAAATGTTGCTTTATTCCCTGTAATCAAACAAAATTGCATAATTGGCATAAGATGAATTTCCAAAACAAACTCAATAATCCAAGACTCAATCATCTAAATGAAACAAAAGGACCTAAACCCGAAATCCAATGTCAGAAATTTCTCATAAAGAGGACCACTAATCAGGAGCGCAATTTCCTATTCTTGTATCGGATTTAACCTACTAGTAGTCGTAGACTCCAAGTCCGAATCCACCTCGTATTCTTCCTCGTGTTCCTCTTCTTCCTCTTCTTCCTCACTTATCCATCCGTTCTTGTTTCCTTCACGCTGCGGTAGTAAGCGACTAGCAAAGTCACTTTTCCGATTCCTTTCTTCTCCCTCCGGCACACGATCCACAAAAGCATACAAATCACGACTCTCAGCCCAACCTACTCCTCCATCTTCAAAGAACTTGGGACATCTATGATGATACCTAGTGGTGAAACCTTGGTTGTCAACGACTTTAGTTTCGTACTCCTCCACTACTTTTCCGTCTACGTTCTTTGAGGTCAGCTCCTCCTCGATCGTGCATGGCCACATATAGGCCGGAACTCGTATCCTCTTGTTGGTCCGCTTCACTCTATCAAACCTCTTGCAGCCTTTAGCAATAACGACGGCCCACCTCATTTCCTCCTTAGGATGTCTAGCAGGTCCTTGATTGCTCCTATCAGGTGAACTAGAACGACGAGGGATCACCATCTAAAAGAACAACCAACTATTCGCAAAGTCTAAGTACGATGGTGGACGCAAGGAAAGTATGCAGAAGGGAAATCCTAAATCTACCCAATCCTCACAGGTCATAGCCTAAGCTCTAAGGGTCCTAAAACCTAGATCTCGATACCATAAATTGTAACACCCCAACCCGACAAGGGTAAAGATATCACAATACGGTTTCATATCAGAACTCTAAATAATATACAATAGCGAAAGCCTTACAAAAATACTCAAAAGAAAACATAAATAACTAAACTTCAAAATAAATCTAAGATCTCTATAATCAAATCTTGCTCTCATCTCTACTCTCAACCCAGATCAGCTATCCCATAAGCTCATCTTGAATGCTTAAAACCTGCTGCAGGAAAAGAAAATGCGGCTGAGCTTACAAAGCCCAGTGAACATATATAACGAAACAAAAGCTAAACAAAACAAATATACAAATAACGAAATCAAAATGAAAAGATGATGAGGGATCTTTTAGGATTCTGCGGAAGCACAAATATACAGAAATCCAAACAATCACGTAACAATTTAAAACATCTCATAGCACATTAATGTCACAAACACAAACACAAACACATCAGAACAACCAATCATTTAGCATTTCAAAAATAAATAGATTACATATAAACCAAACGAAAAGTCTAAGGCTAACAGAAAACACTTTCTAGAAAATAAACATGGCATTCAACAAATTAATTAACCTTCACTTAACACACTCAAACAATATCGCAGCAACGGAAACAACATTCAAATCATGGCAGTCTCACAAGCAAATAGAAAACATATTAAGCAAACCATAATTAGATAGACCAGACAAAACATAGCATAACCATTAGCAATTATCAAAACAGATATCATAAGCTAAAACAGTTCTCAGATCAAATCCTAACATTAGCAGAGTTAAAACATGACAGGTCACATAGGAAAATAAAACATTAACGTATAACCAAAGTTCACAAAATTAATTGAACAAATTATACATACTAAATTTATAGAATACTCACTTTCACATTAGCACATTCATCCCACAGATCAACAATTCACATAACGATAAACCAACATGACATCAGATAACAGCATGCGAATCATATTAAAACATATTAATCATAACCTAGCATAGTAGACGGTAGTTACATAAACATACAAAAGCATACACATAGATAATAACATATAATAGACTCAGCACATAATTATTAACACTTGAACATACCGAATCATAATCAGAATACCTAACATAGAAATAACAAATAAAGATTTAGTTAACTACCACGAGCCCAAAACATATCATATCAAAAACATCATAACTATATAGAAACAATCTCAAAATAATTCGGAGTAGCTAGCTCCCAGAGTTTTATGAAGATGCGTATTGCACACGACATCATTCACTTAAACAAATCATATCGGACAACAGTCGATCTAGGATGCACCCATACGCCCCACAAACATACATTGATAATATAATATAACTTGAGCTCATAACAAATAACAGATAAGGGACGTGGCAGAACTTCACTCTGCTGCCCTAGAGTCATGTCGAAGTGCATCTTACGACACGGACATGGAACCCCCATGACTAGTTAATAATTGGCTCGGGTGTCAAACTAACTTAGGTCAAACCGAATTTCAATTATGACACAAGTCTTAATCAAACACAAGGTTCAGCAAATACATATCAATAACTCATATCATAAGGTTCATACTCAAATATACTAAGATTCAACAATTATGCATATCAAAGTCTTCCTATCATAAAGTTCAAATCAGGTATCGCGTGATTCAATAAATCATAAGTTCAGATAAGCAACAGGTCACACAATCAGGAAAGGGTTCATAGCAATGGCATCGGAAATCCTAATACAAAAGCTAACGAAAAGAAACCGTTATAAGAAACCTTTACTGAAAAGGTCAGAATATCTGTACCTTAAAGCAAATGAGAGGAAAGCAAACGAATGTAGGAATACGAAGATGTAACGTCGCGTCTCCTTCAACGAATCTACACGGATTATAATTTATTTAATACTTATTAGTATCATTAATGTCATAACGGATTAATCTTATTTATACTTTTAGGGCTGTCAGAATATTCTTATTTTTAGTGACGGACGTAATTACAACATTTTAGAGTATTAATCATTAATTATCCAAACTTAGGATTTGAAAATGACAATTAGTAAACTGAAGGACTTAATATAATAATTATCTTATTTGAGGACTTATATGATCATCATTCAAAGTATAAGGTTTATAAATGTCAAGAATGGATTTTAGGACTCTCTTTCAAAATAGTTTACACAAGCCTTGATAACTTACATGAAATAACGAATTTGCACATTTAGCTTTTAACCCTAATCAACTTCCTATTTAGGTTCTAAGGTTTCCCATACTCTTAATATCATTTATTACGCATTTAATTTACATGTCACCTCTTTTAATGATTTCCTCTTTGACCTAGGACGTATATGAAAAACAAACCGAAGTTACCTCAAAACTCATGCATGTCTCTACACAAAATCAACTCACACTTGTCGAACCCATAATTACTCAGAATTACCTATTATACCCTTAACATATTTAATTATACGATCTAACCTTATATTATCAGATTTTACATTTTTAGCCCAAAGGTTTTAGAATTTACAAAACATACCCTTTCCAATTTAATAACAATTCAAATGGCCCTCTAAGTATCCAAAATTACACGTTTAACCCCCACACTTATTTTATACGTTTAGTACATGTATTTTACTGTTTACAGAAATAACCCTTAAGTTTCATAATTTACAAAACCAACCCAAAACTTTTATTTAGAACCAAAATATGCATAATTCAAGTACAAACCCTAAACCTAAGTTTAACCCATCATTAGTTCATCATTACTACTGCATTAATTACCCTTAATTATAACAAGCAAGCCCTAATTTTATAAACCCTAATCGTCCTTCTTCATTTTCTTTCCTTTTTCATACGCTATTGAACAATAAAACCCAAGACAAATCACACAAGCTTCGAATTCATGAACATGTATTTTATTCAGGTCATATAACATATAAGAGGTTCCAGAAAAATCAGGTCATGGCTCTAAAAATTATTATACGCTCGTTCTCTAGTTTATACGTTTTTAGGGTTTTAATTCAAAACAATTCCATGCGACTTGTTAAATATGCATGACTAATTTTTACAGGTTCTATATGACTTGTAGGACTGAAAATAATATTGGAAACATACCCTTGATGAGATTCGAACGCTAGAACAAAAGAACACACAAATTCCAATCGGTAAAACCCTAATCGACCCAGAAAATAACCACGACCAAACCAGCACCTTAGGACCTCGAACCAGATTTTTAACACCTTCTTTACCTTCAAACTCGTCCAAGAAAAATAGCTTTTAGCCTTGGAAACTGAATGTCGAATTATTTAGGGTTTTAGAGTCGGTTTTAGTATAATCGGTTATTAGGGATTAGAATAAACCGTATAATGTGTATATATATGATTTAAAAATTTTCTTGTGGGCTTAATATTATAATGGACTTATAATAAATGGGATCTTAATTTTATAAACTTGTATTGGGCTTTTATAAATTTTATTTCTTTATAAAACTTAATAAATATATTCGGCTATTTATAAAACACAAAACTTATTTTATAAAATTATAAACTATAAAAATAATCTTTACAAAGTCTTTAAAATTTATTTGGATCATATGTGATATTTCTTAATAATTTTCTGAATTTACATAGCTTGTTTGGTATTCTTTAAATTAATTATTCATACTTTTTGATCATAGGGGTATTTTGGTCTTTTTGTGAATTTTAGAAATTCAGGTTTTACATACTCAAACTCACATTTAATACAGTAACTAAGCTTTTCTTCAACACTTTCTAGACCAACTCTATAACCTAAGTTATCTAGAGACAGTCTTTCAACTTCTTTTCTCAAACTTGCATTAATAGCATTTTGTGTTTCTAAGTTATCTTGACATGATTTAAAAGAACAAGTAGAATTTTTAGAATCATCAGACACCTCAGAATCTGAACCAGAAGATGAAGCATAGGCCATAAGAGCAAAGTTATGCTCTTTAGAAGCTTCACTAGCAAGAAAAGTTGCATTGGGACCTTCTTCAATCTGATCACTCCAGTCATAATCACCAATCCCATCTTGAGCAACCAATGCTGAAGAAGAAGAAGCAGGCTCTTCAGTGGTCTTCTTGATACCTTCAGTCCTTTTGGGAGCTCGACATTCTCTAGCAAAGTGACCCTTCTTCTTGCAGTTAAAGCACTCCATCTTGCTTTTGTCAAATCCAACTCTCCTTTGACCATCATACTTAACCTGTCTTCCAGTCCTCCTTAAGAACTTCCTTGCTTGGAGAGTCAACATTGCCATCTGCCATTGAAGATTTATCTCTTCAAGATCATCAGGATCAATTTGATCTAAATCTTGATTCAAAACAATAACACTGGTAGTTAAATCAGTCAGAAAAGCACAAATTGCACCATCACTGACATTATCATTAACAGTGGTATTGTTTGCAATAGCCGTGGTTATTCCATAGGTAGCAGTGGATACATCTTGTGAGCTTTTGTGATTAGTGGAAACAAAAGCAATGTTTTGGCTAGTTGAAGATGCACAAGCAATGTTGTTCTCAGACTCATATACCTTCAAGTTGTTGTAGAGATTGTCCAGAGTCATCTTTTCAAAGTCATCCTTATTTCTCCACACAACTGTGTGCACAGCCCATTCAGGTGATAAACTTCTGATGAACTTCAAATTTATATCTTCTTGAGTAACCTTGTAGTCCACCAACTTCAGTTGACTGATAAGCTTTTGAAGTCTATTATAAGTGCCATCAAGTTTTTCTCCACTAAGCGCAGTGAAGTTTTCAAGCTGATGCTTGAGCATATTCTTCCTTGATTTCTTTGTAGCTTCATTACCAGCAAACCTTGTTTCAATAGCATCCATTAACTCTTTAGCAGACTCTTATTGTTCAAAGTCCAAAGCATACTCATTAGGTATTCCCATGGAGAGAATACTATGAGCTTTAATCTCCAGCTTCCTCTTAGCCTTGTCAATTTCACTAACAATGGCTATGTCTTTACCATCATCACCCTTCCTAGGAAGAGTATCACCTTTTTCAACAACGTCCCATATAGCATAATCAATCAAACGAATGTATTGCCTCATTCGGATTCTCCAGATTTGGTACTCACCCTACTTGAGCATGGGCACCTTTGATGCAGTAACCATGTGTGTTTCGTCAGACATCTTAACTTACTTAAACAGAACTTAATTAAACTTCTTCTTGGTTTCAGTTTCTAGATCACAAGCTCTGATACCACTTGTTGATCCCAGTTGAGCAAATGATCCTTTATATAGAAACTGACTTAAACAAAGACTTATTAAGTATCACGCGGAATTCAATACTTAATCTTAAGAAGAAGAATAATAAACATTCAACACCTCAATATTATTATTAATACGAATACTCTAACCAGTATTAGGGTTTTACAACCCTGAAGTGTATCGACCTTAGATATAAAACATACGTATATCTAATCTAACCTAGGACCTCCTTTTATAGGCTAAGGAGTCCTTTACATAATACAATACGTAACCTACAAGATAAATATCTTTTCCATATTTATCTAATACAAGATATTAAACCGACTATACAGGACTAGCAGTGGTTACAATACAATATCCGTGGTTACTTAATACTACTAGCCGCGGTTTGTCTTCAGCAGTGGATTCATTCTTCTGTCCGTGGTTACATTAACTCTGTCCGAGGTTCCAACACTTAGAATAATTCATGATCCAAGGAACCTAAAACCCAACATGTTTTATTTAAATTGTTACGTAGAGTAGCCTAAGCTTCTAAATCCCCTTTTTGGCCGAACTCGTGAACCGTTAATCCCTGCTGGGAAGAGCGAATACTATAAATAGATCTCTTGGGGGTGACTCCCCCGTTCGGGTTGACTGGATAGGAAACCGAACGTATATCATGTCAAGATTCAAGTGTTTTCGGATTTCAACACTTGCAAGGCCTTTATTTTACATGCTTTAAGGCATGCATACTATGGTTAAGCTTAGGTTTCATGAACTTAGTGCTAGCGTAACATGTATCACAATTGTTTTGAAATGATTATGATATTGGTCCATCTTTGTTTTATTACTTAAACCTATGAACTCACCCGCATTTAGCTAACTTTTAGCATGTTCTTCTCAGGTATTAAATCTGCAGGCAAGGAGATGGCAAGGCAAGGGTCATAGATTATCCGTTGAAATGTTTTAATACAAAATGCACCTTATTTCATGAAGTAACCTAAACACATGGGCCACTTTTCTGAACTTAACCTTTTTGTAAAACTTATGTATTTTATGAATAAAAATTTAAACAGAGTATATATTCCGGTTCTTTATCTTCTTGTGTTGTGTTTTCCAATTAAGTAGCATCCCATGTTGTTTCCTCTGAACCAGTTTTGGGGATGTTACAGATTGACATAAGAGCCAAGGTTATTGAGAACTAGGTACATATAAACCCTAAACTATAACCACAAATTTTCAAACTGGGAACTCATTTATGAAAAACATCTATGACGCCCACTTGCTTGCCAGCCTTGCTTAGCACTCATCTGATTGACTGTTATGCTATGATTACCTGAGTTCATACTTGACGTAGCTATATAATATGTTGTATTATTATCTAGTTATGTTATAATACTATAAGTATTTTCTATGTACTTATACACGTATACCGTCTTTTGTCACAGACCATGCCTTCCCCTCACTCTGGAGCTGGAAGAAGTAACACAACAGAGAGTTTGTCACCCACTGAACGCATCCCTACCTCTTCTCAACTCACACCTGGCATTAGAAACCCGTACATGTTTGTGTATCAGGTTCACCAAGAGGGTACCGCTTACACTCCACCCACTCACTTTCAGATCACTGCTACCATCACTACTGTACCTACCAGTCCTGCTATTCCTGCACCACCATCAGAACATCAAAGAGATCCACTCCCCAGTTTAGAAATATCCAATGGTAAAAGAATCTATCTTTTCGCATCACCTCCACCATCTTCTGATTCTGAGGCACCATCTCCTAGTGTGTTTGAGGTTGGAGAGAGTTCCGGGACAGCAACTGCTCGACCACCAACTCTTCCTACCCTCATGGCTCACATGACACATATTGAAGAACAGATGGAAGAACTGCAAAACCATCTGGAGGTGATACCAGTAGAAAGGATTGAGGAAATAGAAAATGTGGTCGGGAAGTACAGGAACTTGGGGAAAAACTTAAGCAAAGCAACAACAGTATTGCAACGGCATTGATGGAGGCTCGTGCTACGATCAATGAACTAAATACCGTGCTTGGAGAACACATTGAGGAAATCCTCAATGCAGGATCTGCACTGCAAGCTATGGATACTCACCTTGTAGGGTGGACAATGGCACTGGAGAGAAAAAGGGGTATGCCAGGACACTACCCAAGTGCTACACTTGCCCGTACCATCACAAGGGAGCGTGCCCTAAAAGACCGGGGCATGAGCTGGGAAAATCTGAAGATTCTCGCTAGGCGATCCTGATGTACCACAAATGGAGAATGAAAGGTTACACTAGGAAAGTGTATCCAAAGGGGAAGAACTACCCCAAAGGAAGGACTTTCCAGAATCCCTACTAGAAAGAAATAAAGAAGACTCGTCTAGACTGCAATGAGCAGAGCGAAGGTGGATTAGAGACACTTCTCTATGTAATAAAATCAAGTTTCATGTTCTATTTCCTAGAAATCTATTCTAAGTACCTCCTTGTGTAAATTCATGTACTAAGTATCCTTTTTCAAGGAATCTGTTATCCTTTAATACTATCGTGCTATTTCAACGTTTACTCTTCTTGTTATTCTTTCACTGCTCCACAAAGACTTCCAACCACTTGACCATTGTTTGAAACTTCCTAAGCTAAGAAAAACTCACCTTAAGAATTCAATCGACTACACTCAAACATTTAATGGCATCACAAATTTACAAAACCATTTTTACAAATATCACAAAAGCCACTTTGTTATTTGATGAGTGGTTCGGGGTCGAAAGACTTCCTCTTTCACGAGCAAGCTTTGCAACCACTAGGCCGTATACCTAATTGTTGGGCCTAATATTTGAGTTGAGAAGACAAAACATGTGAAAGATGTAGGACTGAAGAAGACAAAGGACGAAACTTCAAAAGAAAGAAAAGATTATATCAAATCTTTTATTATTCTAGGAATATCTTTTGTAACCCTAGTATCTCTATTATATAAAGAGATACAAGGAATTAGTTTTAGAGTGCGTCAAAGATGTAAATGATAAGGTTTTAAAATGTACCTTTTTGAGTGGTCGTTTAAGCCCTTCTTTGATCACTTTTTTATCCGTTATTACTTAATATCGTTCCTTTTCACTTTTTAGGTATCTTGAAGGCAAAATGATGGAATGACACTTATTCAGACGAAAATGCGCGAATATATGAAGAAAATGGCCAAAGTCAAGAATCGAGACACTCAGGCTGCTGGAACTGAAGGGGACGGCGTCAGGCACAACTAGCGACGCCATCGGACAACTTTTGTGACGGCTCAGTAGCCAAATTACCCATTTACAAGTGACGGCTACAGGTTTTAAAAGAGTAGGGTGTCACACTCAGACGGCCTAGATTTGATCCAGAAGACGTCAGAGACAGAAGGGGACGGCGTCACAGGAATAAGGTGACACCGTCGCAAGACTAACATGACCAAGGTGAAACCCTAATAACGGCGACCCGACGGTGTCACAAATAAAAGGGTGATGTCGTCGCATGTGTAATCTAATATATAGAATCCGAATTTTTTAGTTTTAAGTGTGTAGTCTTTTGGAGTAAAAACCTAAAACGAACCAAGGCTGTCTTGTACAGTATTTTAGGGTTCCATACCCTATCTTACATCAAGATAAGTGTTTTACTTCATTAATTCAATTATATCTTCAATTAATTGTGTGTATGCTTGCATGTTTCCCATGTCCGACTAATTTACTTGTGTGTTTGCTTAGGGAATATGAAACTTAATTATTGAATATTGATTGGTTGTCTCTTATCTTAATTGTTAATGATCTAGTATTGCGATAGGTCATCCGTTGTGTAGTTAATGCTTGATTAATCTTTGTGAACCTTAGCTTATAGTACCTAGAGTCATTGTAGGCTAAACCATCCGAAGAGTACCTTAGTGTTAAGTTTATAAATCCTAGAGATTTTTTAGGCAATAACCTTTGGTAGTTTCAAAGAGTTAGGGATAAACGCATACCCTACGACCTTAGACACACAACGCGATTAAGAATAAGGACATAACAATTCAACCATCAATAGGAGATAATTAAGGAGTAATAAAACCTAAGTAAACACATCTTTAAATCATCGTACGAGCACACAATAATTAGACATATACTACCCACTAGATTAAATAATTAGATAAGTAGAGTAATCGGTAGAAATACCAACCCTCCCCCCCCCCCAATCCAAACCCCGAGATTCGTACCTTTTCATTTCCTAAAAAACATAAAAAGATAAAAAAATAATCTTCCTCAACCCCAACCTTAGCGTAATAACTTCTCACTAGCATTCCTATTCCCCTAGAGAACGATATCAATTCCCGTGGCTTACCCTAATACTACACTACAACGATTAGGTTGACTGCCTAGGGTGTTGAAAAACTTGCTTGACAAAAAGGAAATTCCTTTGAACCCAAACGACGAGTGTAGCGTTATCAAGTTTTTGGCGCCTCTGCCGGGAAATAGACTAGCGAGTTAGGAGTCCACCTCATTTAGGTTTCTTTGCTTGATTCCTATCAAGTAAACTTTTTTCCCATTTTTTAGCTTCCTCGTAGTCTATCCCCCATCTTCGTGACCTTTGTTCGTAACCTCATCACTTTTCATCATGGAAGGTAATAACCAACCACCATTCATCAACCTACCACCAAATGACCCGCCAAGAGGCCGTACTCTTGGTGAATACTCGAGACCAAGCCACCTAGGCTATAGGAACACCATTGAGCTTCCCGACCAAGCCCAAACTACGGCCCTGCGATCCGACACCATCCGGTTGGTGCAAAATGAATATGCATTCCATGGACTTCATTCCGAAGATCCTAATCAGCATCTTAAGGACTTCCTTAAAATTGTCGATTCCATCGACCTCGATGCTACTACTCGGGAGAACACGCGTCTGCGTCTCTTCCAATTCTCTCTACAGGACCAAGCTAGTAATTGGATTGAGTGACTTCCCGCCGGCTCCATCTCAAGTTGGGATGATCTCACCTCTCGCTTCCTTGCTCAATTTTTCCCACCGAGGAGAACCACTAAGGTTAGGAATGATATCTTGATGTTCCAACAATGTCAAGGTGAATCTCTCAACGAAGCATGGACTCGATTCAAGGACTTACTCCAAAAAGTCCCTCATCACGGCATTGATCTTTGGCTTCAAATCCAACTCTTCTATGATCATGTCAACTTCCCCACCAAGCGATCCATTGACCAAGCGGCCGGTGGAAAACTTAGTGATCTCACCGCGGAAGAATCATGGGGTATAATAGAGGACCTTGCTCTCTATGACAACGAAACTTGGAATGACCCCCGTGAGTTGCCCAAAACCGTTAAGGCAATCTCCTTTCCTCCCATTGACTCACAATCTTCTAACCGTAGGATGCTCTAGCTTGAAGATCAAGTTAAATTCCTAATGAGCTCCTACGAGAATCCTAAGTCTTCACAGCAAGTGAATAAAATCACTCTACCTTGTGAGTTATGTAGTGGTCCCCATGACACTCGTGATTGCACAAGACTCCCCAAACAAGCTTTTGTGGACTACGCCTCCACGCGTACCGACGGAGCGGGAGAGAAGTGGTACACTTTCAGGCCCAAACAAAACAACTTAGGAAACTCTTACAACCCCTCATGGAGAAATCACCCTAACCTTAAGTGGAACAAAAATTCAAGCACACCCCATAGCTCATCTAGTCCACCTAATAGGTTCAATCCTCCAAACACCGGGAACCCCACTAGTCTTGAGGCAATTGCATCTAGATTCATGTCTTCTCAAGAAACTCGATTAACTAAGCTTGAAGCCGATTTTAAGTGACGACAAGGCGAGATGACAAACAAGCTGATGCCCTCTTAAAAGCCTTTAATGACCGGGAAATTGGAGCACTCCCAAGTGATACTATAAAGAACCCAAAAGTGAGTTCGATTTCATCGACTTCATGTTCTTGTTCACCATGGGAGAGTGCACATCCATGCCCCTCACACTAAACGGTTCACTCGGTAAACGCTATCAACAAGGGTTCCAAGCAATTCAAAATGAGGTACCAAGGCCCCGCACCATTGGTAGAACCTACTCTTGAGAAACCCGTCAACCAAGAACCCAAACATAATCTAGAGGAGGAGTACAAGGAACTCCATCAAGAAAAACCGGTTCTTGAAGTCTTAGCTCATCCACCTTATTATAATGCTTTAAAAGAAAAATATGAGTTAGAACTTAAACTTGGAAAACATGGCTCCGCTTTTGTGTGAAATAATCTACCTAAGAAGTTAGACGATCCCGGGATATTTACTCTTCCGTGTAGGCTTGGAACTTCCAAACCTCCCGATGCTCTAGCCGACTTAGGATCATGCATCAATCTTGTTCCGTTGTCCCTCCATAGAAGCCTTAACTTAGGTAAGATAGAACCAACGGAAACCATCTTAGGTCTAGCGGACGGTAGTATTCCATATCCGGTAGGGATAATAAAAGACATGGTAGTACACGTAGGAGAATTGACTCTTTTGGCGGATTTCCATGTGCTAGACATGAATAAGGACCCGACATGCCTATTTCTCGTAGGAAGAGGATTCTTAGCTACCGCTAGTGCCATCATTGATTGTAAGATGTCCAAAATAGTGGTAGGAGAGGGGAGTGCTAGGTCAATTTACGATGTCAAAAAGCATACGTACTACAAAGAAGAGGAAATCCCACATGAGATTAGGTTGGATAGAACGCCATCTAGATACGGACCTTGGTTAGATAAGAACCTCATAGGTCCCCAACGACCTTTCTACCTAGATGAAACCTTTGCTAGTAAAGCAACTTTCCATGAAAAAGAAATGGCTAGGGACATGGAAGTGAACCCGTTCGAGGACGCCTTAGTATTTAGGAAGATGACCGAGTTCTTAGGAAGCTTGCCAGTCAACCTTATCATGAATAAGTGGAAAGTTGAGAGCGATAAGCCTAAACATAAGTGGGATTGGGATAGACCGCCTAGTGATGGTAATGGAGAGTGGCACATTAGGATAACGATCTATGATCCCGATGGAGAAAATTTTGAAAAGGCATATCGAACCAAACGTACTACTAGGAACTTAAATGATAAGTTTGATCCTTATGACATTCTAGAGGATAGGCTTACTTATATCGGTACGTAGGGGCACGACTTCGAGTCTAGCTACAAGACTCATAAATAAAGAAAAGCGCTTCGTGGGAGGCAACCCATGCTTAATTGTTTGCTTGTTTGTATCGTATATCTTTTATTGATTGTTTATTCTCATGTTTAAATTTGTAAAAATGCTTTATTTTGTCTTTAACCTCGTCTTAATTACATATAAAGGTATTTTACATAAGAGATAAGTGTAGGGAGGATTACACGCGTTTTCAAAAGAAACGTAAACATGAGAATTTCAATTAATTAAAAGATATACATGTGTGTTTGTTCGAGTCAAATGCTTGTATCGAGTCATAATGGATATTTTGCAAGAAATTTTTCCAGATTCTAAAGATGTAAATTTTCCAGAATTTTTTCCAGAAAATCGTAGATCAGTTTTTGTCAGGATAACCTGACGGCGTCAGGATCGCAACCTGACGGCGTCACGAAAGAGTAGAAACAACTGATTACTTTTTCTCGTTTTTTGTGCTACTTATAAATTTTTGGAATTTTCCAAGTCTTAATTTTCCAGAAATTCTGTAAACATCCATTCCACAAGCATTATATCTTAGTTTAGTAGAGTCCTATATATATTATTACCGCCGATTTTACGCGAAGGTTTCGTTTGTTTTCTTTAAGTGTGCAGGTTTAATTTACCAAGAAGAAGATACATAAGATGAGAAGGAACTTTTCACGCAAACGTTCTTCTTGAAGAAAGATGTAACCACCGCTTTACACGGATCCTACCGAGCTAATCAGGGGAGTATTAGTTTCTTTCATCTTTTATTACCTTCCATTATCATAACTTTGATACTTTCGGGAAACATTGGGGACAATGTTC
Source organism: Chrysanthemum makinoi (assembly GCA_910596185.1). Lineage (NCBI taxonomy): Eukaryota > Viridiplantae > Streptophyta > Magnoliopsida > Asterales > Asteraceae > Chrysanthemum > Chrysanthemum makinoi. The sequence continues at coordinate 184,774,829 of OU343221.1, forward strand.
AGTTTAAGTGTAAGGAGGGAAAATAAAACGGGGACTTTGAAACTATGCTTATCCTTGATTATTTGCTTTGTCCAATTGCATTTATGTAATAAACCATGAGAAAATGTCGGTTAGGGTAATTTTGGCACCAAATTTTTAATTTTTCATGACATATAGGAGTGGGCCATTAGTCTTAACAAAAGCGTCTCATGGATAGGAAGTTATATGACTAGCACAAAAACCCTTTACCACCTAAATTCCACCCAAAATGTGACGATCGCCCTTAGATTAGTAGGAATTAAAGCATTCATCTTCAATGCTTAGAGTGTGCACCGGTATTATATTAGATTCTAGAACTTGTTTTGTGATGCATCCCGAGATCGCTTGTAAGACTACACTTGTGTAGTTAGGAATACCTAAATGATAAGAGGCACTAGGATAACCCTTGTTTGATACCTGTAATATAATTACTTCTTCCACCTCGGTTTAGTAATTCTCCCACACCCTTGCGTTGTACTCATCTTTAGTACACGATACCCCTAGTTAACCCCTTAGAGCCTATCCTTTTCGCGGTTCTCGTGATTTTTCGGTTTTCTGGAATATCAATGAAGAGCATTGTTTACAATCCACCCCCAAATGTACACCCAAATCGCCTTATCCTACCTTGTATGCACTCACTTTTAGTGCATTATTGTTATCACACTTAACCCTTAGTTCAATTATCTTGTTGCTTGCATAAGTTGCTAAGTCGAGTCATATCCTTTGTACACAGTTTTGGGACGATTGGGACTCATGGGAAAAGTTAAATTTTATCAGATGATGGGAAGGGAACGTTAAATTCAAATTCCCTTTATTTGCGTAATAATGTACTCCAAGTGTTTTGATCTTTTCAATTCGGGTCAAATTAGTGTTAGAGTAATAAAAACTCAAGTGTAGGGATGTGCCTATAACACCCTATCATTTTGATGTTATCGTAGAGGATGGTAGAGTAAAAGTGTATGAGGAAAAAAAATCAAAAAAAAAATTAGAAAAAGAGAAAAAAAAATGAAAAAAAAATAAAGTGTTGAAAAAAAAAAAAACGGGCTACCAACCTACATCTATCTTTAAATTTATGTTTTTTTGTTTCAGTTATCTAGAGTCTAGAGTGTCGAGTCTTGGCTTAGCAACGCCATTCTTCGCATGCTTGTAACATAAAGATTTTTGACTTGCCACCACTAAATAGCCTATCCCACCAAACCCTTTGTTTCCCTACCGTAAGCCTATCATTACAACCCTTTAAAAGACCTCTTGGATAGTCTTCCTAGGTGCTTACGCCAAAGCGATGGAGGTTTGATCTAGTCTCAAGCCTATGGTAATCTATGTACTAGGACCGGTTAATGAGTGTTTATCTTCCATTTCCAACTTGTTATATTTCATATACACCTAAGAGATGTGAGTATCCAAACACCCCTTGTGAGGTGCTAGTATGTAATTTCCGTGCTTGTTATGACTTTTGCGGGGCTTATATTTTTTGTGGATTATTTTAAACCAATGCTTCATGACCCCTAACTTATAAATTAATTGGCTAAAAGCACATTTTCTTGAGGACAAGCAAATACCAAGTGTAGGGATATTTGATAAGGTTTTAAAATGTACCTTTTTTAGGGGTTGTTTAAGCCCTTATTTGATCACTTTTGTATCCGTTATTACTTAATATCGTTCCTTTTCACTTTTTAGGTATCTTGAAGGCAAAATGCTGGAATGACACTTATTCGGACGAAAAGGAGCGAATATACGAAGAAAATGGCCAAAGTCAAGAATCGAGACACTCAGGCTGCTGGAATTGAAGGGGACGGCGTCAGGCACAACTAGCGACGCCGTCGGACAACTTTTGTGACGGCTCAGTAGCCAAATTGCCCATTTACAAATGACGGCTTCAGGTTTTAAAAGAGTAGGGCGTCGCACTCAGATGGCCTAGATTTGATCCAGACGACGTCAGAGACTGAAGGGGACGGCATCACAGGAATAAGGTGACGCCATCGCAAGACTAACATGGCCAAGACGAAACCCTAATAACGGCGACCCGACGGAGTCACAAATCAAAGGGTGACGCTGTCGCATGTGTAATCTTATATATAGAATCCGAATATTTTAGTTTTCAGTGTGTAGTCTTTTGGAGTAAAAACCTAAACCGAACCAAGGCGGTCTTGTACAGTATTTTAAGGTTCCATACCCTATCTTACATCAAGATAAGTGTTTTACTTCATTAATTCAAGTATGTCTTCAATTAATTGTGTGTATGCTTGCATGTTTCCCATGTCCGACTAATTTACTTGTGTGTTTGCTTAGAGAATATGAAACTTAATTATTGAATAGTGATTGGTTGTCTCTTATCTTAATTGTTAATGATCTAGTATTGCGATAGGTCATCTGTTGTGTAGTTAATGCTTGATTAATCTTTGTGAACCTTAGCTTATAGTACCTAGAGTCATTGTAGGCTAAACCATCCGAAGAGTACCTTAGTGTTAAGTTTATAAATCCTAGAGATTTTGTAGGAAATAACCTTTGGTAGTTTCAAAGAGTTAGGGATAAATGCATACCCTACGACCTTAGACACACAACGCGATTAAGAATAAGGACGTGACAATTCAACCATCAATAGGAGATAATTAAGGAGTAATAAAACCTAAGTAAACACATCTTTAAATCATCATACGAGCACACAATAATTAGACATATACTACCCACTAGATTAGATAATTAGATAAGTAAAGCAATCGGTAGAAATACCAACCCCCCCCCCCAAATCCAAATCCCGAGATTCATACCTTTCCATTTCCTAAAAAACAAAAAAAGATAAAAAAAAATAATCTTCCTCAAACCCAACCTTAGCGTAGTAACTTCTAACTAGCATTACTATTCCTCTAGAGAACGATATCAATTCCCGTGGCTTACCCTAATACTACACTACAACGATTAGGTTCACTGCCTAGGGTGTTGAAAAACTTGCTCGACGAAAAGGAAGTTCCTTTGACCCCGAACGACGCGTGTAGCGTTATCAGTAAAACACCAAAGGTGTATTTGGTGTATGTGTGTGTGTGTCTAGGTGTGTTTCTACCCCATGTATATGCCTAGGGTTAGTGTTTTGGTTAGCCTCAAGGATCTTAATGATTTCCTGTTAGATTAGGTAACCGTCCTACATTGATCAAGTAGGATTAGGGCTTTTGGTTTGTATTGTAGTTGTTATAGATGATAACAAAGAACCTTATTAATAACAATGATGTTTTGTTTAATGCACTGTGCATCTTATTATCGTTGTTATTTGTATCCCTAGCGCTCTAAACAATCTTCACAAATGGTATCGAGGGGGGGCTCTAGATCTAGGGATCTACAAGGTTTTTGGAAGAAAAATAAAATATTTGAATCTGAAATTTTTTTCGTAACTTCTTTACAGGGTTGTTTTCAAACAGCGATATCTAATTCGTTAACCGTTGGATTAGGACGAAATTTTTGTTGGAGCTTCTCTGTATATCTAAGTAACTTTTCACTGGAGGGAACTTTAATTGGAGGTTTCAGTCATCAGATATATATTGTAGAAAACTGCTATACAGAAAGGTTTTGATTTTCAAATTTTTAGGATTTATATTGTCTTGATTAGGGTTTTTATTCTTTATAATTGTTTATTGTGACTTGTTGCTGCTATGAAACCCTAAAATTATTATCTCATTAGCAACACATGGTGAAAAACCAAAGATACCTTAAAATTGCATGGTGATTTTCTTGTTTGGTCGCGACATGAAGCTGTATTTTTGGTTTTGCGAGTAAGATGGTATTTGAAATTATAGATCATGGGAATAGCTTGGTTTTTATATTAAAATATTTTGGCATGAATCTATGACTAGTTTTTCTTCTTGATTGGATGTGCATGCATACTGAACTTCAGACAATTATTGATACTAGTTTTGAAGATTGGTTCGTGTGATAAAAAGAAAGACACTTACTGATTGTTTATTGAGCAGACTTATTAGGAACTGATGGGCAGTTATTCGAAAGGTCGCTAGACATGTCCAAACAGATTGAGGTTTATGAGTGATCACAGTTTAGATTAAGTTGATTGATGTGAAGGAGGATTCGTGAAATCTTAATGTGGCATTGGAGCATGATATTGGTCGTTTGGAATATTAATCCTGCTAATTGCATTAATACTGCTCCATGTGATGTTTATACTGCTCAAAGCTTGTTAGTACTGTTCCCCGAAACTTAGAAATGCTTGTTCAACATTAGTACTGCCAAGGTACATTTTTGTTATGCACTCATACTAGTTAATACTGCTTTCGTTACTTAACATTGTTTGTTCAAGGATTAGTATTGTTCAACTTTTATTAGTACTGTCAGTAGAAAGTTTTTACAGTCGATGATAACTTTGTACTGCCAATGGAAGCTGCTCGTGTTAATGTTGTTTAGATAAAGCTATTTCTTGGAAACTTTATGCTGCTCCATGAAACCCTTGTTATGTTATACGAGTGGAGTCGAAAGAAGGGGTTTTCACAAGAAGATGTTAGTAACCTCGTACTTAATAATATTCATTGGTCGGTGCTTGATTGAAGGTTAAAACTGCTCAAGGGTTCAAGTACTACTATTCTATTATGAGTTAATCATTGGTGGACCCAAAGATGTTGCATGATATTTTAGTATATGCGTATGGAATAATTTATGCATGGACGAATGAATATGTGCATAGTATGGAATTTTTTATAAGAGCAGGATGCGTATTTGGTCAGACAGTACATGGTTTTGGAGATGTCGGATAGCACACACAAGAGTTTGGTTTGATTTCAAAGTTCAAAATATTCGTTCTTGTTACACTTACTGATTGAACTTTAATTATAATTGAAGATTGGTAAAATTAGTTATCATGTTCATGTTAAAGGGAAGCTTTCTACTTTCTACATGGTTTCTACTGCTCAACTAAAGAACTATTCTTCAACATTACTACTACATGGTTTCAGATTCTATTGTAATCATTTTTTATTAGTATTCTAGCAAGTACTATGTTCATTCATGGATGGTACTACATGGTGTTTGATGCTATGGTGGTTAGTTATTCGAAAAGTTCTTATGATTATTTACATGCATCATTCGACGGGAAGGTTTTTACTACTACTTATTTGGTATTTATACTATTGGTTCATAATTCTATTGCCTTAATTTCATTTTTAGCAAGCTTTTGGTGATCTTCATGGAGGGGTATCTTGAGGCATTAGAAGGATGAATTAGTCGTATGATATTGATTCGTGGTGGTTGAAATCAAAGTTGCTTATATTCGTGGTTCTCCTAGTGGATTATGACAAAAAGGGAAGAAAGGCGACAAAGATGGTTTGCAACTTGAAGATCCTTGCATGGTGTAAGGGGAAATCGCATGTTTCATGACATATTAACTTCAGGGGAAGTTCGTGCTTATTGGTTTGGTCATTATCAACTAGGGGAAGATTGTTGGGTCTAATATTTGAGTTGATAAGACAAAACATGTGAAAGATGTAGGACTGAAGAAGACAAAGGATGAAACTTGAAAAGAAAGAAAAGATTACAGCAAATCTTTTATTAGTCTAGGAATATCCTTTGTCACCCTAGTATCTCTATTATATAAAGAGATACAGGGAATTAGTTTTAGAGTGTGTCAAAGATGTAAAACACCAAAGGTGTATGTGTGTGTGTCTAGGCATGTTTCTACACCATGTAGACGCCTAGGGTTAGTGTTTTGGTTAGTGTTAGTACAAAAAGTGTGACGGGTTATAATGAGTGTTTATAATACTTGTTGGATTGGGCCAAAAAGTTGTGAATGGGCTAATCTTGTACTAATCCAAGTGATTGATTGAATCCTTGCACAAGTGAGAGTAAACTGTTAGCCTTACCATCACGATTAAGCTCTGGCGTGAGAGTAAGTATGCATTCTTGTCAGAGATAATAAGAGTGTGTGTGTTATTATGAGAGAGAAAGTTGTACCTTGTGAGGGGGTCAGAACACCTTTTATAGGCGAGGCTCACTGTTATGGTTTCCTAACAACTCGTATACAAAAGTTAGTAGCCGGAGTGGGACCCTTGTCTGGCAAGGTTCCGTAATAATCGCGGATGCAGACACAGAATGCTTTCCGAGGCCAAAGGTTTGGTCCGCCGGTTATTCTGCGTGCATCTTTAAGTCTGGACCGCAACCAATTCTGTTATTGGGCCTATTGTTGATCCAGTACTCATGGTTGTTTCGTTGTTGGGCGGTTGCTTATTGTGTACAGTGAATGTTACTATATTTAAGGTGACTAAGCGGTTTTTCTTCCGCACCTTTGAAGCATTTTTATGACGCTTCTCTTCTTGGTAGGTGTACCGTGCGACGTGGACATTGTTGGGATTTTCATGTTCTGGTTGATTTGACCCAGTGGGCCATCCGTCTTGCAGTTACCCTTATCTTTATCTTTCAATTTTGATCATTGGATCAAATTATTTTTTGACGCGTGTCCTTCCTTAGGGTTTTATTGGAAGCAAAAGTTCCATTTGTATAAAAACCCTCCATAGTCTCTACTATCTTATTTTTTCCTTTAATGTTCTTCACTTGCAAACGATATTTCTTTGACTTTCAATCTGTCTTTCTTGGACTGCTCCTTTCTTCCCAGGTTCTTCCGTTTTTCTAGGTTAGGGTCTAACACTTTTTGCTTCCGTTATGGGTACCAATACACATGTTAAATCTAAACTTTCACAAGAGGCACTCAACTGCTTTTGTAAAAAAAATTCTCTTTCACTAATCGTTCATCCAGAATTGCCTGGTTCTAACCAGACCATTCAGCAGGCGCCGAATGGAAAAATTGTTGTGTATACCCGCTTTTTTGAGTACGCCAATTTTTGTCTTCCCTTGTCTGTTTTCCTTGCGGCCATTCTTATTTATTATCGCGTTAATATATCCAAACTTTCAGTCATTGGATCTGCCAAGGTTGTTAATACAAATAAATCGTAAAAATGTTTATTAATATTTAGCGATCTCTTTGTGTTCTGTTGATAACAAATATAAAGTTATCATAAGTAAAATGATAAGGATACATGTTATTTTTGTAAAGCATTTATATATATAATCATTTAACATTAATTGTTGTAATGATTCACTTATTGTAATAGTTGATTAGGATGGGTAAAAACCATAACCCATGACCCATACCCATAGAGCATAACCCATGACCCATTGACTAGATGCATTGCATCTTCTAGATACATTGTATCTACTTGGATACCCATGGTCCAAAGTCTATGACCCATGACCCATAACCCATTTAGGGGGAGCGTCCTATGGATCCCTTAGTTTACACTGGACGGATCCCTCATATAAGGGATCCGTGGGATCCGTGCGACAGTAGCAAGTTTTTGCCTATAAATAGAGAGCCATTTCCTCATTGTAACTCACCCCTCTTCTTACAAACTCTCTCACATATTCTTCCATTCTTCTAATCTCAGATCTCTTGATCTAGATAGTATTTCTACTTTATTTTGTTGTGATTCTCATATTGGTCCTTTTCTAAGGTGAGATCACGAGCTTCTACAAGTCATCCAAGCAAGGGTTCCTTGATTGATTTGTTCCTCCACAAGATTTCTGTAGCAAAGATCTTGTATTTCATATTTCACATATTTGTTGTGTTATAGTAGTGTTGGTTTGGTCCTCCGTGTTAAGGACTCGGTATTTAGCTTTGTACTGGAAAAAGTGTAAGCGACGTTGTGAAGGCTTCTCCACCGAATTGAAGGAGTTTGTTGACATAGTGCTTGAACTCTTGAGTAGGTGACTCGGGGAGTGGAGTAAGGCAAGAAATGTGTCCTTGTAGCTGAACCACTATAAATCGGTTGTGTCATTTCTATCCTTTACTTTACTTGCTTTCTTTACTTACATTACTTATAGATCTATATTCTCTATCCATCCATACGATTTCACATAACATCGAATCTAATGTTTTTGAAACTAAGTTAAAATTGAGAAAACTATTCATCCCCCCTTCTAGTTTTCCACAATTGGCATCAAGAGCTAAGTTTACAAAATATATTATTTTAAAAACTTTTCGATTACAATGGGTTCTGAAAATTATAAAGAAGGGCAACCTATGCAACGACCTCCACTACTTCAAACTAATTGTTTTATTTATTAGAAAAATAGATTCGAAACGTATGTGAAGTAAAAAGATATTGATCTTTGGTACTATGAAAGATGATAAAACCGGAAATTTAGTAAACACACCTCATGATCAACTCACCGATGATCAAAAGAAAAAGCTTTCCAAAAATAATGAAGCTAAAATGGTTTATACAATGCTTTACCCAAAAAGGAATTCGAAAGAATTTGTATGCTTAAAACCTTTAAAGAAATTTGGAATTCTTTAGTTGTAACTCAGCAAGGAATTCAACAAGTTAAAAACAATAAAATAGATTTGTTTGTTCAACAATACGAACAATTTTCAATATCGGATGAGGATACTATAGATAATTTTTTTGTTAACTTTAATACTATAATTACATCATTACAAGCACTTGATGAGTCTTTCTCTAGTCGTAATCATGTTAGGAGATATCTAAGGGCACTTCCATCCAAGTGGAGATCAAAGGTGACGGCCATCGAAGAATCAAAAGACTTGTCAATCCTCACCCTCGACGAACTCATAGGGAATCTAAAGGTCTATGAGCTTGTCCTCGCTAAAGATTCCGAAGCCTCAAAAGAGAAGAAAGAGAAGCACAAATCTCTTGCCTTAAAAGCCAAGAAGGTCTCAAGCGATGAAGAAAACTCTTCTTCGGATAGCGATGACGAAGAATATGCTATGGCGGTAAGGGATTTCAAGAAGTTCTTTAGAAGAAAGGGAAGGTATGTCAAACAACCATACGACGACAAGAAGGGGTTCCGGAAAGGCAAAGACGACAAAAAAGCAAGGGATGAATGCGCATGTTTTAAATGTGGGGACCCTAATCACTTCATTAGTGAGTGTCCCAAATGTGACGAACTCGTGAGTGGTTCGTGGGGAATGAACGAGGAGGAGGATGAAGAAATTTGTCTCATGGCAAATGACTCAAACGAGGTATGTCTCGAATCTCTCTATTATCGTAGCTCATCATTAGATGATGATTCATTGCATCGTGAATATGATAAACTTTGCAAAATTAGTCTTAAAGTAATTAACAAAAACAAGATTTTGAAAAACCAAAATGAACATTTAGAAAAGGAAGTCATTGAATTAAAAAGCAAATTAAAACGTTTAGAAAAAGGGAAGATAGCAAGTGGGGAATGTGAACTTTGTGTTCAACTTCAAACACTAGTTGATAATCTTGATTCCAAGATTGTTAGAATGAGTACTAATAATCAAGATATGATATTAGATAGTGTTAAAACAGGAAACAACCAAAAAGGTTTAGGCATTCAGCAACTTGATGCATCAACTAGCGAAAATAAAGAAACACAATTCGTCAAAGCAATAGAAAAACAAGTCACTGTAGTCACGGATCCCACGGATCCCACAAAAAGGGAACCGGCTAGTGTAAAACCAGGGATCCGTGGGTCTGCTGATGCAAACAGTAGAAATAGTGTAGCTACTTCATCTAGAACCGATTTTGTTATTGTTAATAAGAAGAAACCAACCCACGTTACGGTTAGACAACCACCACCACTAAAACAAAATCAAAGTTTTATGAGAAACAAAGGTCCATCGTTTTCAAAACCAAACACATTTATAAGGAGACCTAATAATGTTTATCCGAGAAGTAACCACCATCAAATGGGATGAAATCCTAATGTACAAAACATTTTTCCATTTCAAAACTTTGCAGCATGGAATGCATACTCACCTTTTCCATACATGCCTAATATGAATGAAATGTATAACACTAATGGATCCATGGGGGACCAAACTTTTGGGTTAAGTGTTTTCTTAGGTGTGCTTAAAGGTCGACCTAGATCCGGATGAATGGATCAAGGATAGTGGGTGCACAAGGCACATGACCGGCAATAGAGACATATTTTCCACACACGAATCCTTCAATGGAGGAAATGTGGTATTTGGTAATAGCAAGAGCAAAATCATCGGTAAAGGTACAATTTCTCACAAATCTTTAACCACTAACGATGTGTGTCACGTAGAAAACCTAAACTTCTACCTTCTATGTATAGCACAAATATGTGATAAAAAGTATAACGTACTTTTTAGTGAAACCGGTAGTAAAATATTGAAAAACGGAATTACTATAGGAAGAGGCATTAGAAAACATGGAGTCTATGTCATTAAAATAGGTAATGAACCTAAAGAAAAACTTTGTCTTACTTCTACGGATGATACTTCGACCTTATGGCATCAAAGATTAGGTCATGCTAATATGCGACTTCTTCAATCGCTATCATCTAAAGAACTAGTAAGAGATCTACCACAATTAAAATACGAACATCATTTTTGTGATGCTTGTAACGTAGGAAAGCAAGACCATGCTAGTCACAAAGTTAAAAATATGGTCTCTACTACTAAGTGTCTAGAACTACTTCACATGGATTTATTTGGTGCATCCGCTATTCAAAGTTATGGAGGTAACTATTATACTTTGGTCATAGTGGATGATTACTCTAGGTACACATGGACTAAATTTTTAAAGAATAAAACTGAAACGTTCGATTACTTTGAATTATTAAGTAAGAAAATCCAAATACAATTAGGAAGTCCTATAGTGTCTATTAGAACGGATCATGGTAGGGAATTCGATAATGAAGTGCAATTTGGAGCTTTTTGTGACGCTAATGGTATTACTCACAATTTCTCGGCTCTTCGCACTCCACAATCGAATGGGGTAGTTGAAAGGAAAAATAGAATCCTATAAAAAATGAGTCGCACCATGTTAAATGAGCAATCTATTCCTCAAATTGTTTTGTGCAATGTCGTTGATACATCAACGTACATACTTAACCGAGTCTTAATTAGACCATTTTGAGGTAAAACTCCATACGAGTTACTTCGAGGCAAAAATCCTACGTTATAACATTTTAGAGTCTTTGGTAGCAAATGTTTTCTACTTAACACTAAAGATTACCTAACTAAATTTGATCCGAAATCAACTGAAGGTATCTTTTTAGGTTACTCTCCTAATAGCAAAGCTTATGTTATATTAAATAAAGAAACAATGAAGGTTGAAGAGTCATTAACCGTAAAATTTGATGAGATTCCACCTAAACCTACCCTACCTCTTGTCGATGACTAGATAATCGAAAGTGAAGCCATAAAAATAAAGAAAAATACAAACAAAGAAGATGAACCATTAAACAATGAAATCATCAATATTAAAGAGTCTAAATATCACCCCGTAGATAAGGTCATAGGAAAGTTAAATGAAAGAACCTTAAGGTCTCAAGCCCAAAACCAAAGTAGTTTATTTTGTTTTGTCTCAACCATAGAGCCTAAGAATACAAAAGAAGCCATAAAAGATGAAAGTTGGGTAATGGATATGCAAGAAGAGTTAAATAAATTTATTTCTAATGATGTTTAGACACTTGTCCCTCCACTTAGTAATCAAACCATAATAGGAACTAAATAGGTATATAAAAACAAGTTAGATGCAAACGGTGTAGTGTCTAGAAACAAAGCTAGACTCGTTGCCGAAGGGTATAATCAACAAGAAGGAATAGACTTTGATGAGACCTATGCCCCCGTGGCTAGATTAGAGTCTATAACAATACTTCTTGCTTATGCTTGTGCTAATGATCTTAAGCTTTTTCAAATGGATGTTAAAAGTACTTTTCTAAATGGTTTTATTAATGTAGAGGTTTATGTAGCTCAACCTCCAGGCTTTATCGATTTCGAAAAACCTAAACATGTGTATAAATTAAAGAAAGCTCTTTACGGTCTTAAACAAGCCCCAAAAGCTTGGTATGATAGACTCAAGTCATTTTTAATCAAAAACAACTACACCATGGGGTTAGTTGTTAATACACTTTCTACTAAGAAAAAGGAATCACATATAATTATTGTTCACATATACGTGGACGATATTATATTCGGATCTACTTTTCAAGACATGTGTGATGATTTCTAAAAAATCATGCATGACGAGTTTGAAATGAGTATGAGGGAGAACTAAGTTTCTTTGTTGGTCTACAAATCAAACAACTAGAAGATGGTATCTTCTTTAATCAATCTAAATACATAAAAGAGATGTTCTAGAAATTTGGTTTAGAAGAGTCAAAACCCATAAGAACACCAATGTCCTCTGACACTAAACTTACAAAAGATGAAGACGGTGAATCCGTTGATAACCCAAAATACCGTGGCATGATTGGTAGTCTTCTCTATCTTACGGCTAGTCGGCTGGATATCATGTTTAGTATTTGTCTACGTGCTAGGTTTCAAGAAGACCCTAAAACATCACATCTAGAAGCGGTCAAAAGAATTTTTAGATACATTAAGGGTACAACTCAATTAGGATTATGGTATCCTATGGGTACGGGGGTAGAAACTATTGTATATGCAGATTCTGACCATGCAGGTGATTATGTTGACCGAAAGAGTACAAGTGGTGTATGTACTTTTATAGGATGTTGTTTGACATCTTGGTTCTCGAAGTAGCAAACGGCATTGGCCATATCAACAACCGAAGCCGAATATGTCTCCGCCGGCAAAGCATGCCAACAAACACTATGGATGAAACAAGCGTTAGTTGACTACGACATTCATCTAAGTGACATAGCCATTCTATGCGACAACAAAGGTGCAATTGACTTAAGTAAGAATCTGGTGTTGCACTCTCGTACCAATCATATTGAGATACGTCATCACTTCTTAAGAGACAATGTTCAAAAGGGGAACATCTCTAGTGAGAAGGTAGCATCCGAAGATAACATAGCCAACATCCTCACCAAACCGTTGAAGCGGGAACAATTCAACTTGCTTCGTCTTGGTCTTGGTCTCATGGAACAATCGTTGTAATTTACCTCTCAACTCTACAAGGTATGTAAACATTAGCCTTCTTAATTTCTGAGTCTAGGATCTCTATTTCACACATAACTCACTAACAATACGGGAATTTTCAAAACCCAAGGTAAATTTCATTTTACAGCATGTAATTTCATATCTATTTTTCTCAACTAAAAGATGAACTTTTCTTTAAACAAGAAACTTTTCCGAAATGCTTTCTAAAAGATACTTCTTCCCTTATCATTTTCATAAAAGCGATTTCTGACGTCTAGGACAAACCTTTTTCACTATTAATACAAAGTAAAAACCCGTTTTCATTGCATCTCATGTCTTTTGAATGCTAAAGGGAACACATAACTAATATGTGTTTTCGGGTACATTCATATAAACAACACTGAATTTAGGAGCACTCGGGTTATCTCACATAATAATATGCTTTTTCACTTCTAGTCTATTTTTCTTTTTCTTTTTAGGAGTCGAGATAACCACAACTCCAAATGGTTTGCATATATGTTTCCAAAAGGAAAATGTTTCACACACTAGGCACAAATGGTTTGCATAATAATATGCTTTTTCACACACTAGGCACAAATGTTTCCAAAAGGAAAATTTTGAGCTGCCTGAGTCACCAGTACCATGGATCCCAGCATTAACGCTGGACGGTTCCCTCAAGGGAAGGATCCATGGGAACCGTGAGACAGAAGCTAAATTTCTCTTCTATTTTTCTCACTTTGGCTAAAAACCTTCATATTTTCATCATTTTATCCTTTTTACTAATGAGTATGTTACTTAATGCTTGGGTTCTCATGATCACATGCCTTAAATTCATATATAATCATTACATTTTAGTCCACATTTTGTGTCAAGCATTCATTACAATGCAGTATTTTCTCTATAAATAAGGTTCCTAAAATGCTTGCATCTTCATCACTCTCAACCTCACAAACAACCATCATCATGTCATCCAAAAGATCTTCCAACATTAATGAATCACCTAGTGCAAACAATCCTCTTCAAGAAATCCAAACCTTTATCCTACCACCTTCTGTAGTGCCACCACCCAAATCTAGAAAAACCACACGGATTAGCATCCGACCTTGTTGTTTAGCCAAACCATTGTCAAAACGTTCATCACCAACTACTCATTCACCCCCAAATGATTCCATAGTAGCACCTCCCTCATCTCCAACAAGCACATCACCATCATCACCTATCAAATCTCCACCTAAGATCACTCTATCGGAACTCCTTAAGACTCCGAAAACACTCCAACAAACCAACCTAAAAGAACTAGTCTTTTCAACACCACCCACATCTCCGAAAAAAATTTACAAAGACCTTGTAACTTCACCACCTTTAGCCCCCATTGTCTTACAAGAACATCTAGGTTCTTTTTAACCACTACTTCCAAACATTCCGGACTTTGATCCATATTTTCCAACTTTTTCACCACATCTTTCGCATCCCACAAATCAAACTAACCCGGAAACCGTCCACACACATTACCCACATCATTTACATTGTGAACATTGCCAATCCACTAGGGAACTTGCAATGGAAGTTAGAGACGTGATGCGATTCATACTTAACCACATCCTTGATCGCATCAACATCATCACTCACCAAAACTTCCATCATTAACCTTATGCAAGCATGGAAGGAATGATATTATTATTTTCTCTATTTGTTCTTTTGAGTCATTTTAAAGACCAAACATTGTTCTTAGTTTTACATGTTTGTATGTGGCTTATATACCACTGAACTTTGTCTTTTTATTTCAAGGCTTTGTTTACATACCTTGGCTCTCTATCTTGTTTCTCGTCAATCACAAGATTATATTGCATGTTGCTACTAACTTTTTCTTTGTAGGTATTCTATTTTCTCACTTGACGCCCTTTTCTAGGGGGAGCTACCGTCAAGGGGGAGTTAGTGATTCATGGATTATACTATTCTTCCGCACTTTATTTCTTCGTTAGGGTCACTTTTTGTTTCGACAAAAAGGGGGAGAAGAAGTAAAACTTGTGCTTTCAAGACATACATCTAATCTTAAGTTTTACTCATCATAACCTTATATTTTGTCATCAACAAAAAGGGAAAGATTGTTAATACAAATAAATCTTAAAAACGTATATTAATAGTTAGCGATCTCTTTGTGTTTTGTTGATAACAAATATAAAGTTATCATAAGTAAAATGATAAGGATACATGTTATTTTTGTAAAGCATTTATATATATATAATCATTTAACATTAATTGTTGTAATGATTCACTTATTGTAATAGTTTATTAGGATGGGTAAAAACCATAACCCATGACCCATACCCATGGAGCGTAACCCATGGAGCTAACCCATGACCCATTGACTAGATGCATTGCATCTTCTAGATACATTGTGTCTACTTGGATACCCATGGTTCAAAGTCTATGACCCATGACCCATAACCCATTTAGGGGGAGCGTCCTACGGATCCCTCAGTTTACACTGGACGGATCCCTCATATAAAGGATCTGTGGGATCCGTGCGACAGTAGCAAGTTTTTGCCTATAAATAGAGAGCCATTTCCTCATTGTAACTCACCCCTCTTCTTACAAATTCTCTCATATATTCTTTCATTCTTCTAATCTCAGATCTTTTGATCTAGATAGTAGTTCTACTTTCTTTTGTTGTGATTCTCATATAGCTCCTTCTCTAAGGCGAGATCACAAGTTGTTTAGGAATGCAGCCCCAATAAGGCGGTAAATTCCGTCCAAGGCTAAATACTGGCATGAGACCAATAGCAAACAAGTACCGCGAGGGAAAGATGAAAAGGACTTTGAAAAGAGAGTCAAAGAGTGCTTGAAATTGTCGGGAGCTTCTACAAGTCATCCAAGCAAGGGGTCTTTGATTGATTTGTTCCTTCACAAGATTTCTGTAGCAAAGATCTTGTATTTCATATTTCACATATTTGTTGTGTTATAGTAGTGTTGGTTTGGTCCTCCGTGTTAAGGACTCAGTATTTAGCTTTGTACCGGAAAAGGTGTAAGCGACGTTGTGAAGGTTTCTCCGCTAAATTGAAGGACTTTGTTGACATAGTGCTTGAACTCTCGAGTAGGTGACTCGAGGAGTGGAGTAGGGCAAGGAAGGTGTCCTTGTATCCAAACCACTATAAATTGGTTGTGTCATTTCTATCCATTACTTTACTTGCTTTCTTTACTTACATTACTTATATATCTATATTCTCTATCCATTCATACGATTTCACATAACATCGAATCTGAAGTTTTTGAAACTAAGTTACAACCTAGAAAACTATTCAACCCCCCTTCTAGTTTTCCACAAAGGTTCCTCAATTTGATATCCTTTGCTACGCCCTTGGTATTACACCCACGGTTAGGTTGTTTAGGTGTTTTTATGTTCAATCTAAAATTAATGGTTGGTTAAAAGGTCTGATAGTATTGTGTTTGTTATACCAAACCTATTGACTCCCTTAAGGGTTGGAATGACCACTTCTTATGGGTTGATGCTTTTGCATGTCCTATTATTTATCCATGGCATAATGCCTAGAGAATTCCTAGAGATTCTATTCCTGAAGATGGTGATTTTGTTGCTGAACACTTTGCTTCCCTTGCTTCCAATCCTTCTCCATTTCATATATTACCAGAACCCTTTCTTTGCTTGGTTTGGTTAAGTCGCAACTATACTTTATATGCAGATTCTTATCCTCGGTTTTTTTATGAGAACAGACAGGGTGGGTATGCCATATATGCATCCTTCCATTTGTTGTTTTGTCTTTATGTTTTCTAAACCGTAGTCTTTCTCATTTCTTTTCTTTTGTAGGGATGGATTTTCTTTCATTAATCCAAGTGAAGGATCCTATGAAGTTGAAAATTGGGGCTCGGAAGCAAAATGAAGGCGAACCTCGATTGCTGGAACTTACTGAGAATCAGATTGTTTCCCTCAACCCTCCATCTTTGGGTGATGAGTTGGGGGTTAATGAAGATATGGGAGTTGGTTCTGAAATATGTAATCCTCATCTGGGTGATAATTCTGCTAATGCTAATGTTGTGGAGCCTTTCCATTCCAGAGCTGATATTCTGATGTATGAAGTTGCGTTTGGGACTGTGTCGACATCTACTCATGACATGGCCACGGGATCTCGCCAGAAGAAGAGAAAAGGTTTTGCTGAACCTGCCCATCCTCCTAAAAAATTAAGGAGCGATCATATGGATTTCGGTAGGTCTTCTGTTGGTGGTATTGTGGTAAGTCTTCAGAATCCATTCAGAGAATCTTAGCTTAAAGTGTTCAACATCCGGAAGTTTATTTTAAAACTTTACCCACTCATTCCTCTTCTTCTCCTTCATTATTAATCACTCCTCTCTGTGAGGCTGGAACACCTACATAATCTACTTCTGGTTCACTTCGTCTTGATGGTTCTCATGTCAGGTTTGTTTGTTTTTTGAGTTTTATCCTTTGTAATTTTTTAGCGTTCTCCATTTTTGCTTACATGCAATTTTTGTTTGTTTTTTGACAGGTCTCCTGTTCCGGTTATGACAGATTTCATTGCTACCACTGTCTCTTATGTTATTGTGAAGGGGGAAGACAAAGTAGGTGACTCTTCTTCTCTTCCTGGTGCTTCTCACTTTGCTGGCGGCGCGCGTCTTAATATTAGCAATTTTTCTAATTGTGATTTTTTTTGTTTGGGATATCTGTGTCGCTGCTGATACAGACTCTAGCTCTTCATCCGATGTTCACGTTCCAAAGTGGTCATAACCAAGAGATCTCTTCTTGATGACTCTGACGAGTGTCACGGGATGGTTGATGAGTTTGCTCCCCCTTCCTTCTTCTCTTCAATTTGTGACATGGATTATGATCGACTTTTTGCAGAGTTTAATGTTGGGATGGCTTGCCAAGTATGTTTTGGCACTGAGGTGCGTATGCGCTTAGAGTATAATGTGATGGAGAGGATGCGTATGTCAATTTTATTGAAGAAAAAGGAGGATGAAGTTGCAACCCTAAAAGCTGAAGCTGCGAAGGCAGTGTCTTTTGAGAACCGGACTCCTGCTATAGAGTATAATGTGATGGAGAGGTCTAAATTCTGCCCTTGAGCGGGAACGGGATTCTCTCCGGGCGGAGTTGGCGGCCCTTCGATCGTCTGTTGGTGAGAAGGATCATGAATTTACCATCTTGAAGGATGAGGTTGCTGTGATTAAATCACAGAATGCCAATATTTCAGGCCAGGTATGCAGCGTGATTCTTTGACCATTTTTTCCGCTTACGTATTTGCTATTATCTTTTAACTTTGTTGTATTTTATTTCTGCGCTGCAGATACATACCTTGGAAGCTTCATGTTCCAAACTTTGTAGTTAGATCCCTTCCTTTGATAACTTAAAGGAAGAGTTTTGTAAGATTCAAGATACGCCAATCAGCTTTAATTATGAAGAAGATGGATTCGTTGAGTGCCGATATTTCTGAGTTTGCCCTTCAGCTTGACGAGGAGTTTTACCCTCGTTTCTTGACTGTTTTGTCTAGCTGCCGCTGGATATTGAATTATGGTATGAAGCTTGTTGTCTTCAAATCCCTGAATTCTCTGGATTATTCTTCGGCTTTGGCGGCAGCTATCAGTTGTTCTATTGAGAAAGGCATGCAAGATGGCTTAATGGCAGGTATTTGTCACGGTAAGGAGAAAAGGGAGCTTTCAGACCTTGATGTGCATAACCCTTCCATGGAAGCGGACTACCGTTCTGCCATGCAGGCCCTTAGTGACGTAGAGTTTTCTTTACTTTCCACTCTTAAGTCTCATAAGGATGCTAGCATTGCAGATGTTATGGATCTTCTTCGTGTTGAGGGACCGCTTGTGGATGTTCCCGGGATTGCCGAGTTACAACATGATGTTGAACAACTTGTAGTTCCTATATATGATAGCGAGACTAGCACTGTTGTTGGCACCGGCTCATTGTCCCGTTCTTTAGAAGTTGTCCAAAAAGGAATGATCGCTTTAAGAAGCATCTTGCTACTCATCAGTCCGTGGGTGCTGACGTTTATAACTCTTTGGGGGATCCTTTGTCCACTAGGAATGTTATGGGTGTAGAAGCACTTTCGAGCGGCGAGTTGGCTATTGTTTCTACCACTTCCTTGCCATTGGCAGTTGTTTCCACCATTCCTACTAAGTCCATTTCCACTGATGATTATGATATTGGGGAAACCAGTGTTTTGATTGGCAGCGTAAATGATCCGCACCCTGGGGTGAGTGAGACCCCTTCCGCTTTAGTTGAATCAGAAGTGAGTGAGACTGGCTTGTGGAGGAGCTAGTTTGTTTATGTTTAGATCCTTGTAATGTTTGAACAATATTCCACTTTCTTTGATTTATGTCTTTGAATATTTATCATGGTTTTGTGCAACCTTTCTTTGTGTATGTTTTCTCTGCACTTTGTTTTAATTTCTGCAATGCTATTATCATAGTGTCATACTGATATGTACGTTATAATAGTCTTTGTTGAATACTTTTGGATTATTCTCCCAGTACTAGGCTTGCAATACCTCTTATGTACTTTGGTGGCTTTGATTATTCACCTTTTCGTTATACAGGATAACGTATCTATTTTGTTATTCGGGAATAACATTATTTGGGTCGTGCCAAATCATGTGTTTGCGTGTCTTATGTGCTTACTAAAATAAAGTTATTGAAAAAATAAAACGATGAAGGTAGCTAATCTTCATTTATTTATTTATTTGACATTTTTCAAAATACGTTACAAAATAGATAAATTAAATACATTGTACATAATTTCTATAGCCGACTTCTCTTACCCCTTTATTCTTTTTGTTATTATTCGAGTTTTATGCCTGTTGAAGTCATATTTTTCCCGGAATGCATTGATGACGGACATCATTTTTTGATGAAGTTATACTTCTTAAAACGGTCCCATAGTGCGCTCATGATGTTTGCAGAAGTCTATTTTAGAGATCTTCAGTAGCAGAGTGCTATGTTTGTTGAAGTTTTAATCTTCGTCCTTGAAGGGCTTTCCTGCCGGAATGCCTCTTTGTGGAAGTTGCCATGTTTCCCTAAAGGGATTCCCTGCGTAATGCTTCTTTACAGGTGCTGTAATCTTTTCTTAGGTTTCCAGTACGGAAGTTATGCTTGTGAATATTGCTCCTTTCTGCTGAAGAGCTAGAATCCTCTTCGTGTCTGCTATCCTTTTCTTGAAGAATTTCTTAGCAGGATGCTTCCTTGCGGAAGCTGTCGTGTTCTCCTGATGGGATTCCCTGCGGAATGCTACTTTTCGGGGCTTTTAATTTTTCCTTGAAGGGCTAGAATGTTATCCTCGTGCATTATTTTTTACTTGAGCAACGAGCTTCCTTTGCTGTAGCGGATACAACAAATGAACAAGGCCATTCAGGGAGTTCTCTGGATGAATCCGCCCCTCTGCATGGTGGTTAGGATTAGTGGGGTAGCTTTTCCACCCGCGTAGCATTTTATTTTATCCTGGAATTCGCAAGCTTGTCATATTGGCTCTAAACCAGTCTTTCCAACCCGTTATACTTGCATTGGTTGACCATACTCTTGCTTGCATGCCGGGCTGCAACAACATAAATGAAAGCATAGTTTTCATCCTTTGTTGCTTGTCATTGTAAGGGAAGCTTCTTGTAAATTATGGGCCGCTTTACGCATTGTATTGTCCCTAACCTCCTTTCTTGCCCTTCCCTAACCTTAAATTACCAATATGGCAGTTTTGATACCTTTTTATGTATAATCACACAATTAGTCATTTAACTTTACAAAATTACATTTTTAGTCCTTAATTAATAATGTGTGATATTTTAGTACTTATAGTATACAAATATTCAATAAATACCATTAGTTTACTGAAAAGGCAGCTTTAACACAACTTTTGAAGAGTTGGCAGTTTTAGTCCTTAAGGTTAACTAGTTTTGCAAAAATAGTCCTTTTTCATAAAATGTTTACATTTCAAGTCAATTTCCTTCCAAAATTACATATTCGACCTGAAAAAATTTATAGATTCTGTTTATATCCTCAGATTCAGTTTTGATAGTTGGTATGTGTGAAAACACATACCTTTTCTATATCAAATATGACCCAAAATAACCGGAAGCGAGCCGTTAATGCCTAATATTTGTGTGTTTCTTTAGTTTATGCATGTGCAGGTACGGATATGACAAAACAAATAAAAGAAAGCCAAAACAAAAGAAAACCGAGCATGAGAAAGAGAAGAAAGCAAAAACCGATGCCGGGATGTAGTTTTATGTACTTTGATGCTCAAAAGATCAATTTACAGAGTTCTGGATCACCATTTGGGAGTTTTCACACTTTTACCTTCACTTTCCTAAAATTACACAAAAGACCCTTAACTTTTACAAAATTACCATTTTACCCCCTCACTTTCCTAAAATTATATTTTCTACCCCTAATTTATCCATAATTACCATTTACACCCTCGTACCCTCATATAATCAATTTCCATTTTCACCGTTACCCTTTCACACATTTACACTTTTGGTCCTTGTTGTCTACAAGTTTACAAAATTGATCCTTGAGTACTACACTTAGAATACCAAGTCCAAAAATACTAAACACATATCCACTTACCAATCCAAGTCCACTATCCAAAACATTCTACCACTTTTATCCCAAAGCCCAACCCAATTATCCCATTTACCCTTCTCGTTTTATATTTTCACCCGGTCAACCCTTTACTATACCCGGTCAAACTAGAAATAAAAACCCTTTTACCATCCCAAAACACCACCCCATTTGACCTCCAGTCCACACTGTGACCCCTTTCCCACAAAAAGAACCCCAACCAAGACTGTTGAACCCCACCCTCGTATCCCAGTCAAACCAGTCAACTCCCAAATCATAAAAACGGGCCTGAAACTACCATTTACTGTTCATCTTCACCTCCAAGATTTTACCCTGCTACACCCTCTTTTACCCAACTTAATATGCTTCTAGTATCTTCTGACAACGTGTCAGAGTGTGACACCCTTGGATTGCCAACATGGTAGAAAGAAGAAATCTGATTGGCTGAACCACATCACCAAATCTGATCCAAACGCTGTTATTGATAGAAGATTGATGGGAATTGATGAAGGGCCAAAATTAGAGTTCCTGAAGCTTCTCATAAAACCCTAGTTGCTCCTCATCAGCTATAAAAGGCCCTCTCCATCACAAGAGGAATTTGTCCAGTTTTTTATGTTTTAGTAAAGCTTTGACCTGTTTAATTTTTGTCATTTACTATTTTATTAGTTGTAATTTCAATTTCCACAAGTGTAATTTCCGTCTTATTAATGAAAATTTAATTTTTAGTTTTTCACTTAAATTGTTATTATTGTTTGAATTGTTCGAAAAGCTTTACATTCTGTCATAATAACTCATATAAGCTTGTTTAAGCTTATATGAGCTTAATTGAGTTTTAAATTGTCTTTAATTTCAGTTTTTGAGCAAACTCAAAGTTAAGTCAATATTAGTCAAAATTCAAAAGTCAAAGTGTTTTAAGCGTAATTTCTGTTTTGAATCTATTTAAAGGTTGATTTTAATGATTGTTTGAGTAGATCATTTCATTTTAGGTCATTATTCATCAAGGTTTTAAGTTTAAACTTAATTTGGTTCACTTAAGGAGTGTTTGGAATTAGTAAAGTTTTAGAGTTTTGAATGATTTAGTTTGCATAAATATGAGTTTTCTTAGTTTATAAATATGTTTTCAGGCTATCTCAAGTAATGGTTCAAGTTTTCAATTCAAGTTTTGTGTTTCAAGTGTTTTACTAAATTCTGTCTTAATATTTTGAATCTGTCCAAATCCATCTGATCTAAAAACTTTTAGAGGGTTAAACTGTTTTGGAAATGGGTTAGGTTTGGTTTTATAGAAATTTTAGAGTATAAACATCATATGTGTTGTAGCTAACCTCATTTCCATATGCATTTGATTTGCCAAAAATCTGTCCAAAGTTCCCCATTCTCTGCCCTTATCTGTCTGCATACCTTGGTTCTGTCCAAGTATCCTCTTCACAGCTAAGTTTCTGCTTATCCTTTGGGTGGTATTGTTTGATTATGGTTTCATTAAGTAGTCATTAGAATAGTGTTCATTTGTTTAGCTTTCTTTAGGACTTTAATGCTTATTTAGGAGCTTAATTTAGCCTGCAATATGCCCTAATCTGTCCCTTTGGTTAGTGTTTGCTGCACAATTATCAGTACATAGCATTTTTCAATTATCTTTATTTGCTTAGTTATTGTAGTTCTTAGTCTTCTTATTGCCTCTTTAGATAGTTTCTAGTTCAAGCATTATATGGTTTTCCCTTTTTAGCTTTTTAAAGAGCTTATTTACCCTTAAATCAGCTTGCAAATCTTCCCATTCTGCCCCCTATAACTGCTGTCACAACAGTCCAATATTAGTGCTTATTTAGTGTTAATTTAAACTTATTTAATTGATCTAGGTAAGATGTAGTTTAGCACTTTAGTTGCCTCATAATCTCTTTAGCTTATTAGTTTGCATTTTGTCCCACAGTTGCTTATTTGAGCTTATTAGATAGCTAGGACTTATTTAGAATAATTTGGCCTTGCTTATGTTTAATTCTGTGTTTATCTGCTTCTAGATCTGCTTATCAGTGTTAATTACATAGTTCAGATTGGTAAAACAAGTTGTTAGTTAGTTTATTTTCAAGTTTGCTAAACAAAATTTTGCAAAAAGAAAAGAAAAATAAAAAAATGTGCAAAACTGTCATGCCTGGGATTCGAACCCAGGTCTGTCAGTTCACACTTCCCACGCCTCACACAACACACCTTTAACCAATTCGCCCTTGAGTCTTTTCTTCTTATAGTTTGCACTAAAAACTCTCTTAAATGCATTTTTAGTTTTTAGCTTATATTTACTAAATAGCTTATTATCTGCTTATTTTGTACAGCTTTTATGTATTTTAAATTTTCCTAGGTTTAGATTATTATAAAGTATTTTTCATAAAAATTTCATATTATTCTAAATTGTTTTAGTATTTTTAATAATTAGTTTTTATGTTTTTAGTTTTTAATTCATAATAAATAAATAAAAACTCAAAAAAAATATTCCGCTTTTTCTTAAAATCTTATTTTGTCGTATTCTTCGTAAAAAAATTAGAATTTCACTTATAGGGTCGTTATTTCAAATAGTTTACGTTTTAGGCTAGGGTTTTACCCGATCGCACTCGTTTTTACATTTTCTTTATGTTTTAAGTTCTAAAAGTGTCATTTTATCAATTTACATGTCTTATGAGTTAAATTTAGTTTACGTTTCATAATTTTAGTTTAAATCCCCGTTATTTGGTTTTAATTCACGTTATTATATTCCCGTAGTTACGTTTTAGGTTTAGATTACGTTTTAGGATAATTTTGCTTTACATTATTGCTTTATGTGCTTATTGAGTTCGTTTTAGTTTATGTTTAGTGTAAAAATCCATTGTCCTCCCTATTTTCCCATTCAAAAGCCCGTGATCCGCGACGTGAGTTATAAACTCCATTCATCCTTCGTTGGGAGAACGACCCGGGATATACATACCTTTGTATTTCTTCAGAAAATATATATACTACGAATTCAAACATATCAATAGTTTCAACCCTTATATTTTAAAAGTGGCAGTTTTGAACCCTTAAGTTTACACAATTTGCTTTTTTAATCCAAAATATATGTTAGCTTATGTTTCCATTTCTTTTAGCTTACAATACTTCCATAAGTTTATTCAAGCTTATGAGAGCTTATACAGCAGCTTATTGTGAGCTTAAAGCTTATTTTGTGTTTTATGGGCTTTAAGCAAAAATGTTAGTCTCGCTTTTTTATAAAGATAACGTCACTTACGTGAATTAGACTAGATGCGTAGTATACTTTACCCATAGGGACTAGTATCGTTTAAGTGGCAAAGTAATGGTTTGTTGAGCCTATAAATACCCCTCATGACTCTCCATGAGGGGTGAGGTGAATCATTAGGTGTATTGTATTGTTTTCATTTTAATTAAGTTATCTTTGTTTCTCCTCCATCTCTCTACTTTCTCTCTCAAAAAGGATGAAGATATTCATCTTCTTGCACCAACCAAGGCCTCCAAAAACCACATAAATCTTATGTATCTACGGTCCAACAAGTGGTGTCAGAAAAATTTCTTTCCCTACTTTTTAGTGATATCAGTTTTTATAACAAGTTCTTATGTATCCTTTAGTTGGTCTAAAACAAAAAGTCATGTGGTCTTTTATTGATAACATATCTGTCTTGTGTCATAACTGTCCAACCAGATTCTGTTCTTACCATCATATTCATGACTGTTTTGGTACCATATCCGTGAAGTCAAAGTAGGTGTACTGGTCAGTTTTGTGGTCAATCCGGGAAAATATTATGCTTAATAGCAGTTTTTCTGGGTTATCTTTGAAGATGAACGGAAAACATGGTCAGAATCTCTCCGGAAAAAAGTCAACTGGGTCAAAACCCTAGTTTTCTACGCCTATGGACATGCTTACGCGTATGGAATACGCGTAAATACTTACGAGTAAGAAAAATCTTACGCCTAAGCAAAACCTACGCCTATGCAGATGGTTACGCGTATTACTCAACCTACGCCTAAGAAAGATAGGCTTACGCCTAAGAAAATAATGTTACGCATAAGCAAAGTCTTTCACTACGACCAGTTTACGCGTAAGACTATATGGTTACGTATAAAGAAAAATCTATGCGTAAACTATGAAATGACTCACGACCACATACCATTTACCAATATTCATCAAGACCTCAGTTCCATACATCATTGGTCCATGGTTCATCCGCAAACGAATTGATCTGAATGCGTGAAATCAGATTCAACCATTCATACAAAATCTAATCCTAGACCTTGACTCAACCCAAGACCCTCACTATTTCTCCTCAACTCTCAAGACTCAAAAACGAAATTAAAAACATTAACTCATGATCTCAGCTTGGATTCAATTTTTTTGTAATCTTTTAAAGATTGTTTTAATTGATCCATCATCATCATAGATCTATATGAAGGCGTACCTTCTTCATTTTCCAACTCTAAAAGGAATTAAACATAAGAAGTGTGTTAGTTTATTCCTTCAGTTCATTAATATTAAAAGAAAATCAATGAAAACAACAAATCATAAAACCTACCCGTAGACCCTTTAAAGGATCTTGCAGCTGAGAACGGTTTGAATATGGTACGGGTCTCGTTTATTTTTTGTTGACTAGTATGTTGATGAAGGAAAGATTAACTGATTTAAGACAGATGAAGAAGAGAGCATTTTTTTAAGATCTGAGTTGGAATGAGAATGTTGTGGGAGGCGGATATCTCAAGGATATTGTGTGTAGGGTTAGTTTTAAATGACCTAATATTTAGGATAAATGAGTGATATAACCGGATGACTTTGTGCGTATGTTGGATCAGGTTTCGTGATATTGGATTTGGATTCGTGGTGCGGGCCTCATTTGCATGATAACTCGTGGGCTTTGAGTTTCATTCGTTGGCTGACATGGACTTGATGGACATCAAGATTGTTTAAGTTTGTCATGGGCTGACATGGACTGAAAAATTAATACTGGGTTGACTTTTATCAAATATTGTATACGAATTTTTTGGCTTAATAATTATGTTAGTCAAAAATTTGTAATTAATATTTGGTTTAAAGTGTGGTATTTTTGGTTGTATAAATTTTCACGGAGGGATACAAATTCACGGCTTGAATGAATATTTGACGAAAAATGACTACGGGGTTTTTGTACGGTATTATTGATGCGGAATTGAAGTGACCTTTCACGGGTGAACTTCCTTATCTATGAGACGTTGGTTGGTTGGTTGCATGTCTCAAGATAACTTGTTGGTGCATTACTGTCACTTTAAGTGATTATGAATTGACAATCTGGTTATAACTGATGTAAGGAGTTACGTTGTAGTGCTCACAGTGTATAACTATCACTTTAAGGAGTTACATTGTAGTGCTCAGTGTCACACGGCGTTGTGGATTGTTCAAAATTTTAGAACAAGCAGTAAGTCACAAAGTTGGGATGTTTACTTCCTTTTCAAGTTAGTCGTATTGGGTTTTCTCCATATGTGGTCATTACAATTAGCCGGTGAATCAAAAGGAGGTTCGTTTACAGGTTGGTTAGAGAAAAGTATTGAGTGTATTTTTGCGACATATTCTCACGAAATTGTGCACAAGCTAAGGCTTTAACATGGCATCAAGAAAAAGGTAATACGGCATGTACGCAACATTATGATGATTCCGATAGCTCGCAACCATCAGGAGGGAGAAGTTGCTATTTCATCTTCTGTGATTGGATTACGAAGGGATTTGTGCTTAAGACTGAAGAAGGAGAAGTAATGTGTGTACATCGGGGCTTTTTACCAACTTGGATGCAATACTAAGTGAGTTATGTTGTTATGATGTTCCCAGAACGACAACCATTGTGCTACAATCAAAAGATTACTTTCTCCGCTGCGTGTTGGAAGAAGGTTGTCTGTTCAGGAGGGAGCAAAAGAAAGAAAAAAGGCTCACTAGTTAGGAGGGAGTAATAACCTAACTAGACCGTTACAGTTGAAGTTCAGAGCTACAAGGATTTGTGCCGTCAGCGCCAAAGATCAAATGCCGATATCGTCAGAAGAAGAGAACCTCAAGTTTGCCTCAGTATCTAGACTAAAGAGACTTTGCGCTTCAACAAAGATAACATTGTTCATTACCATTGTAATTTACTTTGTTTTGTATTTATAGGTCACATTGTAACCATTCACGTGTGACGATATCTTGGAGGGAGATTGTTAGTCTCGCTTTTTTATAAAGATAACGTCACTTACGTGAATTGGACTTGATGCGTAGTATACTTTGCCCATAAGGACTAGTATCGTTTAAGTGGCAAAGTAATGGTTTGTTGAGCCTATAAATACCCCTCATGATTCTCCATGAGGGGTGAGGTGAATCATTAGGTGTATTGTATTGTTTTCATTTTAATTAAGTTATCTTTGTTTCTCCTCCATCTCTCTACTTTCTCTCACTAAAAGGATGACGATATTCATCTTCTTCCACCAACCAAGGCCTCCAAAAACCACATAAATCTTATGTATTTATGGTCCAACAAAAAATGTACGGCCCATTGGTATTTCTGTGGGCCCAATGTACTTGGGGTATTGTGGGCTTATTCATAGCTTATGATGGATCACATTCAATTCTAAAATCGCCTTATTTATGGCTTATTTGTAAACAACTTATTATTAGCTAGTGGGCTTTAAGGCCCGTTAACCCTTTTCAAAGGTTTTAGAAATTGTGTGAGTGGCTAAAGCTTTGACCTTGTGATATAGGTCAAATGAGCTTGTGTGAGTGTTTTATTGATACCTTCTGTTTGTTTAGTGTATATAGAGATGAGTGATACAATTTGTGTGGTATAGTGTGTCGGGAATATGCTTTTTGGGAGTTAATACTTATTTCAGTAGAGTTAGTACTGATAGTGTTAAATGATAAGTATTAACTAGTTAGTACTGATAGTGAGAAAGTTAGTACTGATAGCTTTAAGTTTGTACTGATGTAAGTATGGAATGTCGTGTAAGAGTTGTAACAGCATATCTTCTATTCCAATAGAAGATATGATATACTTAGTCTTTAGTTATCTCTGTAAGGGATCTCCTTAGTGTATAAAAGGAGGTCCTAGCTAGGTTAAACATACATTTCATATTCTAGCCGTCTAAAGTAGAGCTTCAAGGTTGTAAACCTTAGTACTAGAAGAGTACTCGTATTATTGCTTAATAATATTGAAGCTGTTGGTGTTATACTTTGTTTACATTGTCTTTGCATTAAATCTTCTAAGTGAATACAAGTAGATTCCGCATACTTGTGTGTATTCAGAACAAAGTTTCTCATTGTTCTTTTGGAACCATCCAAGGCAACTAACATGTTTGCAAGCTAAGTATTCTAGATCCAAGGTTTGGGACTTCACAAGTGGTATCAGAGCTTGTGTCCTGAAGCTTTGTTTTTAGAAGATCCTGCATTGACAAATCTGAATATGAACTCCAATGCAATCCAATGTTGTTAACAGAGTTCCTAAGTTGCAACCACATGAATATGAACTCTGGAGAATGCGCATAGAGCAGTACTTCCTGGTACTTGATTTCAAGCTGTGAAACATTATGCTCTATGGAGACTCTTACAAATGCATTGTCACTGAAGAAGTTGCTAGTAAGACCGTTACTACAGTAAAAGGTGATCCTATCACTAATGAAGAAATGGATTTAAGAGGAAATTATCTCAAGTCCAGAAGTCTTTTACTTATGGCAATCCCTGATGATCATCAACTCACCTTTAGCAAACACAAAGATGCACAGAGTCTGTTAAAGGCCATTGAAACCAGATTTGGTGGAGATTCTGTCACCAAGAAAACTCAAAAGACTCTATTGAAGCAAGAATTTGAAAACTTCACTGCTGGTGCAACTGAGTCCATTGACTCAGTTTATATTAGGCTTCAAAAACTTGTTAGCCAACTGGCTGTATTGGATGTGGAGTTCTCCATAGAAGATGTCAACCTCAGGTTTGTTAGAAGTCTTCCATCACCAAAATGGGACACTCACGTCATTGTATGGAAGAACAAGCCAGATTTCGAAACTATGAAGTTGGATAATCTATTCAACAGCTTTAAGGTGATTAAACAAGACATGAAACGAAAAGCAGCTGCATCTTCCAGTTTTGTAGCACAAACATAGCTTTTGTGGCTTACCCTTTCACTAGCAATGATATGGACAGTTTTGATGTTAGTACTCCTAGTACTAATGTTAATACTGATGGTCCTATAACTACTGCAACAGGCATTAATGAAGGCACAATCTATGCTTTCATAGCTGAACAGAGTCATGGATCCCAGATCACTCATGATGATCTGAGACAAATCCATGAAGATGACATGGAAGAGATGGACATCAAATGGAACATTGCCCTGATCAGAATGAGGGCAAAAAGGTTCATGAAGAAAACTGGAAGGCAGATTAAGATAAATGATGCAGATGTTGCTAGGTTTGACAAGGGAAAGGTTGAATGCTACAACTGTGGCAAGCTTGGGCATTTCTCCAGGGAATGCAGAAGCCCTATGAGCAAGGGGAGACACACTGTTGCTGACATCTCCTCTTCTAAAGAAATGGTGGCTATTGATGGTGCTGGATATGATTGGAGCTTCATGGCCGATGAAGAAGAAAGTCTAATCAACATGGCTTTGGTATCTGAGGTACTTAATTGTTCAGATACATGCATTCCATTAGACAAATATTTAGAGCTAAAAACCAGGTTTGATAATTTGTCTGAAGAACTTTCTAAAACTGGGTATAACTTAGAAAATCATAAGAGAGGTTTAGCAGTCTTAGAAAAACAAGTTAAGCATTATAAAGAAAATGAGTCTAAGTTTACTGAAACAACTGCTGTGCTTAATAAGGAAATCTCTTTTAAAGAAATCACCATAAATGTGTTAAAAGAAGAACTAGAGAAAGTCACACTAGCTAAAGATAACATAGATTTAAGTATTGAGGCTCTTCAATACGTAAAACATTATAACACTGAGAGAGTTGATAAATTCCTTGAAAAAGCTCTAATTGGTAAAACCAAATCAGGTATGGGGTATAATGATGTACCACACCCATTCAGAGGAGTTCATTCACCTCCTGGTATAGAACTTGCCCACACTGGATTAAAATAATTTTAGGAACACACATTTGTTCAAGGCCCTACAATTAAAAGTTCTTTTCTTGAAAAGTCTGATGAAGTGTTTGAAAGTGCTAGTGACACCTCCTTACCCGAGGTGTCTGAATCTGAAAATAAAAAGGCTAGTTTAGTGTCTAGTGAACCAAAGCAAGTACAGGACACTAAACCTGTAAGATCATTTGACAAACCTATTAGAAAGCCAGTAAAATATGCTGAGATGTATAGAAACAGGTCATCTAGTCCTAGAGGCAACAAGGGAAACTGGAATTAGTTAAAATCTGAACATCTAGGAGATGAAGTTGTCATGTATAACAAATCTTGCTTTGTGTGTGGTAGTTTCTCTCATCTGCAGGCTCAATGCAGACATCCTATGAGACCCCAACCCATCATGACCCCTAGAGCAGTTCTTCTCAAAACTGGCATAAAACCTTTGAATTATGCGAGGCCAGTTAATATTGCTAGACCACAACCCAGAGTATTTGATGAAAGACCTAAAAGAAACTTTTCAAAATCATCATCTACTTCACCAAGGTCCTTTAAATCAGCACAAACCTTTAACTCATATGATGAACAAATCAAGTTTTACAAGAAAAAGGTTAATACTTATGAGCCAAGACTTAATACTGATAGGCCAAAGGTTAATACCTTTAAGCCTAAAATGAAACATACTGGCTCTAAAGTGAATGCTACAAAGGGAAACAAGGGCAATGCTGTTAAGCCCTCAGCTTGTTGGGTAAGAAAGACCACTCAGCCTAACAGTGCATCAGTTACTCTCAAGAAATATGACTACATCGATGCACGAGGCAGATCCAAGTCAGTGATGGCTTGGGTCCCCAAAAGGAACTAATTTCCTTTGTTTTATGTGCAGGCACACTCCACCAATAATGATGATCTTGGCTATTCAGACAGTGGATGTTCTAGGCACATGACTGGAAATCTATCTTATCTTTTAGACTTCACTGATTTGAATGGAGGATATGTTTCTTTTGGAGGTGGAATAGGTGGAAGGATTACTGGTAAAGGCACAATATAGATTGGTAATTTGGACTTTGAAGATGTGTACTATGTGAAAGAACTCTGATACAATCTGTTCAGTGTGTCACAAATGTGTGAGAAAAGGAATTTTGTTCTATTCACAGATACTGATTGCTTGGTTTTATCTCCTAACTTTAAGTTGCCTAGTGATGATCAGGTTCTACTTAAGTTTCCTAGGAAAAGCAATCTTTACAGTGTCAATATGAAGAACATAGTGCCCAAAGACAATCTTACATGTTTAGTTGCTACAGCTTCTTTGGATGAATATCTGTTATGGCATAGAAGGCTATGTCATGTGAACTTTAAGGTAATCAATCTTTTAGCTAAAAATAACCTTGTAAGAGCTTTACCTTCAAAAAGATTTAAAAATAAACAGACTTGTAGTGCTTGTCTCAAAGGGAAGCAGCATAGAACCTCTTGTAAGCCCAAAGTTTTTAACTCTATCACCCAACCACTTCATATGCTGCACATGGACTTATTTGGCCCCACCAATGTAAGTAGCCTGAATTTTAAGAAGTATTGTTTGGTTGTGACTGACGATTTTAGCAGATTTACTTGGGTTTTCTTTTTGAACACTAAGGATGAGACCAGTGAAATCCTTAAGTCTTACATAGCTGCAGTAGAAAACCTAGCTAATAAGAAAGTTAAAATCATTAGGTGTGATAATGGGACAGAGTTTAAAAACCAAGTGATGAATGACTTCTGTCAAGTTAAGGGTATTAAAAGAGAATACAGTGTAGCTAGAACTCCTCAGCAAAATGGGTTGCTGAAAGGAGAAATAGGACATTGATTGAGGCTGCTAGGACTATGTTAGCAGATTCCAAGTTACCCACAACATTTTGGGCTGAGGCATTTAATACTGCTTGTTATGTTCGGAACAGGGTACTGATTGTGAAGCCTCATGGCAAGACTCCCTATGAAGTGTTTCAAGGTAGAAAGCCCACACTAGACTTTCTTAAACCTTTTGGGTGTCATGTCTCTATTCTGAATACCATTGACCATTTAGGTACGTTTGATGGAAAATCTGATAGTGGATATCTGGTTGGCTACTCATTGAATAGTAAAGCCTTTAAGATTTATAATTCTAGAACCAGAAGAGTAGAGGAGAATCTGCACATAGAGTTTCTTGAGGACAAACCTAGTGTAGAGGGACAAGGACCAACATGGCTTTTTGATATTGATACGCTAACAGAATCTATGAAGTATGTGCCTGTTTCTGTGGATTCTAACATGATTGCAGGAGAAAAGCAAGGTCCTGATGCAGATTCTGATGAGGATGAAGATTGTATTCTATTGCCCATTTGGAATGACAACACAGGTGGAAGCACTTCTTCAGGCGAGGCAAACAATACTGATGATCAGCCTCCAAAGACCCATGAATCTAATACTGAAGAAGATACAACAAATCCTAATGAACCAGTGGTCGAACCTCAAGTGTTCAGTAAAAATGTGGTTAATACTAATAAGCCACAAGTTAGTACTGATGAGCCAGATTTTAATACTGATGGTCCCCAGACTACTCCATCAGTCAATACAGAGGTTCCTGATCCTTTTGGTGAAGCTGATGAGATTGATATGACTAATATAGCTTCATCATATGTTGTTCCTGCTACACCACACAAAAGAATCAATCAGGATCATCCCTTGGAGAATGTTATTGGGGATGTCAATGCTGAAAGAACTACAAGATCTAAATTTCAGCATAGTGAAACAGGATTCTTCAGTGCCATCTATGAAGAAAGAAATCATGGTGCCTCACAAACATGTCTCTTTGCCTGTTTTGTTTCCCAAGCAGAACCAAAGAAGGTCTACAAAGCTCTTGAAGATGAGTCCTGGGTTGAAGCAATGCATGAAGAGCTTCTCCAATTTAAACTTCAAGATGTATGAGTTCTGGTGGATCTTCCTGAGGGCAAGAGAGCTATTGGCACTAAGTGGGTTTTCAGAAACAAGAAGGATGAAAGGGGTGTAGTAATAAGGAACAAGGCTAGACTGGTAGCTCAGGGGTATACACAGCAGGAAGGGATTGATTATGAAGAAGTCTTTGCTCCAGTGGCAAGGATTGAGGCTATCAGACTTTTCCTGGCCTATGCATCATATAAAGACTTCACAGTATACTAGATGGATGTGAAGAGTGCTTTCCTTTATGGGAAGATTGAGGAGGAGGTGTATGTTTGTCAACCTCCTGGTTTTGAAGATCCAACCTTTCCAGACAAAGTGTACAAAGTTCAGAAGGCACTCTATGGTCTGCATCAGGCCCAAGAGCTTGGTATGAAACTTTGGCCAAGTATCTTTTGGGCAATGGCTTTAGAA
Organism: Chrysanthemum makinoi; assembly: GCA_910596185.1. Taxonomy (NCBI): domain Eukaryota; kingdom Viridiplantae; phylum Streptophyta; class Magnoliopsida; order Asterales; family Asteraceae; genus Chrysanthemum; species Chrysanthemum makinoi. The sequence goes on from OU343221.1 coordinate 184,808,761, forward strand.
GAGGGAAGATTGATCAGAATCTATTCATCAAGAATGTGAAGATTGATATCCTGTTGGTACAGATATATGTGGATGACATTATTTTTGGTTCAACCAAGCAGGATCTATGCAAAGAGTTTGAGAAGTTGATGCATGACAGGTTTCAGATGAGTTTTATGGGAGAACTCACCTTCTTTCTTGGGCTACAGGTCAAGTAGAAGACAAATGGCATATTTATTAGTCTGGATAAATATGTCAAGGAGATTTTAATGAAGTTTGGCTATGAAAATACAAAGATTGCAAGCACTCCTATGGATCACAATAAGCCACTACTTCCAGATACTGATGGTGAAGATGTTGACCAGTATCTCTATAGGTCCATGATTGGGTCTTTGATGTATTTGACTGCCTCCAGACCAGATATTATGTTTGTTGTGTGTGCATGTGCAAGATTTCAAGTCTCTCAAAAGCTTTCTCACTTGCATGCAGTTAAGAGAATCTTTAGATATCTGAAAGGCCATGCTTAATTAGGTCTTTGGTATCCTAAGGACTCTCCCTTTGATCTGGTAGCTTACTCTGACAGTGATTATGCTGGGGCAAGTCTTGATAGGAAATCAACCACAGGCGGATGTCAGTTTCTTGGTGATAGGTTGATTTCATGGCAGTGCAAGAAGCAGAGCATTGTGGTAAACTCTACAACTAAGCCTTAGTATGTAGCTGCTGCAAGTTCCTATGGTCAAGTCCTCTGGATTCAGAATCAGATGCTTGATTATGGGTATATATTCATGGGCACTGTCATTTATGTTGATAACAACAGTACTATATGCATTATCAAAAATCCAGTTTTTCATTCTAAAACTAAACATATAGAGATAAGACATCATTTTATAAGAGACTGTAATGAAAAGAAACTCATTTAGGTTGAAAGGATTGATACTGAGTTTAATGTTGCAGATCTTTTAACTAAATCTTTTGATTTGGGAAGGTTTCAGTACTTGGTCACTAGTATTGGGATGCTTCATCCATAATATGTCTTATCTCTCTCTATTTTGTTAAGTTTTGTAAACTGGTACTTAGTACTGATTGTTATCAATTTAATACTGATTGTGTTAAGTTAATACGGATTGGCAAGAAAATGCCTTGGATTGTGTTTTCTTGGTTTTGGACTAACTTTTCAGGTATAACACAAGCAGTATGGATATGGTTTGGTGACTAGGTGTTACAGCACATGTGGTTCTCTTACTAATGCTCACTCTGAAGCCACCACATGATGAGATTTGCTGTAACAATGAAATATGTGATGCCTAAGCAATATGTGGCATCCTGTGCTTTAAATGAACATGAATTGATGGTTTTAGTTGGTCAGGTCACTCTGCACTAACCCACTCTTTGCCATTCTATCTGTTTATAGATAGTGTAACTAGCCGAAGGGCATCTGGCTTAGAGAACAGCGAGCAACCGTGAATCCAACACTTGTGTTGGAGGCAACACCTGCCACGAGCTGGAAACCCTGTCAGGAAGGCCCTTTTAATGGGACTATCCATCACAGGAAGTGCTATGCACTGAAACCATTGGTTTTCACCAAACTAGAGGCCATATGAGGCCGACCTTGATTAAGTGTCTGTCACCACACATAATCCCTTCAAAAATGGGGTTTTAGTATTATAATTTCCAACCTATAAGATAATACTGATGGGTATAAGTTAATACTTATGGCTATAAGTTAGTACTGATAAGCATAGTTAGTACTGATGAACTAGCCGTTAGTACTTATTCCAAAAGTCTGTAATGCAATGATTACTTTTGCAAGTAGAGTTGTTAACCGCCTGTTTTCCTATAAAAGAGTTTCCTAATTGGTTTTTCTTCACTTATTACCATAAATATCTACAAGGCGGTACAACCAATATTCTCGAAATCTCTATAAATTGCATAACTCTCCAATTGCTTTCACCACAGAACAATAAAGGCTTTTGCGACTTAATCCCACTTTTCTAACCCTAAATCTGTTCATCCATGGCTCCTCTTGACTTTGTCGACAAACACAACATGGTGGCATGCTTGGAATTGCCAGATGGACATGATGAATTCGCAGAGATTGTAGCTTTCCTAAACCATAGCACCATCAGGTTTGCTCTACTTTTAAACCCTACAATCTTATGTACCCCTGTCAGGAAGTTTTGGCAAACTGCTATTGCCTCAACAACTGAGGAAGAGGTACAACAGTTAATTGGTATAGTGGATGGCACTCAAATTGTTATTAGTGAGGCATCTCTAAGAGAACATCTTGTAGGATCATATATTTTATGTTGTTTAGATGATTCGGGTGGTCTAGGTAGATGATTAAACAAGAATGCCATTTTAGAGAGATTAAGAGAGGAGAGGGTGTTTCTAGAGATAGAAATAATCAAATGAAAAGGTTAGATTAATGAAGAAGCACCACCCTTCCCTTAGTGGGAAGGGTATGTATAGTTACAAACTAAACGCCCTCCTGACGGGCTGTGGATCAGGCACACAGTGGGTAAAGACCCATCCTTCCTCCACGTTGTTGCTCTAAACTAAACTATGCTAATAACGAACTAATAAACAAGTAAATAATGATATGTCAATGAGCTAACTTATGCTAGATTATATTTGGGGTGACCGACTCTTCACTATGGAATTTCTAATTCCTACCAATCTCCCCCTAAGGGAGGTCACCCCATGTTTTACATTTTGAATCCTATCATTCTATTTAATCTTCACTCTTGAGCTCGTAGACTTTAATTCTTCAACTTCTGCATCTTTGTGCTTTAGCAGTGATACTTCAAAGTTCACATAGTTTGTAGTTTCAGTGGAGGTCTTTGAACTGATCCACATCTTTGATGATCTTTGAGCTTTATGGAGATCATCAGCCACAATAAATCTCTGTATCACCCTTTATAGTGTTGCCTTCATGTGATGTTGTGAATTTCGGACCGACATGCTCACACTTTCAGGATCATGACATCTTTCCATTAGAGTAGCGAAACCTTTACTGGTTCATGATATTTGCAGCAGCGTAGCAGAAGCATAGTATAAAACTATCAGAGCCAGGTTACGTAGATATGCACTAGTCATGATTTCTTCAATTAAGTGTGGATGCTGTGAGCATGCGGCTTTGGATTGACATCTCAATTCTGATCAGCTGCAATCGCCCAAATGTACTTGCAAACAACAGTTAGCAATAAAGCACATGAAAGTGTCTTTGATCACTTTCATTGAATTGAGGTACACGGCCCACGGTTCCCCGTTGATCAGTACAAGTAATGCCTGTGATCAGGTATAATTCTGAAGAATCTCCTTGACAGGGTTTCGCAGCTGTTCTAGCTGTTCTCAAACCGGAAAGTCTCAAAGAAGACAACACGGAGTGAGTGAACCAGCGAATTGAGATTCACTGATTGATGAAAAATTGATTTGAAAACAATCGCGTATTGCTTAGAAGAAAGAGTTTTGCAATACAACAAAGGTTTTATGAGAAAGATCAATTTTCAATCAGAAATACTTTTTGTATTTGAAAAGAGTACACATTCGATGTGCTAGAGAAAAGAAGAGATTCGCACATCGAACGGTTTTTCCAAAAGTATTTTTTCAATTAGAGATACTTTTTGTGTTTGAAAACATGAATACACATTGGATGTGCTAGAAAAAAGAATATTTGCACATCGAACGGTTTTTCCAAAAGTATTCGTCAATTCATTTCCTGGACCATGGTTGATTCAAGAATGAATCGCCCCATCGTTTATGTCCAGTTGTCACAAGCTTGATCTTTCGAGAAGATCTCACATGTCACCCACCAAGAGCTTGTTTGATGTTGGCTCTAGAAGGATTTCCATCTTCATCGTGAATACTTTACATATCACTCGGATGTTCTGGCAATATCACAAGGATAATGCGTAGGACTCTAAATATATACTTACTTTCCACATTGTGTGAAATAGTAAGTTTTCAATAATTTTGTGTCCTAATGAGATTTTGTGGATGATCTCTTGGCTCTAGACTCAATTGTGCACTTTGGTTTCCTATGCCGGAGACAAGGGAGAGGGTCTCCTTCTTCAATATCAAACAATCTCTAAGAGAAAGTCGATAGATTATGTAGGTTCCCCGTGAGAATGAAACAATCCCTTTTAAGAGGAACTTGAGTAGCTTTGGAAGTTTAGTGCAGTGCGTCACTGGGTCCATGATGTCTTGTCTTCAATACCAGTGTTACCTTAGTAAAAACCAGTAGCATATGTATTGAACCCGGTTTCTACCCTAAGGTTGAATTATTGGAGGGCTATTTCTTTTCACCCTTTTTCACATTCAATTCTTTTTCATTCTTCAACCCCTTCAATGCTTACCGAGACTTCATAAATAGAACCTTGTTGGGTTTATTCCAGTACTAGCTCAGTCTCAGTCCGCACTCTTCCTGTATTCTCATTTTTCTCCTTTTTTTATCATACCTAAGGACTCTACACTATCTAGTGGATTGTCCCTGGGTAGATCCGTCCGGCCCTGGCGGGATCGTGGGAACGAATACCTAACCTAACCATCCTTATAACACCATGCATAAAGTAAATTGGTCGGTCTTTTGGTATTAGTTCTTTCCTTCTTGAAACCAACTGAAAAATCATTTGGAAAATCAATCAAGGTACTTGTGATATAATATCAAAGCATTTTGTACCTTAATTGTTTTGATCATTTAGAAATTCTCCCCCTCAACATGTGCATATGATTTTGAAATTGTTTAGCACATGGAGGCAAGAGTTCTTTGAAATATATTCTTGATCACAATTTCTATAGAAAAAGCCATTTGATTTTCTTGGTAAATTCTCCCCCTCAATATGTGCATTGGATATTTGAAAGTCATTTTGCACATAGAGGCAAGAGTTTTTGGAAATAATTTTCACGATTGCCAACAGAAACCATTCGCTCCCCCTCAATACGTGCATCGATATTCGAAAGTGTTTAGCACATATGGGAGAGCAGCATGCACATTTGAATCAAAACGATCACCTTTTATCAAGTTTCATATTTAAATCACATTTTCTCCCCCGATCAAAAATATCAAACCCTTTGAGATTTTGGATCCCAAGTGATTTAAATAGGTTTAGAAAACATGGGAGAAAATATGCCTAGTTTAAATTCTCTTCTGGTTTTTTGGTTAAATGCTCCTCCACACTCATGTGCATTAAGTATTTGAAATCGTTTGGCACATGAAGGAAGGAGTGCTTTTGAAACAATCACCCTTTAAAACTGATTTGAGATTTAAATCACGATCTCTCCCCCGATCAAAAATTTCAAACCTTTTGAGATTTGTGATCCCAATTGATTTAAATCATTTAAAAATTTTCGGGGAAAGATGTGGCAAGATTTAATTTTTGAAATTGACTGATGAGGACCAATCATAGACATTAAAGATTGTTAGTGTCAGGTATGATAGTTTTTAAGAGATGTTTAAGTAAAATAAAACAATTTCACAATCAAACAAGAACAGAAAAAATGTCATTTTGAAAGATCTTTGGGTTTTAAAGAAAATCATACCATGACATAACATTAAATCTTTAGATCACCACTTATTTTGTACAAACGGACTTGATTGATGAAATATTGTTTGAAAATATTTTATTTTAAATCACTGTCCCCCTCAATCAATGACCGTAGTCATTGATTGAGTGACTTAAGTTTTGATAAAATGAAGTCCGGTGATTTTCAAAATTTAGTCCAATTTATTTTCAAAACAATATTTTTCCCATTTTCAAAACAATTTTATCAAATTTGTTGAAAAATGGTATTATTCACTACTTGTCCTGCACAAAGATACGTTAGGTGGTTGAGTTGATTTTGTTGTTGTTGCTGAAGGTTGGAAGAAAACCATCTGCAGATGCAGTGAGACCTCTGAAGTTGCATCTAATGTGCCAACTATCCATGGAGAGATCCAATTAAGCTCCGTTTCTTCATTTGTCGACCTAAGAAATAGTTACCCTTTCCCTTCGGCATCCAGTCATCTTCTTATGTGGGATCCGGATCGGGAACATTCTTTTAAACCATGTTATCTGCATACATTAGTGAACACAGATAGACATATATGGTGGTCGACAACACCCAAACAGCAATCGACTAATAAAAGTCAATTCAACATATCAATCAGTTCATATAAGGCATGGGATTTATGTGTTCATCAAACTCTAATCATCTAATCCTAACAATCATAACCTAGGAACCTAGTCCTTCAACGTAGGTTAACATGTTTTACATTTAAGTATATAGGATAATTAGATAAGCTCGTTAGATGATATAGATTTGAAAAGATTCTCCCCCTCAATCAATTACTTATTTTCTGAAAAGTTTAAAAGCGCTGAAGTCATTGATTGAGTTTTCAATTTTTACGAAAACTCTGAATCTGATTGATTTACAAGCAACTCATTTACCGCCATTTTTGAAAACAAAAAATATTTTTCTGAAGAATTTATAGAAGGAAAAACATTTGTGTAGGAACAGTAGTCCTTCGACATACTTTCCTCAATTTGTTTTTTTAGGATAAGTGCACGAATTTTGTGAAAATAATTTAAGCGTAGCACTTTTCTTCTTTGAAAAACGGGTTGTTATCTGAAATAATAGCAAGCCATTGTTTAAGCACGTGTTACAGTCAGAAGTAACTGCAAGCCATGTTTTGAGACATGTTTTGAAAAGAAAATTTACACCTCCTGCTCGAACTTCATCTATGGTCCCGTGCCATTGTTGAGTGACATTTCTAAGACCGTAGATGTTATCGATACCAGAAGACATGTCTTGAGAAAAACAATTTTTTTTTTATTTTTATGGATTTTTGTTGGTTTTATATTTTTCTATTTTCTTTTTGTTGGTTTTATATATATATATATATATATATATATATATATATATATATATATATTTATATATATATATATTTTTGATAAATATTTACAATGATAGAGAAGATAATATAGTTTAAGAAGATGATGATACGAGTACCGAGATAAGGATATCGAGCAGCACGTCGTAGAAGATAGAATTCGTCATCTCTTAAACTTCCACCACCAAAGCTTCCGAGGCTCAAGAATAGAAGATAGAACATGAGCCTTTGAGAAAGACAGACTTTGACAGCTTCTCCCCCAAACCGAAAATCCATTAGATGAGCAGATTCGAAGCTCTATTTCAAGCTTTCCTTAGCCAGGTGCACAGAGAAGCACACCATTATCATAAATCCCACTGCTCCTTTTAAGAACGATAATCGAGATTCTCCATTTGAGGTTATATCATCAAATAGAACAGCAACGTATCATCCCACGCTTGAATGACTCTTCTCAAATTCCTTTTCAACTGAAGTCTGAAGCGATCCATTCCAAAAGGTGTCAAGAGAACAATTCCCCCAAGTAGTTGAATTGATGCAATTAGTCTCTTTGTATAATGCTCAAGAACTCTCCCGAATACACATCATGAGGGAATGAAAACACCTCCCCAATGTTCACATTTTTCTTCCCTAATGATCGTGTATGAAGCTCAAGAACCCGAAGTACACCAATACCCAAGAGCTCTCCCGAATACACATCATGAGGGGAATGAAAACACCTCCCCAATGTTCACATTTTTCTTCCCTGATGATCGTGTATGAAGCTCAAGAACCTGAAGTACACACATTCCCAAAGAGAGAATAACTGATAACACCTCCCTCATGTTACACATTTATCTCCCCTGAATATGTCATACTCGTGTACCTCTTTTATCCCCAGAAACTAACTCTTCCATCTCTTCCCCCACATAGTTAGAATTAGAACACTAGAAGCCACGAGTCAAACACTGAGTTTCTCTGCGGTCATGACATTTGTCTTCCCGGGATATCTTCAATCACTTAGAAGAATTAAGTTCGTCAAGTGTACTCGTTGTGCTTTTAGATGTGCGTCTCCTTCCCCCTTGCTGGTTTTGACACTTCAGAATCAGCAACACATTGTAAGCCCAAATACTTGAAACCTTTTTGAGAAGACCACATTTAATCTTTGTGAGAATCAACTTACTGAAGAGTGTGAGCAAGTCTAATTGGGGATTAAATCTGACTTTTCACTCTCCCCCAATTAGTGCTCTCCCCTAAACCGACAATCTATTTGATACATGCCCAGATTAAGAAGAAGTCTTTAGATCGTTAAATGCAACTCGTCTTTAGTCTTCTAACATGTAGTAGAAAATGTAGAACCGACTGTAGACTCGACCTTCTTCACGATTGTCCAATTGGGGAATAGAATGTTAACATCTTCTTCTCACCAAATGCATTCCCATTACCTTATATGTAGCAAATCTCCTTAACTAAAATCCCTCCCAATCAAACAAGAACAGAAAGATGTTCATCAAAGAAATCAGCCCAGCAACTAGAAGCACTTTGTCATTTAATCATGTCAGCCCATGTGAAGATGTCAACCAATGGCTCTTAGAAGAAACTACATGTGAAGATGATCCGATAAGAAGAAGCTCGGTTCTTACATGAGTTAGGAGCCGTATGACCATATATTCTCATAAGTATCTCAACATTCAGAAGTATCACACTTCTTCTCCCCCCTCAATAATTGCATACGGAGATGCCATTCTTGATTAAACAAGTGAATATCTTCAACAATGTAGTCTATTCACACTTCTCCCCCTCAAAGGTTGCATATGATGTCGCCATCGTCATTTAATTGAGCAAGTGGAATAAGAGTACTAGAAACGGTAGTCCGGTTCACTTGATGATGTAAGCGCATGGAACAAGTATGAAGCATGTTGATGAGAATGGTCATTATTGAGAAGATTTCTCTTCTTCCGAAGATAATGCGCACTGAAGCGTACACATTTCTTTTCTTTAGAGTACGAGGCTTAAACTGTTGTGTTCAAACGTCATAATGTCTCTCTTTTCATCTATTCATGGCAAACTTGTAATCAACCCCATTATCATTCAGTAGGCTCTTTGTCGTGACAACTGATGGAGGAAATCCAATATGATGAATTTGACCCTGAAGTAACACAACCCGAACTCGTGACTTAAACTTGCACATACGTAACAAAGAGCGGTGCCGAGACTTCATCCTCCATTGAATCTCTAAGTACTTTATACTCTTCATCCAACCAACCATCAAGTATAAGACGTACATCTCCTCTTGAAAATCCACAATTGAATGTGACACTGAGCACTACAATGTAACTGTAACCACTCGTAATTTTCCCTATAGATTTTTCGCGACTATATTTTTTTTTCTTCTTTCGTTTCGAACTTTAAACTCGGCAAGTCACGCAATATTTTTCACATCGACCTCAATGATAAAAATTACATAAAATAAATATACAATAAACTTTTATACTCTTTTATTTTTATCTCGTACCGGACTTCTGAGCCCAACCCGACTCAAGGTTTATCTCAAATGTGCTAACTCCATTTTTGTACAAATAATAAGTTGATATATGCTCCTTTGATTTCTGTGATCACCCAACGCGCCAACAAAACATATACCACCCTTGGTCATAATTTTGAAGCATGTGACAAGACCAAACAAAAACCAATGACTTCTTTTTTTTTTTTTTTTTTTTTTTTTTTTTTTTTTTTTTTTTTTTTGTGATCGAGACAAACAAGAACCCAAAGCACACCTTATTTATAATCTTGTGACAAAAGTTGGCATTGCCTTTCCTTAGTTTCTGTGAAGTGCCAGTCGAGTATAAAACAAAACATCAACCTTGACAATTCTAACCTTGCGTGTGTGAGTATGTGCGTGTATATTAACATCAAAAGACACCAATGACTTTTCTTCTTTTGTGACCCTACGAGCAGATGCCAAAGCTCAAAACAAACTCTATCTCTTTTCTTTTCTTGGAACCTTATGGGTGCACAATACCATCTTCCTCTATATAAACTCCTAGGATCCTTTTGTTGAATTCACAAGCTCTCACACTTAAACTCACTCAAAACATTCTTCCATCTAAACATAAATCACTCACTTTGGAGATGGGTCAAGGAAGAAAAGGAAAAAGAAAGGTTTCGGGTTCCATTTTCATAAGTTTAGAAGTTCATTTTGGGTTAGGTTGGGAGCTAACTAGGGTGTCGGGTTTCTTTGGTTCTTGTTCGTCCCTCTCATCCTCGTAAGTAACTCGAACTCAACTCGTTACGTATCATTTGTTGTTAAACAACTTTGTTTGCAAACTCATTTATAAACATTTATATAGGCTTCGTTAAAAAGGAAAACAATCTTGTAAACCCTTTATGCGTATAAGGAGCATGACATGCTTGTTTAAAAAAATGGCAAACACTTTAGGAGAAATGAAAACAAAAACAATGAAACACATGCAAAACTCACGATATACTGAGTGTGATTTATAGCAAATATGAAACAGAAAATATATCCCTTAAGTAACTTTAATCCGTAAAGAATGACAAGGAAGAGCCTTTAGCTCACTTGGGCGTGTCGTTCACCTGTACACAACAGACCCGTGTTCGAATCCTTCTAGTGTCACTTTGGGGATTTTATTTTTTTAAGAAACTTATAAGCCCATTTACAAAACAACCCAAACTGTTTTTAAGTAAATAACAGTGGAGGCATTTAATTGAGTAAGGGCTTTGGCCCACCGGGTAACATGCCGGTTTTAAGCAAGAGGTCTCAAGTTCAAATCCCGTAAATGACCTTTTTGACATTTTTATTTTCACCCTAAACTAATACATTTTTACAACTAATGATAAAGAGGAAAATGTTTAAATTTTATATTTTCAACACATTCTATTACGTTTTAGTCAAACTTAAAATATTCGGTATATTTTAAAATTGACAATCTCGGAAACTTTGAATATGAAACATTGTGGGTACAAATTATCATTTTTCCAAAGTATAAGGACCAAACTCATGTATTTTCAAACTTGAGGGTAAAAAGTGTAATTTTAGAAAAATGTTTAGAAAACTTATAAACTCATAACGAATTCGTAAAAACGAGTATTTTAATGACCTAGAGTTCATAACGACAATTATTACGTTGATATCTAATTAAATCTATATATATTTATAGGTATATAAATATATGAAAACATTATTCAAAATCGCCACAACTTAAAGTAAATAAACTAAACTCTTGATAACATCGTCATATTTATAAACCAACGCTAATAACACTCTATTGAATTTTATATTCAATGCTCTATCTTTTCGGTCGTAAACCAAACATTTATCATTATTCTGAGTCATGCCATCTCATTCTTAGGTTCCGGGTAGGAGCCGCTGTTGTATCACACTTGATCTCTTTGTGCTTTATTCACCGAACTGCTAAGGTGAGTTTATAGCCCCACTTTTACTCTTATTTACTTGCTTTATAAAACTTTGGGGTGAGAAACATGCAAAACTCTTTTCGGACCTGAAACTGAAAACACTATTACGTGAAACAACCTTGAATCCCAACTATGCTACCGTTAGTTCCCTTTGGGGAGGCGCGATTGTTATGAATAGATCTATTGGGGATGACACCCCCGTTCGATTTTGACCGGATAGGCAAACGTCGGGCGTATATCATATCGTATTGATTGAGTGCACTGGAAATACACTTGCTGGGGTTTTATTTATCATGCTTCTAGATGCATGCACACTGTCGTAGTTTCGGTCGCATGAACTTGGTACTAGCGTAATAGCCTTTTTGCATATAGCGTCATTCACGGAGATGCTATATGTGCAACTGTGGTCCAACTTGATTTCTTAAACTTAAACCTATGAACTCACCAACCTTTGTGTTGACATTTTAGCATGTTTTTCTCAGGTTAACTTATTGGCGTGGGCAATGGCAAAGGCATTCGTTGAAGACTGGCATCCGAAGTGTTTTCAAACATTTTAATACAACTTTTAATGGGACAACATATATTTTTATGGGCTTTACTTCCGCACTTTGAAACAATGATGTAAAACTATTTCTTAAATAAATCTATATTTTGAAAATGGAATAGAATTTCAATTCTTTATTACCTTGTGTTGTGTATATTGATTTAGTAGCACCCCATGACCCGAACACTTCTGCTGTGAAATTTTGGGGGTGTTACAGTAACTCCTTAAAGTGATAGTTATTTTGTGGTGGTAAGAGCCCAATTCCCCCAAGTGGTAAAATAAAAGGAAAAAGTCACCCAACAATAACTAGATTTCCAAGTCTTCGTTTTTGATAATAAGCTCGAACAAGGATCATGAAGAATCTTCATCCAACCAACCCCGATACCTTCAGATACTAAGTACACTTGTCCGTCATATTTCACTTCAACCTCAAATAAATAATAGTGAATTAACCCCGTTGTCACATCTTCTGGTTAAAAGCTCAAATCTAGCCTCATTTGATGTTTTGAGTGAACTACGATAATGGTTTTCATCCCGACCATGGATAAAAGCACATAACCCCGTAAAACCTTGTAATAACTAAAATGCCATGAAGAAAATCCAAACACACATCCAATGAAGTACACCCTTTATCCTTTCATCGAAGAAGAAACCGTAGCAGCAGCATCAGATAAGATCCCGAAATACACTTTCCTTTCTCCAGGATGAATCCATCATTACGGGATTTTACAATTCTATAGTTTAAACCGAGAAATAGTTTCTTTTGCGGAATTTTACAAAACCAAGAATAAACCGTAAGATAGATCCGGAAATGCACTTTACAATTACCAGGATGTTTCCATTGTCACGGGATTTTACAAGTCTATGATTCAAACCGAGAAATAGATTCTTTCACGGGATTTTACAAAATCAAGACAAAACCGTAAACAATGTCAGTTTGAATGTGTTCAGAAAACTTTGGTTTCGGTGAATATCTATTTTAGGGGAATATGCAGCGGTTCATCAACGGTTCATTATCCAACATCAACAATATCATCAACCATCCAATAAACACTTTGGTAAACACATCATTCACGCATTCTGTCGGCTATTGCAGTGACAAAATGGTGAAGTAAACCCGATATGCCAAACTTGATCATGAAGTGAAATTCCCCAAATTTGTTACTTAAACTTGTACTAATCCTTGTGTAGAAGAAACGGTGTACCCAATGTACATAACCTCTTGACGTATCCTCAACTGCGTGAGACACCAAAGTGATAGTTACGTTGTGGGTTAAGCGAGAAAGAATCACAACCGTAACTAAATAGCCAAGTCTTTATCACACTCAATAAACGCCCAAACAAGTCATCCTCGTGGAAGGGTAGAAAGAAAGAAGACGATATAAGTAAACACGCCCGGAAAACCTCACTTCAAATCCAAATAAGAAATACCGTCCAAACAACCCCGCAGTCAACTTTGTTCAAATAAACAATTTCAAGCCGAGAAGTAATATCTTTTGTGAAACATGTATAAGCCAAAGTATCAAACAACATATCATTCTTAAATCTCATACTCAAATCTCATAATCAAATCTCATTTTCAGAAATTTCTTCAACAAATCTCATTTAATCCAAGTCTCATATAATCCAATTCTTAGAGAAAAATCCTTCCGACCCAATCATGTGTATGGACCAAACTTTGGTTACATGTAATAATTAAGGCCCGTTCAATGAAAATTAATCCAATCATCCACGTCATAGCCCATGTTAATCCAAACTCAAGCTTTACACATTCAATTCCACGCCCGGTCCAAGTAATAATTCAACCCATAAAACAACCTCACTTGAGGCCAATATTATCCATATCAAATGACACATGATTACCTCGTAACTAACAAATTTGAGGCGTTGGTATTACTTCTTAATGATACCTTTTAAAACCGATTCTCAAGTAATACCCGATCTAATACACCATCTGATCAACACTTCACAACTCATAAAAATACACATAACAATCAATCCCATTTCACGTGATTTTATTTTATATGTGATTGAATTGTCTCATGTTTAAATCCCACGTCACATTATAACCTTATACCATCAATACGGGAGGCCCTCATCATGTATTATTGGCATATTGAATCACAAATATTGCTTGTCATCCATGTCACATTAGATCTACTCGGCCCAAGTTAAACAAAATCTGTATGGCCCATTTTCATTCGGCCTACATAAGTAACATAGGAGACCTGAATTAAATCCCTTCAAACCCTAATCATATGGGTATATAACACACCTCTTACACACTAAGAAACCCTAAAACCTCTCACACCATATCAAACGCAAGTCACAAATGAAATTTTTAACAAACCCTAATCATTCTCTCTATCAATCCTGTCTGCCCCCATCAGGTAGAATACACATCAAAACCCAAATTCACCTGTAATCCAAAAATGCTCCATAAAAACATTCCTAGATGAAAGCTTATATCGACCTAGCCACAGGGATGGCTGATGGTCGACATTAAAGCCACAGGGATGGCATGATATCCAGGTCTATGATTCGGATAGGCTTCAGATCTTCAAAATCAGTTATGTATCGGGTAGGTTTTTGTTAATTGTTTGATGTATGTTGTTTTGAATCGAACAGAGAAAAGAGAAAAAAACAGATTTGTTGATTTCTTTTCTTAATTGTTTCGTATATTATAAGAAGCAAAGCTTCTCATATGGATTGATGATGAATATTTATCGTGATAGAGACCTTAAAATTCAGATGTTTCATTGATTAATCATTAAAATAATCTGAGATTCTTTTAATTTTTCATGTAGTACGAGTCTAATCAATGATGGTTCAGTCATTCGTGTGATAGACCTTCAAAGGTCTTGATGATTCTTTGTAAACCACGAAAATAGAAGAGCCTGATATCCTTGGATTTTTCTTTTCAGATTACTGTTGAGTCTTGTTTGATAGGTAGGATGAAATGATAGTAGTAATTAGCGGATGGGTTCAGATTTGAGCATGACTTATGATGAGTTGTATTTGGTATACGGTTGGTTATTTGATAAGGAGACAAGTCGCTTTTTCTTGATCATCAAAATGCCAAAAATATTTGGCAAACCGCATCATAAATAAAGTATTGACACAAATCGCAACATTCTTAAGTACACAAATCGCTTCTTGAACATTGAATCTGGACAGAAAACTGACAAACCGCTCAAAAGCAATTTGACACAAACCGCATTTAGAACATTGAATCTGGACAGAGAACTGACAAATCGCATGTTAATTTAAGACAAAACGCTCAAAAGCATTTTGACAAAAATCGCATATTGGATTCAGTGAATCTGGACAGATTTGGACATAAACCTCTTCGAAGAATCAGGACCACAAATGGCACATAACAAGGACTGGACCACAAACCTCATACAAGAATAGTTTTAGACAAACTCAGAACTTTTCATAATAGCAAACACACAATAAATCATAAAACTTCTCAAGCTATTCAAACCAGATTCACCAATCCATAAAAACTGCTCAAAACCAATAACCATCTTGTTTAAAAACAGCTTAACAACCACACAATCAAACCTCAACAAACATTAAACAGCATCATAAAACACATGTCAAACCGCATCAAACAAGACCATACAAACCGGTTATGAAAAATCGTATAAAAACCATTCGAATCAACACATAGAACACAACCTAGGCTCTGATGCCAATTGTAGGATCGTATATTTTATGTTGTTTAGATTATTCGGGTGGTCTAGGTAGATGATTAAATAAGAATGCCATTTTAGAGAGATGAAGAGAGGAAAGGGTGTTTCTAGAGATAGAAATAATCAAATGAAAAGGTTAGATTAATGAAGAAGCACCACCCTTCCCTTGTTAATTAGTTGCACATAATGTAAATGCAGAGATAAACTTATTAACACCTTGTACCTACGACAGCCAAGCCACTACTAGTTAAAAAAAAGTATATGTGTACCTTGATTTCGTCTCACATTTTATCTCTTGCTTCTGAATCAACCTTCCTCCAGGATAGAATCCTGACACCTATATGCTCACAAACCAAATCACCCAAAAAACTCGAAAACAATGCCTTGTTTTTTCCTGATAACCTATTTAGTGCATCGAAGGTTACACTGACCTTTATTCCGTCGGTTTTTCCATAATCCCAGCAAAAATTAGCTAACCTAGTTATGCCCCTCTTAACAACATTCGCATTTGAATGGTTGTTTTCAGCATCCTCACCCTTATCTGAATACGCCTCTGATTCATATCCAAAAGGGTTATCATTTTCATGATCAGAATAAATCAAATCATCCTGACAATTGGTTTGAGTTGCCATGATTCATCAGAAGTAATGTATTAAAGAAAATTAGTAAACTTAATTGGTAAATAATGGTGTAAAAATTGAAGTTCTGGTTGTTTTGCTTGAATCCTGATTTATTGGAGTAAAATTAGGGCTTATTATGGGGCAGTTTTTCAATAAAGGAAACCATAATTTCCTAAGTAATTTTAAAAATTTTGGCTGAAATTTGGCTCCAAATTTGATAATTTTAAAATGTGGCTCCAAATTGATAATATAGAATTTAAATATTTCATTTTTGGCGGCAATTTTTGAAACCAACACACCCATGACAGAAATGGTTCTTACCCACAGTCCCAAACACCCATATAACTTCAAACCAGTTGTATCAAAGACACATATAACTGCAGCTACACTAAAATCTCACCACATGGCGCATACAAATGAAGAAACAAAAGCAAAAAATGGAATTAAAGTAACTAATTAAGCAACTATAACTAATAAGCAGTCCCAGATAAACAAGTAAGCACAAAAATAATCAAATCCAACCAAGGACTACTGATACAACAAACAGCCCTCAGACCTTACTTTAAGCCTATAAATAAGCTATTTATAAGCACTTAAATAAGCTCTAACATCCTCCAACAGTAAAAAAAATCAAGAAATCATGTAAATGCAATTAACTTAAAGCAAAAACAACAACAAAAACACCCTAAATCTAGTGGTTCAATCCAAAATAATTGTCATGCACAAATGGTCCACTTCTAAACTTCATAATCAGTCATAAAAAATTGACAACAACCTAAAAAATGAACAACCTAAGCAAAGCACTTATGAACCGCATATCCATGGCTCAACATTGAACACGACACATGGGATGCACCACTGTCATTGGATCAACCTCAAACCTACAATAATACATTCTACCAGATATGAACTTAAACACCACAACCAATTCCTAAATGCAAAACAACATTAAAAAAAGATGAAACAAACTAGCGAACGCATCCCATTCCATTCCATTGGATCAACATACATATT
This sequence comes from Chrysanthemum makinoi, assembly GCA_910596185.1. Lineage (NCBI taxonomy): Eukaryota > Viridiplantae > Streptophyta > Magnoliopsida > Asterales > Asteraceae > Chrysanthemum > Chrysanthemum makinoi. The sequence continues at coordinate 184,825,900 of OU343221.1, forward strand.
TTAAAGTGTCATATGTATAAACCATCAAAAGATCCATACATGTTTCATTGTTAATATATCTACAAACCATAATATTAAACCAAGACATTAGACATTATAAACAGATGACACTAGAGCAAAAGAAACCATCCCTTTACATAGCGAGCAACCCTTCAACCATTCATCACCTGAATTTGTTCTTCCTTGGTCTCGATATCCTCCTCAGCTTGAGTAATGAGATCATTCAACCCCTGCAGCTTAGTCCTCGCAGCCTCCATGTCATGCCTAAGATCCATCAAAGTGTCAAAATGGTCATCCCCATCTCCAAGAGCTATCATCTCAGCAATTAAAGCATTAAACTGCCCAATCTCATTCTTTGTTGTGGTGGCGTCTTCGCGCATCCGGTTTATAAAGCCACAGAGGCTGGAAATTTGCTGAGCCTTCAAGAAACTCATGTAACCATCAATAGATGTCTCCCCGCTAAACTCAATTAGGTCATCAATAACACGCTTAGCCAATTGGTTTTGTGGTGATGGTGCTGCCATTGATAATGAAATTGGGTAAAATAGGATATTATTGAAAGATTGATAAGAAAGGTTGAAGAAGAGTTGTGGGGATAGTGTGATAGAGAAGATACTTGTAAATCCAGAAACTGAGAACTAGTCAGAGATACTATAACACCCCAACCTGGCAAGGGTAGAAGTGTCACATTCTGGTGTCATATCAGAACATACAAATAAAATCCTTACCAACGGAAACCTTAAAAATGAGGTATCAAATCATATAAACAATCGACTGACGAGGAAGATTACAAAGTCCAAAATGTCTAAAATAAAATGAAATCTCAAAACATTAGCCCGACAAAATAAATCCAAATAATAAGGTAGCTAGGGTTGGTCCACTCAGATAATCCAACTCTCAGCCCATCCAAGCCCATCTTCAAACCTAAAACCTGCCTTAGGAAAAGAAATGCTGCTGAGCTTAAAAAGCTCAGTGAACAGATATAACAAAGCAAAAGCGAAATAAAATCAGAAATACGAAATGAAATAAGGAAACTGATAACAAAGTCGCAGCAAAATGGAAACAATGAGTCAATAAGGATCCTGCAGGACACAAATATACAGATATCCAGAAAGAACAGATAACAGAGGAAACAAAGCAAGCAAAGCATCGATGACATAAATATAAGCACATACAAACCAGACATACAATTACTAAAATATAAGCACTTATAGCAGACGTCGAATCCACACAACATACAGGGCATACAATCGATTCAGGAAATCAGAAGACATACAAGTCAAACAGAAATCTAAAGACAAGCGGAAGCAATTAATTAGTAAGTGAGCATGGCAGTCACACAAGTCAAAAACCCTTAGTTGAAAACATAACCAGTATCAGAACAACGGAAGTACTAGCAACAGTCAAAACATGGTAGTCACACATAACAAGTAGGAATACAATAAAAACGATATAATTAAATGAATTAGGGACATAGCAGGGCAATTAAACAAGTTAACAAGCCAGACATCATAAGTTAAACCATTTACCCAATCAATCCGTAGCATAGACAGAAATGTAGACATGGCAGGTCAACAACAAACAGACAAGGATACAACGGATAGTCATAGTCCATGAGATTACTTAACGAAGTATACATGATAAACAGACAAAGCTATCGATTACACACTAGCATGGTCACCAGACAATTCAGAGGGTCACATAACAGTGAGTTCACATATCATCAAATAACAACAGGTAAATCAGATAACCGTACAATAATCATATCATATCAGGGTAATCAGTAGTCACATAAAACATGAATAGCATAATCAATCCAAAAAACATATAATAACCTGGTACGTGAATGAAACGATAGTCTGAAGTAACAGAAAAAGAGTGTGACAGATCAAAGCAATGGAATATATATATATATATATATATATATATATATATATATATATATATATATATATATATATATATATATATATATATATCTTGGTAGTAAAGTGAGTCATATAAGGGTACTGAGTAATAACCAATTAATACAGAATATGGTGCATTGAGAAAATACAGAAGGTACAATATAGGTATATCAAAAGTGTAAGGGTTGTCAGAAATCTACCACGAGCCCGGAACATATCATATCATATCATATCATATCATAAGTAACCATTGTATTCGGAGGGGTGACCTTGGAATACCATACATAATAGGAGGGGAGACCTTAGTAACCAATGGAGTAGCTAGCTCCCAGACTGTGAAGACGGGTATTGCACACGACATCATTCACCATATAAATCATATCATATCATATCATATCAAAACATATCTAGGATGCATCCATATGCCCCCGCGGAAACATAGTGGCCAAAACATATAACTGAGCTCATAATCATATAACATAAAGGGGACGGTTTGTAACATCACTCGTACACACTGGAGTCATGCCATTGGTGCATCAATGACATGGTCATGGTACCTCCATGACTAGGAACACATATTTGGCTCGGGTATCAAACTGAAGGGGTCAAAGCATAATTATATCATAAGGGTTCATATCAAAGGTTTAGAAGTCAAAGGTTCATATCAGAGTCCCATATCATAAGTTCATAATCAGAGGTTCATAATCAAAGGTTCATAATCATAAGGTTCATAATCAGAAGGTTCATAATCATAAGGTTCATAATCAGAAGTTCATAATCATAACAAACGAATATCATAGCGAACAAAATCATATCAAGGGATCACAGTAAAGGGAGTCATAGCAAAGGTATCGTAAGTGAAGTAAATTCAAAGATCGAAAAGTCAGGAGAAATCCCTACTGAAAAGGGATAAAATATATGTACCTTAGCAACGAAATGAAATCAAACGGGAAAGTAACACCGGAAAGCAACGGCGTATCTTCTTCAACGAATCTACACGAATTGATATCATATATTACTTATATACTCATTTTATAAGCTTCTTAAGCATTTGTAAGTATTTTACTTATTGATATCCTCTTTTCATCTTTCATTTTCTTAAATTCACATCTGGACCAGAATTTAGTGATTTTTTTATAAAATACTTACTTAGCTCAAATAAAATCAAGGAAATTCCCAGGGGTTCCCATATAAGTTGAAAGACTCTACAAAAATGGGGGGGGGGGTTCTATTTCTAGGTCAAATAGCCTATGGAAAATCACAAGTCCAGACCTTTTGCAGAAAGTGATCAGAAAATACACCTTAAAAGTTTACGCTTATTAGACCTTTTTAGACACCTTGGAAAAATTCCGAAAACTCCCAGAAATTTATTCATATCCTAAATGTCACTCCTGTAAAAGGAGAGCTCCCAATTCCTTATGGTTTGAAAATGAAAAATAAAACAATCCAACTTAATTTCAGACCCGTTTTCTCAGCTTTGACACTTGATCTTGTAAACTTAAAAAATACGACTTAGACAACTCCAAATTCGACCAAACCACTTGGAAAACTTCAATAAGACCTTAAACCAACTTTTCATGTAAAAATAATGGATTTTACCCTTTTGAAACTCAAGTTACAACATTTCCAAATTTAGCTTCTAAAACAGTCCAAACCAAAACCCGTCCAAAGTTAACGTACCACATGTTTTACCTACCCAAACGCACCCATGACCCATGTAAGCTACACAACCTGATTTAATATCGTCATAGCAAGTTTACCATTCCATATTTTCAGTCTTACAAAAATTATATACACCCTTTAACCACCAATAACCATTTAATACGCCCCATAAATTAATCAAATGAACCCTAGTCCCATGATTTCATGTGACAATTATAACATACAATTATGTGTAACGTTTTTAATTTGTATATTAGTATGCGCAAGGGAGAACAACCCCCACGACCAAAACAGAAACCAATGAAAGACGAGATGATAATGGTCATGTTACCTTGTCGTAAAAGAGAGGGAGAGAACAAGGCTTGAACAATTGATCTTCTTTGTGCCCTAGGAACGCACGACCAGCAGCAACCAAACAAGCCTACGACCAGGCCATCAACACCCACGACAGAAACCAACCGAAAACAGCCTCCTTATCCCTCTTGATGTCGACCAAAGTGGAGAAGAAAAGATGAACCGCCACTTCTTGATATTAGGGTTTATTGGAGCGTTTATTTTTTTTTTCTGCTATGTGGAGCGTACAAAAAAAAGGGAGGAAGGGGAAATACCGGTTTTGCTTTTGACGAGCCAAGGTGAGAGATGGGCCAAGTCCAAATTTAATTGGGCCATCAATTAAGTTATAATGTGTTTTTATATTAGGCATTTTCGGTTCATGAAAGTATTAGACGAAACGTGCATCGATTTCTTTTTGATAATCTTATACATTAGGTTTTAAAATTACTCTTAAGTTAGATGAGATTCATATTTAATAAGCATAGACATCTCTTACACATTTCACAATTATTAAGCTTGAGGGGTAATTTAGTCATTTAACACGTTTTCGAATTTCAGGGTTTTACAGTTACTGATGGTAACTAAAATAGTCCTTATGAATTCAAACTATAAAGACCTAATCTTTAAAACCGCAAAATAAGTCCTCCTTTTAAACTATCACTATAAATTAGGGGTGTTTATCCGTTCGGTTATCGGGTTGTTTGGTTTCGTTACATCGGTACCGAACCGAACTAGAATTAAACCAAAGCGAACCGAAAACCGAATATGAATTCACTTCGCTTCTTGGGTTGACCCGAAAAGTCTTAAAAGTGGATAAAATGGAAAAAAACGGACTAACGCAGACAAAAACGTGTAAGAACGTAAGAAAACGTATGGAACGTAAGAAAATGTACATTAATATGTAAAATAGATGAAAGCGTATGAAAACGGACGAAGACGTCTAAAATAGATGAAAACAGCTTGAAACAGACGAAAAGGGTGAAAAACTTATACAAACGGACTAAAACATGAAAAAACTAGCGACAAAGTGTAAACACGGACGAAAACGTGTAAACAAAAAAGAAAACGTATAAAAACTGATTAAAAGGGACAAAGTCGTACGAAAACGGTGGAAAACGTATGAAAACAGACGCAAACGTGTAAAAACGTATGAAAATGTGTAAAAGTGTAAAAACGTACAAAAACGGACGAAAACATATGAAAAGAGACGAAAATTTGTAAAGACGTACAAAAACGGAAGAAAACTGTTACATATTGGATTTCACATACACATCATAACACAAACACAAATAGGCGTATAGATGATTTTCTAGAGAGAGAAAGTTAGAGGTTTGGGAACTTTAGTGAGAGAAAGAAAAATCTTATTATGAGCTCCAACTCTCTACCTTGGGAGGTAGAGAGTATTTATAGTCTTTACACAAAACGCCACCTAACGAGCTGTGGATCAGGCATACAATGGGTAAAGACCAGTCCGTCCTCCACGATATTACTTAACTAAATACTACTTGACATTAAATAACTACGACTACGAGCTTTCTAATGATTACAAATACTTGAGGTGACCGACACTCTAATACCTGTATTTACTAAATCCTAACAATATCCTCCTAAGGGAGGTCACCTCAAATTACATAGAATAAAAACAGATATTACATTGAGATTGTTCTTGGATTCTTGTTCATGTTCTTTATTCTGTAGCTCGTAGTCTTTGATTCTTCATTTTGCATGTTTGGATAATCTGAGTGGAGGTCTTTAACTGATCTACGTGATACTGAGTTTTGAGCCAACTTTAAGATCATCAACAAGCATAAATCTTTGACTCATCCTTTGTGGTGTTGGTATTATGTGATGTTGTGACTTTTGGACCGACATGCTCACATTCTGGATCATGATATATTCTCATCAGAGTAGCGGAAGCTTTCGTTGATTCATGATATTGGCAACAGCGTAGCAGAAGCATGGAGTGAAAATATCATATTCATTGATGCACTAATCATGATTTCTTTAGATATGAATGTGTTATGTGAGCATGCGGCTATGGATTGACCGCTTCATTCGATCGGTACGCAAACGCGTCGGGGTGTACCGCATAAAAAGTTAGAAATAAAGCATACGAAAGTGTCTTTGATCACTTTCGTTGAATTGAGGTACACGCCCACGGTTCCCGATTGATCAGTACAAGTACTCGCTGTGATCGGTAAATTTCAAGAATTTCCTTGATAGGGTTTCGCAGCTGCTCTAGCTGTCTCAAAACTGGAACGTCTCAAAGAAGACAACATGGAGTGAGTGAACCAGCGAATTGAAATTCACTGATTGATAAAAAGAGATTTGAAAAACAATCGTGTATCGCTCAATAGAAATTGTTTTTGCAATACAACGAAGGTTTTAATGAAAATCAATTATCAATCATAAACACCTTTTATTTTGAAATATTTTTACACAGTCGATGTGCTAAAGAAAAGAGTTTTTAAGCACAACGACCGGTTTTTCAAAGGTATCCGTCAATCCATAACCTGAACCAGGATTTATTCAAAAGATTGAATTGCCCCATTGTTTCTGTTCAGTTGTCACATGGTTGATCTATTGGATAGATCTCACATGCCACCCACCAGGAGCTTGTTTGATGTTGGCTCCAGCAGGCTTTCCATCTTCATTGTGAATATGTATGCATATCACTCAGATGTTCTGGCAATACCACAAGGATAATGCGTAGGACTCATAAGATAAAATCTCTCTTTCCACATTGTGTGAAACAGAGAGTCTTCATTGAAAGTGTCCTAATGAGATTTATTGATGATCTCGTGGCTCTAGACTCAATTGTGCATATTTGGTTCCTATGTCGGAGACTAGGGAGAGGGTCTCCTTCTTCAATACCAACTATCTCTAAGAGAAAGTCGATAGATTATGTCGGTTCCCCGTGAGAATGAAACAAGACCTTTTAAGAGGAACTTGAGTCATTTGGAAAGTTGAAGTGCAGTGTGTCACTGGGTCCCTGACGTCTTGTCTTCAATACCGATGTTACCTTGGTAACCACCAGTAGTATATGAATTAAACTCGGTTTCTGCCCTAAGGTTGAATTATTGGAGGGCTATTTCTTTTCACCCTTTTCATATTCATTTCTTTTTCATTCTTCAACCCCTTCAGTGCTTACCGAGACTTCATTACTATAACCTTGTTGGGTTTATTCCAGTACTAGCTCAGTCTCAGTCCGCACTCTTCCCATATTCTCATTTTTCTCCTTTTTTCATCAAACCTAAGGACTTCTACACTATCTAGTGGATTGTCCATGGGTAGATCCCTCCGGTTCTGGCAGATCATGGGAACAAATACCTAACCTTATCATCCTTATATCACCATACATAAAGTAAATTTGGTCGGTCTATTTGGTGTTGTTCATCTGCCATTGGAACCAATTGAAAACCATTTGAAAATCAATCCAGATACTTGTGATATATTATCAAAGTATTTTGTATCTGAATTGTTTTTGATATTTTTAGAAATAGAGCTCCCCCTCAATATTTGCATCAAGCATCATTTTGTAATAGAAATTATTTTCATCTTTGAGGGGTTGGCTTACATCTAAGAGTAGTTATATAAAAATGTGGTTTTCAAAATAGTTGCTCCCCCTCAATATGTGCATAGATATTTGAAAATGTTGTGCACATATTAGGAAAAGACTGCACATTGAAATAAATTGATCACGTTTCAAATCTTTGTGGTTTAAGAGAGATGCTCCCCCTCAACATGTGCATGGAAAATTTGAAATCGTTTGGCACATGTGGGAGGGAGAGCTTGTACATCCTTATAAAACCATTTACCGAATAATCAGTCTAAATCCAATTTGAATCACAAATTCCCCCCGATCACAATTATCAAATCATTTGAGAGTTGTGATCCCTGTAGATTTAAATTGATTTTGAAAGCTTTTAAGGAAAATTTTGACTTGATTATGAAAACGTTTTAACTGATAAACATGCATTGATTATGAAAATTGTGACTTTAAACTCCATTGATTAAACACGCATGATTATCTTTTGAAAACAATTGTATGACGAATAACCTTTTGATTTAATTGAAATCATTCTCCCCCTCAATCAATGACATAAGTTGTTGATTGAGAGATAGATACTTTTGACAAATGTTAAGTCCAGATGATTTTCAAAAATAGAGTCCAAGTTATTTTTCAAAACAATTAGTTTTCATTAGATAGAAAAAAAATGGTTATAGAATCAGAGCATGAGATTTGAAAACCAAGATAAAGCATGGCTCTGTTCTTTCTTTGAAGAGCGGGTTACTGCCTGAAATGACAATAAACCATTGTTTTACTTTCTCTCATTCTTTTTTTTTGTAACATTCGAATAACATCTAAAGTCCCGTGTCATTCTTTGCATGAAAACAAAAAGACCGTAGATATTATCGAATCGAGGAAAACATGACCAAAGGACAATATTTTTGGATTTTTTGAAAGTTTTCTATTTTTCTATTTGTTTTTTGAAGATTTTGAAATTTTGTATTTTGTTTTTCGAATAGATATTTACAAGAGATAGGCGAAGGAAAACCTTTTACTCCTCTTCTTCCTCTAGAAGACGTTTGAGTGTTTCCGGTTGTAGGCTCTTAAGACCAAGTCGTGGAAGGATAAACTCAAAACGCTCTCTAGGAAGAGCTTTGGTGAAGATGTCGCTAACCGGTATTCTGTCCTCACAAAGTATAGTTCCACCACACCGTTTTCAACTTGCTCCCTGATGAAACGATGTCGAATGTCGATGTGCTTTGCTCTGAGTGTTGTTATGCGTTGTTGCATGAGAGAGCAATAGCACTTTTATTATCACAAGATGAGAGGATTTTATTGAATTCAAAGCCATAGTTCGATAATTGGGATCTCATCCATAGGATTTGAGCACAACAAGATGACATGGCTATGTATTCACCAGAAGGAAATAGAAGTACTCATTTGCTTCTTTGAAGACCAGCTCACAAGCTTATCACCCAAAAAATGAGCACCTCTAGACGTACTTCGATGTGTATCTTGACATCCTGCATGATCGAAGCATTGCATAGGCGTTAGTGACATACCGGTGTCCTTCCGGTACCAAAGTCCCATGTTGATGGTTCCTTGGAGATACCGAAAGACCCGTTTAACCGCTTCAAGGTGCTTTTTGGTAGGCTTAGCCTGGTATCTAGCACACATACAAACAGCGAACAAGATGTCTGGTCTACTAGCTGTGAGGTACATCAGGGATCTAATCATGCTACGATATTTCATTTGGTCTACCATGATCCCTGAGTGGTCCTCATCCACTTTAGTACGCTCAATCATGGGAGTGTCAACAGGGTTACAAGAATCAAATCCAAATTTCTTTAAAATCTCATTTGCATATTTAGATTGATTAATAAAAATGCCTCCGGGACTTTGTGAAATTTGTAATCCCAAGAAAAATGACATTTGTCCCGTCATTGACATTTGAAATTTAGAACCCATTTCATTTGAAAAACGGTCACACTCATTAGGGTCAGTCGAGGCAAAGATAATATCATCAACATATATTTGAACATGAATTAAATGTTTGCCTGACTTCCTGGAGAACAATGTCGGATCAACTGCTCCTTTGCTGAATCTAGAAGATAGAAGAAACTTTGACAACGTATCATACCATGCTCTAGGAGCTTGCTTCAAATCGTAAAGGGCCTTTTTCAAGCGATAGACATGAGTAGGATGCTCTGGATTCACAAAACCCTCTGGCTGGCTGACGTAAACCACCTCTTTCAAATCTCCATTCAGAAAGGCGGTTTTCACATCCATCTAATATACAACCATATTCTTGCTAGCAGCATTAGCCAAGAAGATTCTGATTGCCTCAATATGAGCAACAGGAGCAAATGATTCTTCAAAGTTAATAGCCTCCTCTTAACGGTATCCTTTTGCAACCAATCGAGCCTTGTTCTTTAAAACATCACCATGCTCATCTAGTTTCACTTTGAAGATCCATTTTAGAGCAATGATCATAGCACAATCTGGAGCAGGTACTAATTCCTATACATCAAGTCGATCAAACTCATGAATTTCTTCTTGTATGGCATAGAACCAACTATATTCATTCATGGCGGTTTTAACATCTTTTGGTTCGACTTTTGAGAGTACAGAATTGAAGAAGCACCATAAAGCATCGGTTGCAAGTTGTTTACGAGTGGATACTGGACGAGAGGGGTTTCCAATGATGTTGTCCAGTGGATGATCATGTGTCCATTTTATGAGGTGTTCATGTGGTTGTTGTTGTGGAACTAAAGTAGCAGAGTTGATGTCTCCTGATGAAGATGGTTCAGATGATGATTCAGGAGCAAAGATATTTTCATATGGAGCATCTTCAGGAGTAGCAAAGGGATTAACTTCATCCTGGGTGCCAGAAACAATTCCACGATGTACACTTGATGATTGAAGGTTTGTTGATGAGACAGAGTGATCAGTAGCAGGCGTTTCTTGACTTAATGACATCGAAACTGAAGGGTTAACTTCAATGACAGGGCTAGAAGCAGCCTCTGTTGTTGGAATTGACAGATCATTGGCATTTGGCTCAAAATGGTCATCAAACATTGTATCAAACAATTTCTTCAAATCATCTTCAGATGGGGGTACATATGGAGTTGCTGGAGAGGAGTTTGGTACAAGGGATGAACCAATGGGACTGTTTTGAAGTGCGGGTCCAGAACTGGATTGTCCAGGAGCCATTTGACCGGTCATCTCATCGAACGTAACGTGAATTATTTCCATGATATTTCGGGTTCTCTTGTTGTAGATTCGGTAACCTTTTCTGTTTGGTGCATATCCTACAAATACTCCAATGTCCGGTTTAGCTCTCAGTTTACCTAAATCTTGACCGTCACTAGTTGGATAACATAAAGCACCAAACACACGAAGGTAAGATAGATTAGGTTTTTGATTGTGGACAAGTTCATATGGAGTCTTTCCATGAGATGTGTGGATTAGGGATCGATTTTGAGTGTAGCATGCTGTGGCAATAGCTTCAGCCCATAGAAACATTGGAAACTTTGAGTAAATCAGCATTGTTCTTGCGGCTTCCACAAGAGTTCGATTTCGTCTTTCAACTACACCGTTCTGTTGAGGAGTTCGTGGAGCACTTCTTTGAGGACTGATTCCAATACTTTCATAAAACTCATTTAGTTCTTTATTAACAAACTCAGTTCCATTGTCTGATCGGATGATTCTAACTGTTTTGTTAAGTCAGACCTGCAGTTGTTTAATAAGTTTAATGATGACATTTGGAGTTTCATCCTTTGTTCTCAGAAACTTAACCCAAGTGTATCGGGAGTAGTCATCAACCACAACTAACACATATCTCTTCCCATTAATAGTTTGCACTCTCATGGGTCCACATAAATCCATGTGAATGGTATGTAGAACTTCCATAACAGAATTTATAAGTTTGGGTTTATGGGCATACTTCTTGCTTTTTCCCAATTGACATGCTGAACAAAGATGATCCTTTTCATACTTAAGTCTAGGTAGCCCTTTTACTAAGTCCTTACTGGAAATATTGTTTATGGTACCAAAGTTCAAGTGATTGAGACGACGGTGCCATAGCCATGACTTAGTTTTAGAAGCCTTTGATAGCAGGCAGATGGGTGAAGCTTTCATCATGTCTTCGATAGAGATGGTGTATAGGTTTGAACCACGAGTTCCTCTAAGAAGTTCCACACCATCAAGATCTCTAACAAAGCGAGTATGTTTTCTGAAGGCCACTTCTAAGTCAGAGTCACAAAATTGTCCAACAGAAAATAGATTATGTCCAAGACCTTCAACATAATATACCCTGGAAATCACACTATCTCCAACCACGTAATCTCCATAACCCATAATAGCACCAAAATGATCATTTCCGAATTACACTGTTCCGATGAATTTACTCACGAAATTCATGAGCCGCGACCGGTCTCCAGTCATATGCTTGGAACAGCATGAGTCCAGGTACCACGTAAGCGATTTGAAGGATCTGCAGTTGAACACAGAAAAGAATGGATAACTGGATAATTGGGATCCCCATGCAAGAATGGGTTCCACTTGGTTAGTAACAGTGATTGGAACACCCACATCAGAAGTAGAAACAAAGAAATCATTAGAAATAGATGCAATGCTAGTGTCCATATTTGACCTATTCAAAGTGTGTTCATTTCTTAAGGGAATAGTTCTACCAGTAGGCATCCATTTTCTAGTGGGCATTGATTTAGCAACTTTAGGGCAAGGCTCATTAATCTTACGGCCAGTAGGTATCCATTGATAACCTATATTACTAAATTTCCTTCCTGTGGATTTTCACTGTTTTCTAACTTTCTTTCGCCTTTGCCTTTTAGCCTTCTTAGCTTGACTTTTAGCATTAACAATTTTATCAAGGCATTTGACAAAGATTAGACAAAACATTCACACCACATTCATGATTAGTAACAGAAATCAAGCAGTCATCATTACATGGTTTGCGAATAGTAGTAGAATTCGAATTAATTATAGTACGCTTATAGCTAATACTAGAATCAACACGTTTCATTTTATTCAACTCAAACATAATATTCCTAGGACGATCTTCTACTCTCTTCCAATGCACATTCTTAGCTTACGAGGTCCTATCTTGCTTGGTATTGCCTGGAGGCTTTGACCCGCTTGCTTTAATGTCACTGATTACTCCTGTAGAGGGAATTATGGGAACACTAGTTGGTTGATCTACTTTTTGCATTCCTAAACTAGATGTACAGGGATCTGAACTACTTGAAGGCACATTAGTGTTCACTTTCTTAAAGCTGGGCATAGAATGATTTGTATGCTTGGCACTGGGCATGGAACAAGGCATCACAGCTTTGCCTTTTGCACCTAAGGATTTAGGACATGTTTCAATTACACATTCTAGCAGCTCTTGAGATCGTTTGGCCTTAATGAAAGCAAACCTAATTTCTCTATCAAGAGGTTTATTAATGAAATCCTCTTCAACAATCTCACAGAGACATTCTAGACTATCCTTAAGGTGAGCACAATAGTCATGAAACGCAGGTTCATTATTCCTAAGATGAGGAGGAATGTATTTAATAGTCACAGTGTATTTGCAGTCCGAGGATGACTTTGATGCAACATTCTCATTAAAAACAAGTGGCAGTTTCCCATTTTCCTGATTCCTCAGATTCTCAATTTCTTTTTGTAAAGACGTTATTTTTTCGTTGTTTTGGTCACGAGTGACTTTCATTGAATCATATAACTCTTTAAAGTGTAGTTTAACCTTTTCATTTTCTTTCAGAAAACTTTCATTTTCCTTTTGTAAAACATTAACAAGATTTTGAAGGTGAAACGTTTGAGAAGATTGAAAATCTAAAGGAGGAGGCATTTGGGATCCAGTCATATTGTTCTTTTCACCATTTAATTGAGAGATTTGGGCTTTCAACTTTCTAGTCGTGTTACCATGAGCTCGAATCTGTTCATCACGTTTGCTAATTTCAAAAACTGCATCAAATTCAGGAACATCCAAGGATGTCATGATATTTGAGGTTTTAACATTTTCTCTCAGATGTTGATATTTTAATTGCAAAGCAAGATGCTCAACTTCCAATTTAGAAAACTATTTTACCAGGTTATCATGATCATCCTGTTCAACCTTATCATGCAGTTTAGAGTTAGTTTTTTCAAGCTCAATGACACGATCATGGGAGACTTTCTGAGCAACAGATAATTCATGAAATTGAGAAGCATTAATGGAACAATTTGTAGCAGTGTAAAACACATCTTGAGCAATACATTCCGAAATAAGATTCTCATTCAAGGTATGCAAGTTCTTCCTCTCAATCTCATTATATTTTAAATCTCGCTCATAGTCACTAACCTCAACAATCATCGCATCAAATTCCTTTTCCATTTCTTTAATATCTAAATCCATTCCCTTTTTAAGACTTTCAAATTGACCTTTTAATTGTTTAAAGAAAGGCATGACCTCAGTTAAATAGCATTCTTTAGTTTGTTCAAAACCCCTTTTCCCTTCATAATCCCGTGGGTGTGATCCTTTTCTTACAGGTTTTCTCAAAGTCAGCAAATAGTTGATAAATGACATACTGACCGATTAAGGTCTTGCTCTTAGTGGGAATAGATCTAGGAACTAAATGCATTGGAGTATTGGGGGATAACAACGGTGGCGGAGGCATTCTTCTACATGGGGGTTCTGTGCAACAAACTCATCAGCTTTTTTCATGTCCATATCCTTTTTCTAGAACACTTGTTCCGGGGTCAGCTGTGTTTGAGGTCTAAACTTGTTAAAGGCAATCCAATTGTCCTTAGCATAATTGGGTGTTTTGTAGCTGATTTTCTTTTCTATGCACAAAGGGCACTTAAGTTTTTCATCCAACTTCATTCTAGTGACTTCTTCTAGTGCCTATCTTCCTCTGTTCTCAGCAACTAGGTTTCTCGCCTAGGCTTAAGGATCGCATTACCATCATATAGTACCTTATGAGCTTCTCTAACCTTTTTACAAGCCTCAGGGTTTGGTTCATCAACTAAGGCAACACTATGTTTGTCACTTAGAACTCTATGCTTAGTGATCATGTGAGTAGTCTGAATGGTGTTTCCTTGTACGTACAACTTATTTTCAAGCTTGTTTTTCAAATTCTTTAGATTAGAAAAATCATTCAAAAGTTTTGATTCCTTAGCACTAAATTCTTGCTTAAGCATTTTAACATTTTCTTGAAGTTCTTGTTTTTGCTTGGCAGTTTTAGAAAGCTTTTCTTGTAAGGAGTTTAACTCTTGTTTTAATACTTCTCTAAAATTACCTTTTCTAATTATTACACGCATTTGGTCATCCATTTCCTGCTCACGGGTAGTTAACTCAAACTTAGCACGTTGTTCATAGATAGCAACTTGTTCCTTATAGGCATTGAGTTTAGAGGTAGCAGAATCATCAGGGGCACATGCAGTGTATTCATCCAAAACAAAATCATTATTGACTGCAGAAGATACATCACTTGGTACAATCTCACTTTCACTTTGAGCCACATGTTGATCATATGGGACAATATTACTATTTCCTATATTTTCAACATCTGAATCATAAGTTTCAAGAGATTGTACTTCATTATGTATCTTTAGCTCATCAACCTTATCGTACATGCTTTTAATACCTCGAGATGATTGATTCTTTGGATGGACCATCTTGTTGCGGTGAAGGAACCTTAGGAGAGACCATAGGAGAGATGCTAGCCATGAAGATTGACTTGGCAGTTGGTTCATCATCCACATCCGAATCATAAGCATCACAATCAGCTACTTGAAATGCATTTGGGTTGTTCGACCCATACTGCACTGGCCGCTCATCTACATCAGCATCATATGTCTTAGCATTCCCTTCAGCCAAAACCAACAACTCTTCTTCATCCAAAGTTGCTCCGTTGTCCTGAGCTTGCACAAGCAGCATCTTGTCTCTGAAGTATTCTGCATTCTGAGGACGTTTTGAAGATGTACAGTTCCTTGAAATATGTCCCTCACCACCGCAGTTGTAGCATTTTATTGGCTTTGCTTGACCTTGATTTCCAATCCTTCCCCGATTTTGATTAGCAGCATAACCTCTACTAGCTCCACCTCTTCCCCGTTCATACTGTCTTTCTTGAACTGGTTGCACCATAACCTTCCCATCTCTGAAAGTTGCTTGATTATGTGGATTGAATGTTGTTCTGAGGTTATTGTTGGTGTGTGGAAGAGAGTTCATGTTTTGACCGACCATGAGAGACAGTTGAGTGATGAAGTTTTCCATGAATGTGTTTGAGTCTGGTGGCCTATATGCTGGATCCGGGATGAGTTTGTAATTGCCATCACCCATGGGAATAACTTGTGAAGCTTTGGTGGTAATTCCAACATTGGTGTAAAAGGCAATAGAATCATTTGATGAACTTGTTTCTCCCGGATTTGTTTTGAATTGTTCAAGAATCCTTTTTTCAAACATGGCATGTCTCTCATTCTGAAGAAGGAAGGCATACAGTTGCTCATAGTTTGTGTTCTTCAATCCTTTGGTTAGCTTAACAGAGGTGACAAACTTGTGCCACTCGGGATTCATGTTGTTCACAAACTTAGAGTTCAGCTGAATATTTGGCATAGTCATCTTGATATTCCTCATATCATTCACCGCATTTATGAAATCTCACATAATATTCATAGACACTCTCTTCTGGTTTCATCTTAAAGTGCTCAAACTCATCATACAGTTGAGATTGTATGTCTTCTTTAGTCAATTTAGAACCTGAGAGAAGCATCTTGACATTATCCCAAACTGCCTTGGCTTCAGTGTTGTGATTGATCAGCTTGTAGATGTCTTTGAAGTATGATGTTTGAAGCCCGATATCGCATCGAATCTCTTTTCTCCTTATCACCGAGCTCATCATACGTCTTTGGTCTGTCCAATCCAAAGATCATGGTTCCATCTGCAGCAGTATCAATTATGTCTCTTGTAGTCTCAACCTGATAAGGTCCTTCATCAATGGAGTTGAGAATGTTGACTCCATTTTCCTTTCCAAGACAAGTACAATCGATTCTTTGAGCCCAAGAGTCGTAGTCAGTTCTATCAAGCATAGGTGGACGAGTATCGAACCACATTTGCTTGAACATCCTCAACAACAGTGGAGATGATTGTAGGTACATTGGTAGACATGTTAACAGATTACACGGGATTTTAAAACTCTATGATTAAACCGGGAAATAGATTCTTTCACGGGATTTTACTAAATCAAGAGAAAACCGTATTACAACCAAAAGTTCAACCAAGTCGCTAAGAAACCTTGAACCAAGTGGCTAAGCACCAAGTTGCTAAGTATTTTGAAATCAAGTCGCTATAATGCCAAGTCGCTAAGACACAGTCAGGTTGCTAAATTAACAACTCGCTAAGATCCAAGTCGGTAACACCAAGTCGCCGATAATTATGACAACAAGTCGCTAAGCACCAAGTCGCTACAAATTTTGACAAAGAAGTCGCTAAGCACCAAGTCGCTAAGTAGTCAAGTCGCTAAATAGCAACTCGCTAATGTCCAAGTCGCTAACACCAAATCGCTAAGAAACTTAAGTACAAGTCGCTGACAAAATTGAAAGCAACTCGCTTCCTTAACAGTACAGTAGTGGAGAATCCACTAAGTGTACTGTTTGTCGACTTGTCTCAATAGACAAGTCGCTAAGCTCAAATCGCTACCAGCTTACAAAGCAAGTCGCTACCAAGATTAAAAATCCGTGACTCAAGTCGCTAGCAAGAATATCTCAAAAACACCACTTTTCAATCCAAAAACAACCCAATCACGATGATTCAAGCCTTCCAAATCAAAACCTAAACACTTATGATGATCCTAAACACAAAAGTACAATCAAAATTCAAACTTTAACACTAGAAATGACCCAAATGATGCAAAAACCACTAAACTTTTTCAAACTCAAAAACCACCTAAAAACAACTAGAAATCCAAGGATATGTAAGAGATGATCTAACCATGGCTCTGATACCAATTGTTACATATTGGATTTCACATACACATCATAACCCAAAAACAAGTAGGCGTATAGCTGATTTTCTAGAGAGAGAAAGTTAGAGGTTTGGGAACTTTAGTGAGAGAAAGAAAAATCTTATTATGAGCTCCAACTCTCTACCTTGGGAGGTGGAGAGTATTTATAGTCTTTAAACAAAACGCCACCTAACGGGCTATGGATCAGGCATACAATGGGTAAAGACCCATCCGTCCTCCACGGTATTACTTAACTAAATACTACTTGACATTAAATAACTATTACTACGAGCTTTCTAACGATTACAAATACTTGAGGTGACTGACACTTTAATACCTGGATTTACTAAATCCTAACAAAAACATGTACAAAACTAAGAAAACGTATGAACACGGATGAAAACGTATAGGACCGACTAAAACGGACGAAAACACGCAATGGTTGTGTTACCGTGCCCAACGTATCTAACGCAACCCTAAACACAGTTTCACACAATGTTTTGAGTAAGACACGTGAGTTAATGATTTTATGTCATCCTGAAATGTCAAAATTAACGTGCCCACCCTTAATAACTTTAATACAGTTCATATAACCTTCACACTATAACTATACACGTACCAAGCGTGCGCAACCCATTCATGACCGGTGATAATGGCTAGTTCACATGGTGGGTAGGGTATTACGCTATCACCGTCACATTCATTAATGGGTATTTCACATAATATGGGTCAAAAGCATTGGGTTATAGTTGCTTAGAGTGTCATGTTACGACATGATTCAATCAATAGTATATATAATATTATATTATGAAAAACCCGACCAAATGGTCAATTTACTGGCTACCCGAGAATGAAAATCCCAATTTGGTAAAAGAAAGTCAAAACACAATATTTTCCAAAAATATGAGATATTCCCAGGTCGTTTTAAGTCCCAACGGAGTGTGAATGGAAATTCGCGTTCGGTTCGTGATCGGGTGATAAAGAATAATGAAAGATATTTGGATTTTGTGAATAAATTTATGAAACATAAACTAAAAACAAAAAAAGAGCAAGGTTAGATCAAGTGGTTAACACTCTTCCCTTTGGAGAAAGAGGTTAAGGGTTCGATCCTTACCCCTTGCAAGGCCGGAGGTCCTTTTCTACCTTTGGTAGAACCGGAAGTAGCCTCTCAAGGGTTCGATCCTCACCCCTTGCAAGGCCGGAGGTCCTTTTCTACCTTTGGTAGAACCAGAAGCAGCCTCTCTACCTTAGGTAGGGGTAAGGCTGTCTAAGTCTCAACCTCCCCCATACACCGTGGAAGACGGTATTAGGACCCATAACCCATGGAAGACAGTATTGGGAGTTACTTTATTTTTTTTTAAACTAAAAACAACTAAATAAGCAAATAAATCAAGTAACAAAAGTCGAAATAACCTAAAATGCACTTAATCCTAAAAATACCAAATATTGGAAATTTAAGCATAAAAATTAAAATTATTTTTTAAAAGTCCTAAATACTTAAAAATAATTTTTTTTCAATTTTATTTTTCTGAATTTTATTTTATTTATTATGAATAAAAAACCTTTTTAAACTAATTAAATGAAAAAAAATCATTAAATCAAAAGAGAAAAAACATTTTTAAACTAATATGAAAACTTTTCAAAAATTTAAGCAAATTTAAAATTCCCCCCACAAATTAAATTTATTCCCCCCCAAAGTTTCCATCAAGGCCATTCCAAACTAATTGCAAAAATTAACTCCTCCTCCTGTCACCCCACACCTCCGTCTCATCTCACCACAAATCCCATCACCACCACAACTCTCCCGTCATAGACCCACCAGTCCCGTCACCACTGGTAAGTATTGTTATGTTCGTTTTTTACACATCGTTCTAACACATAAAATAACCCTGTTAAGCCTATTAGCTAATTGAACATTTGTTTCGAGATATCCTCTTGTAAATTATGCCATTTTCTAGTTAAATTTAGATAGTTAATTGGTTAAAAAATTTAAGAAACCCTGTTAAGCCTGTTACCACATGAACATGGAACCATAATTTAGCTAGTTAATTTGTTATTTTTCCTTGACCCAAACACCCCTTTAGGAACTGTTTCATTAGACTTTATTCAATTCTTAGCATAATTCAATACCACATTCAATCTTTGAGCTATCTTCATTACTTGGAATGTCTTTTTTAACTTTTAAGATCATCAATTGCAGTTTGATGTTGTCTTCTATAATCTTCAATAACTTGGACTGTCTTTTTAACATGCCTGCAGGGACTACATTTATAAACATTGCTGCTCGGATAAGTGGGACACATTTATAAACATGGACAAGTCTTGGATAGGAACTAATAGGACCAACAAATCTTATGTTGATGGAGTAGCAGCGTTTATTGATTATGCAGTACACAACTTGCGGAAGATGGGGAACATCGACCCACAAGTTAATAAAAATGATCTTTCAATGCCATGTCCGTGTACAGATTGTTTAAACCACATAGAGCATAAAGTGGAGAAAGTGCAGTTCCATTTATTCAACAATGGGTTTGATCTAAGCTACCTAAACTGGACTAAACATGGAGAGAAGGATGAGTCATCAATAAGTACCGAAACATCTGTTAACGCTACAGCAGAGTTTGTTGACGACACGGATTTTGCTTAATATATTCCAACAGATGCCCCAGCAATAGTAGAAATGGTTAATGCTACAAAAGATAATTTTGATGAGGATGATTGATGTGCTACGTGTGTACAAGTTTTAAATTTATAAAAGGTGAATTACCAATATTACCAATAACACATACGAGCAAGTATACTCGTCCGTTATAGCAAGATTATGAAGGTAAGTCGGGATCGCTTAGGATTTGAGTGAATCTAAACACAAGTTTGAATCAACAGAGTCTATCCAAAACATATAACAAAGCAAATAGATATAATGAAATTCAGATGATTAAAAACTACACTTGCTTAAACTAGTTTCATATCATAAATTCATGTGATTGTGTTAACCTCTTAACATGTTGGTTATGATAATTAGTTGGAGGACTAATCCATTGTTCTTACAAGTTAAACCTTCGTCAAAATTTTAGTTCATAAAAACAAGCATTACGTTTAACCAATCAATTCAAGATTAATTCAAGTTTCATAAGTCTACATACATAAACTTAAACACAAAAACATCCACTTGTTTTATCAAATTGCTTAAGAAATGGTCAATACAAAAGGCTACAATTGATTCTCAACAACTAATCTTATGACCTTTTAGATGTTTCCAACCAATCCAATTTGATAATCAAAAAGTGTTTCTATTACAACCTGATAAGGTTTTAAAATGTACCTTTTTGAGGGGTCGTTTAAGCACTTATTTGATCACTTTTGTATCCGTTATTACTTAATATCGTTCCTTTTCACTTTTTAGGTCTCTTGAAGGCAAATTGCTGGAATAGCACTTATTTGGATGAAAAGGCGCGGATATACGAATAAAATGGCCAAAGTCAAGAATCGAGACACTCAAGCTGCTGAAATACAAGGGGACGGCGTCAGGAGTTATTTGCGACGGCGTCGCATCACTTTTGTGATGGTTCAAGAGCCAAATTGCTTATTTTCAAGTGACGGTGTCAGGCTTTAAAAGAGTAGGTCGTCGCAACTCAGACGACCTAGATTTGATCCAGACTAACGTGGGGTCGTCAGAACTGAAGGGGACGGCGTCACAAGCATAAGGTGACGCCGTCGCAAGATTAACGTGGCCAAGACGAAACCCTAATGACGGCGACCCGACGGCGTCACAATTTATAAGGTGACGCCGTCGCGATTGAAATCTTATATATAGAATCCGAATTTTTTAGTTTTCAGAGTGTAGTCTTTTGGAGTAAAAACCTAAACCGAACCAAGGCTGTCTTGTACAGTATTTTAGGATTCCAAACCCTATCTTACACCAAGATAAGTGTTTTACTTCATTAATTCAATTATGTCTTCAATTATTTGTGTGTATGCTTGCATGTTCTCCATGTCCGGCTAATTTATTTGTGTGTTTGC
Organism: Chrysanthemum makinoi; assembly: GCA_910596185.1. Classification (NCBI taxonomy): domain Eukaryota; kingdom Viridiplantae; phylum Streptophyta; class Magnoliopsida; order Asterales; family Asteraceae; genus Chrysanthemum; species Chrysanthemum makinoi. The sequence continues at coordinate 184,847,334 of OU343221.1, forward strand.
TTAGGGAATATGAAACTTAATTATTGAATATTGATTGGTTGTCTCTTATCTTAATTGTTAATGATCTAGTAATGCGATAGGTCATTCTTTGTGTAGTTAATGCTTGATTAATCTTTGTGAACCTTAGACTATAACGCCTAGAGTAGTTGTAGGCTAAACCATCCAAAGAGTACCTTAGAGTTAGAGTCTATAATTCCTAGAGATTTTGTAGACGAGACCCTTTGGTAGTTTCAAAGAGTTAGGGAAAAACGCATACCCTACGACTTTAGACACACAACGCGATTAAGAATAAGGACGTGACAATTCAACCATCAATAGGAGATAATTAAGGAGTAATAAAACCTAAGTAAACACATCTTTAAACCATCATACAAGCACACAATAATTAGACATATACTACATACACCTTAGATTACATAAGTAGACAAGTAGAGTAATCGGTAGAAATACCAACCCCCAAATCCAAACCCCGAGATTCGTACCTTTCCTTTTCTTAAAAATATAAAAAAGATAAAAAAATAATCTTCCTCAACCCTAACCTTAGCGTAGTAACTCCTCACTAGCATTCCTATTCCCCTAGAGAACGATATCAATACCCGTGGCTTACCCTAATACTACACTACAACGATTAGGTTCACTGCCTAGGGTGTTATAAAACTTGCTCGAAGAAAAGGAAGTTCCTTTGACCCCGAACGACGCGTGTAGCGTTATCAAGTTTTTGGCGCCGCTGTCGGGGAATAGAATAGCTAGTTAGTAGTCCACCTCGTTTATTTTTCTTTGCTTGATTCCTATCAAGTAAATTTTTCTCATTTTTTAGCTTCCTCGTAGTCTATCCCCCCTTCTTCGTGACCGTTGTTAGTAACCCATCACTTTTCATCATGGAAGGTGATAACCAACTGTCATTTCCCCCTACCAACCCCCTTAGACAACTTAGAACCCGCAGTTCCACCAAAACCCTTCTTGATCCTTCTGTAGAACCTGAAAGAGAGCTCAATAGGCGAAGAAAAGCTCTCCATGATTCGGAACCTCAAGGCACTTCCATCAACTTTGATGAAGTCACAACTGACGAGGACTCCTCTCATTCCCCACAACCCCCAGAAACCATCATCATTGACGATCTGAGCCAACATGGCGAGGAAATTCCCGCCACTCCGGTCAATGGACCCATCAATCCTCCTGAATCAAAATCCCTCGGGGAATACTCTTCCTCCTCTGCATCTGGATTTACCAGTGCCATTGTCTACCCTTCAGAGCAAGTCAATGAGGTATTGCATGCCTCTGACATTTGTCTTATCCAAAATGCATGTCAATTCCATGGATCTCACAGCGAAAACCCAATCCACCACATCAAACAATTTTTAAAAATTGTTGATGCTATCTATGCTGACGGGGCATCCAAGGAGACATCTAGACTCTGATTTTTCCCATTTTCTCTTCAAGTACAGGCCAAGGAGTGGCTCAATAAGCTTCCTCCAAAGTTTATTTTCACGTGGGAACAACTCACAACCAAGTTCACCAAGAAGTTCTTTCCCCCTGGAAGAACTGCATTAATCAGGAGCAAAATTCTTCACTTCCATCAAACAAATGGAGAATCTATCATTAAATCCTTGAATCGTTACAAAGATCTTATTCAACAAGCTCCACACCATGGTATCAACCTTTGGTTGCTTGTTCAAATCTTTTACGATAATGTCTCCTGAAAGGATCAAAAAGGGATTGATTTCTCAACTGGCCGAAGAATTTATAATCTCACTCTGGAAGAAGGGTGGAACCGCATTGAGGAATACGTTCAATACCAAGACAACCATTGGAATGAGCCAGTAAACGCAATAAGTATCTCTACTTTCTCGAATGAAAATTTATCATCTTTCGATGATCGGATTAAGAAAGCACAAGAGAAGCTTGCATACCTCACAAAATCACCAGAACCAAAAAGGTTATTTAACCCATACCTTATATGCGACATTTGTGGAGGGCCACACGAGAGTGATGAGTGTGATGACACACGCCAAGAGAGCGTCTTCCTTTCCAGTCATGATATTTATGATGACCCTTTACTTCTCACATTCTATCAAAATGATGAATGCAATCCTTGGGCAATCTAAATGGAAAACAAGGAAAGGAGGGATCTGAATTCACCATCCGTGATGCCTTTGAAAAAGGACTCGGCATTTACCATAGAAGGGGCCACACTCTTAAAAGGTCTTGAGGGGTTTATTCAAGAGCAACAAGCTGAATTAGAGAGTCAATTCGCCAACCTCCACAAAAGAATAAGCGAATCTGGCCCAACCCATCACGATCCAACTTGCGCCATCACTACTCGATCAGGAATTACCACCAAGGATCCCCGCATCCCACGGAATCCCACCACCAGGGAACCTGTGTTAGGAAATGAAGCAATTCCTTAACCTCCTTCAACTCCTCCGATCCCTCCACAAACATCAGCACACCGCAGCGACCAACTCTCGCATGGATTCCTTATCCCTCTCTTCTAAAGAATCAAAAGGCTGAAGAAGACAATGAGAGAATATTGTCTTATTTAAAACGAGCTTAGTCAAAATACCACTTCTTGACGTATTCTATCACATCCCTAAACATAGCAAATACTTTAAGAGGTTAATATCTAATCGGAAGAAACTTGAAGGGTTGATATCATTAGGAGAAGAATGCTGGGCTATCATCCAGAAAGGCATGCCCAAGAAGAAAGAAGATCCAGGAAGTTTCACTATTCCTTGTTCTATAGGCTCTATGAAACGCCTTGGCGGATCTTGGGGCTAGCATTAACGATGCCTCACTCCTGTTCCTCAAACTTCGGTTATTAAACCAACCAGGATGAGTATTCAATTAGCTGATCGATCAATCAAATATCCCATTGGAGTTTGTGAAAATGTTCTTGTAAGGGTAGGATAATTGAAGTTTCCTGTTGATTTCGTGATTTTAGAAATGGAGGAAGATAAATCAGTTCCGATAATCCTTGGAAGACCTTTCTTGGTTACTGCTCGTGCCATTATCGATGTTCATGATGGTAAACTCACTTTACGAGTGGGGTCCGAGAGCTTAACCTTCGACATCAAGGATTCTATGAGTCACTCCTCCTCCTACGATCACCCTATTTATTTTGTTGAGGAATTTGATGAATTTGTTGATGACATAGATGGCTGCATGGGTGAGTATCTACTAAACGAATTCATAAATAATGATAACAACACAATAGGCGACAACGAAATTGGATGGTTGAGTCATTTTGTTTCCTTTTACCGGCGTAAGGAAGAAATTGAACCCCTTGAGCTTCAAAAGCCAGAAAACAAAATTTGAAACCATCAATCGAGGACCCCACCTTAGAACTAAAAGATCTCCGTGACCCTTTGGACAAAAGAGGCTCTTGGAAGTCTTAAAAGAGTACAAAGGAGTGATCGCATGGAGTGTTGCTGACATTAAGGGTATTGATTCTACATTCTGTACTCAAAAAATCCTCATGGAAGAAGATTACAAACCAACCGTTCAGCCGTAGAGGATGGTCAACCCTAACATTAAGGAGGTAGTAAAGAAAGAGGTCGTCAAGCTCCTCGATGCTGGCCTTATCTACCCCATTTCGGATAGCCCATGGGTCAGCCCAGTCCAGGTGGTTCCAAAAAAGGGAGGAATGACGGTTGTAAAGAATGAAAAGGGTGATTTAGTGCCACAAAGAACGGTTACTGGTTGGCGTGTTTGTGTTAGGAATTAGAAAATTCCATGGTAAAGAGTCGGTCACCCCAATAATGGTCTAGCATATGTTAGCTCGTAGATTTGTCGTTGTTTATGTTATTACGTAGTTAATTAGTCAGTCAGTAGCGTAAAATAGTTTAGTGCAACACCGTGGAGGAAGGACGGGTCTTTACCCTTATACGATCCACGAGGCCGATAGGAGGTCGTGTAGTTTGTAAGTATAAATACCCCTTCCATCCATGGAAGGGGTGGTTTTTCTCACATAATCTAATATTCCATACTTTGTGTAAACCTCTAGCAAGAACACCCTCTCTCTCAACTAACTCTCTAACTATGGCAAACATGTATTTTGATCATCCAAGACCACCCGAATCATCAACACAATAATATTTAGATCCTATCAATTGGTACCGAGCCAAGGTTTATGTGTTGTGTTGATTCTTTTGGTTTTGATTCTTAATGTAAAAGCTTTTTGTACTTTATGATGGTCGGAAAAATGTTTTTTTTCGAGTATTCTTGTGGTTATCAGTTTTTTTACATGTTTTAGTATCTTGTTTTGGTTCAAATATTATCATGGTGTGATCCTTTCATTTAATGCGTGTTTCAATATGTTGTCCAAGTCATTATTCGTCAAGTTACTGTTTGTGTAAACTTTGTCCAAGTTTGTATGAATCTGGTCATTTTGTGGTCTAAATGGGTCAAAAGCTTGACTATCGAAGCGGTTTATGCAGTCTTTTAACGGGTTTGAAACTATTCATTGGTCATATCATTCTTGGTAGCGAGTTATGTGTCTAAAGCTATGCTAGCGACTTGGCACAAACAAAAGGACACGGCTGTACTTGTTATTGAACAAGGTAGCGACTTGTTATTAAGAATCATAGCGACTTATCATGACTCATGGATGCTAGCGACTTGATAATAAATCGTAGCGAATTAGTGTGAAAAGTTTTGACCTAGCGACTTGTTATTCAATAAGGTGTAGTGACTTGGTTTTTGAAAATAAAATCATAGCGACTTGGTTTGAAAATTTGGCTAGCGACTTGGTTTGAAAATTTGGCTAGCGACTTGGTTTGATAATTTGGCTAGCGACTTGCTTCGGCTATTGTTTTAAGCTAGCTACTTGGAGACATAAATGAAGAATGAGATTTCATGACCAATGACCACTACTAGATGCAACCATATACCAAGACACATGAACCTCGGTTGTAAGATCCATCATAAGTCCATGATTTTTTATGTAAGCGTCGATAAAATGCATTAAGGAGGTCTAACAGTGTCGACTCAATCAAACATCATCTTTACCTAAACTAGACTCACCAATGGACCCTCACCATCTCTCCCCATCACTCAGTTAAACATCATTCTTGAAATAATAAAAACTATATTGATCTCGCTTTTTTTTCCGTGTTCATGTCTGAACCCAAAAGTCCATATACACGAAATGAAAAACTCATCATTGATCAACAATGTTTACTATCCGAATCAGAATATGAAGTCAATAACAACCATGCTATCCCTTCACACTTAATTCGTTCAATGACTCAAAAAGAAATGGATCTCAGTGTACCTTCATTGTTTTCAATGCCATATGAGACCATGAATGGTCATCTAGCAACTACATCATCATGGATCTAAACTTGTGTTTTATTCGAACTAAAATGAATCGATTTATAACTATTAAGTTAAAAATCTTTTCTTTGTTCGATTATTAACTCGCTTGATATTACAATGATGATAATATATAACCTACCGGGTTTTGTTTACATCTAGATGACTTCTCTTCCTTCGACAAACCATCCCTGTGGCTAAGTCGATGCAAGGTTCTACCTCTCAAAAGCCATCTATGTGGCGAGTTATATATGTCATCACGAAAAGGGTTTGAAGGTATTTATTATTTGGATTGTTGAGATATGACTCAAAGCAGAGAGTGGTGCAAGGATTAAGAGGTGTACTGATTGGTTTTTATGAGAGCATTTTGTGTGAATGAAAGTTTGATGGGGGCGGACATAACGGTTTAGGGTTTGTGTGATCTTGATTAAGTTAGATCCGGAATATCTGAGAAGAGAAATGAGGAAGTATAAGGAGGTGGGATTAGGGATATGCAATGCCCTAATTGTTAGGGATAGTTTTATATTAACGACTTAAGGATTTTTGGATGGATCGGATCTAATTCTTGTTTTGGGCACGGTACTTCATTTCTATTGAATGGTAGAGCGAAAATTGTTCCTTTTCATTGGTACGTTTATTGGATCCGCATGGGGACCAAATTGGTTTTGATATTGACAATATGGACCGATTCGAATATAATCTCAAATAAATAAATAAAATTTTAGAATCGTGTTATTTAGTCTCTGAGTGGTTCTTCATTGGTATGATAAAATTTCGGCTTGAGCTTAATATTTGAGATAAGGATTGAAATTGGTGACACACTTGAGCTTTGAGTTTGAATGGAAAAATACACTCTTAGTTCGGTGATATACAATTTGAAAATTGATTTACAATTTGGAAAATTTATATATGAGTACTAAGTGATTGTTACTCAAGTTCATTTGATCATTGGGCATTGATGCTTTGTACGGATGACGATACGATGGGCTTATCATTATGAGATCGGATTTATGAGATTTAGATTGATGGGATTTGTTGATGCGACTTGATGATGACAATTGTTGTTATACGGTTTGATATTTTGGTATACATCTTCACGAGGATACTATTTCACGGCTTGAATTGTTACTTGAACTAAGTTGACTACGGGGTTGTTTGGTGGGTATTTCTTATTTGGATTTGAAGTGAAGTTTTTCCGGGCACGTTTACTTATTTCGTCTTCTTTCTTTCTACCTTTTAGCGAAGATGACTTGTTTGGGCATTTATTGAGTGTGATAAAGACTTGGCTATTTAGTTACGGTTGTGATTCTTACTCACTTTACCCACACGTAGCTATCACTTGGTGTCTCAGCTTGATTGAGGATATGTCAAGAGGTTTTGTACATTGGGTACAGTTTCTTTTCACGAAGATTAGTACAAGTTTAAGTAACAAATCTGGGGAAGTTCACTTCATGATCAAGTTTGGCATATCGGGCTTACTTCTCCATGTTATCACGCAATACCGACAAAATCGTGAATGATGTGTTTACCAAAGTGTTCATTGGATGGTTGATGATGTTGATAATGTTGGATAATGGACGTTGATGAACATTTGCATGTTCCCCTAAAGCAGATATTCACGAAACCAAATTGTCATAACACATTCAAGCTGACATTGTTTACGGTTTTGTCTTGATTTTGTAAAATCCCGCGAAAGAAACTATTTCTCGGTTTAAATCATAGACTTGAAAAATCCAGTGACAATGGAAACATCCTGTATAGTAAAGTGCATTTCGGATCTATCTTACGGTTTATTCTTGGTTTTGTAAAATCCCGTGAAAGAAACTATTTCTCGGTTTAAACCATAGAGTTGTAAAATCCCATAATATTGGAACCATCTTGGAGAAAAGTGGAATTACGGATCTTGTGATGCTGGTGCCGGTTTAGCTAAAGAAGGGATAAAGGGTGTACTTCATGAATTGGATGTGTGTTTGGATTTTCGTCATGGCGGTTTGGTTATTCAAGTTTCTGAGGGTTATGCTCATTAAACCATGGTTGGGATGAAACCATTATCAAAGTTCATTTAAATGTCAAAGAAGGCTAGATTTGACGGTTAACCGAGAGATGTGACAAGCGTTAATTGATATTATTTATTTGAGGTTGAAGTGAATTATCACGGGCGAGTGTACTTAGTATCAGAAGGTATCGGGGATGGATGGATGAAGATTCTTCATGATCCTTGTTCAAGCTTATTATCAAAAACGAAGACTTGGAAATCTAGTTATTGTTGGGTGTCTCTTACCTTTTCTTTTACCACTTGGGGGAATTGGGCTCTTATCATCTCAAAATAACTATCACTTTAAGGAGTTACGTTGTAGTGCTTTGTGTCACATTCAATTGTGGATTTTCAAGAGGTGATGTGCGTCTTATACTTGATGGTTGGTTGGTTGAAGAGTATAGAGTACTTAGAGATTCAATTGGGCATGAAGTCTCGACACGCTCTTTGTTACTATGTGCAAGTTTAAGTCAGTTGGGGGTTAGTTTACCGGTCAAATTCATCATATTGGGTTTTCTCCATCAGTTGTCACGACAAAGGGCCTACTGAATGATAATGGGGTTGATTACATGTTTTGCTAAGAGAGATTGAAAAGAGATTATGGCGTCTGTTCACCGATTCGGGCCTCGTACTCAAGAAAAGAAATATTATGCGTTTGGTCGCGTTTATCTTATGAAGAAATCTTCTTATGGCGTATGAACACAACAGTTCATGCCTGTTCTCAAAAGAAAAAAGTGTGCGCTTGATCGCTTTATCTTGAAGAAGAAATCTTCTCTATTAATGACCATTCTCATCAACATGCTTCATGCTTTTCCATGGGCCGGTCTTCAAGTGAACGGGCTACCATTATTGTTTTCTTATTCCCTTGCTCACTCAATATAATGGCGATCATCATAGGCTAATTTTGCGGAGAGTGTGAATAGACTACATTTTGAAGATATTCACTTGTTTAATCAAGAATGGCATCTCCGTATGCAATTCTTGAGAAGAAGTGTGAATTTTTGCATGGTTGATTATATTTGAGAATTTAAATGGTCATACGGCTCTAAACTCATGTAAGAAGAGCTTCTTAACGGTCATCTCACATTTGAGTTTTGCTCTTCTAAGACCGTTGGTTGACATCTTCACAAAGCGATGAGTTTATTGACAAAGTGCTTCGGTTAATGCTTCCGCGTGCACATTAACATGATGATTCCGAACAATCTTCTGTTCTTGTTTGATGTGATTGTTTGCTTGGTGTTACCATTTTGTGTGTTATTTAAATTTTGATTGCGATTTCCTTGATGAACATCTTTACGTTCTTGTTTGATTGGGAGGATTTTAATTAAGGGTTTGCAAGATGTAAGTTAATTGGGATGCTTTTGGTGATGTTCTTGTGTTTTTGGTGAAATGAAGATGTTAACTATCTATTCCCCATTCGGACAATCTTGAAGAAGGTCGAGTCTGATCGGTTCTACATTTTACGCTACATGTTAGAAGACTAAAGACGAGTTGCATTTAACGATCTAAAGACTTCTTCTTTAACTAGGCATTTATCAAGCAGTTATTCGGTTTAGGGGAGCACTAATGGGAGAAAGTTATAAATCGATTCATTCCCAATTAGACTTGCTCATATTTTTTGCGGTGACTCCTCAGAGGCGTTGATATTGACTATTGTTGGACATTTGACACAAGTTGATTACTTGAGTTAATCATTTATCACTCATTTGAGATTGAAGTTGACTTTCACAAAGGTGTGTTCTTATTTGATAACTTGCTCGGGCTTAAGAATTTGAATTGAAGGCTTGGTTTATCTAGTTACCATTCGAGTGGATGGTTGAGACACGGTTAACTATCACTATAGGAGTTACTTTGTTTTTCTCGGTGTCTGCCATATGGCGGTGTGGATAATGCAAGAGGTGTTAATGTCTCATACTTTGTTTGGGTAGTGAGTACTTAGAGATTTGCTTGAAGCATAAATTCTCTACACCGTTCTTCCATCATTAGGTGCAAGCTTAAGATACAAATTTGGGGAAGTTGACTTGATTTCAAGTATGGTATAGCAGGTTTCTTCTTGGTCACTTCAAATTGTCTACATAAGGGTTGATAAAAATAGTCAGAGAGAGTCTTGACAAGTTGATTCTCACAAGAGTTCAAGTGTTCTTCTCAACATATTTCTAGTATCGGGACTTACAAAGAGTTGTTGATTACGAAGTGTCAAAACCGGCAAAGGGGTAAGGAGACAAGCATCTAAACGCGAGTAAACTTGATGAACTTAATACTTCTAAGTGATTGAAGATATCCGGAGAAGAAATGTGATTACCATGAGCTCAAGGTTTGACTCATGGCGAGTAAACTTGATGAACTTAATTCTTCCAAGTGATTGAAGATATCCCGGAAAAACATATGTCATGACATGAGAGCTCAAGGTTTTACTCATCAAAGCGTTTAGTGTTCTTATTCCAACGGCGTGGAAGTGATGTAATAAAAAGTTTACGAAGATAAAAGAGGTACACAAGTGTGTGATGATTTCGATGTTATCGCAATCATCAGGGGGAGATATTGTGTACATTGGGATGCTCAGGTTGTTTCACTTGAGTGCTTAATCGATGATTCGAGATATAATCACTTATTCCGAGTTGACATCCTTGAGATGTCCTCGAGAGATAATGATGATTGACACCTTCTGTGTTATCGGTTATTCTCTTTGGGCATTGGTACCGGGTTTTGAGCTTCATACACTTTCTTGAGGGGGAGAAAAAAGTATACATGGGGTTATTCTTTGGCTATTGGACTTAATGCGCTGCCGATGGTATAAGTTTCTTTGTCTTCAGTATATGTATTCGGTTCGTGAGCTCTAGTCTAAAGAGCGTACATCACTTCAACTTTCGAGTGGTCTCTTGACACCTTTTGGAATGGATTGTCGGACTTGGTGGCTATGAAATTTGAGAAGATTTTTAAAGTGTGTGATGATACGTTGCTATTCTTATTGATGATATAACCTCGAACTAAGAATCGGGTGATTATTCTTGAAAGGGCGTGGGATTTATGATAATGGTGTGCCTCTTGCACGGCTAAAAGCTTGAAATAGAGCTTGAATCGCTCCAACATAAGGATTTTCGGTTTGGGGAAGCTGCCAAAGTCTCTTTCAGATGGTTCAATTTCTTTCAATTCAGAGCCTCGGAAGCTTTGGTGGTGAATGTTTAAAGTTGATGACTTCTATCTTCTCTGACGTCTTTGCTCGATATCCTTATCTCGGTACTCGTATCATCATCTTCTTTAACTATATCATCTACTCTATCTTTGTATATATTTATCGAAAAACAAAATACAAAAATATAAAACCAACAAAAAGAAAATAGAAAAAATATAAAACCATCAAAAAGAAAATAGAAAAATATAAAACCTTCAAAATCCATAAAATGAGAAAATTTGAAAAATACCAAAAATATGTTTTCAAGACATGTCTTACGGTATCGATAACATCTACGGGCTTAGAAATGTCATTCAATAATGGCACGTGACCATAGATGAAGTTGGCGAGGTGTAAATATTCTTTCTAAACATGTCTCAAAAATGGCTTACTGATTATTTCAATTTGTAACCCGAACTTCAAATAATGGCTTGCGGTTATTTGGTGTGACCAGCGCTTAATCATGGTTTGCTATTATTTGGATAGCAACCGTTTTTTAAGGAAGGAAAGTGCTAAGCAAACTATTTTCAAAATATTTATGCACTTATCCTAAAACAAAACAAGGAAAGTATGTCGAAGATAACTGTTCCCTACACAAATGTTTTTCCGTCTAAAATTCTTCAGAAAAATATTTGTTGTTTTTCAAATATGGTGGTAAATGAGTTGCTTTAAAACAATCGAGTTCAGTGTTTTATAAAAATGACTCAATCAATGACTTGATGCTTTTAACCTTTTCATAAAATAAGTCATTGATTGAGGGATAATGTTTTCAAATTTATATCATCTAACGGACTTTCTTAATTATCCTATGTGCTTAATTAAAAATGATGTTAACCTATGTTGAAGGACTAGGTGCCTAGGATATGATTGCTAGGATTTGATGATTAGAGTTTGATAAACACATTATTCCCATGCTTTACATGATCTGTTTGATATGTTGGATTGACTTTTATTAGTCGATTGTTGTTTGGGTGATGTCGACCACCATATATTTGTATGTGTGTTCACTAGCATATGCAGGTATATTGGTATAAAAGAATGTTCCCGATCCGGATCCTACAATTGAAGATGATTGGATGCGAAAGGAAAGGGTAACTATATCTTGGGTTGACAAATGAAGAAACGGAGCTTAATTGGACTTCATGGAGAGTTGGCATAAATGCAACGAAGAGGTCTCTTGCATCGGCTGAGATGGTTTTCTTCTAAGTGATTGAAGAAGCGTGCTTAATTTGACCTCGATTGGCATTCAAAATGCAGCGTAAGAAGAAGTCTCAACACTGTGACGGTTTTTCTTCCAAGCCCTCGTGAAACAACAAAAGCTTCTCAACCACCTAGCGTATCTTTGTGCGAGGACCATTTTTAAACAATTTTCTAACTTTGATTAAATTGTTTTGAAAATGGAAAAATATTGTTTTTGAAAATAAATTGGACTAAATTTTGAAAATCACCGGACTTCATTTTATCAAAACTTAAGTTACTCAATCATCGACTCTTGTCATGGTTTGAGGGGAGAGTGATTTAAAATAAAATATTTTCAAACAATATTTCTTCATAAAAGTCCGTTTGTAGCGTAAAATGTGGTGATCTAAAGATTTAATGTTATGTCATGGTATGATTTTCTTTAAAACTCAAAGTTCTGTCAAAATGAAATTTTTTACGTTCTTGTTTGATTGTGAAATTGTTTTATTTTACTTAAGGTCTCTTAAAACAAATCATACGACACTAACAATCTTTAATGTCTAAATGGTTCCTATCATCATCTTTCAAATTAAATCTTGCCACGTCTTTCCCCTAAAATTTTCTAAATAATTTAAATCTTTTGAGATTACAAATCTCAAATGGTTTGAAATTTTTGATCAGGAGAATCGTGATTTAAATCTCAAATATGTTTTAATGGAATTGGTTTTAGTCCTTCAAAGGCACTCCTGCCTCCATGTGCCAAGCGATTTCAAATACACAATGCACATGTTGAGGAGGAGGATTTATCCAAAACCAGATGAGTATTTAAACAAGGCCCCATTTTCTCCCATGTTTTCTAAACCTAATTAAATCACTTGGGATCCAAAATCTCAAAGGGTTTGATATTTTTGATCGGAGGAGAATTTGTGATTTAATAATGAAATTTGATAAATGGTGATCGTTTTGATTCATTAATGCTGCTCTCTCATATGTGCTAGCGCTTCGAATCGAAGCATATTGAGGGAGCATAATTATCGAGTACAAAAGTTTTTAAAGAGACTTATAAAGTACCTTGATTGAGTTTTCAAATGGTTTTCTTAATGGATTTTGTGATTGTGGATGTGCTTCAAAAGAACTCTTGCCTCTATGTGATAAAATGTTTTCAAATATCCTATGCACATATTGAGGGGAGAATTTACCAAAGAAAATCAAATGGCTTTTTTTATGAAAATTGTGATCAAAGAAAATATTTCAAAGTTCTCTTGCCTCCATGTGCTAAACAATTTCTAAATCATATGCACATGTTGAGGGGGGTTTTCTAAATGATCAAAACTATTAAGGTACAAAATGCTTTGATCTCGTATCACAAGTACCTTGATTGTTTTCCAAATGATTTTTCAATTGGTTTCAAGGAAGAATGAACTGTACCAAAAGACCGACCATTTTACTTTATGCATGGTGTTATAAGGATGGGAAGGTTAGGTATTAGTTCCACGATCACTTGAGCAGGAGGGATCTACCGAGGACAATCCACTAGATAGTGTAGAGTCCTTAGGTATGATGAAAAAGGAGAAAATGAGAATATGGGAAGAGTGCGGTGAGGCAGAGCTAGTCTTGGAATAAACCCAACAAGGTTCTAGTTATGAAGTCTTGTAAGCAGAAGGGTTGAAGAATGAGAAATGAATGTGAAAAAGGGTGAAAAAAAGCCCTCCATAATTCAACCTTAGAGGCGATGCGGGTTCAATACATATACTCTTGGTTGTTACTAAGGTAACACTGGTATTGAAGACAAGACGTCATGGACCCAGTGACGCACTGCACTAGACTTCCCAAGCCACTCAAGTTCCTCTTAAAAGGGCTTGTTTCATTCTCACGGGGAACCGACATAATCTATCAACTTTCTCTTAGAGATTGTTGATATTGAACAAGGAGACCCTCTCCCTAGTCTCCGGCACAGGAACCAAATGTGCACTAATTGAGTCTAGAGCCATGAGATCATCCACAATATCTCATTAGGACACTAAATTAATGAAGACTTGTTGTTTCACACAATGTGGAAAGTAAGAATATATTAAGAGTCCTACGCATTATCCTTGTGGTATTGCCAGAACATCTGAGTGATATGCTAACATATTCACAATGAAGATGGAAAGCCTTCTGGAGCCAACATCAAACAAGCTCCTGGTAGGTGGCATGTGATATCTATTTTATAGATCAACCATGTGACAACTGGATAGAAACAATGGGGAGATTCATTCTTGAATCAACCTTGGCCCAGGAATGGAATTGATGAATACTTTTGGAAAAACCGTTCGATGTGCAAATCTTCTTTTCGCTAGCACGTCGAATGTGTACTTATGTTTTCAAATTCAAAAGTATCTCGATTGAAAAATACTTTTAGAAAAACGTTCGATGTGCAATCTCTTCTTTTTAAGCTAGCACGTCGAATGTGTACTCATTCTCTAATACAAAAAGTATTTTGTTTGAAAATTGATCTTTCTCATAAAACCTTCGTCGTATTGCAAAACTCTTCTTCAAGCAATGACGATTGTTTTTCAAATCATTTTTCATCAATCGATGAATCTCAATTTTCGGCCGGTTCACTCCTCCGTGTTGTCTTCTTTGAGAGCGTTCCGGTTTTGAGAACGGCTAGAACAAGCGCTAAAACCCTGCCAAGGAGATTCTTAGAATCCTACGATCACAAAAGGCGATTACTTGTCTTGATCAACGGGAACCGTGGGCCGTACCTCAATTCAACGAAAAGTGGTCAAAGACACTTTCATGTGTTTTATTGCTAGCTTGTTGTTTGCGAGGTACATTTGGGCGGTTAATACCGATCGTAATTGAGCGTCAATCAAAAGCAGCATGTTCACAAAGAACCACACTTAATTGAAGAAATCATGACTGGTGCATATCTACATAACACGGTTTCGATATTTTTATACTATGCTTCTACGCCTGTTGCTGCAAATATCATGAACCGGTAAGGCTTCGCTACTCGATGGAAAGATGTCATTATTCAAATGTGTGAGCATGTCGGTCCGAAAGTCACAACTTCACATGATGGCAACACTACTATGGATGATCCAGAGAGATTTACTATGGCTGATGATCTCAATAAAGCTCGAAGATCATCAAAGATGTGGATCGTTAAAGGCCTCCACCGAAAGCACAAATCAATCGGACTTTGAAGAATCGCTACAAATGCACAAAGATTGCGGAAATGAAGAATTCAAGTCTACGAGCTCGAGCGAAGTCAAAGATAGAATGCTAGGAAGCAAAAATGTATTTCATGGGGTGACCTCCCTTAGGGGGAGATTGTTAGGAATTAGAAAATTCCATGTTAAAGAGTCGGTCACCCCAATAATGGTCTAGCATATGTTAGCTCGTAGATTTGTCGTTGTTTATGTTATTACGTAGTTAATTAGTCAGTCAGTAGCGTAAAATAGTTTAGTGCAACACCGTGGAGGAAGGACGGGTCTTTACCCACTGTATACCTGATCCACAGGCCGATAGGAGGTCGTGTAGTTTGTAAGTATAAATACCCCTTCCATCCATGGAAGGGGTGGTTTTTCTCACATAATCTAATATTCCATACTTTGTGTAAACCTCTAGCAAGAACACCCTCTCTCTCAACTAACTCTCTAACTATGGCAAACATGTATTTTGATCATCCAAGACCACCCGAATCATTAACACAATAATATTTGGATCCTATCAGTTTGTATAGACTACAGAAAGTTAAATGATGCCACCCGGAAAGATCATTTTCCTCTGCCATTCATTGAGCAAATGCTCGAAAGGTTAGCCGGGCATGAATACTACTGTTTCCTTGATGGTTTTTCAGGATATTTTCAAATTCCCATTGCCCCGAAGATCGGGAAAAGACTACGTTTACATGCCCATACGGGGCGTTGCCTACAAGAATGCCCCCGGGTTATGTATAGCACCCACCACCTTTCAGCGATGTATGATGGCTATATTCCATGAATTAATTGAGGACAGCATGGAAGTTTTCATGGATGATTTCTCAAGATTTGGAAATTCCTTGACCTTTATCTTTCCAACCTTAGGAAGATGTTGAAGCGGTGCTTGAAGAAACTAATTTGGTCCTAAATTGGGAAAAATGTCATTTCATGGTAAAAGAAGGAATTGTCTTAGGGCATAAAGTCTCTGGAAATGGAATTGAGGTCGATAGAGCAAAAATCGATGCGATATCCAAACTCCCTATCCTACCACCGTCAAAGCCATTCGCTGACTTTCTATGTCATCGCGGGTTTTATTGAAGGTTTATTAAAGACTTCTAAAATTGCCCGCCAATGACACGACTTCTTGTTAAGGATGCCCCTTTTGATTTTTCTGGAGAATGCAAAGAGGCATTCAACCGACTAAAGAAGGATCTTACTCGGCCTATAATGGTCACCCCGATTGGTCTCAAACCATTCGAAATCATGTCCGATGCTAGTGATTATGTTGTAGCGCGTGCTCGTAAAAGGAAAGAGAAGCATTTACAACCAATCTACTATGCTAGCAAAACCATAAATGTAGCGCAAGAAAATTACACAACTACCGAGAAAGAGCTTTTAGGTCGTGGTTTTGCCTTTGACAAGTTCAAGCAATATCTCGTTCTTTCCAAGCTATCGTCTTCATTGATCACTCCGCCTTTGGCTACTTGTTTTCCAAGCAAGATGCGAAAGCCCGACTAATTAGGTGGATTCTATTACTTCAAGAATTCGACATTGAAATTCAAGATTAAAAGGGGGCGAAAATCTTTGCTGCGATCATCTCGTCACGCTTGGAAAACCCACGATCTTGAGAAATTCGATCATACCGAGATTCGCGACTCTTTTCCCGAGGAACGGCTAATGGCCATTAAGGAAGTTGAGCCATGGTATGTGGATTATGCTAACTATCTGTCCAGTAGGGTTTTGCCAAATTACATGACCAAGCAAGATAAAAGGAAATTCTTCACTACGTTGAAACATTACTTCTAGGATGAGCCCTTCCTATTCCGCATATTCCCCGATCAAATCATTCGACGTTAGTGGCCAAAGGGAGATTGATCAAGTTCTGAAAGAATGCCATGCGGGACCATCTGGAGGACATCACGGTGTAAATGTCACGGCACAAAAGGTTTTCGATGCGGATTCTCTTGGCCTACTATTTTCGAGACGTTAAGAGATTAGTTCAAACGTGTGATGCATGCCAAAGATCGGGAAACATCTCGCGAAGCGATGAATCACCTCAGAATTATGTCCAAATCTGCGAAATATTCGATGTTTGGGGTATAGACTTGATGGGACCTTTTCCATCATCTGGAGGAAATGAATACATTCTCGTAACTATTGATTATGTATCCAAATGGGTAGAGGACCAAGCCCTTAGAACTAATGATGCGAGAGTAGTCATTCATTTTCTTAAAAAGCTCTTTGCACGATTCGGGATTCCCAAGGCATTGATCAGCGATAGAGGAACCCACTTTTGCAATGCTCAAATGGAGAAGGTAATGAAGAAGTATGGAGTTCCACATAGATTTTCTACTGCATATCATCCTCAGACGAATGGACAAGTAGAAAACACAAATAGGGCATTAAAGTGGATACTTGAAAAAAGGGTCCACCAAAATAGAAAAGATTGGGCATTCAAACTGGATGAGGCACTCTGGGCATTCGTAGGCGCTACAAAACCTATCGGAACAACCCTTTTCGCTTAGTATACGGGAAGGCGTGCCACCTCCCTATTGAACTTGAGCAAAAAGCATATTGGGCACTTATAGCTTGTAATATGGATTATTTCGGGGTCAAATAGGTTCTGACTTCAAGAATTGCATGAACTAAGACTGGAAGTGTATGAATCGTCGATCACATACAAAGAAAGGGCAAAAAAATGGCATGATCAACGAATTAAGAATCCTAAAGAGTTTTTGGAAGGAGATAAGGTGCTCTTGTATAATTCAAGACGAGATTATTTAGGAAAACTCAAATCGAGATGGTATGGATCTTTTTCAAGAAAAAGCAGATGAGCAATGGAGCGTGGTGCTACTAGATCATGATGGAAGAATTTACCATAAATGGACAACGTGAAACATTATCGGTTGGATAATAATGAAATGGTGAACGATGAAGATATTGTTTTAGAAGGAGGTGACGGTAATGAAGTCACGTAGGAGCACGACTACGAGTCTAGCTACAAGACTCATAAATAAAGAAAAGCGCTTCGTGGGAGGCAACCCATGCTTAATTGTTTGCTTGTTAGTGTCATATATCTTTTATTGATTGTTTATTCTCATGTTTAAATTTGTAAAATTGCTTTATTTTGTTTTTAACCTCGTCTTAATTACATATAAAGGTATTTTACATAAAGGATAAGTGTAGGGAGGATTACACACGTTTTCAAAAGAAACGTGAACATAAGAATTGCAATTAATTAAAAGATATATATATGTGTTTGTTTGAGTCAAATGCTTGTATCGAGTCATAATGGATGTTTTGCAGAAATGTTTCCAGATTCTAAAGATGTAAATTTTCCAGAATTTTTTCAAGAAAATCGCAGACCAGTTTTTGTCGATAACTGGCGTCGGGATCGCAAACTGACGGCCGAGGAAGGAGTAAAAACAACAGATTACCTTTTTCTCGTTTTACGTGCTACTTATAAAATTTTTGGAATTTTCTAGGTCTTAATTTTCCGAAGTGCATTGTAAACATCCATTCCACAAGCATTATATCCTAGTTTAATAGAGGCTTATATATATTATTACCATGATTTTGCGAAAGTTTCGTTTGTTTTCTTCAAGTGTGCAGGTTTAATTTACTAAGAAGAAGATACATAAGATTGGAAGGAGCTTTTCACGCATACATTCTTCTTGGAAAGGATTTAACCACCACTTTACACGGATCCTACCGAGCTAATCAGTGGAGTATTAGTTTCTTTCGCTTTTAATTACCTTCCATTATCATAACTTTGATACTTTCGGGAACATTGGGGACAATGTTCAGTTTAAGTGTAGGGAGGAAAATAAAACGGGAACTTTGAAACTATGCTTATCCTGATTATTTGCTTTGTCCAATTGTATTTGTGTAATAAACCATGAGAAAATGTCGGTTAGGGTAATTTTGGCACCAAATTTTTAATTTTCATGACATATAGGAGTGGGCCATTAGTCTTAATAAAGCGTCTCCCGGATAGGAAGTTGCATGACTAGCACAAAAACCCTTTACCACTTAAATTCCACCCAAAATGTGAGGATCACCCTTAGATTAGTAGGAATTAAAGCATTCATCTTTAATGCTTAGTGTGTGAACCGGTAGTATATTAGATTCTAGAACTTGTTTTGTGATGCATCCCGAGATAGCTAGTAAGACTACACTTGTGTAGTTAGGAATAACTAAATGATAAGAGGCATTAGGATAACCCTTGTTTGATACATGTAATATAATTACTTCTTCCACCTCGGTTGAGTAATTCCCCCACACCTTTGCGTTGTACTCACTTTTAGTACACGATACCCCTAGTTAACCCCTTTGAGCCTATCCTTTTAGCGGTTCTCTTGATTTTTCGGTTTTCCGAATATCAATGAAGAGCATTGTTTACACCCCACCCCAAATGTACACCCAAATCGCTTTAGCCTACCTTGTATGCACTCACTTTTAGTGCATTATTGTTATCACCCTAAACCCTTAGTTCAATTATCTAGTTGCTTGCATGAGTTGCTAAGTCGAGTCATATCCTTTGTACACAGTTTTGGGACGATTGGGACTCATGGGAAAAGTTAAAGTTTATGAAATGACGGGAAGGGAACGTTAAATTCAAATTCCCTTTATTTGCGTAATAATGTACTCCAAGTGTTTTGATCTTTCAATTCGGGTCAAATTAGTGTTAGAGTAATAAAAACTCAAGTGTAGGGATGTGCCTATAAATCCCTATTATTTTGATGTTACCGTAGAGGATGGTAGAGTAAAAGTGTATGAAAAAAAAATCGAAAAAAAAAATAGAAAAAGAGAAAAGAAAAAAATAGAGTGTTAAAAAAAAAAAAAAAAAAAAAAAAAAAACAAAACAAAACAAAAAAACATACGGGCTACCATCCTACATCTATCCTTTAAATTTATGTTTGTGTGTTTCAGTTTTCTAGAGTTTAGAGTGTCGAGTCTTGGCTTAGCAACGCCATTCTTCGTATGCTTGTAACATAGAGATTTTTGACTTGCCACCACTAAATAGCCTATCCCACCAAACCCTTTGTTTCCCTACCGTAAGCCTAACATTACAACCCTTTAAAGACCTCTTTGATAGTCTTTCCTAGGTTCTTACGCCAAAGCGATGGAGGTTTGATTTAGTCTCAAGCTTATGGTAATCTATGTACTAGGACCGGTTAATGAGTGTTTATCTTCCATTTCCAACTTGTTATATTTCATATACACCCGAGAGATGTGAGTATCCAAACACCCCATGTGAGGTGCTAGTATGTAATTTCCGTGCTTGTTATGACTTTTGCGGGGCTTATATGTGTTGTGGATTGTTTTAAACCAATGCTTCATGACCCCTAACTTATAAATTAATTGGCTAAAAGCACATTTGCTTAAGGACAAGCAAATACCAAGTGTAGGGATATTTGATAAGGTTTTAAAATATACCTTTTTGAGGGGTCGTTTAAGCCCTTATTTGATCACTTTTGTATGCGTTATTACTTAATATCGTTGCTTTTCACTTTTTAGGTCTCTTGAAGGCAAATTGTCGGAATGGCACTTATTTGGACTAAAAGCGCGGATATCTGAAAATGGCCAAATTCAAGAATCGAGACACTCAAGCTGCTGAAATACAAGGGGATGGCGTCAGGTATTATTTGCGACGCCGTCGCTTCACTTTTGTGACGGTTCAGTAGCCAAATTGCTTATTTTCAAGTGACGGTATCAGGCTTTAAAAGAGTA
>OU343221.1:184868053-184912879 GCA_910596185.1 Chrysanthemum makinoi
GGTCGTCGTAACTCGGCGGCCTAGATTTGATCGAGACGGCGCCGAGACTAAAGGGGACGGCGCCACAAGCATAAGGTGGCGCCGTCGCAAGACTAACGTGGCCAAGACGAAATCCTAATGACGGCGACTTCGCGGCGTCACAATTTATAAGGTGACGACGTCGCGATTGTAATCTTATATATAGAATCCGAAATTTTTAGTTTTCAGAGTGTAGTCTTTTGGAGTAAAAACCTAAACCGAACCAAGGCTGTCTTGTACAGTATTTTAGGGTTCCAGTCCCTATCTTACACCAAGATAAGTGTTTTACTTCATTAATTCAATTATGTCTTCAATTATTTGTGTGTATGCTTGCATGTTCTCCATGTCCGGCTAATTTATTTGTGTGTTTTCTTAAGGAATATGAAACTTAATTATTGAATATTGATTGGTTGTCTCTTATCTTAATTGTTAATGATCTAGTAATGCGATAGGTCATTCGTTGTGTAGTTAATGCTTGATTAATCTTTGTGAACTTTAGACTATAACGCCTAGAGTAGTTGTAGGCTAAACCATCCATAGAGTACCTTAGAGTTAGAGTCTATAATTCCTAGAGATTTTGTAGACGAGACCCTTTGGTAGTTTCAAAGAGTTAGGGACAAACGCATACCCTACGACTTTAGACACACAACGTGATTAAGAATAAGGACGTGACAATTCAACCATCAATAGGAGATAATTAAGGAGTAATAAAACCTAAGTAAACACATCTTTAAACCATCATACCAGCACACATTAATTAGACATAGACTACATACACCTTAGATTGGATAAGTAGACAAGTAGAGTAATCGGTAGAAATACCAACCCCCAAATTCAAACCCCGAGATTCGTTCCTTTCCTTTTCTTAAAAATATAATAAGGATAAAAAATAATCTTCCTCAACCCCAACCTTAGCGTAGTAACTCCTCACTAGCATTCCTATTCCCCTAGAGAACGATATCAATACTCGTGGCTTACCCTAATACTACACTACAACGATTAGGTTCACTGCCTAGGGTGTTATAAAACTTGCTCGAATAAAAGGAAGTTCCTTTGACCCCGAACGACGCGTGTAGCGTTATCACAACCACACCTTAGTACCTTTGTATAATCAAGAATAATGGGTAAAAAAAATCATCCATAGACAAAATGATTATGACTAGTTGAATAACAATAAGTTCTTTCGACCTCTACGATTACTATCAACTAGTCAAACTTGATTAACAAATGTCACTACGAAACTTTAGCACAATTGGATCTTAGAATCAACTTGAAATTGAATTAAAACATGTTAACACAATAACTTACTAATCATATGATAATCAACATCATTTAAGCAAGTGTATTAAGAAACTAGCCACTCATAGCAAACATGAACATAAAATCAGAACTTTAAATATTAGAAAACATGACTAAAAGTCTTACAATGCTTGGAATAAGATTACAAATGGTGAAGTAATGATTCCCAAAGTATTGGGGTAAACTTCTTGGTGATTTGGCCTCCAAATGTGGAACTTCTGGAACTCCAAACTTCCCTGGACTTCTAAGGACGAATTTGAGAGCTTAAAGCTTTGTTTGATGAGTAGAGAGATTTGTATTTGAAGTGTGTGTCTCATATGCTCACAAATGGCCTCTGTTTATACTAATTCCAAAGCCTAGGGTATTAATCGCTGAACTTGGCCTCCAAGGAGTAAGGAAGGGACTAGAATACACCAAGAGAAGGACCTAGAATCGTTTGGATGCAAAGGGGAAACTTAGTGATGAAGATTTGGCAGATGCAGCTTCTCCAACCGAATCAGTCATATGACCAACCGATCCGGTTGGTCTTCTACAAAAAGGGCCAACCGTTCCGGTTGCGGGTGGCGACCGAACGGTTGGTGATGGCATTCTGGTGTTTCTGGTCATATTCCAACCGATCCGGTTGGATTTCCTGAGTTACGGAAACTTGGTCTTTACTTCCTTTATCTTGGTTCTTCAATCACTATGGTCTTCAAAGATCCTTGAGATACTGATTTGTGCTTGATCTGCTTCACTGAAACGGGAATCTTCCATTTGCTGAACATTTCTTTACTTTCCTTCCGTTTCCCTGCACTTGGTTATAAACACTAGACAAACATCTTTTGATGCGTTTAAGCACTAAAATCACGCAAATATAACCAAATAACATATACAAAAGCACACATAACGCTACTAGAAACATGCACAATCTGAGCGTTATCAAATTCCCCCACACTTAAACTTTGCTTGCCCTCAAAAAAATCTAGGAAAAACATCCACTGGTACAAGATCATGATTATGAAAAATGTGATGCAAATCAACCAAGTATAAATACGAGAAAAGATTCATCAATTATGCTTTATAAAGGTGAAACATCAAGATGTTTGACAATATCCAATGATTTTCTTGCATGATTAACATTTCAAAACACCTCACGAAAAAGGAACGAAATATAATTCAATCAATCACTCATTTTTAGTGGAGTAACAAGATAAATCACACTCATTGCTCAGTCATGATTAGATTATTACCATAAGCTTGTACAAGAAACAAAACTCCACTGACGTGGCGTGAGCACCAAGTAAAAACATCTGAAGAGGAATTTTATTCGGGTTATAATGATATGGCTTAGGGTTAAGGGTATGGATAAGGCATGGGAATGTTTAATGAAATTGGTGTTAAAATAAAATAAAATCAAGTCTAATACCCGTGTTGCTAGCTACCAAACATTCCACGAACCAATAAATGATTATAGCTTCAATTTCTTCTTTTCCGCTTCCCACAGCTTTTTGCTTTGCCATGACAATTGTTCTTCGATCATAGCACATTGGGTATTATTTCCATACTTTCAACAAACATTTTTTTTTAACATAACATAATGCATGGCTCAATCAATCTCACTAGATGTGGTACTCATAATCATTTGAACAATCTTCTCTTTCCAGGCAACTAGCAACCAACCGTTTAGACATTGATACGGGTTAGGCTAAGGTTTAAAGTGTAAAATCTTTTTGTATTTTATGGGTGAAGCAAAAATGAAAAGGATGGCTCAGAGGGTGTAACTAGGGGTATCTAGTGCTAAAAATGAGCACTACAAATGGGTCCATGTGGGTGGTTAACTAACCAATTCGGTTAGCTAATATATCATTAGATGTAAAATGGAAGGCCATTTGGGTTAAATCTGAAGGTGCCTCTTTATCACACGAATTCACTTATATCGCACGAATGCGATCTCACTGCGGTCTGGTAATGATTTACAAGTACAAGTTCTAGAATAAATAAAATCACCGGCACACTCATAGCAAAATATCCAAGCATAAAAGATGTATCCTATATATGAAATAGGCTCAAATCCTCACAATTTAGTGGAAAAGGGGTATAATATGTGCTAGCAAATGTTTATCGATCCCAGAATGGATTGCAATAGTAATCGGAACACATCTCGTAGTTTCAAATATTACCGGTTTTACCGTGGTTTGATCCAGTTATTCTAATAGATAATCCTAAAAGTGTGAAAACAACTAGATCACAAGGGCAAACAAAATTTAAAATTTAAGCATGAAAACTCTAATTTTTCCTATTTACCCCCCCCCCCCCCAACTTAAGTTAGACATTGTCCTCAATGTGAAAAAACGAACTTCAAAGTATAGAAATAGGGAAAATAGAGATGAAACCAAATATGTCAACGATTTTATCAGCTTGAAATTCTTTTCTTCATTCCTAGCATCCACTGGAGAAATCATTACCTGCACAAAAATCTTATAAACAAACAAAAGGTTTTATTAAAAGGTGGCACCCCCCCCCACACTTAAGTTCAACCAAAGGTTTAAACTTTGGGGAGTGACCACAGAAAATAAAATCTGAAACACACGGGTTGCCTCCCGAGAAGCGCTTGTTTTATTACCGAGTCATCAGCCTGACTCGAATCTTCCCGAATTCACTTGGCCATAAGAGCAGCCTTGAACATTTTGAAAAGTTCGGGGATGTACATGAATTCTTCACAAGTAGCTTCAATATCGTCCCAGACGAACTCAACAGATGGTTTCCAAGGAACAATTTGTGGGATTCTTCCTGGAAATGGTGCTACAAAAGGTGATAGTTTCGAATTCATTTTTAGGGGAAACTGTTGCAACTGAAACTTCATTCGTTTGCTCCTTGTCATAATATAACTTGATTCGGTGCCCATTAACAATGAAACTTCCACCCAGTTTGTCATAGAGTTCGACATACCCGGATGGATATCCATGTTTAACGATATATGGTCCAAACCATTTTGGTTGTAATTTAGGAGCTTTGAATTTGAATTTCATGTTAAAAAGTAGAACTTTATCTCCGGTTTTGAATTCTTTTCGAACTCGTAGCTTTTTGTCGTGATAAGCTTTTATTCTAGCTTTATACTGATTTGGAATTTTCATAAGCTCAGAGTCTTAATTCATCGAGTTCGTGCAATTGCAGGAATCTCTTTTCTCCAACTATTTTGAGATCGGTGTTACAGTTTCTGAGAGCCCAGTAAGCACGATGTTCAACTTTGACCGGCAAATGACAAGTCTTTCCATACAAAAGTCTGTAAGGAGTTGTGCCAATTGGAGTTTTATAAGCTGTACGAAATGCCCACAGAGCATCATCAAGTTTCTTTGCCCACACTGAAGGATTGTCCTTCACCTTGTTTCTCTAGTATTCTTTTGAGAGCTCTGTTGGTATTTTCAACTTGACCACTGGTTTGTGGATGATAGGCCGTCGCGAATCGGTGATGAACTCCATATCTTTTCATGGTTTTCTCCATTTGTTGGTTACAGAAATGGGTTCCTCGATCGCTTATCAAGGCCTTGGGAATTCCATAACGAGCGAAAAGCTTTTTGAGGAAATTAACGATGATACGAGCATCGTTCGTTGGTAAAGCTTCAGCTTTTGCCCATTTGGACACATAATCTATAGCAACGAGAATGTATTCGAATTTGTGGGATTTAGGGAAAGGTCCCATGAAATCTATTCCCCAAATATCGAATATTTCACATACTTGAATGCTTGTCAATGGCATTTCATCTCTTCGTGAAAGATTGGTGGTTCTTTGGCAAGCGTCACAATTTTGAACAAGTGTGTGTGCTTCTTTGAATATTGTTGGCCAATAGAATCCAGCATCAAAAACTTTTTTAGCTGTGGTGGAAGGACCATAATGTCCCCCAGTTGGGCCATGATGACATTCGTCAAGAATCTTGCGAGTTTCGGAACCAGAAACACATATTCGGATCATTCCGTCAGGACACATTTTGAAAAGATATGGCTCTTCCCAAAAATAGTATTTAAATTCCGAAAAGAATTTGCTTCTTTGAGCATGAGTTAGACCTGTTCTGAGAATTCCTCCTGCGAGATAGTTCGCAAAGTCAACAAACCGGGGGGTCGTCAGTTCCATCGATGGTCATGAGAGTTTCATCGGGGAAATAATCATCGATTTCCTCTTCTTTTAACTCCTCAAGATCGGGGTTTTCAAGACGAGATAAGTGATCAGAAACAAGATTTTCTGCTCCTTTCTTATCTTTGATTTCGATGTCAAATTCTTGGAGTAGCAAAATCCATCGAATAAGACGTGGTTTAGCATCTTGTTTGGTGAACAGATACTTGAGTGCTGAATGATCGGTGAAAACAATTATTTTTGACAGCACGAGGTAGGATCGGAATTTGTCTAATGCCAAAACGACGGCCAATAATTCCTTTTCGGTGACGGTTTAATTTTTCTGAGCACTATTCAGTGTCTTGCTAGAAAAATATATAGGCCGAAAGTGTTTTCCTTCACGTTGGCCTAAGACGGCTCCAACAGAAAAATCGCTTGCATCGCACATAAGTTCGAAGGGTAGTGACCAATTAGGTGAAACCATGATCGGAGCACTAGTTAGTTGATATTTCAATATTTTGAAAGCTTTTATGCAATCAACATTGAAGTCAAAGATAGATTCTTTCTCAAGAAGTTTTGTCATCGGCCGAGATATTTTTGAAAAATCTTTGGTAAATCAGCGGTAAAAACCAGCATGTCCTAAAAAACTTCTAACGGCTTTGACGTTAGTTGGTGGTGGAAGTTTCGAGATGACATCGACCTTTTCTTTGTCTACTTCCATTCCTACACTGGAGATTTTGTGGCCAAGCACAATTCCTTCGGTCACCATAAAGTGACATTTTTCCCAGTTAAGGACAAGATGCGCAGCTTCGCATCTTTCGAGCATTTTATCAAGATTAGAAAGACAAGCTTCAAACGAGTCTCCGAAGACTGAAAATTCATCCATGAAAACTTCCATGGAGGTTTCTAGCATGTCTTGGAATATGGCGATCTTAAACCTTTGAAAAGTCGTAGGTGCATTGCAAAGACCAAAAGGCATACGCCGATATGCGTAGGTTCGAAAAGGACAAGTGAAAGTGGTCTTTTCTTGATCGTTAGGATCGATAGGAATTTGGAAATATCTTGAAAATCCTTCGAGGAAACAAAAGAATTTATTTCCTGCCAGTCTTTCAAGCATTTGATCCATGAACGGGAGTGGAAAGTGATCTTTTCTGGTGGCTTTGTTTAACTTACGATAGTCAATACAAACGCGCCAGCCAGTGACAGTTCTAGTTGGAACTAGTTCATTTCGTTCATTAGTCACAACCGGCATTCCTCCTTTTTTGGGAACACAGTGAATAGGACTTACCCAAGGGCTATCCTCAATTGGGTAAATGATTCCAGCATCGAGAAGTTTTATGATTTCCTTTTTAACAACTTCTTTCATGTTGGGATTGAGTCGACGTTGACGTTCTACCACAGGTTTAATCCCTTCTTCAAAATTGATTTTGTGTTTGCAGAAATTGGGACTAATTCCTGGGATGTCGGATGTTTTCCAAGCGAAAGCTTGTTTGTGATTTTTGAGGACAAAAACTAAACTTTCTTTCTCACTGTCCTCGAGCAATGAAGATATGACTACTGGAAGAAGTGAGTTTTCCTCCAAGTAAGCATATTCAAGATGATCTGGGAGAGGTTTGAGTTCGAGATCTGTGGGTGGTTCTTCGATAGAGGATTTAATTCGCATCTCGTCATTGAAAGTTATTTCTTCAAAATTTTATTCCTCTTCCTCCATTTCTTCTTCTTCTGAGTTATCTCCTTCGAATTCTACTTTCATGAAATCATCATACTCTTTATCAAAATCTGTTTCATTGATTTTTTCAGAAGTAGTCATGAATGGATCGGATTCGTTAAGTAATGCGTCCAATTCTTCATCAGTGACTTCATCAATACTATCAATGTTAAAACAAGTGTCATCACTGGAATGTGGGTAGCGCATCGCTTTATCGATTAGAAAAGTGATTCGATCTTCCCCAACTCCAAGGTTGATTTCTTTTCCTTTCACTTTGATGATTGCATCAGTGGTATTTAGGAAAGGTCTTCCTAAGATGAGCGGAACTTTACTATCTTCTTCCATTTCCAAGATTACAAAGTCCACAGGAAAAATGAATTTACCGACTTGAACAAGCATATTCTCGGCAATTCCCACAGGATATTGATAGGAATGATTTGCTAATCGAATGCTCATTTTTGTTGGTTTCAGGCTGTTGTTGCACAAGTTGAAATACAGCGAATAAGGCATCAAATTGATATTTGCGCCAAGATCGGCTAAAGCATCACATTTAATATTATTCCCGAAAGTACATGGAATAAGAAAGCTCCCAGGATCTCCGAGCTTTGGTGGGATCTTTTTTTGGACAATTGCTGAGCATTCTTCGTTAAGGAAAGTAGATGATATTTGCTCTAGCTTGCTTTTGTTATTAAGAAGTTCTTTCCAAAATTTCCCGTAATAGGGCATTCCGGCTAAGACATCAACGAGAGGAACATTGAGTCTAACCTCTTTGATTATTTCAATGAACTTCTAATAACGCTCTTCCATCTTTTCTTTCTTTAGGCGTTGAGGATAACGAATTTTTGGTGTATATGCCTTGACGGATGGAATGTTTTTCTTTTTGGTGGTTTGAGTTGTGTTTGGTTCCTCGGTTGCATCCTCACTATCATTGGTGACAGGAGTATTTTCATTAGGATTTGGTGGTGGATCGTACGAGAGACCACTTCTTGTGAAGACAGCATTGATATGCTCATTTCTTGTTTGTGGTGGACGGTACGTCTTATCGTTTGATGGTTTTGGGTTGGATTGGGTATTACTTGGCAATGAACCAGACGGTCTAGAGGAATGTTGGTCAGAAAGTCTGTCAAACTTGTTTTCAAGATCTTGGATAGATGCTTGATGATTTTTCTGTCCTTGCTCAACTTTGGCTTTGAGATTGAAAAATTGATTTTTGATAAAATCATTTGAAGATTTTTGAACAGCCACGAATTCTCTCATGGTTTTCTCGAATTCGGTTTCTTCTATCTTTTTGTCGGGGTTTTGTGGTTGTGGATCGTCAGTTCGTGGTTGAGAATCACGGTTGTCATCCCTTGGTCGGCGATCTTGCCAATTTCCAGAATTTTGATCGTAATAATTACTACAATATCCTCCTCCACGGTATCCTCCTTGAGCGTAACTCGCTTCTCCTTCCTTCGGTCCACCCATAGGCTTATCGTCGCACTCAGACGATGGATGATTTCCTCCACAATTGTTGCATCCGTCTCGCATTTCCTTCATTTCATCTTTGATATCTTTGTATTGCGTGT
Source organism: Chrysanthemum makinoi (assembly GCA_910596185.1). NCBI lineage: Eukaryota > Viridiplantae > Streptophyta > Magnoliopsida > Asterales > Asteraceae > Chrysanthemum > Chrysanthemum makinoi. Next base: position 184,876,731 of record OU343221.1, read on the forward strand.
CGATTTTTGAGGTTAACGCTTCCATCTCCTCCATGAGTTTTGAGGTGTCGATGTTTTCGAAAAAGGAAACAGTTATTCGGAGATGTTTAGTTTTGGAATCTTTGGACCAATCAAGTTTGAGAAGTACTCGATCTTCGAGCAATTGATGTGCATCGTTGGGAGTCTTATAGAGAAAAAATCCTCCAGCATCAAGGATGCCTTGAGAGATTTCATCTAGCCCATGGTAAAAGATTTGGATAATGGTTCCTTTGGATAATCCATGTCCATGACAACTACAAAGCAAATCTTTCATTCGAAGCCAAGCTTCGACAACTGATTCGTTTGAGTTTTGGGTGAAAGCACGAATTTCTCCCATTAATCGATCAAACATGGCAGGTGGAAAGAATCGGCTTACAAAAGCTTGCCTCATCTCTTCCCAAGTATTGATGATTCCTGGGGTTAATTCATTGTACCATACTTTAGCATCTCCGGTGAGTGATGATGGGAAAAGTTTGAGTTTAATGGCATTGACATCGGTGTCGCTATAACAGAACATGCCGCAAATTTAGATGAATTCGGCTATGTGCTTGTGCGGATCGGCCCGCGCACGGCCATCGAATTGACGGTCTTTGATCATAGAAAGGTGATGTCCCTTCACAGTGAAGTTGTCACCAAGGTTGACAGCAACAATAGCACTTCCGGGGGTTGGTGCTACGGCTCGGTTGGTTCCCCACATGGGTTGATCCTCCGCCATGGGGAAAGGTAAATTAGTAAAAGGGTTGTAAACAACTTTAGCTTCTACGAGGTTATCAAATGGTGGGTTTGGTACCCTTGGTACACGATTTTCCAATGGTATGAAAACTCTTCTTCTTCTTCTTTGAATCAAACATTCGGGGTTGGTAAGAGGTGTAATAGGTTCTATTCCCGCTGCTCGAGTGTTCATACAATGTCCTAGAGAATCCATGAAATATCTAAACACACGGACAAACAACGAAAACAGTTTTTCTAGGACAGATTGGGTAACCGGATCGGTTGCGGGTTGCGACCGATCGGTTAGATCAGTTGGGTTATGGGTGAAATCGTAACTGATTCGGTTGAATGACAACCGGATCCAGTTGAAGTTTCTGAGAGAAACTTTTTTTGCTTGAATCGGCTAAGGGAAATTAAAAAAACTTGCTGAAACACAATCAAATCCCCGGCACCGGCGCCAAAAAGTTGATGTGCTACGTGTGTACAAGTTTTAAATTTATAAAAGGTGAATTACCAATATTACCAATAACACATACGAGCAAGTATACTCGTCCGTTATAGCAAGATTATGAAGGTAAGTCGGGATCGTTCGCAGGGATTTGAGTGAATCTAAACACAAGTTTGAATCAACAGAGTCTATCCAAAACATATAACAAAGCAAATAGATATAATGAAATTCAGATGATTAAAACTACACTTGCTTAAACTAGTTTCATATCATAAATTAATGTGATTGTGTTAACCTCTTAACATGTTGGTTATGATAATTAGTTGGAGGACTAATCTATTGTTCTTACAAGTTAAACCTTCGTCAAGATTTTAGTTCATAAAAACAAGCATTACGTTTAACCAATCAATTCAAGATCAATTCAAGTTTCATAAGTCTACATACATAAACTTAAACACAAAAACATCCACTTGTTTCATCAAATTGCTTAAGAAATGGTCAATACAAAAGGTAACCGATCATAGACAAAAGGCTACAATTGATTCTCAACAACTAAGCTTACGACCTTTTAGATGTTTCCAACCAATCCAATTTGATAATCAAAAAGTGTTTCTATTACAACCACACCTTAGTTCCTTTGTATAATCAAGAATAATGGGCAAAAACAATCATCCATAGACAAAATGATTATGACTAGTTGAATAACAATAAGTTATTTCGACCTCTACGATAACTATCAACTAGTAAAACTTGATTAACAAATGTCACTACGAAACTTTAGCACAATTGGATCTTAGAATCAACTTGAAATTGAATTAAAACATGTTAACACAATCACTAACTAATCATATGATAATCAACATCATTTAAGCAAGTGTATTAAGAAACTAGCCACTCATAGCAAACATGAACATAAACTCAGAACTTTGAACATTAGAAAACATGATTAAAAGTCTTACAATGCTTGGAATAAGATTACAAATGGTGAAGTAATGATTCCCAAAGTATTGGGGTAGACTTCTTGGTGATTTGGCCTCCAAATGTGGAACTTCTGGAACTCCAAACTTCCCTGGACTTCTAAGGACGAATTTGAGAGCTTAAAGCTTTGTTTGATGAGTAGAGAGATTTGTATTTGAAGTGTGTGTCTCATATGCTCACAAATGGCCTCTGTTTATACTAATTCCAAAGCCTAGGGTATTAATCGCTGAACTTGGCCTCCAAGGAGTAAGGAAGGGACTAGAATACACCAAGAGAAGGACCTAGAATCGTTTGGATGCAAAGGGGAAACTTAGTGATGAAGATTTGGCAGATGCAGCTTCTCCAACCGGATCAGTCATATGACCAACCGATCCGGTTGGTCTTCTACAAAAAGGGCCAACCGTTCCGGTTGCGGGTGGTGACCGAACGGTTGGTGATGGCATTCTGGTGTTTCTGGTCATATTCCAACCGATCCGGTTGGATTTCCTGAGTTACGGAAACTTGGTCTTTACTTCCTTTATCTTGGTTCTTCAATCACTATGGTCTTCAAAGATCCTTGAGATACTGATTTGTGCTTGATCTGCTTCACTGAAACGGGAATCTTCCATTTTTGAACATTTCTTTACTTTCCTTCCGTTTCCCTGCACTTGGTTATAAACACTAGACAAACATCTTTTGATGCGTTTAAGCACTAAAATCACGCAAATATAACCAAATAACATATACAAAAGCACACATAACGCTACTAGAAACATGCACAATCTGAGCGTTATCAATGATCTTGTCAAGTTTCAACAATTATTATTAGACATAGAGAAGCCTCTTTACGCAGGATGTCCTGACTTCACAAAGCTGTCGGCAATGGTTAAACTAATCAACTTGAAGGGTAAATACGGCTGTTCTGATAAGTTCTTTACTGAATTACTAGGATTGTTAAAGAAGATGCTACCTGCCGGTAACGAAATGGTGGAAAAACTTATCAAGCCAAAAAAAATTTGAAATTGATGGGATCAGGATACACAAAGATACATGTATGTATCAACAACTTCCTTCTTTACTGGAAGAATGACAAGGATTTGACTGCGTGTCGAACTTGTGGGATATCAAGATGGAAGGTGGATAATAAGACACATAAAGTGTAAGAAAACATTACAGCAAAGGTAATGTGGTACTTTCCAATTATACCAAGACTACAACGACTATTTAAGCTAGAAAGTATTTCTGAAGATTTAAGATGGCACGCGACACGGAGGATAACCGATGGTGTGTTACGTCACCCCGCATATTCTAAGGCATGGCGTACCATAGATGAAAAATTCCCCGAAATTGCTGAAGATCCAAGAAATCTATGTAATATATAGGATTTCACAAACACATCAATCCATATCCATATGAGGCGTATGCAAATATTTAGAGAGAGAAAGTTCTAGAGAGAGAAAGGGAAGAGAGTTGGGAACTATGTGAAACAAAGAAAAATGGTATTGAAGCTCCAACCCTCTACCTTGGGAAGTAGAGGGTATTTATAGTCCTCTTACAGGCTGTGGATCAGGCATACAGTGGGTAAAGACCCGTCCGTCCTCCACGGTGTTACTTAACTAAGTACTAACTAATATTAAATGACCACGGCTACGAGCTTTCTATCGATTACATATACTTGAGGTGACCGACACTTTAATGACTGGATTTTCTAAATCCTAACAATCTCCCCCTAAGGGAGGTCACCTCAATTTATACAGAATACAAACAAATATTACATTAAGATTGTTCTTGGATTCTTGTTTAAGCTCATTGCTCTGTAGCCCGTAGTCTTCGATTCTTCATGTTTTCCATGTTTGGATAATTCAAGTGGAGGTCTTTAAATGATCCACGTGATGATGAGTTTTGATCCAGCTTTGAGATCATTAGCTTGCATAAATCTCTGACTCTTCCATTGTGGTGTTGACATTATGTGATGTTGTGACAGTGGACCGACATGCTCACATTCTTGATCATGATTTCTTTTCATCAGAGTAGCGGAAACTTTAGTTGATTCATGATATTTGCAGCAGCGTAGTAGAAGCATGGAGTGAGAATATCAGAGTCATTGATGCACTAATCATGATTTCTTTGGAAATGAATGTGTTGTGTGAGCATGCGGCTATGGATTGACCTCTCCATTCTGATCAGCTGCAAACGTCGAGCGTACCTGGATAAAACAGTTAGCAATAAAGCGCACGAAAGTGTCTTTGATCACTTTCGTTGAATTGAGGTACACGGCCCACGGTTCCCCGTTCATCAGTACAAGTACTGCCTGTAATCAGGTATAATTCCGAAGAATCTCCTTGACAGGGTTTCGCAGCTGCTCTAGCTGTTCTCAAACTGGAACGTCTCAAAGAAGACAACACGGAGTGAGTGAACCAGCGAATTGAGATTCACTGATTGATGAAAAGATATTTGAAAAACAATCGTGTACCACTCAATATAAATTGTTTTTCCAATACAACGAAGGTTTTAATGAAAATCAATTATCAATCATAAAAACCTTTTTATTTTGAGATATTAATACACAGCCGATGTGCTAGAGAAAAGAGTTTTAAGCACAACGACAGGTTTTTCAAAGGTATCCGTCAATCCATAACCTGAACCAGGATTTATTCAAAATTTTGAATCGCCCCATTGTTTTTGTTCAGTTGTCACATGGTTGATCTATTGGATAGATCTCACATGCCACCTACCAAGAGCTTGTTTGATGTTGGCTCTAGAAGGCTTTCCATCTTCATTGTAAATATGTATGCATATCACTCAGAAGTTCTGGCAATACCACAAGGATAATGCGTAGGACTCTTAAAATATATTCTCTCTTTCCATATTGTGTGAAACAGAGAGTCATCATTGATTGTGTCCTTATGAGATTTATAGATGATCTCGTGGCTCTAGACTCAATTGTGCACATTTGGTTCCTATGTCGGAGACTACGGAGAGGGTCTCCTTCTTCAATATCAACCATCTCTAAGAGAAGGTTGATAGATAATGTAGGTTCCCCTATGAGAATGAAGCAAGTACTTTTAAGAGGAACTTGAGTAGCTTGGGAAGATGTAGTGCAGTGCGTCACTGGGTCCATGACGTCTTGTCTTCAATACCGGTGTTACCTAGGTAACAGCCAGTAGCATATGAATTGAACCCGGTTTCTGCGCTAAGGTTGAAATAATGGAGGGCTATTTGTTTTCACCCTTTTCACATTTATTTCTTTTTCATTCTTCAACCCCTTCAGTGCTTACCGAGACTTCATTACTAGAACCTTGTTGGGTTTATTCCAGTTCTAGCTCTATCTCAGTCCGCACTCTTCCCATATCTCACTTTTATCCCTTTTTTTCATCATTCCTAAGGACTCTACACTATCTTGTGGATTGTCCCTGGGTAGATCCCTCCGGCTCTGGCGGGATCGTGGGAACAAATACCTAACCTAACCATCCTTATATCACCATACATAAAGTAAATTTGGTGGGTCTTTTTGGTATTGTTCATCAGCCATTGGAACCAATTGAAAACCATTTGAAAATAAATCCAGGTACTTGTGATATATTATCAAAGCATTTTGTACCTGAATCATTTTTGATATTTTAGAAAACTGCTCCCCCTCAACATGTGCATCGAATATTTGAAATGAGTTTGACACATGGAGGTAAGAGGAAGAATTCACTTCTTTGATAAATTATTTTCTAAAAATATCGACATTACTTTCCAGATCAAAATCAGTGTTTCACATATAGTTAAAGATATTTTCGGGAAAGAATGTGGTTTTCAAAAATTTGCTCCCCCTCAATACGTGCATCTAATTTTGAAATTGTTTAGAACATATTAGGGAAAACCTGCACCTAGAGACAAATCAATCACGTTTTAGTCCATTTTGGTTTGATATAAATGCTCCCCCTTAACATGTGCATGGAAAATTTGAAATCGTTTGGCACATGTAGGGAAGAGAGTTTGTTAATCACGTATAAAACCATGTATCGAATTATCAGTTTAAATCCAATTTAAATCACAAATTCTCCCCCGATCACAATTTTCAAATCCTTTGAGATTTGTGATCTCTATTGATTTAAATAAAATTTTGAGAGCTTTTGAGGAGAATTGTGACTTGCTTTTGAAAGACATTTTAACTGATAAGGATTAGATTTTGAGACTTTAAACTCCATTGATCGATCATGCATAAATATCTTTTGAAAACATAACATTAGCCAAGGTCTTGAATCAATTGTATAACACATTGTTCTTTTTGATTTTCCAAAAGTAGACCTTGCTATTTTACGTGCTAATTGTTTGAAAAATAACCTTTTTGATTGAGTTGAAATCATTCTCCCCCTCAATCGATGACATGAGTTGTTGATTGAGTGTTAGAGATTTTGACAAAGATAAGCCCGGATGATTTTCAAAAATAGAGTCCGAGGTATTTTCAAAACAATTTTGTTTTCATTAGATGACAAATATTTTTCAGAAGAATCATTAGAAGGAAAAATATTTGGAAAGAAACATTTGTCTTTTTGGTGACAAACATTTGTTTTAAGAATCAGAGCATGAGATTTGAAAAATAAGATTAAGCATGGCTTTGTTTTTTCTTTTTAAAACGGGTTACTGCCTGAAATGACAATAAACCACCATTTTTCTCCGTCTCATTTTTTTTAAACAAAAAATGTACATACGAAGAAAATCTAAAAACCCGTGACATTCTTTGAATGTCAACACAAAGTCCGAAGATAATATCGAATAAGAAAAGACATGACAAAATAACAATATTTTTGGGATTTTTCAAGATTTTCTAATTTTTATGGATTTTGAAAATTTTATATTTTTCTATTTTCTTTTTGTGGGTTTTGAAATTTTGTATTTTGCTTTTAGAATATATATATACAAGAGATAGATGAAGAAAAACCGTTTACTCCTCGTCTTCCTCTTGAAGACGTTTGAGTGTTTCCGGTTGTAGACTCTTTAGACCAAGTCGTGGAAGGATAAACTCAAAACGTTCTCTAGGAAGAGCTTTGGTGAAGATGTCTATTAACTGGTATTCAGTCCTCACAAAATAGAGTTCTACCACACCTTTTTCCACTTGTTCCCGAATGAAGTGATGTCGAATATCGATGTGCTTTGCTCTTGAATGTTGAACGTTGTTGCACGAGAGAGCAATGGCACTTTTGTTATCACAATACAGAGGGATTTTGTTGAATTTAAAGCCATAGTCAGATAATTGGGATCTCATCCATAGGATTTGAGCACAACAAGATGACATGGCTATGTATTCAGCCTCTGTAGAGGATATAGAAGTACACATTTGTTTCTTTGAGGACCAGCTCACAAGCTTATCACCCAAAATCGAGCACCTTCGACGCTTCGACGTGTATCTTGACATCCTGCATGGTCAGCATCTGCATAGGCTGTTAGTGATATACCGGTGTCCTTCGGGTACCAAAGTCCCATGTTGATGGTTCCTTGGAGATACCGAAAGACCCGTTTAACCGCTTCAAGGTGCTTTTTGGTAGGCTTAGCCTGGTATCTAGCACACATGCTTACAGCGAACAAACTGTCAGGTCTGCTGGCTGTGAGGTACATCAGGTATCCAATCATACTTCGATATTTCATTTGATCTACCATGATCCCTAAGTGGTCCTCATCCAGTTTGGTACGCTCCACCATGGGAGTGTCAACGGTGTCACAAGTGTCAAATCCAAATTTCTTTAAAATTTCATTAGCATATTTAGATTGATTGATAAAAATGCCTCTGGGACTTTGTGAAATTTGTAATCCCAAGAAAAATGACATTTGTCCCATCATTGACATTTGAAATTTGGAGCCCATCTCCTTAGAAAAACGGTCACATTCATTGGGGTCAGTCGAGGCAAAAATAATATCATCAACACAGATTTGAACGTGAATTAAATGTTTGCCTGACTTTCTGGTGAACAATGTCGGATCAACTACTCCTTTGCTGAATCCAGTAGATTGAAGAAACTTTGATAGCGTATCATACCATGCCCTTGGAGCTTGCTTCAAGCTGTAAAGAGCCTTCTTCAAGAGATAGACATGAGTAGGATGCTCTGGATTCACAAAACCTTCCGGTTGGCTGACGTATACGACTTCTTTAAGATCTCCGTTAAGAAAAGCCGTCTTTACATCCATCTGATAGACTATCATATTCTTACTTGTAGCATTAGCCAGGAAGATTCTGATTGCCTCGATGCGTGCAACTGGAGCACATGATTCTTCAAAGTTAATACCTTCCTCTTGACGGTATCCTTTTGCAACCAATCTAGCCTTGTTCTTTAATACATCGCCATGCTCATCAAGTTTTACTTTGAAGATCCACTTTAGAGCAATGATCATAGCACAGTCAGGAGCAGGTGCTAATTCCCATACATCTAGTCGATCAAACTCATGAATTTCTTCTTGCATGGCATTGAACCAGCTGTTTTCATTCATGGCAGTTTTAACGTCTTTTGGTTCGATCTTAGAGAGTACGGAGTTGAAGAAGCACCATAAGGCATCAGTTGCAAGTTGTTTCCAGGTGGATACTGGACGAGAGGGATTTCCAATGATGTTGTCCAATGGATGATCATGTGTCCATTTTCTAAGGTGTTCGTTTGGTTGTTGTTGAGGGAACCGGTGGCATAGTCGATTTCTCCTGATGAAGATGGTTCTGATGATGATTCAGGAGCAAATATGTTTTCAAAGGGAGCATCTTCGGGAGTAGCAAAGGGGTTATCTCCATCAAAGGTGCCAGAAACAATTCCATGATGTACACTCGATGATTGATGATTTGTTGATGAGACAGAGTGATCAGCAGCAGGCGCTTCTTGACTTAATGACATAGAAACTGAAGGGTTAACTTCATTGACAGGGATAGGAGCAGCCTCTGTTGATGGATTTGACAGATCCTTAGCAATTGGCTCATAATGTTCATCAAACATTGGATCAAACAATTTCTTCAAATCATCTTCTGAAGGAGGTACATAAGGAGTTGTTGGCGAGAGATTTTGAACAAGAGAAGAACTAATGGGACTACTTAAAGAAGGTTGTGATGCGGGTCCAAAACTTGATTGTCCTGGAGCCATTTGCCCGGACAGCTCATCGAACGTGACGTGAATAGTTTCCATGATATCTCGAGATCTTTTGTTGTATATTCGGTAACCCTTCTTGTTTGATGCATAACCTACAAAAACTCCAATGTCCACCTTAGCACTTAATTTACCTAAATCTTGACCGTCATTCGTTGGATAACACAAAGCACCGAACACACGAAGATAGGAGAGATCAGGTTTTCGTTTATGGACAAGTTCGTATGGAGTTTTTCCATGAGAGGTGTGTATAAGAGAACGATTTTGGGTGTAGCAAGCAGTGGCAATGGCTTCAGCCCAAAGAAACATTGGAACATTTGAATAAATTAGCATTGTTCTTGCGGCTTCCACAAGAGTTCGATTTCGTCTTTCAACTACACCGTTCTGTTGAGGAGTACGTGGAACACTTCTTTGATGATTGATTCGAACACTTTCATAAAATTGACTTAAGTCTTTGTTAACAAACTTTGTGCCATTGTCTGTTCGAACAATTCTAACAGTATTGTTGAGTCGAACTTGAAGCTGCTTGATAAGATTGATGATGACATCTGGAGTTTCATCCTTTGTCCTCAAAATATTTACCCAAGTAAATCGAGAGTAGTCATCAACAATGACTAGAATATGTTTCTTCCCATTTATCGTTTGCACTCTCATTGGTCCGCACAAATCCATATGAAGGGTATGAAGAACTTCCATTACTGAGTTAATGGGTTTGTGTTTGTGGGCATATTTCGTGCTTTTTCCCAATTGGCATGCTGAACAAAGATGATCTTTTTCATACTTTAATCTGGGTAAGCCTCTTACAAGATCCTTTCTGGAAAGATTATTAATGGTGCCGAAGTTCAAGTGATTGAGACGACGATGCCATAACCATGACATTGTTTTCGAAGCCTTTGACAACAAGCAGATTGGAGAGGACTTCATCATTTCTTCGATAGAGATGGTGTATAGATTTGAACCACGAGTTCCTCTTAACAATTCCACACCATCAAGTTATCTAACGAAACAAGTATGTTTTCTAAAAGCCACTTCTAGATCGGAATCTGTGACAAATCGTAATTTCAGGTCATTTTACAAACTTTGAAAATTTCACTATTCATCTCGGGAATTTACTATTCATCGGTTACTATTCATCATTTTACTATTCATCGTTTTCGAAGTTGATTTGATATTCTGAGAACGTATTTCAAAATTTTACTATTCACGAAACACTATTCATTCCCGGAGAAAATCACTATTCATCATTTATCGTAAACTAGGTTTACGAGTATCAAATTCGCGTAACCTGGAGGGTTTAGCCGCGAATTCATTGAGGACATTTCATATAGACTAGAATTAGTCTACATATCATTAGTAACATCATTTCATATCAATATTATGCATGGTTTTGCATTTTTCATTGAACGTTTATTTTCCTATTAAATAAACGCTATCGCGTAATTATTTATTTTGAACATTTGATCCGACACTTCCAAAAATTATTCTAATATATTTTTATACTCATATTAAGACTATAAAAATTATATTATTAGTTTATCCGGTGTTTTCAATTTATTTTGTATATAAATTGTTATGTATAAATATTTACGACGGTTTTCGTAAATACTACTCGATAATTATTATTTCACTCAATTTTTGTAAGAAATGTATTTTTATAATTTTTATGACTTTGATATATTCTATTTTGTTCCGTTAAAATTTATTTTTAGCTAATGCTACATTAAATACCTAAATATATTTACTTAATACACAATAAAGTTAACATTAAAATGCATTTACTCATTTTAAATGCATTACCCTTTTATTTCATATGTATGTCGACCAAAGGGGCATGACTCAACCTTTTGAGTACAAAATATCTAACGACAATAATACTTACTAGTTTCAATATTATACTACTACACATACTTACTAAAATATCAAGGTGTAAAATCAAAAATCCTCTCCCATCTTCATCCATACAAACCGGCCATATCATGAAACAAAGAGAAACCATAAAAATTTTCTAGCTCAAGTGTTCATCATGTTCTAGTAATGATCTATGTCAAGGTTTTGAAATAATAAACCTATAGATTATTAAGGTTTTCATCATCTTTTTCACATAATCATTCAAGTAAGCATTTCATGATCTTCATAACTCATTCATATTCATATTATGTTATTTCATCATTTTTGCAAGAAAACATGCAAGATACATGTGAATCTATACCACTTTTAGTGTTTTTATTACTTATTATTAGTTATAATTATCCTATATTTATCCCTTGAAACATATCATTTTTGATGATGTTTAGGAACCCATGACACCCTAAGAAGGTGTATGGTAGGTTTAGAATAGCTTTGGCATTGATTTGAAGTGGTTAGAATAAGTATTACGCGAGAAAAACCCATTTCGACAACAATAAATAGTGGTCTGATCTTATTTGTGAAATCTGGAAATTTCGGCAGTTTACAAAATATTTTGGGCTAGATATTCAGAAAATATACTTTAAAACGAAAACGTGGCCGCTTGAACGGGTTAAAACGGATTTATAACGAAGAAGTTATGCTATTTTCAAGTTTAACGACGAAAACTATATTTTCCGGAAAATAGCATGCTGTCCAGAAATTTTATGAGTAAAAAATGAGTCTTAAGCGTTATTAAATGAGTCGATTTATCAAAAATATACTAGTATACATTAACCCGAAGCTAAGGACATATAAAACGTAGAAAACGGACTTGTAACGATTAAATTACACGCGTTTAAACAAGGTTGTCGTAACTATTTCATATAAGCATAACTAATATATTTTCTAATAGCCAAAAATTACGGCCGCGAATGACCATGTTGAGGGTTGTTTTTAACATCGATAGAATACTTTTTATAAAACGATGTCTTCTAGTAAAAGTAAGTTCACCTAGCCTATTTTCCAAAATGTCCAACCGTTCGTCAAACGGAGTTGTAACGAGTAAAATACGGTCACTCAAACTTTGCCGAAAGTTACCCTTAAACAATATTTTTGGTACAAGTACCCTACTTTACCTATGTTTTTCTCCATGATCGAGACCTTTATGATAAAAACTTAAAAGCTAAAACTTTTAGATAATGCTACAAGCTTCCCAAAATCATTGAGTTTGTTTCCTAACACTCGATATTCACTATTTTACGACCAGCTTTTCGAGGCCATTTAGTCACTTTCACAAATTGTCAAATTATATTGTTTTGCGACGAAAAGCTATAGTTTCTTGAAAAATCACTAAACGACTATCGTAGGATGTTGTTTCAATGTAAATACTTGTAAAGTATTTTATAACATGACGAGATGACATAAACATATATTTCGACGATAAACTCTATTTTCAAAACTGCACAAGTTGTATAGATTACATGTGGATTTGCTTGCACGACATTGTTTCATGACTTATTATAGATCATATCATTCATAATAGGTCGCGGTTAGAGGTTGCGCCTCATTTCAGTATTGCCATTATATCATCATAAACATTGCACCAGGTGAGTTCCATAGCCCCATTTTCAATTGTTTTAATGCTTTTATTAAACTCTTTGGGGGAGATACATGCTCAACAACTTTTATGAAATTCATGACTATTTGCAAACTATATGTTTATCTGAACTGAATGTTTAGTCATACGAAGTAACAGTATTGCCATACTTAGAATTTCTATATCATAACTCATTAAACTAGCGGTCTTGGTATAATCATTGAACTAATGGTCTTGGTATAATCATGGAACTAATGGTCTTGGTATAATCATTGAACTAATGGTCTTGGTAGAATCATGAACTAATGGTCTTGGAACAATTTGAAACAACACTCATATGTGTTATATCAAGTAACTATTGATACATTAAGTCAAGTACTATTGATTATGTGCTATTGTTCTACGTCGAGTTAGGTACTATTGTGAATTCATTTGACATCATGTGCTTGAACATAAACTATACACATTTTGGCAGTGGCGTGTGAACACACAGGTTGCAAGTTTTGTATGGGCGGAACTTGGAACTGAGTGAATTTACAATGCCTTTGCTGCATAAACGATTTTGAAAGGCTTTACAATGCAACACAAACTCTATGAACTCCCTCAACCTTTGTGTTGATACTTTTAGCACGTTTTATCTCAGGTATCTAAGGCATACACTTCATGGCATGCATGTGGACTTATCATAGAGTCGTGGTGACGACGCGTCTCACATGGGATTTATACACTTTCAAAACATCGTTTGGCTTGTATCAAACTTATTTCCGCACACGTTGATTTTCATTTGGGACCTACACTTTGTAAACTCTGATGTTTTATTAAATCAAACGATGTATTTTCCAAACGACACTTTAGGTCGTTCGATATAACTGTAACTTTGATGCTATGACCGTCATCCCCCAAGAATTCCATTCCGCTGCAAAACAGGTAATTTGGGGGTGTGACAGAATCACATAATTGACCAACAGAGAACAAGTTATGACCAAGACCTTCCACATAATATACCCTGGAGATTACACTTTCACCAACAACATAGTCTCCATAGCCCATAATTGCACCAAAATGGTCGTTCCCGAATATAACTGTCCCGATGAATTTACTCACGAAGTTCATGAGCCGCGAGCGATCTCCAGTCATATGTTGTGACAACTGGCAATTTAGGGAGTCTATTTTAGGTAACCGCATTACGTTAAACTAAATCGAGCTTTTGCCTTTATCACTATTTTATAAACCATGACTTGATTTTAAATCGTCTATTGGTTTTTACGGATTATTTCATTATTAAATGAGTTATCGTATGAGTTTTAACTCTATTTGGTACGCACTATTCGATTCGGCACTAGAAAAGCCTAAAACGAGAAAAATTGTAACTTTTAGACCGTAACTCGAAAATTGACAAATAAATAGTCAGAACACATGGAAAAACGTAAATAACGATGTTAGAAAGTCGAATGAACATTGTGGGACACTCGGGGAACAATATATGAGCTCGGGAATGGGTAAACGGGGACGTTTTACGAAAAATGGCGACAACGGCCCCTCCTCTTTTGCTTAGGCCGGCACCCCCTCCTCCAAAAATATTTATTTTTGAGTCCCCAATATCCAAGTATATATACCCCTCCCTTCCCCTCATTTCACCTCTTTCACTCTCTCACTAAAAACACACACATACTCACTTTCTCTCTCTACTCTCTCTCTCTCCCCAAATAAACCCTAACCCTAATTATAACCACCACCGGCCGCCGCCACTGTCCGGCCACCTCCGGCTACACGATGGCGCGTGACCACCCACCACCACCACCAAATCAAAGATCTTTTCATCCTCTTTCCATCCATATATAATACTCATACTAAAACCTTCATTAACACCCTCAAATTTAAAGATTAAGATTCGGATTTTTAGGGTTTCAAGTGGGTTTTGCAATTGGTACTTGAACAAGGTAAATGGAACAAGATTTGAGCTTGTTTGAGCTATTAGAAGCCACGAATTGCAATCTAGGGTTTCGACCTAATGATGAAATTTGGGTCTTTTGGGTGGAACATGAAATTAAGTCTAATTAGTGTCTAAATAAACAAGTAATTAGTGTTTGGTAAATGTGTGGTGTATCAATTTGATGGGTTTATGCATTTTAGGTCTAGTTTCATATTTTTGGTTAAGATAGATGATGGGTTTTGTGTTTGGTTATTGTTTGGAGCTTGAATGATTGGATTTGGATGTTGTGGAATGGATTTGGGTAATGTTTGAATGGTTTGGAAGGGTGTACGATCCACATAGGGCACGTACGTGGCCCTTGGCTTGCGTACGTGACCCACTTGGGCCACGGGTCCGGGTCGGGTAGATTTGGTAGCTTGTTGGTTGATGTAGTTAAGGTTTGGATGAGACGCGTGGAGCCGAAAAGCTTCTAGAGCTTGTTTAGTTCACGTAGTCTTAACCGCGACCGTATCATGACCATTAGGGTCATAACATTGGTTTCGGGTACATTTGGTTGATTGATTGGTTGGCGAGATTGTTTTGAGCTGTTTTGGGATTGAATTGCGCTATTATGACTTTTAAATTTGGACTTGATATATATATATATTGTTGACTTTGAGCTACGTCGGCGTTACTTTGACTTTTTAGTCAATAGTTGACTCCGACAAAGCCGTAACATGGACTTTAGTATAATTTGGGCTATTGATTGATTAAAAGCCGAGAAGTTATGACTCGTGCTTGTGGACTCGAAACGAATAACGATAGGAGACTAATGTTGGAATTTGACGAAATATATATTTATACATGAAAATGCTAATAGAACTATGAAATGTAAATAATAAATGGGCTTTTGTACCAAAAATATCGATGACAAGATTTATCTTGTTATTTACTATTTTTAAACGGAAACTAACGACTAAATTAGAAATGTTTTGTAATGAATAATTAATTAATTTTTCGAGTACACGTTTATCAATAAATGTCAATTGTGGTCATTTAATATTAGTTAAGTATTTATTTACTTACGTTGTGTGCATGGGTTACGGATAACCTAACGTTAATAGTGTTGATCCACGTGGGTAGCGGACTTATTAGGTTGACGAATCTAGTAAGAGCCCGCTAGGTACATTGGGTAACCTTATTAATGGGTGAATTATCCTTATGACTCTTTAGGATACGATTGATTTATGGGATAATAAGCGACACGAATAAATAAATGAGTTTATCGAGTTGACGAATTCGATAAGGTCTACTGTTTATTCTGAAACTTATTGGACTATGGAGCTTATCGCTTAGACGTCTCATTCTGTCGCATTGAGTCACATATTGCGTTGAATGGAGTTGCATATTGTGTTGCGAAGCATAGCACGTTGGTTGTTTGAGTGCATTCATGGCATCATATTGAGTCGATACACCCACATGAGGAATACAAAACACTAGGATTAAACGGTGAAGCGAGACATTTTTGGAAATAACGAAATAGAATACATTGGGGTAGATAACGTTGATTTTGAGGAATATATATATTAAAGTTGGTCTACATTAATAGATTGTGCCGAGTCGATAGTTGTTGTGCCGTGATACCGTTATCTTCTGCTAGTGTTTATTTGTGCGTTGATTGCTTGAGGTGAGTTTCATAGCCCCACTTTTATCTACGTTTTAACTATATTGGGGTGAGAATCATGCTACTGTTTTTGAACCGTGAAAACTATTTGGATTTGCTTATGTGCTTGACTGTGTAGATAGATGTGCGGTAGTTGTTGCCTTAGACTAGGTTAGACCGTTGCCTAGCTAAGAAGAGACTTCTACCTCGACCTAGTCCGGGGTTGGCAATTGTTCTAGATTTTGCCACAACAGTGCTGGATTAGAGTCGCGGGGCCCGAGTATTCCCTGAATGTGGCATATGATTGGAGATCCGGGTAGGATCAGTGTGTGAAACGGTATTTTTCTATCTTAGGTCTTGCATAGCAAATCAACTCTTACAGGTCCACTATGATTTTGTTGAACTTAAACCTATGAACTCACCAGCATAAGCTGACCTTTTAGCATGATTTCTCAGGTATTTGAGAGATGTTTGGATTACTTGATTGGTAGAAGCTTGGCAAGAAGGCGGGGTTCAAGGATCAATTCTGACTCTGATAAACTTTGGGGACCTATTTTATTAAATCATGTTTTGGGCCTAATATTTATACTATTGGATTAAATGTTTTGAATAACTAAATTTGGGATTGGTTTTGAATGTTAAATGACTATCTTTTTGCTATACTTGTGTGCGATACCAATCCAATAGTAACGCCCCGAAAACTTGATTAAGTCTTCCGCTGTACCGAGATTTGGGGGTGTTACAGATTGGTATCAGAGCTCAAGGTTATAGAGAATTAGGTATTTTATAAAACCTAAACTATAACCACTTTGTTAGGTCACTAGATTTACAACACAAGCTTACAAGAAAGATAGAGAGGCAATTGACCAAGTAAACCAAACACACACACACGATATAATAGAGACGGTTATGCGTAGATGTATGTGAAGAGAATCACTTGAACAACCAACCCTCAAGTGAGGGTTATTACATAGTATTTATAGGAGGGAAGCTAGGGCAACACTCCTAGTCCCTTCCTTTCTCCTATGGGCTTGGGCCTAAGCTCATGGGCCTTCTACATAAGCTTAAGGCTAATAACAAACATAAAGGCCATAATAAGCTAACTATTACATATGAGTAACTGACACTTGAATAAGGTTTAGGAGTGATTCCAACAATCTCCCCCTCAAGTGTTATTACATATGAGTAACAAACACTCAAGTGTTGGTGATGAAAAACGGTGAAGGCGTTGATGTAATAGTAGCTTTGACGTCTTCTGACATTCTTCTTTCTTGTGAGAAGAATTGCCTTGATTCGAACCATCTCCCCAGTGTAGCGAGATAGTTTTCTTTGAACAGTTATGCTTTGACGTCATCTTTAACTTTGTTCTTTGATCATTGTTCTTTGTGATGAAAGTGATAGTATGTTGTTATCTGCATCAAGTCTGCCTCAGGTCTGCTTCGTTGCTTCAGTGTCTCCACGTCTTTCTTCAACATGCTCACACGCTCTTTTGACGTTGGAAATCAGTACTGATGAAGTTCTTTAAGTCTTTAACTTTGTAGATTCTTTGATTTGACGAAGAATCATTCTGATTGTTGTGTTGCTTTTGGATAGAACTTCCATTAGTGATGATGTTGGCGTGAGCATGAGAAGAGTCTGCACGATCATTCCGCTCCAGAGCTTCCATAAGAAGTAAACATTAAAACGGTTAGTAATAAGCGGATTCCGGCACTTACAAGTTTGAACTTCGAGAGTGTTGACAGCATAGTGTGAAAACACAACTCTAATTCTTACAAAGGCCGTTCCTGAATCGGAGTCCCACAAGTGAGATAACACGATGTACCGAAGTACACCTACGATTCAGATGAGTCACTGAGGTACACCGAAGCATCACCTCACGACTGTAGACCGTTTGAGACCACTAAGCGCAATCCACGGGGAGTTGCCGAAGTGACCTGTTGTCAGGGCTGTTTGATGTTGACCCTGGCAGGAGTTTCCATTCAATCACTGAGGATCACAAATGTGAACCTCTCATAAATGTTCTCGACAGATTGCTAAGATCTGTGAAGGACTCGATATTGTATCACTGAAATTCTTATTGTTGAATGTCAAGTGATGAAATGTCAAGTGTACCTAAGAGATCTTTTGATGAATCTCGTGGCTCTAGACTCAATAGTGCGTTTTGGTTTTCCTTAGCGGAGACTAGGGAGAGGGTGATTCTCCGATGTAGGCTTAGGGGTGTGTGTGTATGGATAAAACCACAATATCGATATCAAAAATAACCACAAGTAATGATTTAAAATCCCTTTAGGAAAAAGGATAATGAATCAAAACCCGTGAGTGATACGGATCAGGTAATCTGAGTCGTTTCCCAACGAGGTGTGAATGGGCAACGTCGTTAATGGTTCGTTATTAAAATGCTCGATGTTTTGGATTTTTGATTTTATAAAAACTACTGGGATTGGGAAATTAATTAAGGGAAATTACACTACGGGAAATCCTAAATACGCGATTTATTCTAAAACGTATTAAAAGAAACGTAAATAAAAAGCAACTATGTCTATTCTAAGTCCTAAAAATAATCTAAAATTACTTTCTAACTAAAAATGATATTAGAAAATTTACTAAGAATTAAAATGAATTTTTATGATTTTTCTGGAATTTATTTGAATTAAAAACTAATTTAAACTAATTTAAATTCTAAAAATTACAAATTAAGCTAGTAAAAATTTGGAAAAATATTTTTTTGGTTTTTTATATTTTTCTTAATCTAGGAAAATTGAAAAATTATTTTTTAGAACTTTTTCTGAATTATTCGAATTAAATGCTATTTAAAAAGTAAAAAAAACTAGTTTAAATCAAGAAAAATAGCAAACAAAGTCTAAAAATTATGAAAAATTCAGGGAAATTCTAAAATATTATTCTAAATCTAAGAAAAATATCAAAACTATGGCTTATGTGAGAGATTTTGAAACTGATGTGAAACTGTTTCTAAATAAGTACTTGGAAATAAGCTAATAAGCACAAAAAGTTACCAAACTGTTACAGAGGCTAATTTATACTAAATCTAACTAAAATCAACTAATTTAAGCTACTCCTAACCTCTAATAAGCAATCTACCAAGATTTGAGCTAATTAACTACTCAAGCCAAACAGCTACTGACCCCTATGTTTGAGCTTATTCACAGACTTTATTAATAAGCTATTGTGCAAACCAGGTCTGTGGTTATCAAGACCACCAACCAAAGAGTGATTATGCCAAATTTCAGATCAAGACAAGCTCAAATGAAGCTAATACAAAGCTTAGAAAGTTTGATGAAAACTGATTTTGACAACTTTGACTTTTGAAAATAGTTTTGGTAGTTTGACTAATTTGAGATTTGAGATCAAATGATGAACTGAAATTGATGAATTATATTGAACTGAAGCTAATGCAAGCTAACTTATCTATTACTACACCTATATGCTAGATTTCACTTACTTATTCAAACAGATATGACTTCATGATCAGTTGAAATGAAATTTTGACTTAGAATGAAAATGGATGCAAAATAAGGACAGATATGAATGCAATAAACTTTAGCAAGCCTAAAGTAACTAAACTATTCCAATGTTCTAACCTCTAGCACAGTATTAACCACTGATCCAAACAGTAGTTATACTAACTGTTTAGCAACCTACTCTATCAAATCTATTATACCACTCTATAGAAGCTTAAACTTATGATCTACTGACAATATAAGAGCTAATGAATGTAATAACAATAATATAAACTAACAAATTATGACTAAGCTAATTATGCAGTTAAACATATTCCAAAAGATCAGATTCAAACACTTACAAATGTCCAGCTTATTAGCAGCTTATCTCAGAACCAAAGTACCACTAATCTAATCAAATCCAACCCAAATTCCACTCTGCATCACCCAAATCAGATTCAATACCAGCAAATCAAACCATTTCTGCTTCAGTTGACTTTTGTTGACTGAATTTGTAATTTGTTTGTGAATTGAGATTAAACACACATAAACCTTCAATAAGCTATGAAGAAGCTTAAAAAGGTTATTAGAAACAGTAGCTTAGCTTAATAAAGAGATGGAGAGTATTTTTTTTATTTTTCAAATATTTTTTTTATTTTTATGATTTTTCTGTTTTGAGAAGATTAAGTACTAAAAATCATTAACTAAATAAACTGGATATCAAAATTGATTTGAGATACAATAAAACAGTAATCAGAAACTGAATTAAAACAAAACTAAGCAAATTTTATAAATGAGAAATTTGATTACAAAAAGTGAAATACAAAAATTAACTAAAACATTGAAATACAAAGATTACTGCTACTCTCTACTCTCTCACTACACTACTTTCTCTTTCTAAAAACTACTTCCTGATCTGTGAGAAATCCGGGGCTTTATATAATTGAGCTTGAGCCTTGGAAACTTCTGGAATTCGCAAATGTGTGCTTCTTTGAGTCGTTTACAACCCTTAGATCACCTTCCACGTATCCCATCAATTTTGAACCCTTGGATTGTATTTTCCACGTAGCTTCGACCAATCACAGAGCAGATATTGAGATGTTGCACACGGATAGCTGACTTGGCACTCCCCATGTGTCAGTTGTGTCAGACGAAAGTACATTACTACCCTTAATTGCTGTTAATTTGACCACTTTGACCGAAGGGTAATTAGGGTTCTTATTGTTTCCAGGATTGGGGGTAAAATAGCGCGGGGTAATTTTTTATTATTGTTTGAGTTATTTTGACCGGATCTTGGGTGGGTTTGACTTGGGTAAAAGAAAACGTGGGAACGGGTTAAGATATACACCGGGTATTGGTTAGGGGATTGGACCGGGTCTTATGATTTGGGCCGAAGGATTTGTTTGTTTTTTTTTGGACCAAAAGTGTACAAGGCTTGGACTTAGGATGTATATAAGATCCAAGGTGTATTTCAAGGACTATTAGTGTCAAATCGGAAATTCCAAGGACCAATCTTGTAAATCTGAAAATCTCTTTCAAGGATGAGAGACTGATTCTGACAATTCTTCAAACTTGATCAAATCTTCACAAATGCATAATTCTGACCTTCCGGCTCAGCTTTAGCTCTCTTAATCTCTCGTGCTCGGATTTTCGTCTGTTTTGGCTTCTTTTTGAGTGTTTTAACGTATCCGTACCTGCACAAGCACAAACTCAAGAAAATCACAAATATTAGCAATAAACGGCTCTTTCTTAGTTATTTTGGGTCTATATTTGATAAAGAAATGATATGTGTTTTTGCACATATCAAAATACCCCAGACGAGACCATTGTCGTGTCCCCACGCAATGCAATCAACTCACGCTTCTAAAACCAAGGATTTCAATCTCTTTCTACTAAACCTATGAAGAAGTAGCAAAGATTCCTCAAAAGAGATTAAGAAAACCTTAATTCTAAAAACGCCCCGTTTACCTTTCAATTCACATGTAGATATTACGATTAAGCACATTCTGACTATGAATGACGGTTTGCTGAACTTTCATGTCGATCAATAACTCCAACAGTTTTCAAACGACACGTTAGGATCACGGAGTAGGAAACACAACACAGCGTGAAGTGACCATACGGATAGAATACATCGTCCCTGATTTTTCACAAGTCCCCAAACTAAGCGTAAAATCGAAATCATTGTTAAATATGATTCTAGATGCTAACACTACCCATGGAAGTTACTTGTGTAATTACCTTTTGCTCCCATTTTCCTATTTTCCTCTAGATTTTTTTTGTGAGAACTGAATTTCTTCAAATTTCTCGTTTCGATAACTTTTATTCCGATAAAGATACAAAGCTCAGTCGCTAATTAGTTATCCATCTTCTCTCAAGAACCATTGTTCCAAAAATGAGGTCCACATCAAGGAATTTTTATTCACTTATACTTTTGACTTTTTTCATCATTTTTCAACATCATTTTTTTTTTTTTTTTTTTTTTTTGCACTTATTATTTTTTTTTCACTTATACTTTTATTTATGTGAGCTATGAACTACGGAGCTTCACGGGGTAATTCCAAGACTATAGGCTTCATGAAATGAGAGTCCCGGTTGGCTAGACTAAGACCTCACTCAATCCCGGCTAAAGATCCAAGGGTCCGATCTCGACACCGCAGCTCATAACTTTACTTATTACTTTTTACTTATTGCTTATTTATTTATTATGGATCCTTGATGTGTACCCAATTTTTAAAACAAAGATTCTTTTAAGAAGATGAAGAACTAACTATCGCCAAAAACTCAACATCTCTAATTATTTATTAGACAGATATGGGGTGAAACAATTTTGTGGGAACAAAAAGCCATAAGTACCTTCGATGGGCTCTAAAGAGAACCAACTACTCCACGCTTAGCATCTAAACTCATAAGTAACTCTATAATTTCTCGATCTCCGCAAATTTAAAATCCCAAATAATGAGATCCGCGGATGCTTAGCCGATAATTTTTAGATTATCTATGGTTAAGGGAACAAGCTAGGGCTCAACACGCCCGGTCAAGTCAGAATTCCATTCCTACTCTCACCAGCGGAAAGTCAACAAGGTGTCAAAACATATATTAACTTAGCAAATGCTTTGTCTCATGAAATCAAGTCATGCATATTTAAAGTCACTCAGGGAAACTTGCAAATCCTTGGCCTTGTGAGCTAGAATTCGCTTTTTATAGCTTCTTGTCTAAGAGACTAGCAAACTTTTCAATCAAAAAGACTTAACAAAAGCTTAAAAAAAAATTTTAAATTTTCTCATTTTTGCACAATTTTTTCATTTTCTAAGGAAAAACGGGGGTGCGAGAGTACACGACAAAAATAAGCAAGTGCGGTCAAATCAAATCGAAGATTACCCTACCCCAGACTAGAACGAAACATTGTCCTCAATGTTTAAAAGCAAGGGTATCAACGAAAATCTAAAAGCCGTTTATTAAGTATGCTAGAAGATAAACGTTAGTCGATAAGATTTCGGATATCGGATTTCTATCAGCATCGATCATGAAACTCGAGTAGAGAAAATGCCAAATTTCGAGCACGAGAATCTTCATATCGGGAAAATCCTACACAACATCACAAACAACCAAACACGAGAAATTGAAGAGGCTAACCCCTTCACGTCACTTATTAGAAAATAGAAAGAAGAAGGATAAGCATGGGGTGCCTCCCACGGCGCTACTTGTTTTTGGTTACCGAAGTCGCTAGCTTGACTCGATCCCCGAATTCAGTTGTCCTTAGGGAAAGTTTGGAGATCCAGGACAACCATAGATGGGATGTCCCCTCCAAAATAATGTTTCACACGATAACCATTCACCTTGAAATTTGGGCCATCGGGCTGAGAAAGCTCCACCGTTCCATACGGGAAAACCCGAGCAACGGTGAATGGTCCGGACCAACGGGTTTTGAGTTTGCCCGAGAATATCTTCAATCGAGAGTTAAAAAGGAGAACTTGATCACCAACGTTGAAAACGCGGTTTTTGATTTTAGAATCATGAATCCTCTTGGTCTTCTCTTTGAAAATCAAAGAATTCTCATAAGCCTGATCCCTAAGCTCATTTAATTCATTCAATTGAACTTTCCGGTGATCACCCGCGGTCTTAAGATCAAAATTAGCATGTTTCAAGGCCCAGAATGCCTTATGTTCGAGCTCTATGGGCAAGTGACAAGCATTTCCATACACCAACTTAAATGGAGTGCACCCGATGGGTGTCTTGTATGCGGTGCGGAAAGCCCATAATGCATCATCTAACTTATCGGCCCATGAAGCTCGATTTTCTCCTACGGTCCTTTCTAAAATTCTTTTCAAACCACGATTGGAGACCTCAACTTGTCCGCTCGTTTGCGGGTGATACGCGGTAGAAAGACGATGGGTAACTCCATATTTAGCCATAACTTTAGCAAATTGTTCATTACAGAAATGGGTACCGCGATCATTGATGATAGCACGAGGTGCTCCGAATCGGGAAAACAAGTTCTTCAAAAACTTAACAACCACTCGGGCGTCATTGGTGGGAAGCGCCTTCGCTTCAACCCATTTAGACAAGTAGTCGACGGCCACGAGGATATACTTATTACCCTTAGAAGATGGAAATGGCCCCATAAAATCGATGCCCCACACGTCAAAAATCTCGCAAACTTGAATAGCATTTTGTGGCATTTCATCCTTTTGCGAAATTTTCCCTTGACGTTGGCAAGAATCACAAGACTTAACTAAATCATGAGCATCTCGATATATGGTAGGCCAATAGAATCCGGAATCAAAAACCTTCTTAGCGGTGTAGCTTGCACCATGATGGCCACAAGTGGGTCCGTTATGGCAAGCATGAAGAATATCAAGAGCCTCTTGGCCATGAACACACCGCCGGATTACTTGATCCGCACAAATCTTAAACAAGTAGGGATCGTCCCAGAAATAATGCTTAACATCTTTAAAAAACTTTTTCTTTGTTGGGGACGACATCCCTTTCACGAGGAAATTGCCCGCATGGTAATTTGCAAAGTCGGCAAACCATGGGGTGTTTGGGTCTTTCTTAGCAATCATCCCAAGTGTCTCAAGAGGAAATGTTTTCGTGATCTCCTTTTTCTCGAGCACACTTTGATGGGGATTCTCAAGTCTAGAAAGGTGATCGGCAGCCAGGTTCTCTGCTCCTTTTTTGTCAAGAATAGTAACATCAAACTCTTGAAGGAGGAGAACCCACCAGAGTAAACGAGGCTTAACATCTTGCTTTGCCAAAAGATACTTTAGGGCAGAATGGTCGGTATACACTATGGTCTTCGACAAGACAAGGTAAGGTCTAAATTTCTCGAAAGCATAAACAACGGCCAATAATTCCTTTTCAGTAGTAGTGTAATTGTGTTGGGCCTCAGACAATGTCTTACTCGCATAGTGTATGGGTTGAAAATGTTTCGATTTTCGTTGCCCCAAGACTGCCCCAATTGCGTAATCACTTGCATCACACATGAGCTCAAAGGGCAAATCCCAGTCGGGGGAAACTAAGATCGGTGCTTCAGTTAATTTCTTTTTGAGAAAATTAAATGCTTCAACGCATTCAGTGGTGAAGATAAACGGAGCATCCTTCTCGAGGAGATGGGTCAGAGGGCGGGCTATCTTAGAGAAATCTTGAATGAAACGGCGATAGAAACCGGCATGACCCAAAAAACTCCGAATACCTTTGACGGTAGTGGGATGAGGGAGTTTAGCTATAACATCGACTTTAGCTCGGTCGACCTCAATCCCAGATTTTGAAATCTTATGGCCGAGGACAATGCCTTCTCGAACCATGAAGTGACACTTCTCCCAATTTAAGACCAAGTTGGTGTCTTCACACCGTTTGAGCATGTGGTCTAGATGAGAGAGGCAAGAAGTGAAAGAATCTCCATAAACCGAGAAATCGTCCATAAAAACTTCCATTGACTTTTCGATCATGTCATGAAAAATAGCCATCATGCACCTTTGGAACGTACCGGGAGCATTGCATAAACCAAATGGCATTCGTCGGTAAGCAAACGTTCCATAAGGGCACGTGAAAGTTGTTTTCTCTTGATCCTGTGGATCGATCGGAATTTGAAAGTAACTGGAAAAACCATCGAGAAAGCAATAGAACTCATTCCCCGCTAAACGTTCGAGCATTTGATCCATAAAAGTAGCGGAAATGATCCTTCCTTGTAGCATCATTCAACTTTCGGTAGTCAATACACACCTCCATCCGGTGACGAGGCGTGTAGAAATCAATTCATTATCTTCATTGGCAATGACGGTCATGCCACCTTTCTTAGGGACACAATGGATAGGGCTAACCCATGAGCTATCGGAGATTGGATAAATGATTCCGGCGTCGAGGAGTTTAGGAACTTCCTTTTTGATAACCTCATGAATTTTCGGATTAACCCTACGTTGTTGTTGAATAACGGGTTTGCAATCGTCTTCCATTAAGATCTTGTGAGTACAAAAACGAGGGTTTATGCCTTTGATATCAGAAATTTGCCAAGCGATGGGACTTTTATGTTTACGAAGAATCTCCAAAAATGCGGTTTTCTCCTCATCTTTCAAGGTTTTAGCAATGATGACGGGAAACTTGTTCGGTTCTTCAAGAAAAGCGTATTCAAGATGAGGAGGTAAATCCTTGAGCTCGGGCTCCGGAGGTTTTTCATTAGACGTTTGTACTGATTTGATTTCTTCAATCGTAATCTCTTTCGGAGGGAGTGACGGTGATGGATCTTCATTTAGCAATTGTTCAAGATAAAGGATATCTCCCTCCGAATCATAAACACCATCATCAATTCCCGGTGGAATCGATTCGTCATTAGCAAGAAACTCATCGATCTCTTCCAAAAGGAAGTCACCTCCCTCAAACGGAGTAAGAGAGGGAAGAGTGCAATTATAGGCTCGAAAGTTGTTGAAGATGAATCAGTAGAATTGTGAGCAAAACCGAGAACTTCTTGAGCGTACTCCTCACAAGAAACATCAATAACGTCGATTCGATTAATGGAAGCATCGTCGAAATTTGAGGAGTACCTCTTCGTTTGATTAATGTTGAATGTGACGGCTTCTTGATTAACTCTCAACGTAATCTCTCCTTCGAATACATCAATTAAAGCACAACCGGTCTGTAAGAAACATCTTCCAAGAATAATGGGTACTCGAGGGTCGGCATCGAAATCTACCACAACAAAATCCGCGGGAAAATAGAACTCCCCCACTTTGACAAAGACATCCTCGGCTATACCCTTTGGACGGGTCGTAGAACGATCGGCTAGCTCGAGGGTCATACATGTTGGAGTAAGTGGGGGTAACGAAGCTTCGTAGATTGAATTTGGCATTAAATTGATACTCGCGCCAAGATCGGCCAAGGCAGAGCATTGAACAATTCCTTGAAAATTACATGGAATGAGGAATTTGCCAGGGTCACCTAACTTTTCAGGAAGTTTCTTGAGGATAACCACCGAACAATTCTCATTCAGAGATGTCGTAGCAAGCTCATATAGTTTCTCCTTGTTTGTAAGCAATCCCTTAATCGTAGAAGCAAGTTTAGGCATCAAGAGAAGGGCATCCATAAAGCGATCTCCACATTCAAGTCTTTGAAGATTTGGAAGAACGTTTCCATTTGATGATTCGACTTTTCATGAAGCGTTTGATCTTTAAGGAGAGGCGGATATGGGATAGACGGTTTCGATTAGCTTTCTTCACATTCACGGGAGCATCTTGGGCTCGAGAATCTTGGACAACCGTGGGTTGGACATTCACAGTACTCCCCTTATCGGTAGGAAGCACCGGGTCCTTTGTCACCCCGGTCTCACGGTCTACCACATGAGAGGAAGAAGAAGTGTTAGTGGTAGGAACCGTGGGTCCATCGTAAGCTACACCACTTCGGGTAGTGATTGCTTTCATGTCACCTCTCGGGTTTGGAATCGTATTGCTGGGAAGAACCGGAACCCGAGGGTTGAGACGTAGACGGCTGATTGGCTTGAAAGAAACTAGCCATCTTATTCCTTATTTCAGTCATTTGTTTGTTGCTTGTAGCTTCCATCTTCTTTTTGAAGTCCATCCTCATGCCGTTAATTTGATTTTGCAAACTTTTAATGGTGTAATCAGAGTTCTTCATGTAAGTTAGAAAATGCGTTGTTGGGCGACTTGAGGAGGTGCTTGATAAGATTGTTGAGGAGGAGGTGGTTGTTGGTAAACTTGAGGTGGAGGAGCTTGGTAGTGTTGATTACCATGATTAACATTAGCTCCTCGGTTATGATGGTTACCATTGAAACAGTTTTGATTACGGTTTTGTTGTTGAGGTTGATTGAAACCGGGAGGTCCAAGATAATTGTTTGAACGGTAGCTAAGAAGATTTCGATCTCCTTGCGGTTGATTGTAGTTTCCCGTAGCAGCATAAACATTCTCATGTGCGTAACCACCGACGGCTGGGCACTCGGAATAAGAATGTGGACCTCCACAAGTCTCACAAATCGGTTGTACCACTTTTACTTGTTGATTCGATTCGATTATTCATCCGAGTAATCCGTAAGATATCGTCGATCTTTTTGTTCATGGCGGCTATTTCGAGAGAAGAAGACGTATTTGATCGAGATGATGCACCCCTTTCGTCGGTAGAATCCCAATAATTGTAATGAGCGGTCATGTTCTCAATAAGATCGTAACATTCCTCGGGGACGTCTTTTCATGAAAGTTCCAGGCGGCGACATTGATTGTTTCACGGTGTCTCAACATCAAAACATTATAAAACGTATCAATTTGAGTGACAAGCAACATGTTATGATTCGGACATCGATCAATTGCAAGCTTATATCGTTCCCAAGCTTCAAACAAAGATTCTTCGGGATATTGCCGAAAATTACTGATATCGTTCCTCAATTTCGTCACCATCGACGGTGGAAAGTACTTTGCCGAAACTTGAAACCATTTCCTCGAAGGTATGAATCGAATTCTTCGGGAGTCGATCAAACCAAGGCGTGGCATGATGAGTCAAAGAGTATGGGAAAAGATACTGACGAAGTCGTCATCGGAGACCCCATTCTGTTTCATACTTTGAGTGACGGTCAAAAATTTATCAAGATGTTTGTTTGCATCGTCATCTGGTAAACCATGAAATTGAAAACTGTTTTTTACTTGTTCTATCATATGGTGTTTCAAGCTAAAATCGGTAGCTTGAAAATTAGTCGGTGCAATTGGTCCTCCCCTCCCGTACATTGTAGGTTGACATAACTCCTCCATCGTTCGGAGATCGGGAGCTACATTTTGATTATCGGGAGGAGGATTAGGACCGGGGTTTGGTGGTCCGTTGGGAGCATCCATATTACGTAACTTCAGTGCGTTCGATTACGCTTACGAAGTCGTCTAGATTGAGATCGAGTCGCATGCACTTAAAACCAAGGCAATTAAAACGAACGGTATTTGAAAACACGGTGAACTTAACCAATAATCCCAAGTGAATAAATCACCTCTATAAGACAAACACACAAGCGAGCGGAGAAGCTTTTTAGGTCAGTGAAGCTTATTAAAACCCGCTTCTTTTCAGCCGCAATTTAATGTCAGGGCGTCCTTATACCCACCACACAGTTTGTTTATCAAATAGAAATAAATCGACTCACAAGCGACACAAAGGCATGTTTTTGATCTTTAGTTCAGAACTTACTAATGATAACACCTCCGTTGAGAATGTTATATAATTGATGTATTCTATTTTAGCTCAAAAACAAAAGAGAAAATCTTTTGTATTTTTAATATGATATATATATATATACAAAAGAAAAAGGAAAATATTTTTTTTTTGATTTTTATAAAAATAGTAACTTCACAAAGGAAGGATCTCGAGTCACTAATCGTCAAACCTTTAACGATATTGTCGCAACACAACCTCCCCGGCAGCGGCGCCAAAATTTGATTCTCCGATGTAGGCTGAGGGGTGTGTGTGTATGGATAAAACCACAATATCGATATAAAAAATAACCACAAGTAATGGTTTAAAATCCCTTTAGGAAAAAGGATAATGAATCAAAACCCGTGAGTGATACGGATCAGGTAATCCGAGTCGTTTCCCAACGAGGTGTGAATGGGCAACGTCGTTAATGGTTCGTTATTAAAATGCTCGATGTTTTGGATTTTTGATTTTATAAAAACTACTGGGATTGGGAAATTAATTAAGGGAAATTACACTACGGGAAATCCTAAATACGCGATTTATTCTAAAACGTATTAAAAGAAACGTAAATAAAAAGCAACTATGTCTATTCTAAGTCCTAAAAATAATCTAAAATTACTTTCTAACTAAAAATGATATTAGAAAATTTACTAAGAATTAAAATTAATTTTTATGATTTTTCCAAATTTATTTGAATTAAAACTAATTTAAACTAATTTAAATTCTAAAAATTACAAATTAAGCTAGTAAAAATTTGGAAAAATATTTTTTTGGTTTTTTATATTTTTCTTAATCTAGGAAAATTGAAAAATTATTTTTTAGAACTTTTTCTGAATTATTCGAATTAAATGCTATTTAAAAGTAAAAAAACTAGTTTAAATCAAGAAAAATAGCAAACAAAGTCTAAAAATTATGAAAAATTCAGGGAAATTCTAAAATATTATTCTAAATCTATAAAAAATATCAAAACTATGGCTTATGTGAGAGATTTTGAAACTGATGTGAAACTGTTTCTAAATAAGTACTTGGAAATAAGCTAATAAGCACAAAAAGTTACCAAACTGTTACAGAGGCTAATTTATACTAAATCTAACTAAAATCAAATAATTTAAGCTACTCCTAACCTCTAATAAGCAATCTACCAAGATTTGAGCTAATTAACTACTCAAGCCAAACAGCTACTGACCCCTATGTTTGAGCTTATTCACAGACTTTATTAATAAGCTATTGTGCAAACCAGGTCTGTGGTTATCAAGACCACCAACCAAAGAGTGATTATGCCAAATTTCAGATCAAGACAAGCTCAAATGAAGCTAATACAAAGCTTAGAAAGTTTGATCAAAACTGATTTTGACAACTTTGACTTTTGAAAATAGTTTTGGTAGTTTGACTAATTTGAGATTTGAGATCAAATGATGAACTGAAATTGATGAATTATATTGAACGGAAGCTAATGCAAGCTAACTTATCTATTACTACACCTATATGCTAGATTTCACTTACTTATTCAAACAGATATGACTTCATGATCAGTTGAAATGAAATTTTGACTTAGAATGAAAATGGATGCAAAATAAGGACAGATATGAATGCAATAAACTTTAGCAAGCCTAAAGCAACTAAACTATTCCAATGTTCTAACCTCTAGCACAGTATTAACCACTGATCCAAACAGTAGTTATACTAACTGTTTAGCAACCTACTCTATCAAATCTATAATACCACTCTATAGCAGCTTAAACTTATGATCTACTGACAATATAAGAGCTAATGAATGTAATAACAATAATATAAACTAACAAATTATGACTAAGCTAATTATGCAGTTAAACATATTCCAAAAGATCAGATTCAAACACTTACAAATGTCCAGCTTATTAGCAGCTTATCTCAGAACCAAAGTACCACTAATCTAATCAAATCCAACCCAAATTCCACTCTGCATCACCTAAATCAGATTCAATACCAGCAAATCAAACCATTTATGCTTCGGTTGACTTTTGTTGACTGAATTTGTAATTTGTTTGTGAATTGAGATTAAACACACATAAACCTTCAATAAGCTATGAAGAAGCTTAAAAAGGTTATTAGAAACAGTAGCTTAGCTTAATAAAGAGATGGGGAGT
This sequence comes from Chrysanthemum makinoi, assembly GCA_910596185.1. Lineage (NCBI taxonomy): Eukaryota > Viridiplantae > Streptophyta > Magnoliopsida > Asterales > Asteraceae > Chrysanthemum > Chrysanthemum makinoi. Next base: position 184,908,289 of record OU343221.1, read on the forward strand.
ATTTTTTATTTTTCAAATATTTTTTTTATTTTTATGATTTTTCTATTTTGAGAAGATTAAGTACTAAAAATCATTAACTAAATAAACTGGATATCAAAATTGTTTTGAGATACAATAAAACGATGTCGGCTGAATTAAAACAAAACTAAGCAAATTTTATAAATGAGAAATTTGATTACAAAAAGTGAAATACAAAAATTAACTAAAACATTGAAATACAAAGATTACTACTACTCTCTACTCTCTCACTACACTACTTTCTCTTTCTAAAACTACTTCGTCATCTGAGAAACGGGGCTTTATATAATTGAGCTTGAGCCTTGGAAACTTAAGGTCGCAAATGTGTGCTTCTTTGAGTCGTTTACAACCCTTAGATCACCTTCCACGTATCCCATCAATTTTGAACCCTTGGATTGTATTTTCCACGTAGCCGACCAATCACTGAGCGATATTGAGATGTTGCACACGGATAGTGACTTGGCACTCCCATGTGTGGAGTTGTGTGGAGCGAAAGTACATTACTACCCTTAATTGTTGTTAATTTGACCACTTTGACCGAAGGGTAATTAGGGTTCTTATTGTTTCGAGTTGGGGGTAAAATAGCGAGGGTAATTTTTTATTATTTTTTGAGTTATTTTGACCGGATCTTGGGTGGGTTTGACTTGGGTAAAAGAAAACGTGGGAACGGGTTAAGATATACACCGTCTTGGTTAGGGGATTGGACCGGGTCTTATGATTTGGGCCGAAGGATTTGTTTGTTTATTTTCAGACCAAAAGTGTACAAGGCTTGGACTTAGGATGTATATAAGATCCAAGGTGTATTTCAAGGACTATTAGTGTCAAATCTGAAATTCCAAGGACCAATCTTGTAAATCTGAAAATCTCTTTCAAGGGCTAAACTTGTCATTCACAAATAATCCAAGGGTGAAATTTGTAAATTCTGAATCTTGAAGGGTCATTTCTGCCAAATACTCAAAGATGAGAGACTGATTCTGACAATTCTTCAAACTTGATCAAATCTTCACAAATGCATAATTCTGACCTTCCGGCTCAGCTTTAGCTCTCTTAATCTCTCGTGCTCGGATTTTCGTATGTTTTGGCTTCTTTTTGAGTGTTTTAACGTATCAGGTACTGCACAAGCACTAACTCAAGAAAACCACAAATATTAGCAATAAACGGCTCTTTCTTAGTTATTTTGGGTCTATATTTGATAAAGAAATGATATGTGTTTTTGCACATATCAGAGGGTCTCCTTCTTCAATACCAGCAATCTCTAAGAGAAAGCCGATAGTTTACGTAGGGTTCCCTGTGAGAATGAAACAAGCTTCTGTTGAGGGAAACTTGAGTGGTTAAGAAGGTTTAGTGCATGCGTCACTGGGTCCATGACGACTTTTAATCTTCAATACCGGTGTCATCTAGTGACAACCAGTAGCATATGAATTGAACCGGTTATGCCCTAAGTTGAATAATCTGGAGGGCTATTTCTTTTCACCCTTTTCTTTGCATTTCTTTTAATTCTTCAACTCCTTCTTTCTCCGATTCTCATTTTCTCCTTTTTACAATCATACCTAAGGACTTCTAAATACAAACTATTTGTGGTGTCACGGTAGATCCCTCCTCTGGCGGATCATAGGGCGGTTATTCCTAACCTTAGTCACCTTATAACTCCATGACTAACCTATGTTGCCATAAAAACCATTGTTGTGAAAAATCTCTCAAAGTGTCTGTGAATGAAAAACATTTCAACACCACTGTTGAGATAAGATTTTGCATAAATACTCCCCTCCACATGTGCTTAAGAGTTTTAACGGTTAAAATGAACGATGAGGAAAGAAGCGCACATTTTGAATTGATCAACTCAAGATAGACATTCCCCCGAGAGACACGGTTACGTGGCATAGTTAAAGAGTTGCATTGTCGGCTTTTAGGTGACAACTAGCTCTAATAACTACCTTGAAGGTGTAGACAATCCTCGGAAGGTTGTCAAACCCGTCAAAGTTCATGTCTACCAAGAGTTTCTCGAATGGTACATTCTACTTAGACAAGTCCTTTGCTTGAGACACGTTTACATCACTAGCGAACTAGCTTGAAATTATTACCCGTCCCGGACAAGTCTTTTCGAGTTACTAGCAGTTAAGATCTCGTCAATTCATGGGTTAAGTCTATAGCACAATGATTCATTTGCATTGACGCAACATATTTCTTATCACTTATTTTCTCCCCTCAAAAATGGCATATATGATGTTATTTTTGAAAAGTTGAGAATAAATATGACCATTTGAGTGTTGCGGGAAGAATGACCACTGTGAACAATTTTTGAACAAAGTTTTAATTCAAGTACACCCCCTCAATAAGTGATTAAAACGGTTGAGGTTTTTGAAAAAAATAAGGAAAGTACTTGTTCTTTTGAGCAAAACCTTGAAAAATGAAAGGTTTGATAGGTTTTACTCAAAAGTAAGAAGCTTTCACTCCTTTTATAATGATTGTGGCACTAAAAGCGTTACCATAGGGTCCTTTATTTACAAGTGCGGGTTGTATTTATAATGTGTGCACAAGCCATTGACATAATTAGATCATACATCCAAATTTATAATGAAAGAAGCAGTTCAAGGGGTACCAGGTAGTCGAGAGATGTCGCCGGAGTGTGAGTAGGCGTTGAAAGCCGATGATGTTTCTCCTGGGTGGACCACCAACATAGCTTTCCAGCCTTCTTACGGCGATCGATCCCTTCTATACAACCGTTCATCAATCATGGTGATGATCCTCTTCCGTCCCCTTCGATCACGAGAATTCCATCGCTTAGGAGACCCGATCTTTTGGTGTATATCCTTCAACCGGTAAGCCAATCCATCCCTAACCATCTTCAAAGTGTGATCTCCAAACTTATGAAGATCTTTTACGCATCATCAAGCAATTTCTTTGAAGTTCACTACGATTGCGACACGAAGGTTTCGATGATGGCGTATATTGTGTGAAGGCTGGTTGATGTCGGGTAGATCAAGGCTGCGGTGGAGTGAAGTTGACCGCGAGTGATAAGATTCAAGCGCCGGTTGGAGATCTTCTACGTTCTTGGATAACTATGCGATGATGAAGATGAGCACGACTTGATGAATTCACGTTGTATGCTAGCGTGGAGAATTGTCATATCGACCTGTACTTTGGCAAGGTACATGTCTTCGATGTCGTTGATAGACAAATTCTCAAAGTCAACTTCAGAGAATGCATAATCCCTTTCATCTTGTCGTTTGACCACGATATTCTTTAGGAAGGTGTAGTCCCACTTAGATGAAAGATCGGCGTGTTTGATGGCTTGACACTTTTAGAACCGAATCGCATGTTGAGACTTGAACACGGACTTATGGTAGATTCTTCGTTCGGCCAATGATGAATCGTCTGATGCATCTCGATCGTAGGCTTCCACTTTGTTGGAGAACAAGTGATTGGCACGTTCCTCGATGGCTATCAGATTCGAGTATATAGCATTGGGAATGGAAGTGTTAACGATGTAGCGTATTTCCTTGAACCATCGCCACCATGTAGAAGAAAATCAAAGTCTCTGTTGAAGAAATATCGGAATGGAATCCTTGGTTCATCTGATTGGCCAATTTTTGGTAGAGGTTTTGACCAGTCGATGTAGTATGGAGGGTTGTCCCGTTTGGTGAAGTCGATGTTTGCTTCCGGGTTGAGCCTATCCATGTTGTTAGACATAGCTCGAGCAATGTTTTCAAGGTGATATTCGACCTCGATGGCACTTTCAGAGCTATCTTTCCACGGTTGGGCTTCATTCTTGATTCGCCTCAACTCGGATTTCGTCATCTTCTTCACATGGAACTTTTCTTGCATAATCTTAGCATGCTCCATTGTATTACCGTCTACCAGATCTTGACCTTCTTGAGGGGTAGGGAGTGGAATTGACAAGTGTAACCATTCAAATTCCTGTGGTGTCTTCATCTAGCCATGATAGGACGCCTGCGTGTTGGCCTTTTTCTTCTTTCCTAGGCCTAGATGAGGGTTACGGTTTCTTTACTTGTTTGGGAGGTGGGTTGTTGTAGGGGGTTCATGGTGTTCTTCATCGGTCACCACCCGTATACTCAAAGTAATCACCGGTTTTGAGTATGGGGTGGTGTCTCGTAATCATGAGGTTTATCGGTAGAAGAACGAGGAGGATACCTTTGTTGAGGCGGGGGTTGGGGAGGTGGTGGCATGGAAGATGATTCACGGACTTCTTCTGTCGTTTAGCTTCATCATTCTTATCCACGATCCTTATCTTCATCGTCTCTAGGGCGTTTAGACCTTCGACTTTGAATGCGCATGCTTTTGGAGTTGGTAGTCGGTGATGCTTGGAAACAACTTTCCTTCATCAGTAAATGTCCCGGTCGTTTAGACATTTGTGTGACAAGCTTGGCCACCAATTCATTATAGAAAACTATAGGATCGGATGGATTGATTGTGACCGGTTAGGGTGTTGATCTTATAGTTTGCTTGGCTATCGCATAAGATTGGATATAGTTGTGCAGTAAACATCTCCTTTGTGACTTTAGGAGCGATTTCGAAGGTACTTGTGAGTGTAGCCTTGATCATTACGTCCATT
>OU343221.1:184912979-185074611 GCA_910596185.1 Chrysanthemum makinoi
GACACGTTTTCATCATCCAGTTGTTCTATTTTTGGATTAGAAATTTTTGAACTCAAGCGGTTGATTTTCATTTTTACAAAGCAAGTTCGATTTTGACAATCTTTTTGACACCATTGAGACGGCGTTTTGCATTAGCTTCGTTCAACAATCGCTCATTTTCAATTTTTAAATACTTGATTTGTGACACATTATCGGTATTCTCAACATTTGCAACATAATCAACAGAATCAGCAGCAATATAATCAAATGCATATGCAACAGAATGTAATAGCACAACATTTATGTTATTAGCACATATAACATCTTCCAAGAGTCGGTCAACACGATTTCTTAAAATTTTATTTTTACCTTTAGTATTAGAAATCGATGTTTCTGTTTGCTCGAAAACTGTTTTCATAAGCCCTATCTCCTTTTGAAGTTCCCGTTCCCAATATATTGCACACATTTTTAAATTTCGGACATGTGGTTAAAGCCCTTTCTGAAAAATATCTCTTTGTTGTCGCGCAAATGGCGATTGAAAATGTTTAGCTTTTATTTCAGAATTAACTTCAATTGCATGTTCCAAAAGCTTGATGTCAGACATAAAAGTGCCAAAGTATTTAAGAACCTGACATCGTTCAGCTAATGGCTTTATTTCACTAAAAGAAGGTAAAGGACTATTAATTTGTTCAATATTGGATTGGGGACCATCATTAGAAGAGGACTCAGGAGTAGGCGTGATAACCCAAGGTGTGTTAGAATTATCCTGTTGTGCGACGAAAGTTATGACTTTTGAATAGTTAAATGGTTTGCAATAAACAACATTTTCAAGTTTTGACCGACTCTCGTCTTCTGAATCTAATTCCTCCATACGATTATATTCAACAACACTCATTATTGAGTCATCAATTCTATGTTCTCTGCTTGTAGACTTGAGGATTTGGTTTGAATGCTCGATGTGAAAAACGTGGTTTGTAATCAGCAAGATTCGGTCCATATCCATTTGGATTTGGTTTAAACGTAAACTTTTGAATAGTTGTGATTGACTCACCATGTTTGTAAACAACATTTCGAAACACTTTGATTTTGTTTTGTAAATCGACAATTTCCTCAAGATAGTCATCTATTTGTTTCCTCGAATGCTTTTTTTATTCACAAAACTGTTTTTGACAATTTAACAACTCAGACTTGGCTTTTTGAGTTTTCGAAGTGAGAGCGTTAAGTTGTTGTTTATGATCATATTTCAGTTGTTCTATTTGAGACAACAAAGCATTCTTGGATGCAACTAGATCACATATCTGTTTTTCCAAAGATTTTTCATTTTGGTACGATTTGGCAAATGCGACTTCAAAACCTTTTTCACATTTCTCTTTAGTTTGAAAAATGTTGAGTTGGAACTTATAGCATTCATTATCCTTAGTCAATAGTGCAATTTTATCCTATAATTTCTTATTGATGTCTTGGCAGTATTCCATTTGAGATTTGTGAGTCTGAATTAAGTTGGTCATGAGCTCAAGATCTGGATTAGACAAAGGTTCATTGTGTTCAACATGAGTCTCAACATGATCATTTTTTAGATCCTCAAATATAACCACGGAGTCAACTTGATTATCAATATTAACCATAAGGTCATCTTGATGGTCAAATATAACTACGGGATCCATTTGATTATCGTCGAAATGATTTGTAGAAGGCTCATTTTGAACACTCTTTATCAGATGCATATGTTGACTGAGATATCAGATCATGTAAAAGTATGTTTGGATCCGGTACCTGAGACAAGCCATCAGTGTCATACATTGGGCCTGTGTCACTCATGTGGAGCTCTTGCATGTTTGCCATTAACATCACAACTGCATTAGCCTGCAAGTCCTCCATGTCATCATCAGAATCTACATTAGCCATGAAGCTCTGTTCCTTGTTTGTAAGAGTTCCACCAGCTTCATCCTTGAGAGCCAAGAGTAAAGCCTCTTTGTGATAAGCGCTGCCTATTTTCCTCGGCTTGGGGCATTCATTAGCCAGAGGACCCTTCTCATTACAGTTATAGCATCGGAGACCATTAACCCTAGTCTGAGCATTTCCCTGATCAACCATTTGAACCTGTTGTGGAGCACCCATGTTATTCCTTCTATTAATATTAATCCCTTGACCACTACTTATCTGACGACCATTTCCACGTTTCTGAACCTCAACTCTTCGATTGTTAACAATAGCTTGATTCCTTGTATTTGACGAGGTGCGAATGCGGTTGTTGGATTTGTTAGCAAATCGTCCTAAGGCTCTTGCAAGCATAACAAATCCTTGATTCATTGCATCAAAGGCATCTGCATCCTCATTTGATTCACTGTAGAGTGCCTGATCATTGTTGTTGTTGTATGGAACCAATTGAGTTTCTTGTGATTGTTGTTGTGAAGGATCATATGGTGTAATCTGAACAGTTGATTGTGGAGGGTTTGTGAATGTTGTTGGTAAGGTCGGGAATTGAGGATAACATGCTTGAGCCCATAAAGCTAGAGTTTGATTATCCGGGAGTGAAGGCGAGGCAGGGAATCCACGGATGATCCTTTCTCTGTCAACTTCTTTTTGGTGAGGCTTCAAATAGTCATACAATAATCCGTATGTAGCTTGATGAAGATTCTTTGCTTGACGGATAAAGATAACATACTTTTCCCAATCAGGACCAAGACTGCTCAGGAACTTAGTGTTGACTGCAATCCTTGGCATAATGATATTATGTTTATCCAAGTCATTTATGATGTCTGAGAACCGATGATGATATGACTCTAATGTCTCCCTTGGTTCAATCATGAAGTGTTCATAAGCTAAGTAGATTTTTGATTCCATGTCCTCTTGATTGAGTTCTATGCCTTCCATTAGAAGATGAATGTGCTCCCACATTGCTTTAGCAGTATTCTGAGCATCAACACTACGAAGTATTGGATTGGGTAATCCCAAAAGGATATATTGCATTGCGAGTTCATCGGCTTCTAAGTGTAGAAGTTGGTCAGTAGTAAGTTGATCAAGACCGACAACGTTGGTAATATCATCTCTTGGTGGATTAGCATTGGATCTCCGAAGTGAGAGTAGGCATCTGAAAAGGACCTTCAAGGATGACCTACTTCAAGAACTTTCCATGTGGCTTCTTTAGATCACAAAACCTAAAGAACCTTATCACCCATTGATCATAGTTTCCGGAGTGAGCATTGGAGGTCTGTCAAGGGATCCAGCTTCATGAATGGATTGTTGGCTACTTAAAGCTTCACACATCTTTGCAAACCAAGATGGTTCCTTTGGTGTTGTAACATTCATAGCATACTTGGCGGGATACTGATTTTGAAAGTATGTGTAATGTTGTACTTGTTGACGAGGGTTTGGTGGAACCATTTGTGGTGGAAGAGGGTTTGCTCCTTGAGGAAAATGATGAAATTTTTGTTGAAATTGTTGCAATTGTTGTGGAGATGGTTGAGGACAATGTTGATAAAATTGTTGTTGTTGTTGTTGTTGAGGATACTCATGAGGAAAGTAGCTAGAGTATGGTGGTTGAGACATTTTGAAACTTGTGTTGATGATGGATCTTTGTAGTCGAATGTAACAATGTTGATGAAGTAACCTTATGCGTAGAAACCAGCTTAGGCGTAGAAAGTATCGTATGCGTAAAAACCAACTTACACGTAGAAGATAGCTTACGCATAAGAATAGCTTACGCGTAGACTTGAGGAAAACTTAGCTTAGGCGTAAACCAAAGGCTTAGTAGTAGAATCCTTATGCGTAATATTTGCTTATGCGTAAGACAGGATTAGGCGTAAGAAATGCTTAGGCAAAGACAATTCTACGCGTAAGTTTTTAAGCTTAGGCGTAAAACTAGGGTTTTGCCCAAAAATCCTTTACACTTATACCAGTGTAAAAGATATCCAAATTCGAAGTGTTTTCAGGCTTATCCAAGCAAGAAAACACTGATTAAACCAACAGCTATGAAGATCAAATAAAGAAATCCTTACGCGTAACTGCAGCTTAAGCATAGACTTTGTGCTTACGAGTAAGATTAGGGTTTTGTTGCGAGTAGAAAGTACCAAAAATGCACCAAAACTGTTTTATGCTCAAAAAGTGTTTAGAAACCTGATTTTAATGATGAAAGAGCTTAAATATCACCAAAATAACACAAAAGTTTGAAACTTGATGAACCAAAATAACTTTCACCCTTACGCGTAGACAGAACTACACGATCAAAACCAAGCTCAAAAACGATTCTACCCATGTAGAGTTTCAAACTTGATGCTAAAAACTTAAACTTTAACACTAAATGAACCTTAAACCACAAAAATCTTGAGTTTTTAAGTGCAAAAATTTGAGCTTTTATGCGTATGAAAGTTTAACACATAAAACCCACGCGTATAGATAAAAAACTTCAAAAAACAAAAGTGTTTCACCTAACTAGATGGCGAATGATACCACTGTTAGGTCACCATATTATAACACAAGCATCAATATGTAAGAAATATAGAAGATAAGTGATCGGATGAACACAAAACACAAACACACGAATGAATACAAAATGTTATGCGTAGGATATAAGTGAAATGTGAACAACCAACCTTCTAAAGAAGGTTTACAATACTATTTATAGGGAAAGGAACTAGGGCAACACAGAAGTTCCCTTCCTTTCCTTATTGGATATGGGCCAAGGCTTATGGGCTTTCTACATAAGCCTTGCCATTAATACTAACATAAAAGCCTAATTAACCAACCTATTACATGTTAATTACAAACACTTGAAATATAGTTTGTTGGGTTTATTGATTTGATAATACAAAACAATAAAGAATGAAACATCAAGGACTTAAAGTGACAAGAAAGAAATCTACAAAAAGATGGAGGGACTTTCTTGCAAAAGAAGATTTATTATTTAGTCCTTCGTAGAGATTTGTAAACCCTAATCCTCTAGTATATAAAGAGGACATGGGGTGTAGGTTTTATATACAAGTCTTCCAATATGTAGACGTCTAGTAAAGGGGTGTGTGTGTGTCTAGGCGTGTAGTTCTTGTAAACGCCTAGACTAGAGTTAGTTTAGTTAACCCCCAAGATCAAAGAAGTCTTTGATCCCTTTTACATTTAGGTAACACGTTATTAATATAATTGGAGGTGATTGTGAAAGAAACCTTGTGTCAATAACATTGATGTTTGTTTAATTCCGCTGTGCATGTTCTTAATCTATGTTATTTTTAACCCTAGAGGCTCAAAACGATCTCAAGGAGTCTATCAAACTCGACAATTGGTATCAGAGCATGGGGAGCTCGTTACCAAGGGATTTGCAAGGTTTTATTGGTCGAAGAATGGCGAAAAGAAGACAAAATTCGAATCTGGAAATTTTCGTAAAAGTTTCTGCAGCACAGTTTTCAAGAGATGATATCTTTCTCGTTAACCGTTGGATCGGGATATAATTTTTACTGGAACTTCTCTATATACCCATCTAACTTTTCACTGGAGGGATCGTCGATCTGAGTTCTCATTCAAAAGTTATTCAGTGTCGAAGTTCGCTGCAGAAACAGGTTAAAGTTTCAAATTTTTAGGATTTATAGAAACAAAGAAGACTTAATGTATCTGATTGAGGTATTAATTTGATTGACATTTTTTCATGATCTATTCTTCTTGTCTTCTTTTGCATGAGATAGATTTAATATAGCACATAATGGTCGGTTGCTATTTGTTTTCTTCGTAATTGGAAGAAAAAGGTGTTATACAAATTCAATTGTATTATCAAGTGTAATTGGTTGACATGATCACATGGGTAGGTTAGGTCACGTGATGAAGAAAGAATGCATGACTACTAAGGATTGGATGATTCATTAATGTTGGGAATTATGTGAAGTATGAATTATGCTGAAATTACTGCTGAAGGATTCTGCTGAAGTAGTGTGGAATCTACTGAAGATCTAATTCTACTGAAGTAGTGAAACCGTGTAGATGGTTTCTGCGGAGATAGTTATTCCGCGTATTCTATAGTTAGTTAGGATATGCATGAGCTTTATTAGGAAGTTATAATGTATATCTTATTTAGTTTTATGTTTATACGTTTCTTGGGAAACGGTTTAGGGTTCCTTGTCTATAAAAGGAACACAATAGTTTGAGTTATAAATATATTGAAAAACAAAGTTTTAGTATTATTAAAAGATCCATAGAGGATCAAAGAAGTTCTTAGTTATTTGTGTTCTTGTGTTTAAATTCCGCTTAAATACAAGTTATAGAGATTGTCTTTTAGTAAGCTTGTGATTACATAAGTTTAACTAACGATCTAAGAGTGCTCATAAGATCTATCAAGGTCTTTGTTCTAACAAGTTGTATCAGAGCCTCGAGAGAGTCTCTACGATACTAAGAACAATCTTTTTCTACACACCCTTACAACCAAAACAACATTCAACATGCCTGGATCACATGATGACATTGAAATCACCAACAACAATAACAACACATCAATGCAACAACTCAGTCTTTCTAACAGAAATGCTAAGTTCCCATATTTGAAGAAAGAGGAATATGATTTATGGGCCATGAAGATGCAAAACAGGATCTCCAACATTGATTGGAATCTCTGGGAAATTGTGAAAAAGGGGAACAGTTTGAAGAGAATCCACCGATCCGATGGTAATGTTACTATTGTTCCTCCCAAATCTACTGATGAGATACTGGCAGTTCAAAGAGAGCACAAAGTGAGAACCATTCTTCTTCAAGCTATACCTGAGGATCACTTGGGTGATTTTCACTACATGTAGGATGCTAATGAAATATGGTTAGCAATTAAGGCTAGGTTTGGTGGGAATGAAGAGTCTAGGAGAATGAGGAAGTCTATGCTGAAACAACAGTTCCAAGAGTTCCATATTTCTGAAGAGGAAGGCATCCACAAGGGGTACAACAGGTTTCATAAGATATTGAGTCAATTGAATCAGCTGAAGGCAAAGCCAGATAATGATGACTGTAACTCAAAGTTCCTAAGATCTTTACCTACGTCTTGGTTACAAGTCGGCATTGCCCTCAAGGCTAAAGGTGGGCTGGATATGCTCACTTTTGATGAATTGTACAACAGACTAAAATCTCTTGAGCCTGATGTGAGAAGTCCTTATCGTTCATCCACTCCTAGTCAAACAACATTTGTAGGGGCATCATCAAATAGAGTGACTCATGCTCCAAGCCCTGTTTGATCAGTATCATCATCCTACATAACCACTTCATCAAGCTATCAGCCTAAGTCTAGTAGTGTGTTGGAAGATGTGATTCACTCCTTTGTTGCAGATTATGATGTTCAGCAGCAACTAGCATATGAGGATCTTGAACATGTGGATCCATTGGAGATGGAAGAGATGAACTTGAGGTGGCAACTGGCCATGCTCTCATTAAACATCAAAAGGTTTGAGAGTAAGTCTGGAAGGAAGTTTGGTTTCCGGGGAAAGGATCCGCTAGATTTACCAAAAGTAAGGTCAAGTGCTTTACTTGTAGACAGATGGGTCACTTCTCTAGAGAGTGCAACGATAGGAAAGCTGGTGATGAGATGAGATATTCTTCCTATCAGCAGATTCGAGAAGGAAGCTGGAACTTGGCTGGACCCTCATCTTCGACTCTTGTCACCTGTGGATGACCATGTTGATTGGAAGTCGCATAACCATGAGGAAGGTCAGAGTTCGACAATATTGGATTATCTTGGCAAGCTGTACTTCAGAGGAGAGGCATGATCAAGTCGCCTTGATGGGCATCTCTTAAGTACATAAGTGTTTTTTTGGTTGTAGTGAAAATTATAATGAACTTAAAGCAGCCTATGATGAACTGAAACCAAAATATAATGAATGCTATGTTGAAGTTGAAGCTTATAAACAGGCTTTAAAAACATTAGAAAGACAAAAGGTTTGGTTTCAAAAGAATCAATTGGCTTATGATGAAAAGATCAGGGTGTTACAAAGTGATATAGATTGTACTAAAATTGATTTAAAAGCAAAAAGAAAAAGCTAATGTAGTGTCCTCGAAAACCTAGTGCTTGAAGAGAAACTAGATGAGGAAATAGCTAGACATAAACAATGGTTAATATCAGGTAACAATCTAGATAGAGAGATCTATAGTAGTCAATCTGAGACCTCTGCTATAGGTTTAGGGTTTAAAAAGTATGTAGGATTAGAAGCTAAGTATGATGGGGGTAAAACTACACAAGCAGGTTTAGCTAATTATGTCAAAGAAGGTGGATTGCATGTGTACTGGATCTATTAGAGGAATACCTATGCCTGTTGACCTTTCCATTACTGTTGACTTTGATGGATCACATCATCTTTATGGAAAAAAGTCAAAAGACTTGCAGACCCGATTCTTCATCCCGATTCTTCATCTAATGATTTTGTCTCTTGCTCTGACAGTGACAAATCTTCTGATCAAGGGTCTACTTCTTATGCCAGTTGTGATTCAAGTGATAAGTCAGACCTAGCCAAGACCTCACCCAAGCCTACACCCAAGACTGCTTACAAGCCTTTTAGAGTTGCTGCTGAGGAATCAACTTCCAAGACAGTTTCTCCTGAAGACTTGTCTTTTAATTCTTTGAACAATAATGCTTTTAAGTTTGTTAAAAACAATTCTGTTAATTCTTGTGGTTTGAATGCTTTTTCATGTAATAGAACATCTTTTTCTTTGAATAAATCTTCTAAAAAGAAGACATGTTTTGTTTGTGGAAGCAAATTTCATTTGATTAAGGATTGTGATTTTCTTGAGCAAAGAATGGGTGCAGTCTGGTCAAAAGAAACCTAGACCAATGTGGACTAATGTTAATGATATACCCTCTTATATTCCACAAGCAACTAAACCTTCTCCATTTCCTTGGAGAAGATCTTTTGCTAGACCTTATGTGAAACCAACAAGTTCATACTTTCAAAATGGTTATTGGCCTGGTTGTGTTGACTCTATGAATGCCGGAAGGGATATCGGGATACTGCTGTGAAGCCCTCAGCAGGTTGTTCTTGGAATAAAAAGGGACCTCAAATCAATGGAAACCCAAGAACAATGGTGGATATTATACATCTGCATGGCATTACTCTAATGATCCACAAGGCAGGTTCAAGTCAGTAATGACTTGAGCCTCTATAGTGTACTAATATTTTGTATGTTGTATTGTTGTTGTTGTAGGATCATCCTCTTAAGCATAAGGATGTTGGTATTGTTGATAGTGGTTGTTCAAAAAGCATGTCAGGAAACAGAGATATGATGCATAATTTCGTACCCATAGAAGGAGGAGGCAATGTGACTTTTGGTGGAAGTGATGGAAGGATCACTGGTAAAGGCACCATCAAAACACCTTTACTGGACTTTGAGAATGTGTACTATGTCAGGGAACTGCAACACTTTAACTTGTTCTGAGTCTCACAAATATGTGACACCAAGAACAAAGTATTCTTCTCGGAGGATGAATGTCTTGTGCTGTCTAAACACTTCAAACTTCTAGAAGATTCATCAATTCTGCTGAGAGTTCCTAGAAATCACAATCTATACACATTTAACTTGAATGATGTTCAACCAGAAGGTGACCTTACTTGTTTGGTGGCTAAAGCATCCCTGGATGAGTCTACTAAATGGCATAGAAGGATGGCTCATGTGAACTTCAAGACCATAAACAAGCTTTCTAAACTGGGTCTTGTTGAAGGACTACCTTCCAAAGTGTTCACCAATGAACATAATTGTGTTGCCTGCAACAAAGGAAAGCAACACAAAGCCTCATACAAAGCTGTTACTGCTGTGAGCATTATTTCTGAACCTCTTCAGTTGCTGCATATGGACCTTTTTGGTCCAACTCAAGTTAGAAGCATTGATCACAAGTATTTTTGTCTGGTAATCACTGATGGCTATAGCATATTTTGTTGGGTATTCTTTCTGAGGACTAAAGATGAAACATCTCAAGTGTTGAAAGACTTTATTACCTTTGTTGAAAACCAGTTGAACAAAAAGGTTAAATGAATTCGGTGTGATAATGGACAGTAATTCAAGAATGTTGTACTTATAGAACTCTATAGGTCTAAAGGGATAAAAAGGGACTATAGTACTCCAAGAACCCCACAACAAAATGGGGTAGCTGAAAGAAAGAATAGGACCTTAATAGAGGCTGCAAGATCAATGCTGGTAGACTCTAAATTACCCACTATGTTTTGGACTGAAGCAGTTGGCACAACTAGTTATGTACTGAATAGGGTATCAATTACAAGACCTCATTCCAAGACACCTTATGAACTTCTCACTGGGAAAGTTCTTGCTATTCATTACCTCAAACCATTTGGTTGTCAAGTAACCATTCTGAATACTAGTGATCCACTAGGTAAATTTGATGAGAAAGCAGATGAGGGTTATATTGTGGGTTATTCTGCTCATAGTAAGGCTTACAGGGTCTACAATCTAAATGCTAAGAAGATTGAGGAGACTTTGAACCTGAGATTTCTTCAAGACAAGCCGAATGTTCAGGCGAGGTCATGTTTGGTCTTTTGACCTTGATTACTTAACTGATTACTTGGGTTATTCTAGACATGTGGCTAACCAAAATGCAGGTACTCAAGAGTCTCCCACTAAGAATGCAGATACCATGGATGCTGACTCTGATAGTGAGTTCGAGGATGATGAACAACCTATTAGTGTACCTTCCTTCTCCCCTAACCATTTTGCAGGTGATACTTCTAGAGTTACTTCTGATGAGAGTGACAATGAGACATATTATGGTGAGGACCTTGCAAGGCTTGACATACGTGAGTTTGCAGCTAATCTTAAAGCGAGAAGCTGAATGGGGAGGTTGCAAGAGAAACATCAGTGGAATCCATGATTCTCCTCGGACAGTGATCCTGTTTCTTCCAACATCAACAAATCTGCGAAAGCCCCGCTGTTTCTACTCTGTTTCTACTAAAGTGTCTACAGACTTTGGAGATCCATATACACGCTTTCCAAGTCCTTCGATCTTGGAAATCATCAACCCAAAGCTGGCATCTTCACCTCACCTTCCTATGACACGATTTTGAGCCAACGTGACTAATCTTGATACATCCATTGAAGTCAACCCCACTGCTACTAAAAGGATAAACATTTCTCATCCTCAGTCCAATATAATTGGTGATCTTCTAGCACCTATTAGAACTAGAAGGGCTGTAACAAGCTCTAAATTTGGCTGGTTGCTTTTCTCCTATGTCTCAAACCGCAGAAAGAGACAATCATACAGACTTTGAGCATTGTCTGTTTGCTTGTTTTCTTTCTCAAGTGGAACTAACCAGTGTTACTCAAGCTCTTGAAGACTCAAGCTGGCTTGAAGCAATGCAAGAAGAGATGTAACAATTTCAAAATCAGCAAGTTTGGATCTTGGTACGCTACGATTGCAAGTATGCAATTGGGACAAAATGGATTTTGAAGAATAAGAGAGATGCAAGGGGTGTTGTGATTAAAAACAAAGCTAGATTAGTAGCACAGGGATACAGGCAAGAGGAAGGAATTGATTATGATGAAGTGTTTGCACTGTTGCGAGTTGAGGCCATTCAAATTTTCTTGGCCTATGCATCTTACATGGGGTTCATGGTATATCAAATGGATGTCAAAGGTGTTTTTCTGTATGGTGAGATAGAAGAAGAGGTTTATGTCACTCAACCCAAAGGATTTGAAGACCCAGATCATCCTAATTATGTTTACAAGGTAGTTAAAGCTCTCTATGGACTACATCAAGCACCAAGAGCATGGTATGCTAGGCTTTCATCATTTCAATTGAAACATGGTTATAGACGTGGTGCCATTGACAAAACACTTTTCCTAAAGAAGAATTCCACCGATATCATACTTGTACAAGTTTATGTGGATGACATCATCTTTGGCTCCACAAAAGAAGCTTGGTGCAGGGAATTTGAGGAACTGATGAAGGGAGAGTTTCAGATGAGTGCTATGGGGGAGCTTACTTTCTTTTTAGGTTTACAAGTTCAGCAGAAACCTGATGGTATCTTTATACATCAAGAGAAATATGTGAGGGACATCTTGAAGAAGTTTGGTATGGAGAGTGTCCGGACAGCCATTACACCTTATGAAGCTCCAAAGACAAAGACCAACAATGAAGCAGATCCAGCTGTGAATGTTCATTTATACAGATCTATGATTGGTTCTTTGATGTATTTGACAGCTTTCAGGCCTGATATTACCTTTGCTGTGAGTGTGTGTTCTAGACATCAAGTCACTCCATTTACTTCCCATCTAAATGCAGTCAAGAAGATCTTTAAGTACCTCAAAGGCCAACCTCTTTTAGGTCTTTGGTACCCAAAAGAGTCTCCTTTTAAGTTGGAAGCATATAGTGATAGTGACTATGCTGGTGCAAATCTAGATAGGAGATCCACAACTAGAGGTTTCCAATTCCTTGGAAAGAGATTGATTTCTTGGCAGTGCAAGAAACAAACTATTGCGGCTACCTCATCTACCGCTAGTATGTTGATCTTTGCCAATTTTGTGGACAGGTTCTTTGGATACAAAATCAATTGTTGGATTATGGGTATAACTTCATGAACACAACAATTTTATTGATAATCAAAGTACCATATGCATTGTTAAAAATCCAGTTTTTCACAGTAGAACTAAACATATTGAAATCAGGCACCACTTTAAAAGAGATGCATATGACAAACATTTGATAAAAGTGGTTAAGATTCACACTGATGATAATGTGGCAGATTTACTGACTAAGGCTTTTGATGGACCAAGGTTTCAACATCTTGTGGCCCATATTGGGATGCTTAACCCTTAACTGCAAAGTTTAAGGGGAGGCATAGGCCTCAGGGGAGGATTCATGCTGTAAATTTTGTAAATTATTCTTTATATTTTTGTTTGCTAACACTAACCAGCTGATGTACTTTTAGTTTGTTTGTCTTGTTGTGGTTTGTGTGTTTCTTTGTTTGTTTGTTTTACATATTGCATATATAAGTTGAAGTTCACCATGGTTGGTCAATTAGAATATGGTCAAGTAAGCTTAAAAGCTTGTTTCTACTGAAATCAAAGTGCTGAAGTGAGATAATTATTTCTACTGAAGTGAAGTACTGAAGTTAAATTGCTCATTCATTCAAGAAACAGTTTACAGCTACAGCTTACTGCATACAATCAACTTCAAAGGAAAATACAAGATCAGTTCTATACAAGATCTACTTAACCTATTCTACCTCCTATCATCTACTAGCTCATATCATCTATTCCAAATGCTGGAGATGCATGACCAGTACGACGAAGAAGCTAAGGATCAAAATGGGAAGGATGGATTGATGAAAACGAAGATGATGAAGATGAATACAGCAGATGGATGTGTGATATGAAAATCTTCCATTATTCCATCTACTCGTTCCACCATAAAGCAACCAATCCATCTTCCTTTTACCCTTTCCCTTATACGATATGAGATGAAGCACCAAAACATGGCGCAGGAAGAGCTAATTGATTGTAGTGGAGAAATTAGGGTTTGTGGAAATATTTGAGGTTAATTGATGAGAGTTAAGTGTGCATTGGGATTGTTTTATAGACGGATTCAAGGTTTAATGAGATTTAATGCGAGTTGGGTGACACAGTAAAAAGATATTTACTGAAGCTTCTTGATTACGTGAGTTATTTCTGCTGATTGATCTACTTCAGCAGATTGACCTTGGTTTCTGCTGAAGTGGTAAGTTAAATTTGATAGAAGTTGCATTACACGTCAGATTTGGTCAACAACTTATTCCGATATTTATGACCATAAATTGGGAAACTTCTAATAATACCTTATTCGCATATCTTCGCCTCAAATTAACTGATTCCCTCTTCATTCGATTTAAAACATACCTCCAGTTGATTAAATCACAACCCATTATCACGATTTCTCATGGCGCTTCAATTTAAGAAAGATCATAACAAAGTTGCTTTTTTGGGAAAAACTAAGGGTAGTGAACTGTATGAACCAATGGTGGAGTTCTTGAAGAGGTCCAAGATTCATTATGCTTTAATGCATTCTCCTAGTGTGATATATGAATCGTTGGTTACAAAATTTTGGGCATCTGATTCGAAACGGAGTGGAACAGAGATTGTTGCTATGGTTGACGGAACTGAGTATGTTGTGACAGAGGAGTTGATAAGAAGAAAGCTTCGCTTGGACGATGTTAATGGGGTTTATCATTCTAATGCTGTGGATATTCTTGCTGGGCTAAGAGCTTTTGGATACCAGGGTACAAGGACTGATATATGGTTCAAGAATCAGTTGTGTCCTATGTGGAGGTTTTTGGTTCACACGTTGCTTCAGTGCATAAGCAATAAATCAGGAGGATGGGACCAATTTTCTACTCAATTGGGATGTGGTATTGTATGTCTTTCTCAGGGGTTAACTTATAACTTTTCTAGGTTTATTTTTGATAATATGGTTGAAAATATTCATAGGAAAAAGCATAAGTTTTTAATGTACCCTAGGTTTTTGCAAATGATTTTGGACATTACTACCCAAGCCCAAGCCTTTTGTCCCATATGAGCTTTAACTGCTAAACTGTTTTCTTTTATGAAAACTCATTATGAGGGGGAACATCATCCTTTGCTAGTAGCTATGTTGCCTCAAGGCAATGAGGCTGCTGATGAGGGGAATGTTGTTGGTTCTCCACCCTCTTCTCATTTGCTGTGATGGTAATCCATTAGTTACAATGGATGAGGGCCCTTCTAATGCTGCTGAAGCTACACATGTTTCTTCTGACCAACCACCATCTACACCTTTGACCATGCCTACATCTAGTCCACCATCTACTCAGGGTACTCCTGATGAGTTTGAGACTGACTTTGCTAGAATGCCTACACCCAGTCCTGTTAGAGAGCCTTTTATTGAAAGCTCTCCTATAGTTGAGCAGGTTCATGTTTCTTCTAAAGGATCCAATGAAGCTCCCATTACCACAGAGCAATCTGCTGGTGGAGCTGAGGATCCTATTACTCTTACTTCTGTCTATGATTTGCTCAACAGGACTGTCCAAGAGGTTGCAGATCTAAAAAGGGAGCTTGCTGAAACTAGATCTACACTTGGTGGTGAGATTGTGGATTTAAAGAAAAAGGTTCAGGATTTGGAAGAACAACTTGGGCATAGTAGCAACAGGAGATGTGTTGTTTCTTCTGAAGAGGAACAAGTGGATGCTAATTTGGATTCACTTGATATTTTGGCTGATGTGGCTCAACAATCTAATGCTTCTACACAAATGGCTGCTAAATTAGTAAAGCAAAAGGAGCAGCAAAAGGAGCCAATTTCGTTTTCTAGAAGGAAGAGGAGACAATATTTGAGCAAGGATAAGTTGCATAGACATACCTGCTTCTACACTTTCAGCAGATAAACATGCCTCTACACCTTCAGCACACACACCTGGATCTAAACCTTCAGCAGATCCTAATGAAGTGTTTCTTGCGGGGAGAAAGTTTAATTTGGATACTACTGATGGTGTTTCTTCTACTCATATTGACAACATTTCTCAACATGTTACTTATGATGCTTTCAAGGATGTATCTTCTAAAGTTCATGTTGTAGATACTTCAACCACTGATTCTGCTCATACTTCTACTACTAAAGGGAAATGAGCAATGATTGATGAGGAGCTTGGTTCAGATTTGGTGAGTGAACAGGAAAGGCTAGAACAAGAAAGAATGTTAGCTGAGTGTGCAAATCTAAAGAAGAGTCAAGAATTGGCTAAACAACTTGCAGCTCAGTTTGTTATCAACTTGCCTCCTGAGAGACAAAGAGAGATTGATGAAATGTCTCCTCAGTTCACTAATGCGCAATGGGATGCTTATACTCATCAAGATGCATCCAATCCTTCTCTAACACAAAGTATTTTAGGTGCAGAATTTAATAGTGAGACCGTTGCTGCACAGATGGTGACTCTTGGTCAACAGAGGAAGCAAGCTGCAGCTGCACAAAGAAGAGAAATTGCTACTAAGAAAAATAAAGCAAAAAGGGAAAGACCACAAACTCCAGCTCAGAAGAAAAAGTATATGAGAATGGTGGTGTATAATCAAAGTAGTATTATCTATCAGAAAGGTTTGACAAAGAAGCAAGTTTGGGCTTTAGATGATTCTGAGTTGATTAACATGTATCATAGGGTTATGAAGTATATTACACCATCTTCTAATTTGAAAAGGAGTGCTGGTGCTTTGGATGTTCCTGAAGCAAAGAGACCAAAGCAAGTTGAGATTGTTGATAATTTTGATGATGTTACACCCAAGATGAGTTCTCCTGTTGTTATTGATGAAGCATCTACTGAGGCTATACATTCAGTTGATAGGGTTCAATCTGCTGAACCGCATGTTGTTTCTTCTGAAGCATTATCGAGTGTGGCTACTGCATCTTTGAATTCAGAGAATCTGAATGCTTCTATTCCTCATATTTCTTCTGTTGATAAAGTCGGAGAAGAGTTGGGTAAGCAAGCTGAACGAGCAGCTGCTAAATCAAAGAAGGTCAGAGAAGTAGCAGAAAGAATGTATATCTTGCGTGGTGTTGGTTCAATTAAGTCTCCTTCTACTTCTTCCACTCATGCTAAAGATGTTCCTGATGAGTCTGAGGATGTATCTATGGGACCTTATATACCAGGTAGGAGGAAGAAAAGGATGGCTAAAAGGAGACATGTTACTTTGAGAAGATCTGTAAGATCAGATAGGACATATACATCTAGGATTCATAAGTCACTCAGATATCATTCTTTGGATCTAAAGGCTGCTGATTCAACTTTTATTAAAGAAGGATCTGCTGATGTTTTTCATGAAGGATCTCATGATGTGTTGACTGCTTGGACTTTAACTGCTGGACAGCTTAACACCATTTTTAGGCTGGATAATTCTTCTATGCAATTTGACTTTTTGAAGGAAATTTTTCATCTGGTTGATAGGCAAGATTTGAATACCCTGTATGGACTTGTCACTCAGCATTATGCTAATCAATCACCACAGGGTTCTGGTCTATATTTTTTGGGTGATCTTCAATTTTTGTTTGATTCTCAATCTTCAGATGGTAAAGGGTATTCTGTTTCGAAGAATTCACATAAGTGGAAGGTTGAGACTTGGAGATTTTATCCTTTGCCTTGTGTACATGTGGTGGAGACAAAGGGTGGGATTACTGTTTGTATGTTCTCAGATAAGATTTATCCTTTGTCTGTGTCCTTGATGGAGAAAATGCTTAGACAAAGGTTGGAAGTTCCACCTGATCCAGTTGGGAATGATAAGATGCATGCTGAACAGAGTTTTGGATTGATTAAGACTCAGCTTCTACAACATCGACCATCATCTTGATTATGGTAGTGTGTATATTTTGTAATATTTGTTTCTTTGTTTCTTTAGTTAAAAAAAAACCTATGTATATTTTGTGTTTGACTAACTTTTCTTGCAGATTTGTTGTACATTTTTATGGTTATTAACTCACCAGATGTACCTTGTGTATGTCAAAGAGTTGACTAGTCCAAAGGGTATAGCTTTGGTAAAGACACATCAAATCTGTTGATAGCTGTAATGGTTTGCTCAAAATCATAGGGTCTGCAACCACCCATGCTTAATTGTAGAGGGTTGTATGGTCATCAATTCACCATGGTTTATTCCTGTTTGGAATCCAAGAATTGGCTAGCCCACATGTATATGGCTTGTGGTAAAGGCAGTGGAATACCATATTTGGTAATCAGTTCACCAATCCTAAGAATTGACTAGTCCTAAGCAAACGGCTACAAGTAAAGACATTTAAAATCTGTTCATGGTTGCTGATTTGCTAATAAATCAGATGGTTATCAGTGTACCATAGTTTTCGAACTTAAACATTTGGCTACTCTAGTAGTGATGGCTATTGGTAAAGAGACATCAAATCTATTATTTTCCATGATTCACCTCTCACAGGAGTTAACACACCTGGATGTGATGAGAATAGTATGAAACTAATATGTTTTGATGTACCTGTTGTCATTTGTTGCTGCAAAGATCTGGAGTTTCAAAGTTTTGTCATCATCGAGGTGTCCTTGTTTTGTTTCTTTGCTGCTGATGTTCGAGTACAATCCTCTAGTTCGAAAGCGTTAAAGATCTAAGAGCCTCGAGAGAGTCTCTACAATTTTAGTATTATTAAAAGATCCATAGAGGATCAAAGAAGTTCTTAGTTATTTGTGTTCTTGTGTTTAAATTCCGCTTAAATACAAGTTATAGAGATTGTATTTTAGTAAGCTTGTGATTACATAAGTTTAACTAACGATCTAAGAGTGCTCATAAGATCTATCAGGGTCTTTGTTCTAACAATTAATTGTTACCTCGTACTGATTTTTGGAAGCTGGTTCAAATACACCTCGTACTCAATCATTAATCGGTCTTTTTATCAGTTAGTCGGTGGTGTCTTTATATTATTGTTCTCAACACATAAGTCAGTGGTACTCTTGATATTCTTTTAGTAGATATTGTTTTTTGGTCAGTGGGCACTTTAACTTGAGGGTTTGAGCTGATAAATCAATAACGAATAAAGGCGAGATGAAGACGATGGAAACGTTGCTGTTGTGAATCAGACGTGCTAGCTTTCTCGTTTTTACTTCACATTGTTCGAGAGGTCAAACTTAACTGCTATAATTCACTCGTTAAAGCTGCTAATTAATATTTACTGCTGCTATTGGAATGTTAATGTTGTTCGACTCTCAATTATTGATGCTCTTTACACGTCAAGTTTATTCTGCTAGTTAAAGTTGGAGTTTTTTGTTACCACTGCTCATGATAGGTAACCACTGCTAGCCTTGCTCGTTACCACTACTAGTTTACTTGTTTCCACTGCTAGTTATTGTCGTTTCCATTACTCGACCACTACTAGCATGTTTGGTACCACTGCTAGTTACCATGCCATTTGACGTTACTGCTGCTACCTACATAAGTTTCTGTTGCTAGACATGATTTATGATTATGATTTCATGAAGTTTATACAGCAGTTTGTTCGAAGGTTATTATAATTCCATTATTGAGCAGCTTGGTGGTCCCATTGGTGGCTTGATACACTTGACTTCCCTTCAAGTGCGTTTATACTCATTGGTTTATGTCACATGGGACAGTGGTATACATGGAGATCTCATATTGTTTTGGAAATTTGCTAAGCTCACATACTGATATTATTTTATTTGCTCCAATGGGTTGATGGGAATCATGGTTACTTCATGCATGATATTGTGGAAAGTTTATTTTTGTTTGTAATTTCCATGGGCATGAGTTAAAAGGCGAGATGGGAAGTCGTATACAATTTTGGTTTGGATGCTTTACACACACAGAAGGATTTTTGGTTCACACACACAAGAAGATTGGTATTGATTCTTAAAAGTTTTAAAAAGCTTGTTTTTGAATTATTTGAAGAATTGATTACGAAGAAGGTTGAATATCATTTATTTGATGTTTTAGTTGAGTTTCACGGGTTTGTGTTCTTATCATATCTCAAAGAGGGTGTTACACTTTGTAGATAACTTGTTCGTGCTTAAAGGATTGTGACGAAGAATTGACATAACACTTGAAGGAGTGACGTTATTGTGCTAGTTTTTATTGTTAAGAGATTGCGGTCTCCCTATACATGGGTATACGTTCGATGTCATCTATAGTGCAAGACATAAGACGCAAGTTTGGGTTATTTTACTTCTTCATCAAATTCGTTATATTTGGTTTTCTTCATAAGTGATCATTACATAGAGCTTACAAATTTGAAGAATCATTTGATGTTCATGCACCACTCAAGGGGAAGTTTATACTGCTTATATTCCCTATTTGTTGATATCAAAAAGGGGAAGAGATGTTGGAGTGGCGTAGCATGAATTAAGGGGAAGACAAAGGAAGACAAGAATGTTTCATTCATGGTGAGATTTAATTATCTCAACTTCTGCTACTTCGTCTAGGGAAGTTCGTACAAGAACCGTGTTTGTTTTGTCATCATCAAATAGGGGAAGATTGTTGGGTTTATTGATTTGATGATAACTTTGACTCGTCAACTGATGCCTTAGCAAACAAACAAGTTAAGGACCTATTAGGGGAAGATTTTTGGGTTTGTTGGGTTTTAGGTTCCACTGATTAGGAATTATTCTAAGTATTGGAACTACGGCTAGAGCAAGAGAAACCACGGTTAGAAGAAGGAAACCACTACTGAGTTAAACCACGACTAGTAGTATAGTATAACCACGGCTAATGTATTGTAACCACTGCTAGTTGTTTAGTCGGTTTAATGTTTTGTATTAGATAAATATGGAAAAGATATTTATCTTGTAGGTTACGTATTGTATCTTGTAAAGGACTCCTTAGCCTATAAAAGGAGGTCCTAGGTTAGATTAGATATACGTGTGTTTTGATATATCTAAGGTCGATACACTTCAAGGTTATAAAACCCTAATACTGTTTAGAGTATTCGTTATTAATATAATTGAGGTGTTTAGTGTTTACTGTTGTTCTTCTTCTTAAGGTTAAGCATTATATTCCGCGTAGTGTTTAACAAGTTATTATCCAAGTCAGTTTCTATAAGGATCGTTTGCTCAACTGGGATCAACAAGTGGTATCCGAGCTTGTGATCTAGAAACTGTAATCAAGAAGAAGTCAAGTTAAGTTCTATTCAAGAAAAGTTAAGATGTATGACGAAACTCATATGGTTACTGCATTAAAGGTACCAATGCTGAAGCAGGGTGAGTATCAAGTTTGGAGAATGCGAATGAGACAATACATTCGCATGATTGATTACAACATCTGGGATGTTGTTGAGCAGGGTGATAAGCTACCAACCATGGGTCCTGATGGAAAACCTGTTGCAATTAAGAGTGAAACTGACAAGGCCCAGAGAAAGTTGGAGATTAAAGCTCACAGTATTCTCAGTATGGGAATACCTAATGAGTATGCTTTGGATTTTGAACAATATGAGACTGCTAAGGAGTTAATGGATGCCATTGAAACAAGGTTTGCTGGTAATGAAGCTACCAGAAAATCCAGAAATAACATGCTCAAGCATCAGCTTGAAAACTTCACTGCACTAAGTGGAGAAAGTCTTGATGGCACCTATAACAGATTGCAAAAGCTAATCATTCATCTAAAATTGGTGGATTACAAAGTTGCTCAAGAAGATATCAACCTCAAGTTCATCAGAAGTTTGTCACCAGAATGGGCTGTGCATACTGTTGTGTGAAGGAACAAGGATGACTTTGAGAAGATGACTCTGGATAATCTTTACAACAATTTGAAGGTTTATGAGTCTGAAAAGAACATCGCTGGTTCATCTTTAACTACTCAAAACATTGCTTTTGTCTCTACAAACCATAAAAGTTCTCAGGAAGCATCCACTACTGCTTATGGAATATCCACCGCTATTGCTAATAATACCACTATTAGTGATAATGTTAGTGATAGGGCCATTTGTGCTTTTCTGGCTGATTTAACAACTAGTGTCACTGTGTTAAATCAAGATTTGGATCAAATTGATTCTTATGATCTTGATGAAATCAATCTTCAGTGGCAAATGGCAATGTTGACATTGCAAGCTAGGATATTCCTAAGGAGAACAGGCAGGCAAGTCCAGTATGATGGTCAAAGGAGAGCTGGGTTTGACAAAAGCAAGATGGAGTGTTTCAACTGCAAAAGAAGAAGGGACACTTTACAACGGAATATTGAGCTCCTAAGAGGATTGGTGAAGGCTACAAGAAGGCTACAGAAGAACCAGTTTCTTCTTCTGCTTTGGTTGCTCAGGATGGACTTGGTGAACATGACTGGAGTGATCAAATTAAAGAAGGTCCCAATGCTGCCTTCCTGGCTAGTGAAGCTTCTAAAGAGCATAACTTTGCTCTCATGGCCTATGCATCATCTTCTTCTGGTTAAGATTCTGAGGTATCCAATGATTCTAACAATTCTACTTGTTCTTTTAAATCATGTCAAGATAACTTAGAATATCTTAAAGCTATTAATGAGAGTCTGAGAAAAGAGGTAGAAAGACTTTCACTAGATAACTTAGGATACAAAGTAGGACTTGAGAGTGTTGAAGAGAAACTTAAATTCTATATTAAATGTGAGTTTAAGTATGTAGATAAGATTAAAATACTAGGTGGTGAAATTGATCTAAAAGATAGAGAAATTAAAGTGCTTAAATAGAAACTAGAAGAAGCAGAGAGTGTAAAACAAGAGGCCCTACAAGAAAAAGAGAAACATGTTGTTAGGGTTGCTAAAACACAATATGCTTTTGATTTAGTCAATAAGCCAGTTGGACAAAAATTATTCAAAGATGGTTCTGGCCTAGGTTACAACAATATGCCACCACCCTCTCTTATGAAACATGCACCACTAACAAAAGAACTATCATTTAGTTGTGAATTCAGTTTCAAGTAATTCTAAATCACCTAAGATAGGTTCTGATATGTCATCTGATGGTCCAATTATTGAGGATTGGGAATCAGATTCTGAGTAAGATAGATCTGAATCAACAAAGTCTGAGAAGATAGACAATGTTAAGTCTGTTGATTCTAAACAAGCCAACCTTATGCCTAGATTTGGAGCACCAATTTCTAGGAAAGTTGTAGACTACAATGAGATACCTAGGGAACAGATGAAAAGATACATACCTAGGGGTAATCAGAGAAACTTCAATGGCCTAATTTCAAATAGATTAGGAGATGAGTTTCAATGTGTCAAGAAGGCTTGTTTTAAGTGTGGTAGTTTTGAGCATCTACAGAGAAATTGTTATAAAAATCAACCACAAGTTTGGAACCATTGGAGGAGGGTAAATCATCAAAACTTTTCAAATAAAACAATCCCTCATCCTAACAAAAATATGGTTCCCAGAGCAGTGCTAATGAAAAATGGAACTACAAAATCAATAATCACTACTGCACCCAAATGGGTTCCAACCACTGCTAAGCAAAATGTAAACACTGCTAAGCAAAATCTTTCTACTGCTAAGCAGAATATCACCAATGATACAAAATAGGTTTTAAAAATTCCAAAGGTGATAACTGACACAGTGGCTGGAAACCATTTTTATGCTGTAAAGGCCTCAGCTAGCTGGCAATGGAAGCCTAAGACCAAGGTTTTACATAATGCCAATTGTGCATCAATGGACCTAAATAAATTTGATTATGTTGATGCACAGGGCAGACCCAAGTCAGTATTGGCTTGGGTCCACAAAAGGAACTAACTTGTTTAATCTCATGTGCAGGGAAATCTAAAGGATGAGCTAAAAGACAAAGGAATTTTTGATAGTTGTTGCTCTGGGCACATGTGTCACACCCCCAAAATATCGCAGCGGAACGATAGTGTCTTTGGGGTATGACTTCATAGCACAAAGTATGGATACAGAAAACGACCTCTAAAATGAGACGTTTTGAAAGGTTTACCATTCGATTAAATAAAGTTGAAGTTTACAAAACATGCGATCCCAAAGTTTTAATACATAAAGGGTTACAAAACATGTCGAATGGTAATTGATAAAAACACAAGACTCCAATGTATGCCATGTGACCCAAAAGCTCCATGAAATGCTTTCGCCACAACTGAGATAAACATGCTAAAAAGTGTCAACACAATGGTTGGTGAGTTCATAAGTTTGTTGAAAATGCTTTGAAAAAGTCTATAAAGAATGTTGATGCAGCAAAGGCATTGTAAATCCATTAAGTTCCGAGTTCCGCCCATACAAACCTCGCAACCTATGTGTTCACAACCCATTGCCTAATATAGAATTGTCAATCTTGTTTATAAGTAGGACATATGTGCATATGATATATACATGTACTTAATGCAAAGAATCACAGCCAACTGAACCTCTTGACAAGTCTAAATTGTTTGTTGTGTTTCATTGAATAACAGATTATATTCACCCCAGGTCACGTCATCAAGGACCCTAGGGTGGGGGCGTCAGCCCGATAGTACTATCAATACCTCTCCGCCGGCTCCCGCAGGAGTTAACCAATTGCTAATGTATGTATGTTGAAGCATAATTGTAAACAAGTTTAACACATTAAGGCACATATCGCAATAAACCACACATAATGTCCAAAGAGTATAAGAAGTATATTGTAACACAATTGTATAAATGGTTTGAGTATTCGCAAGAGTAAAAACAAGTATTTAAGCATGTATCTCCCCCAAAGAGTTTGTAAGAATTTAAACGAGTAAAAGCCGGGTATGAACTCACCTGGTATGATTGATATGCTAACAAAATGAAGTGCACGAAAATGAGGCTCGGAAACTATCCGCGACCTAAAATGAATGTCATGACTTGAGTTATGATATGTTGTCGTGAATGCATGATACAATGTCGTGCATACAAATCCATATGTAATCTATACCACTTATACGTTTTTGAAAATAGAATTTATCGTCGAAATATATGTTTATGACATCTCGTCATGTTTATAAAATACTTTACAAGTATATACGTTGAATCAACATTCTACGATAATCGTTTTGTGATTTATTGTGAAATTATACTTTTCGTCGTAAAATAATGTTACTTGACAATTTCATGAAATTGACTAAACGGCCTCGAAAAGCTAGTCGTAAAATGGTGCACGTCGAGTGTCAGGAAACAAACTCAACGGTTTTGGGAAGCTTGTATCGTTATCTCAAAGTTTTAGTGTTTAAGTTTTCGTCCTAGAGGTCTCGATCACAAAGAAAAATATAGGTAAAGTATGGTTTTCGGCAAAGTTTAAGTGACCGTATCTTCCTCGTTACAACTCCGCTTGACAAATAGTTTGACATTTTGTAAAATATGCCTGGCGAACTTACTTTTACTAGAAGACATCACGTGTATAATTTAATCGTATGTGTTTAATTTTGCTAATAGAATAAAGTTACAGCAACTTTGTGTAAACGTGTATAATTTAATCGTTACAAGTCCGTTTTCTACGTTTTCTACATCCTTAGACTCGTGTTAAAGTATACTAATATATTTTTGATAAGTCGACTCATTTTATAACGCTTAAGACTCATTTTTGACCCGTAAAGAGTGACATTTTCATGCTGAAATTTCTGGAATTATTAGTTTTCGTCGCCAAACTTCAAAAATTCATAACTTCTTCGTTATAACTCCGTTTTAACCCGTTCAAGCGGCCACGTTTTCGTTTTAAAGTATATGTTCCAAAT
The DNA here is from genome assembly GCA_910596185.1 of Chrysanthemum makinoi. Lineage (NCBI taxonomy): Eukaryota > Viridiplantae > Streptophyta > Magnoliopsida > Asterales > Asteraceae > Chrysanthemum > Chrysanthemum makinoi. The sequence goes on from OU343221.1 coordinate 184,938,051, forward strand.
ATCTAGACGAAAATATTTTACCAACTGACGAATTTTCCCAGATTTAAAAATAAGATCAGACCCTTAATTAAACTTGTCGAAATGAGTTTTTCACGCGCAAAACCTATTCTAACCAATTCAAAACAACTCCGAAGCTATTATAATCCTACCATACACCTTCTTAGGGTGTCATGGGTTCCTAGGCATCACCAAAAGTGATATGTTTCAAGAAGTAATTATAGGATGAAATATATATATAACACTTAATAACAATGAAAAAGTGGTATAAACCTCCATAAGACTTGCATGTTTTTCTCCAATATGATGTAATGAACATAAAATAAATATGAAAGATGATGATGAGTATGAGATGCTTACTAGTTAACTTGATGAAGTTTATGAGCAAAGGTTTTATTCCTAATCACCCAAGGTTTTTATTTCAAAACCTTAATAAAGAGTGAGACTAGAGTGTTAAAACCTTGTCTTGTGAAATTTTTGATGATCCCTTCTATGATCTTGAGGTTGGCCGGTTTTGGATGAAGAGAAGAGAGGAAGAAGAGACTTTTTCACCTTTGATTTACTTGTGTGTATGTGTTTTAGTATAAGAGTATATTACATATACTTGAAAGATATTTTGGGAATCACATGACTCACCCCCCCCCCCTTGTCGACACAACGGGGTGTTAGTCATCTTATATTATTATTATTTTTTTAAACATGTATAAGTGTAGTTATATGTAAGTTACTTGAAGATATGTGGTAAATTGTATACACATTTGAATATTTAGGGTAGCGTTAGATAAAAATAACTTTTAACGGGTCAAGATAAAATATATTGAGGTCATAAAAGTTATAAAAATACATTTCTTGCAAAATTTGAGTGAATAAATATTTATCGGGTTGAATTTAAGAAAACCGTCGTAATTTATATAAACATAACAATTTATATGCGAAATAAATTTAAAACATTGGGTAAACTCATAATATTATTTTTATAAACTTAATATGAGTACAAAAATATATCGGGATGATTTTTGGAAGTATCGGATCAAATGTTAAAAATAATTAATTACGCGATAGCGTTTATTTAATAAGAAATTATGCGTTTAATGTGAAATGCAAAGCTATGCATGAGCTAGTATGATGAATGTTGAGTTTGAGAAATGACCAAAAATTGAGAATTGTGACATTCTTCCCATGTCAGCAGAATCACGTCCTCGTGATTCAATCGATGATACTTAAAGGTCTACCCTTAGGTTCGCGAAAACAGGGTGTATGGTCAAAGTGCTTATGCCAAAACTTACGCGTCTAGGTTTCTTATCTAATGAGGCTAACTGAATCTGAATAATACAGTGGATCACTTAATGGTCTAGGGAAAACGTACCAGTTACGCATTGCGGGCTGCCTCGGTCCCTACATAGAATGCTCGACCTCGGGGTGGACTGATATTGAGTACAGGGTTTGGGTTGTTTCCGTCAATTGCTAAAGCTAGGTGTTGGTTATCCTGTGGTTGTCTCTGCGTTCCATTCAACTTAGGACAATTATTCCGGAAGTGATTCGGGCTGTTACATTCAAAGCAAGTCCTTTGGTTATTCCTCATGTTGCCCATGTTAGCCGGTGTTACCTGTGTTTTACACTGCTCCTTAAAATGGCCGTATCGATTGCAATTTGTACACAAGCGGCAGGGCTTGGTCTTCGGATGATGATAAGCACATTTAGCACATTTGGGATGTGTACCCGCATACTCTCTTTGTTCGGTACCAGTTGCCACAAAAACTCTTGCCCTTTTGTTGTCTGCTACCACGTCCATCTGCCTATTCGACCCACTAGCTTCCTTCCTCTTGTCGCTGCTCTTCAAGGTACCATTTCTAACCATCTCATCTGTCAGGGTTCCTGCCCTCAGTATTGCACTTTGTATTGTAGACGGCTCAGTCGTTTTTACAGTTCCACGGATTTTGGGGACAAGACCATATATGTACCTCGAGATTCTCTTGGACTCAGGGGTAACCATATGAGGAACTAGTCTAGCTAACTCATGAAATCGATCTGTGTAGGCTGCGTGACCAGCTCCTATCATAGAGTGATGATAAAGTTCATGTTCCAGTTTCTGCATTTCATTGTCCGGGCAGTACTCTTCTTGCAATAACGCCTTAAATTCGTCCCATGTCATACCTATAGCTGCTTCTCTGCCCCTAGCCTGTAGCTGTGTGTTCCACCATGTCAATGCCTTCCCTGATAGCAAGCAAGCAGCATACTTCACCCTCTGATGTACGGCACAATTGCTGATGTCGATCACTGACTCTGTCTTCTCTACCCATCGAGTATACGCCAAAGCACCTCCTATACCATCAAACTCCACAGGTTTGCATACTGAAATTTCCTTATACGTGCATCCAGTTCTGTTGTCGTTGTTGTTGTTGGTGGTGGTGTTGTTATTGTTGCCACTGCCAACTACATTGTTGGTGTCGACATTCCCGTTTCCGTGGTTTCCTGAGTTATTCATATGGTTTCCAACTTGTGTGACAATAGTGGGAAGCAAGATTTGAAGTTGTTGAGCGATGATGGCGACAACATCAGGGTTTCCGCCAGCGTTGTTGTCATTGTTACCCATGTCGCGACCGTCTTCTCTACCTCCATGCTCACCTGTCCTTCCACCCCTTTGCGCCGCACCACCTCGGCTAGTGCTGCGTGTTACCCTCTTTGGTGCCATGATCTCTGCAAGGAAAGGACAGTTGAGTTCCTAATGTCTAAACTTAACGTCCTCAAACATAATACCACGCCACAAATTGGTTCCTAAGGTGTACCCTCACCGATCTACGTATGCGTGGTCGCATATGTCCACGTGGGTTGTGACGCATTTATAATTATGTTGGCCACCATAATTATAATTGCCTCCTTTCACACGTGTACATACCACCAAGCATACATGTGTCGGCGATTGTTGTTACTGAAATAGGTAGCCACTCTATCATCCGATTCTAAACAGTGGAGGAGGAATTTAGGGTAGGTATCTAGGGAGAGTCGCACTTGGTGTATAGGAAATTCCTTTAGGTGCTAAAGTCACTATGAGGTTTAGTCGCCAGCAGTTCCCAAAGTATCCTCAAGAGAACTCCCATCATCGGGCAAAATCATCAAATCTATACAGCTATATAGTAACACTTATTTAGCTCGATCTCGTGTCTCATCAAACAAGAACTGTCACGAGATCAAGTTAGATAAGTGCTCATTACCGAGCTCCATATTTTTGATGACTTGACTAGATTTTGGGACTCCCCTATCGGTACAAGGAAACTACGTTATCCAATGAGATGGTTCTAGTAGAAATATTTCAGAAAACATATGCGCACGAAAAGTGTGTAAGGCGATAGGAAAAGAAAGGATCGACGTGAAAGCGGTTATAGTCTAGGAACTAAAATGCGACCTAGTTCTCTATAACCAAGTCTCTGATACCAATCTGTCACACCCCCAAAATATCACAGCGGAACGATAGTGTCTTTGGGGTATGACTTCATAGCACAAAGTATGGATACAGAAAACGACCTCTAAAATGAGACGTTTTGAAAGGTTTACCATTCGATTAAATAAAGTTGAAGTTTAAAAAACATGAGATCCCAAAGTTTTAATACATAAAGGGTTACAAAACATGTCGAATGGTAATTGATAAAAACACAAGACTCCAATGTATGCCATGTGACCCAAAAGCTCCATGAAATGCTATCGCCTTACAACCTGAGATAAACATGCTAAAAAGTGTCAACACAATGGTTGGTGAGTTCATAAGTTTGTTGAAAATGATTTGAAAAAGTCTATAAAGAATGTTGATGCAGCAAAGGCATTGTAAATCCATTCAGTTCCGAGTTCCGCCCATACAAACCTCGCAACCTATGTGTTCACAACCCATTGCCTAATATAGAATTGTCAATCTTGTTTGTAAGTAGGACATATGTGCATACGATATATACATGTACTTAATGCAAAGAATCACAGCCAACTGAACCTCTTGACAAGTCTAAATTGTTTGTTGTGTTTCATTGAATAACAGATTATATTCACCCCAGGTCACGTCATCAAGGACCCTAGGGTGGGGCGCACCGATAGTACTATCAATACCTCTCCGCGGCTCCCGGAGTTAACCAATTGCTAATGTATGTATGTTGAAGCATAATTGTAAACAAGTTTAACACATTAAGGCACATATCGCAATAAACCACACATAATGTCCAAAGAGTATAAGAAGTATATTGTAACACAATTGTATAAATGGTTTGAGTATTCGCAAGAGTAAAAACAAGTATTTAAGCATGTATCTCCCCCAAAGAGTTTGTAAGAATTTAAACGAGTAAAAGCCGGGTATGAACTCACCTGGTATGATTGATATGCTAACAAAATGAAGTGCACGAAAATGAGGCTCGGAAACTATCCGCGACCTAAAATGAATGTCATGACTTGAGTTATGATATGTTGTCGTGAATGCATGATACAATGTCGTGCATACAAATCCATATGTAATCTATACCACTTATACGTTTTTGAAAATAGAATTTATCGTCGAAATATATGTTTATGACATCTCGTCATGTTTATAAAATACTTTACAAGTATATACGTTGAATCAACATTCTACGATAATCGTTTTGTGATTCATTGTGAAATTATACTTTTCGTCGTAAAATAATGTTATTTGACAATTTCATGAAAGTGACTAAACGGCCTCGAAAAGCTAGTCGTAAAATGGTGCACGTCGAGTGTCAGGAAACAAACTCAACGGTTTTGGGAAGCTTGTATCGTTATCTCAAAGTTTTAGTGTTTAAGTTTTCGTCCTAGAGGTCTCGATCACAAAGAAAAATATAGGTAAAGTATGGTTTTCTGCAAAGTTTAAGTGACCGTATCTTACTCGTTACAACTCCGCTTGACAAATAGTTTGACATTTTGTAAAATATGTCTGGCGAACTTACTTTTACTAGAAGACATCACGTTATAAAAAGTATTGCATCATTGTTAAAAACGACCCTCAACATGGTCACTTGTTGCCGTAGTATGTGTTTTATAGAAAATATATTAATTTTGCTAATAGAATAAAGTTACAGCAACTTTGTGTAAACGTGTATAATTTAATCGTTACAAGTCCGTTTTCTACGTTTTCTACATCCTTAGACTTGTGTTAAAGTATACTAATATATTTTTGATAAGTCGACTCATTTTATAACGCTTAAGACTCATTTTTGACCCGTAAAGAGTGACAATTTCATGCTGAAATTTCTGGAATTATTAGTTTTCGTCGCCAAACTTCAAAAATTCATAACTTCTTCGTTATAACTCCGTTATAACCCGTTCAAGCGGCCACCTTTTCGTTTTAAAGTATATTTTCCAAATATCTAGCCGAAAATATTTTACCAACTGACGAATTTTCCCAGATTTAAAAATAAGATTAGACCCTTAATTAAAATTGTCGAAATGAGTTTTTCACGCGCAAAACCTATTCTAACCAATTCAAAACAACTCCGAAGCTATTCTAATCCTACCATACACCTTCTTAGGGTGTCATGGGTTCCTAGGAATCACCAAAAGTGATATGTTTCAAGGAGTAATTATAGGATGAAATATATATATAACACTTAATAACAATGAAAAAGTGGTATAAACCTCCATAAGACTTGCATGTTTTTCTCCAATATGATGTAATGAACATAAAATAAATATGAAAGATGATGATGAGTATGAGATGCTTACTAGTTAACTTGATGAAGTTTATGAGCAAAGGTTTTATTCCTAATCACCCAAGGTTTTTATTTCAAAACCTTAATCAAGAGTGAGACTAGAGTGTTAAAACCTTGTCTTGTGAAATTTTTGATGATCCCTTCTATGATCTTGAGGTTGGCCGGTTTTGGATGAAGAGAAGAGAGGAAGAAGAGACTTTTTCACCTTTGATTTACTTGTGTGTATGTGTTTTAGTATAAGAGTATATTACATATACTTGAAAGATATTTTGGGAATCACATGACTCACCCCCCCCCCCTTGTCGACACAACGGGGTGTTAGTCATCTTATATTATTATTATTTTTTTAAACATGTATAAGTGTAGTTATATGTAAGTTACTTGAAGATATGTGGTAAATTGTATACACATTTGAATATTTAGGGTAGCGTTAGATAAAAATAACTTTTAACTAGTCAAGATAAAATATATTGAGGTCATAAAAGTTATAAAAATACATTTCTTGCAAAATTTGAGTGAATAAATATTTATCGGGTTGAATTTAAGAAAACCATCGTAATTTATATAAACATAACAATTTATATGCGAAATAAATTTAAAACATTGGGTAAACTCATAATATTATTTTTATAAACTTAATATGAGTACAAAAATATATCGGGACGATTTTTGGAAGTAACGGATCAAATGTTAAAAATAATTAATTATGCGATAGCATTTATTTAATAAGAAATTATGCGTTTAATGTGAAATGCAAAGCTATGCATGAGCTAGTATGATGAATGTTGAGTTTGAGAAATGACCAAAAATTGAGAATTGTGACAACATGACATGGGATAGGAGCAACCTTGAAGATTTTGAAGCTTATGATGGAGGACATGTGGCATTTAGCGATGATCCAAAGGGAGGAAAAATAGTTGAAAGAGGAACTATCAGAACATGAAAGCTGGATTTTGAGAAGGTTTATTTGGTACAGGGACTAAAGTACAATCTATTCAGTATTTCTAAAATGTGTGATAAGAAAAACTGGGTACTTTTTGGGGAAACTGAGTGTGTGGTGTTGTCTCCTGATTTTAAAATGCCTGATGAGAAATATGTGAAGTTAAGAGTACCTAGGAAAGAAAACATATATTGCTTTAACTTGAAAGATGTAATTCCTAATAGGTCCTTAACTTGTTTGTTTGCTAAGGCATCAATTGATGAGTCAAAATTATGGCATAGAAGGCTACGTCACCTTAATTTCAAAACAATCAATAAACTGGTAAAGGGGAACTTAGAGAGAGGGTTACCTTCTAAGGTTTTTGAGTGTAAAGAACTTTGTGTGGCTTGTCAGAAAGGAAAACAACATAGAGCCTCTTGTAAGACCAAGACTGTAAACACCATTACACAACCACTGTTTATGCTTTATATGGACTTATTTGGCCCTACCTTTGTTAAAAGTTTGGACCATAAGCAGTATTGCCTAGTTATCACTGATGATTATAGTAGATTTTCTTGGGTATACCTTTTAGCTGCTAAGAGTGAAACTAGTGAGATCCTCAAGAGTTTCATTACTAAGATAGAAAATCAAGTAAACCATAAGGTCAAAGTAATCAGATGTGATAATGGAACTGAATTTAAAAATGATGTGATGAATCAATTCTGTGTGGCTAAGGGTATAGAAAGACAGTTTAGTGTTGCTAGGACACCACAACAGAATGGTGTAGCTAAAAGGAAACATAGAACACTAATTGAGGCTGCTAGAACAATGTTGTCAGAATCTAAGTTACCAACTACCTTTTGGGCTGAAGCTGTAGGCACTGCATGTTATGTGCATAATAGAAGCAAGGTAGTGAAGCCTCATAACAAGACCCCCCATGAGCTGTTACTCGATAGGAAGCCTATGATAGCATTCCTTAAACCTTTTGGGTGTCCTGTTACTATCTTGAATACCATAGACTACCCTAGGCAAGTTTCAAGAAAAAGCAGTTGATGGATACTTTCTTGGCTATTCTTCAAATAGCAAAGCCTTTAGAGTATACAATAGGAGGACTAGGATTGTAGAAGAAAAATTACATGTTAAGTTTAGTGAAGAAACTCCTAGTGTTGAGACAAAAGGACCTGAGTGGCTGTTTAATATTGATATGCTAACCAAATCCATGAATTATAAGCCTATCATTGCAGGTACATCCACTAATATTGATGCAGGTACACAAGAGGATTCTGAAAGAGAAGAAAATTCTAAGGAAGCTGATTCTCCAAAGGAATTCTATTTGCTTGAAAAGTGGAAAGCTGGTCCTGTCTCACCCATCATTGAAAAGAAGAGTCCCATTGATGATGATGATTTGGTTTCTGGAAGCAAGGGTGATCATCATCAAGATAAGGAAGAGTTGTTGCAAGATAACTCAACATCGGTAGAAGAAATTGAAAGGAAGAAGAAGAATTCTGAAAGCACTGCTAAGCATAATGAAAGCACTGCTAAGCCAAGTTCTACCACTGCTAGTGCAAGTGAAACCCCGGCTGCAAATTCTGATAGCAGTACTTGCTTCGGACCCACTGCCAAGCCACTTATTAATGATGATGGGTATCCAACTGATCCTGATATGCCTCTTTTGGAAGAAATGGATACTCCCACTGAAGCCAAGTTCTACCACTGCTAGTTCAAGTGAAACCCCAGCTGCAAATTCTGATAGCAGTACTTACTTCGGTCACCTCAAGTATATGTATTTGTTACAAAGCTCATAGTCGTAGTCAAGTTATGTTAATAAGTAGTTAGTTTAGTAACACCGTAGAGGACGGACAGGTCTTTACCCACTGTATGCCTGATCCACAGCCTGTAGGTGGCGTTTATTGTAAGACACTATAAATACCCTCCACCTCCCAAGGTAGAGGGTCGGAGCTTCAATACCATTTTTCTTTGTTTCACATAGTTCCCAACTCTCTTCTCTTTCTCACTCTAAAACTTTCTCTCTCTAAACATTTTGTACGCCCCATATGTTATTGGTTTGATGTGTTTGTGAAATCCTATAAGTTACAATTGGTATCAAGAGCCATGGTTTGATCACTCATCTTTCATGCTCTTTGTTTTGGTGGATTTCATAAGGTTTTGGGGGTTATAAGTGTTTAGAAGAGTTTGAATCATTTGGTCAATTTCTAGTGTTAAAGTTTGAATTTTGAGTGTACTTTTGTGTTTAGGATCATCATATGTGTTTAGGTTTTGAATTGGAAGGCTTGAATCATTGTGGTTTGGCTGTTTTTGATTGATAAAGTGGGTGTTTTTAAATATTGTACGAAGCGAGTTGAGCCACGGAGTTGTGTTTCTAAGAAGCGAGTTGCTTTGTTATTGGATGCGAGTTGGTTTATGCGACTTGGCTATTAAGCGAGTTGATTCTTTAAGCGACTTGAGTTCTAAAGCGACTTGGCTATTAAGTGAGTTGTACTGGCAGCGAGTTGGTTTATGCGACTTGGTTGTTAAGCGAGTTGTCTCTATATGCTACTTGGCTATTCAGCGAGTTGACTCTTTATGCGACTTGGGTTTTAAGCGAGTTGTTTCTTTAAGCGACTTGAGTTTTTAAGCCACTTGTCTTTGAAGCGAGTTGACAGTTTAGCGAGTTGATACCAAAGCGAGTTGACTGCTTAGCTACTTGTCTATTGAGACTTGTCACTTCTTCGTGCTACATTTTTACGGTTGTTCTTTTGGTTTAGTAAAATCCCGTGAAAGAATCAATTTCCCGGTTTAATCAAAGAATAGTAAAATCCCATAGAACTTTGTAATTATGTCTAACAACGTACCTACTATCGTTTCTACTGTAGCTGAGGACGTTCAAGCAGCTGGATCGGATACTTGTCCACCTATGCTTGACAGAACTGATTATGACTCATGGGCTCAACGAATTAGGTTGTACTGTTTGGGAAAGGAAAACGGGGTTAACATTCTCAAATCAATTGATGAAGGACCTTATCAGATTGAGACTACAAGAGACATCCTTGAAACTGCTGCGGATGGAACAGTGATCTTACGTTTGGACAGACCAAAGACGTATGATGAGCTCAGTGATAAGGAGAAAAAGAGATACGATGCTGATATCAGGGCTTCAAACATTATACTTCAGGGTCTTCCAAAAGATATCTACAAGCTTATCAATCACAACACTGAAGCCAAGGCGGTTTGGGATAATGTCAAGATGCTTCTCTCGGGTTCTGAACTGACTAAGGAAGACATAGAATCACAACTGTATGATGACTTTGAGCACTTTAAGATGATACCAGGGGAAAGTGTCACTGAATATTATGTGAGGTTCCACAAGCTTGTGAATGACATGAGGAATTGATAAAATCATTTATAAGCTCAGCTAGGGATCAATAACAAAGATAATAAACATAATACGCAGCGGAATAATCAAAACAATACTTTGTTATTGACACAAGGTTTTTATTCACCATTAACTAATACTCTAATATAGACGTTTATAGGAACACGTCTACTAACTAAACTAATAACCTAGGCGTTTACATGAACGTACGCCTAGGACACAATCATCTAAAACCCTAGACGTTCTCCCCTAACGTCTAGGCTAAACACACACACACCTCTAGTCGTCTACATTATGGAAGACATAATTAAAACCTACACCCCATGTCCTCTTTATATACTAGAGGATAAGGACTAATAAATAAAACTTCTTTTGCAAGCAAGTCCTTCCATCTTTTTGTAGGTTTCCTTCTTGTCATATTAAGTCCCTCTTGTTTCATTCTTTTTGTCTTATCAACTCAAACGTATAATTCCCAACAATCTTCCCCTAGTTGATAATGACAAAACCATTCTTGAACAAACTTCCCTAGACGAAGTAGCAGAAGTTGAGATAATTAAATCTCACCATGAATGAAACAAGTATGTCTTCCTTTGTCTTCCCCTTAATCCATGCCATGTCACTCAAACATCTCTTCCCCTTTTTGTTATTATCCAAATAGGGAACGTATGCAAATAATGATCTTGACCACCACAAACCAATATCATACTTCCAATCTAAGACTTCCAATGCTTCAAATCGCCCACCATTACGCACCATAGGAAAAATGGATCCAAAACAGTAGAAAACTCCAACTAGCAGTAGTAATAATGATCAACAGTAGTAAAAATCAAACACTTCCCCTTGAGTGATGCATGTAGATAGTTAAACATTTAACAATAAGCTTCCCTTAAAAACTCATATATTAACCATCTTTTTGATTCTTCAAATCGGTAAGCTCCTTGTAATGATCACTTGTGAAGAAAATCAAATATAATGAATTTGATGAAGAAGTAGAATTTCTCAAACTTGTGTCTTAAATCTTTTACTATCCACGAAACTCCATACTTATACACTTCAAATATAAGTAGACCGCAATCCCTTGACAAGAATCCTCAACTAGTATGAGACACTGAGCACTACAATGTAACTCCTTCAAGTGATAGTCAATGTGTGCATAGAGCATCATAAGAAAAATCACACATTGCTAGATTCAACAAGCTAGATGATAAGAACACAAACTAAGTAATTCTACTTCACCTTCAAATAAGTGATAAATAATCCTCTTCGTAATCAATTCTTCAATAAATCTCCATAACGAGCCTTTTTTAAAACCCTTTTAAGAACAAATAAATTTCTTCCTCTGTGTGTGTGTCATCCAAAAATCCATAACCATTATCACGCTCGACTTCCCCTTAAATCGAAATCTGTCCTATTAGCAACACTTTTTCTGTTCCAAAGCCGTCACAAATATGCTGTTAGCGACATATAATCTGTCACAAATTCGTCACCAACCTGTCACTATTGCAATTAGTGACGCTTTTTCTGTCGTTGTACTGTCGCAAATCTAAAGGCAGTACTTTGCGCCAAGCAGTACTTTCAGGGTCGAACAGTACTTTAACTAAAACGCGCAGCAGCAGTACTTTGAAAAATTATCAGTACTTTCGAAATCAACAGTACTTTCATCTCGTCCAAGCAGTACTTTAATAAGAGTAGCAGTACAAACTGCTTTCGATAGCAGTACTATCTTGCAACCAATAAAAACATGAGTAAGATCATCAATGAAGAGATTCACATGCAGTACATGACAAAGAGAACCATGCACACAAAATACGAATCTTCAATATAAACATGTAACTTAATTTATTGCCAAGTTGCAATGAGTAACCATTCCTTGGTCAACCATAATATGCTATCCACCAATCCATGATCTATAATAACCAATCAGAAGACTAGAACCAAGTAGATCAATTAAAATAACCCTAACAATAAGAGAATAATTACATGCGAAACACGACAAGAAAGTCGGTTTTACATGCAGACTATAAGCGAATCACAAAGGCTATTCAAAAGATCACAACAGCGAATATATGAAGAAATCTAGCACCGACCCTCTAAGAAACAAGTATCCAATTAGATATTCAAGAATTGTTGGATACTTTAATTCATGAGAGTATAACAGATTCTTTAATTCATGAGTAGCCAATTGAAGTTCTTTCTTTAATTCATGAGTTGTAGCATGATGAGAGCATGAATTATAATCACCATAATTCTTAACTGTCTTCCATAACGAATTGACTTAATAGAATAAGACAATCAGAAAAACAATACCTTTAAAATTCGACTTTCAAAAACTCCTTCAGCAGCCATATTCGACAGTTAATATCTTTTGCGTAAAAGCTCAGATCAAAAATCCCTTCGGTGGAAAGTTAGATTAGTATATAGAGAACGTCCACCTAAAATTTCGTCCCGATCCAACGGTTAACCAAAAAGTTATCATCGTTTCAAAACAGTCCTGCAAAAGCCTTACGAAAATTTTCTCAGTTTCAGCAGCTGACTTCGAGAGCTTATATCTTTCAATTCAGAGCTCCGATTGACAATCCCTTCGGTGAAAATTTAGATAGATATACTGAGATGCACCAGCCAAAATTTTAGCTCGATCCAACGGTTTAATAAAAAGTTATGGCCTCTTGAAAACAGTGCTGCAGAAGTATTACGAAAATTGTGAGATTCGATTTTTTTTAATCTTTCGCCATTCTTCGACCAAGAAAACCTTGTAGATCCCTATATCAAGAGCTCCCCGCTCTGATACCAATTGATAAAATCGTTTATAAGCTCAGCTAGGGATCAATAACAAAGATAATAAACATAATACGCAGCGGAATAATCAAAACAATACTTTGTTATTGACACAAGGTTTTTATTCACCATTAACTAATACTCTAATATAGACGTTTATAGGAACACGTCTACTAACTAAACTAATAACCTAGGCGTTTACATGAACGTACGCCTAGGACACAATCATCTAAAACCCTAGACATTCTCGCCTAACGTCTAGGCTAAACACACACACACACCTCTAGTCGACTACATTATGGAAGACATAATTAAAACCTACACCCCATGTCCTCTTTATATACTAGAGGATAAGGACTAATAAATAAAACTTCTTTTGCAAGCAAGTCCTTCCATCTTTTTGTAGGTTTCCTTCTTGTCATATTAAGTCCCTCTTGTTTCATTCTTTTTGTCTTATCAACTCAAACGTATAATTCCCAACAGGAATATCAAAATTACTATGCCAAATATTCTGCTAAACTTAAAGTTTGTGAACAACATGAATCCCGAATGGCACAAATTTGTCACTTCAGTAACATTAACTAAGGGTTTGAGGGACACAAACTATGAGCAATTGTATGAATTCTAGAGAATGAGAGACATGCTATGTTTGAATGAATGATTCTTGAAAGTTCAAATCTAAACGAGAGGCAAGCTCATCTATTATGAGCTCAACAACATCTCTACACCTTGGGGTAGGGTATTACTACCAAAGCTTCACAAGTCATACCTACTGGAAATGGTAATGGATCGGGCATACGATGGGTAAAGACCGTCCGTCCTCCACGGTGTTACTTAACTAAATACTACTTAACTTAATATTACTATGACTACGAGCTTTCTAGCGATTACATATACTTGAGGTGACCGACTCTTTAATACACTGAATTTCTAATTCCTAACAATCTCCCCTAAGGGAGGTCACCTCAATCATGCACTAAAATTACATTGAATACCAACAGATATGACATTAACAATTGTTCTTGCATTCTTGATGTAGTCCTTTGTTCCTAAGCTCGTAGTCATTGATTCTTCACATTGCATGTTTGGTTACTTGAAGTGGAGGTCTTTTCTTGATCCGTGATAATAATTTTGAGCCATCATTTGAGATTATCGACCAAAAATCTCGTGACATCCTTTGTGGTGTTGGTATTATGTGATGTTGTGACTTTAGGACCGACATGCTCACATTCTGGATCATGATATATTCTCATCAGATTAGCGGAAGCATTTGTTGATTCATGATATTGGCAGCAGGCGTAGCAGAAGCATGGAGTAAAATATCGAGAGTCATTGATGCACTAATCATGATTTCTTTTGAGATGAATGTGTTAGGTGAGCATGCGGGTATGAATTGACCGCTTCATTACGATCATTACAAGCGTCGGGTGTACGCATAAGCAGTTAGCAATAAAAGCGCCGAAAGTGTCTTTGATCACTTTCGATGAATTGAGGTACCGGCCACGGTTCCCCGTTGATCGGTACAAGTCGCACTTTGTGATCGAGGTATAATTCGAAGAATTTCCTTGACGAGGGTTTCGCAGTTGCTCTAGTTGTTCTCAAACCGGCGTCTCAAAGAAGACAACGGGTGAGTGAACAAGCGAATTTGTCCACGATTGATGAAAAGAGATTTGAAAAACAATCGTGTATTGCTCAATAGAAATTGTTTTTGCAATATAACGAAGGTTTTAATGAAAATCAATTATCAATCATAAAACACCTTTTGATTTGAAAAATTAGTACACGGTCGACGTGCTAATGAAAAGAGTTTTAAAGCACAAAGACCGGTTTTCAAAGGTATCCGTCAATCCATAACTGAACGGGATTGATTCAAAAGATTGAAAGCCCCATTGTTTACGTTCGGTTGTCACATGGTTGATCTATATAATAGATCTCACATGCCACCTACCAAGAGCTTGTTAGATGTTGGCTCCAGAAGGCTTTCCATCTTCATTGTGAGTGTGTAAACACATCACTTTCGGATGTTACGGCAATACCACAAGGATAATCGTGGGACTCAAGATATAATCTCTTTCCACATTGTGTGAAACAGAGAGTCTTCATTGAAAGTGTCCTAATGAGATTTTTTGATGATCTCGTGGCACTAGACTCAATTTGTGCATATTTGGATCCTATAATGGAGACTAGGGAGAGGGTCTCCTCCTTCAATATCAACAATCTCTAAGAGAAAGTCGATAGATAATGTCGGTTCCCGTGAGAATGAAACAAGTCCTTTTAAGAGGAACTTGAGTGGTTTGGAAAGTTGAAGTGCAGTCGTCCTTTGGGTCCATGGCGTCTTGTCTTCAATACCGATGTTACCATCATAGCATATGAATTGAACCGGTTTACGCCCTAAGGTTGAATAAATGGAGGGCTATTTGTTTTCACCCTTTTCTCATTCAATTCTTTTAAATTCTTCAACCCCTTGATTGCTTACAGAGACTTCATAGCTAGAACCTTGTTGGGTTTATTCGATTACTTTCAGTCTTAGTCCGCACTCTTCCCATATCTCATTTTTCTCCTTTTATCATCATACCTAAGAACTCTACACTAACTAGTGGATAGTTCCTGGGTAGATCCCTCCGATTCTGGCGGATCATGGGAACACATACCTAACCTTATCATCCTTATATCACCATACATAAATAAAAGTTGGTTGGTCTTTTTGGTATTGTTCATCCGCCATAGGAACCAATTGAAAACCATTTGAAAATCAATCCAGATACTTATGATATATTATCAAAGCATTTTGTACCTGAATTGTTTTTGATATTTTTAGAAGAAGAACTCCCCTCAACATGTGAATCAAGTATTTGAAATAGTTTTGCACACGGAGGCAAGAGAAAAAATTAACTTCTTTGATTACCATTTTCTAAAAAATATCAACATCACTTCCCTAATTGAATCAAGTAGATAAAGCATTTTGGGGAAGGATGAGGTTTTCATGATTTTGCTCCCCTCAATATGTGCCTCGAGATTTGAAAAGAGTTTTGCACATACTAGAGGGAACACTGATGAGATAAGTGATCCGCGTTTCAAATCATTGTGGTTTAAGATAGATGCTCCCCTCAACATGTGCATGGAAAATTTGAAATCGTTTGTCACTTGCGGGGGAGGCAAACATGTAATCACTTAGAAACCATTTATCAATTATCGGTTTAAATCCTATTTAAATCACAACTTCTCCCCGATCACAATTATCAAATCATTTGAGATTTGTGATCTCTGTATATTTAAATTGATTTTGAAAGCTTTTAGGGAGAATTGTGACTTGATTATGAAAGCGTTTTAGCCGATAAGGATCGATGTTGAGATTTAAAACTCCATTGGTTAAACATGCATGATTATCTTTTGAAAACAATTGAATGCCAAATAACTTTTTAATTTAATTGAAATCATTCTCCCCTCAATCAATGACATAGGTTGTTGATTGAGAGATAGAGATTTTGACAAATAAGTCCCGATGATTATCAAAAATAGAGACCGAGTTATTTTTCAAAGCATTTAGTTTTCGGCAGATAAATGTTTATAGAATCAGAGCATGGAATTTGAAAACATGATAAAACATGGCTCTGTTCTTTCTTTTAAGCGGGTTATTGCACGAAAATGACAATAAACCATAGTTTCTCTTTCTCTCAAAAATATTTTTTTGATTTTTTGATTTTTTTTAATAAAATTGAACAACATCTAAAGTCCCGTGTCATTCTTTGAATGACAGCACAAAGACCGTAGATATTATCGAACGAGAAAAACATGACAAAAGACAATATTTTTGAAGATTTTTTGAATTTTTGATTTTTATGGATTTTTGAAAGTTTTATATTTTTCTATTTGGTTTTATAGGGTTTTATAATTTTGTATTTTGTTTTTTGAATAAATATTTACAAGAGATAGATGAAGATAGACCTTTACTCCTCGTCTTCCTCAGAAGGCGTTTGAGTGTATTACGGTTGAAGGCTTTTCAAGCCAAGGCGTGGAAGAATAAACTCAAAACGTTCTCTTGGAAGAGCTGTGGTGAAGATGTCCGCTAAGCGATATTGGACCTCACAAAATATAGTTCCACCACACCTTTTCCACTTGTTCCCTGATGAAATGATGTCGAATGTCGATATGCTTTGCTCTTGAGTGTTGAGCGTTGTTGCATGAGAGAGCAATAGCACTTTTATTATCACGATCTGAGAGGATTTTGTTGAATTCAAAGCCATAGTCGAGATAATTGAGATCTCATCCATAAGATTTGAGCACAACAAGATGACATGGCTATGTATTCAACCTCTGTAGAAGAAATAGAAGTACTCATTTGCTTCTTTGATGACCAGCTTACAAGCTTATCACCCAAAGCGAGCACCTCCGGATGTACCGGCGTGTATCTTGACAACTGCATGATCGGCATGCATAGGCGTTAGTGACATACCGGTGTCCTTCGGGTACCATAGTCCCATATTGATGGTTCCTTGGAGATACCGAAAGACCCGTTTAAGCGCTTCAAGGTGCTTCTTAGTAGGCTTAGCCGGTATCTAGCACACATGCAAACGGCGAACAAGATGTACGGTCTACTAGGCTGAGGTACATCGGGGATCCAATCATACTACGATATTTCGTTTGGTCAATCATGATTCCTGAGTGGTCCTCATCTAGTTTGGTTCGATCAATCATGGGGGTGTCAACGAGTGCTCATGAATCAAATCCAAATTTCTTTAAAATCTCATTTGCATATTTAGATTGATTTATGAAAATGCCTCCGGGACTTTGTGAAATTTGTAATCCCAAGAAAAATGACATTTGTCCCATCATTGACATTTGAAACTTAGAACTCATTTCATTAGAAAATTGATCACATTCCATTGGGTCGTCGAGCAAAATAATATCATCAACATAAATTTGAACATGAGTTAAATGTTTGCACGACTTCACGGTGAACAATGTAGGATCAATTGCTCCTTTCTTGAATCCGGATGATAGAAGAAACCTTGACAGTGTATCATACCATGCCCTTGGAGCTTGCTTTAAACGTA
Source organism: Chrysanthemum makinoi (assembly GCA_910596185.1). Taxonomy (NCBI): domain Eukaryota; kingdom Viridiplantae; phylum Streptophyta; class Magnoliopsida; order Asterales; family Asteraceae; genus Chrysanthemum; species Chrysanthemum makinoi. The sequence goes on from OU343221.1 coordinate 184,955,868, forward strand.
AGGCCTTCTTGAGACGATAAGCGTGAGTAGGATGCTCTTGATTCACAAATCCTTGAGGTTGGTCGGCGTGAGCGACTTCTTTAAGATCTCCGCTGAAATGCCGTCTTACATCCATCGATACACTACCATGTTCTTACTAGCGTTAGCCGAAAGATTACGATTGCCTCGATTCGAGCAACGGGAGCAAAAGATTCTTCAAAGTCTATACCCTCCTCTTGACGATATCCTTTAGCAACTAATCGAGCCTTGTTCTTCAACACATCACCATGCTCATCAAGTTTTACTTTGAAGATCCATTTAAGAGCTATAATCATATACGATCGGGCGGTACTAACTCCCATACATCAAGTCGATCAAACTCATGAATTTCATCTTGCATGGCATTGAACCGCTGTCTTCATTCATGGCGGTTTTAACATCTTTTGGTTCGATCTTAGAAATGCGAGGTTGAAGAAACACCATAAGGCATCGGTTGCAAGTTGTTTCCAAGGATACAGACGAGAGGGATTTCCAATGATGTTGTCAATGGATGATCGTGAGTCCATTTTCTGGTGTTCATGTGGCGCTTGTTGAGGAACCGAGGTAGCTGAGTCGATGTCTCCTCAAGAAGATGGTTCGATGATGATTCGTGAGTAGCAAATATGTTTTCAAATGGAGCATCCTCGTGAGTAGCAAAGGGATTAACTTCATTGATGCTTAAACATTTCCATGATGTACATTTGAAGAATGATGATTTGTTGATGAGACTCAAGGATCAGCAGCTGAAGCTTCTTGACTTAAAGATATTGAGATTGAAGGATTGACTTCATTCACAGGAATATGAGCATCCTCACAGTGAATCATCATCACCTCATTAGTGTTTGAATCATACCATTAGGATCAAATATTTCTTACATCATCTTCGATGGAGGTACATATGGAGTTTTCGAGTAGAGTTTGGAACAAGAGATGAACCAATGGGACTGTTTTGAAGTGCGGGTCTCGAAGGATTGTTCAGAGCCATTTGACCGGTCACCATCAAACGAACGGAATGGTTTCCATGATATTCGGTTCTTTGTTATAGATTCGGTATCCCTTTTTGTTTGGTGCATATCCTACAAATACTCCAATGTCACTTTAGCCCTAAGTTTCCCTAAGTCTTGACACTCATTAGTTGGATAACACAATGCACCAAACACACGAAGGAAAGAGAGATTAGGTTTTCTACAAGTTCATATGGAGTTTTTCCATGTAACGGTGTGGATTAGGAACGATTTTGTGTATAGCATGCAGTGGCGATTGCTTCAAATTCTTGCAGAAACATTGGAACCTTTGAGTAAATCAACATTGTTCTAGCGGCTTCAACCGAGTCTCGATTTCGCTTTTCAACTACACCGCTCGTTGAGGAGTTCGTGAAACACTTCTTTGATGACCGACCAACGCTTTCATAGAATCATTAAGTTGTTTGTTGACAAACTCGGCCCATTGTCTGCTCGGCAACGACGGTTTTGTTAAGTCGAACCCGCAGCTGCTTGATGTTTGATGATGATATCGTGAGTTTCATCCTTTGTCCTTAAGAACTTGACCTGTGAATCTAGAGTAATCATCAACCACAACTAACACATATTTCTTCCCAAAGATATTCTGTATCCTCATTGGTCCACATAAATCCATATGAATCATATGAAGAACTTCTGTGACAGAGTTAGTAGGTTTGGGTTTATGGGCATATTTCTTGCTTTTTCCCAATTGACATGTGAACAAAGATGATCCTTTTCATACTTTAGTCTAGGTAAACCTACAACTAGGTCCTTTTTCTCGAAAGATCCGATGGTGCCAAAGTTCAAGTGATTGAGACGACGGTGCCATAACCATGACTTTGTTTTGAAGCTTTGATAACAAGCGATTGGAGAAGCCCTTATCATGTCATCGATAGAGATGGTGTAAAGGTTTGACCCACGAAGTTCCTTAAAATTCCTTACCATTAAGATCTCTAACAAAGCATGTATGTTTTCCAAGGCAACTTCTAGATCGAGTCACGAATTGACCAACAGAGAAAATTGATATGACCAAACCCTTCAACATAGTAGACTCTCGAGATGACACTATCACCAACAACATAATCTCCATAACCCATAATAGCATCGAAATGATCATTACCAAATCTAATGTAGCCTCCATGAACTTGCTCACGGTTCATGAGCCGCACGGGCCTCCATATGCTTGAATGTACCGGTTCAAAAATACCACATAACGATTTGAACGATCAGTAGCTTGAACACGCATAAAAATGGATAATCGGATAATTGGGATCCCCATGCAAGAATGGGTTCCATTTGGTTAGTAAGAGTAATTGGAACACCCACACGTAATCAAACATCCATATGAAGTAGAAGCAATGGAATCATTGAATAGATGCAATGTCGTGTCTCAGATTTCCCTATTCAAAGTATGTTTATTTCTTAAGGAATAGTTCTACCAAGAGGCATCCATTTTCTAGTGGGCATAATCTTAGCAAAGTGAGAACAAAATCGATTATTCTTATGACCAAAAGGTATCCAATAATAACCTATCTTTATAAAAGTTCTTCCTGGGTTTTTCCAATGTTTTCTAACAAATTTTCGCTTTTGCCTTTTTGCCTTATTTGCACGCATTATTAGCATATAGCAATTTTAACCGGCATTGACAAGATAGACAAAGCATTCACACCACATTCATGATTAGCAACAGAATCAAGCACGCAAGATACAAGGTTTGTAAAGATAGTATCGTAATTTAATTAATTACAGACTACTTAAGGCTAATACTAGAATCAACACGATTCGCTTTATTCAACTCGCCTAAAGTTCCTAGATTGGTCTTCTACTCTTCACAGCACATTCTTAGCTTGCAAGGTCCTATCATTCCTTGTATTGTCTTGAGACTTTGACCTGCTCACTTTAAAGTCATTGATTACCCTGTGAGAGGAATGGGAACATTAGTTGGTTGATCTAATTTTGCATTCCTCAACTTGATGTGCAAGGATCCAAGTACTAGAAGGCACATTAGTGTATACTTTAAGATCTGGATTTGAGCTTTTGCGCACACTAAAGTTCACTTTCTTAGCACTAACATACCGAATCAACTACTTGAAGGCACATTAGTGTTTCCTTAAGACCGGCATAGAACGGATTTCCGCTTGGCACTAGGCATAGAACACAGGCATCACAGCTTTGCCCTTTTCACCTAAGGTTAAGGATTTTGGGCATGTGGCAATTACACATTCTATCAACTCTTGAGATCGCTTTGGCCCCGAGGCAAGCAAACCTAATTTCACTATCAAGAGGTTTATTAATGAAATCCTCTTCGACAATCTCACGGAGACATTCTAGACTGTCTTTAAGGTGAGCACAAGATTCATGAAAAGCATGTTCATTATTCCTAAGATGAGGAGGAATATATTTAATCGTCACAGCTGTATTTGCGTCTAAGGGTGACTTTGAGACAACATTCTTATTGAAAACAATGGCGCTTTCCCATTTCTCACTCTTAGATTCTCATTTCCTTTTGTAAAGACGCTATTTTTTTGTTGTTTTGGTCACGGGTGACTTTTATTGAATCATATAACTCTTAAAATGTCGCTAACTTTTCATTTTCTTCTAGAAAACTCTCGTTTTCCTTTTGTAAGGCATCAACTAAGTTTTGAAGATGAAAAGTTTGAGAATTCCGAGAATCTTAAAGGAGGGATTTGGGAGCCTCTTTATTGTTCGCTTGACCCTTTAATTGAGAGATTTGGGTTTTCAACTTTCTCATCGTGTTGCATCGAGCTTGAATCGTTCATCACGCTTGTTAATTTGAAAATCAGACAACTCTGAGCATCAGACGATGTCTTGACATTTGAAGTTTTAACATTTTCTTTAAGATGTTGATATTTTAGTTGGAAATTAAAATGCTCAATTCCGCTTTAGAAAAATGTTTAACCAAATTGTTGTGATCATCCAGCCAATTTCTTTCGCTAGTTCGAATTAGTTTTTCAAGCTCAATGACACGATCATGGGAGACTTTCAGTACATGTGATAGTTCATGAAATTTGGAAGCATTAATAGAGCAATTTGAAGCAGTGTAAAAGATATCTTGAGCAAACACATTCAAGAATAAGAGTCTCATTTAAGGTATGCAAGTTCTTCCTCTCAATCTCATTATATTTTAGTGCACGCTCATAATCACTAACTTCAACTACCATTGCATCAAATTCTTTTTCCATTTCTTTATCCGATTTTGTCCCCTTTTAAGACTCTCAAAATGATCTTTTAGTTGTTTAAAGAAAGGCATGACCTCAGCTAAATAACATTCTTTCATTTGCTCAAAACCCTTTCTTAGTTATCCCAGTGGGTGTGATCCTTTTCTTACAAGTTTTCTCAAAATCGGTAAATAGTTGAAGAATAACATATTGACTGATTAAGGTCTTGCTTTTAGTGGCAATAGTTCTAGGAACTAAATGCATTAGTTTATTTGGAGGATACACCAGCCTTTAGGAATTCCTCCAAGGGATTCTTTTCAACAAGATTTTCAGCTTTTGCAAGTCCATATCCTTTTTCCAACACTTGTTCGTGGGTCAAAGAATGTTTGAGGCTTAAAACATGTTCAAGGAAATCCAGTTTTCCTTCTTGTAGTCATGGGGAGTGATAATAATCTCTTGCATTTCGGGTCATCTAGTTTTTTGTTCATCCTTTCCCTAGTGACTTCATCTGATTTCTTATCTTCCTCAGTGCACTCAACGAACTAGGTTTCTCGCCAGGCTTAAGAATTTCATTACCATCATAAAGCACCTTATGAGCATTTCTAGCCTTTTTAATTACCTCCGGATTCGGTTTCAACAAGGGAATGCTATGCTTATCGCTAAGACTCATGTTTAGTGACCATGAGCACTGAATGGTGTTTCCTTGTATGTACAACTTGTTCTCAAGTTTGTTTTTCAAAGTTTTCTGATTAGAAAAATCTCTCAAGAGTTTTGATTCCTTTGCATTAAATTCTTGCCTAAGCATTTTCACATTTTCTTGAAGTTCTTGTTTTTGTTTAGATGTTTTAGAGAGTTTTTCTTGCAAGGAATTTAATTCTTGTTTCAATACTTCTTCTCTAAACTTACTTTTTCTAATTATCAGACTTACTTGGTTATCCATTTCCGCCACGAAAGTGGTCAACTCAAACTTAGCACGTTGTTCATAAATAGCAATTTGTTCTTTATAGGCATTTAGTTCGAAATGATGGAATCATGTAAGCACATGCGGTATTCATCAAAAACATAGTCATTGTTGACCGCAGAAGATGCATCACTTGGTACAACTTCACTTTCACTTTGTTTCACGTATTGATCATATGGGACAATATTGATATTACCCATATTTTCAATATTTGATTCAATAGTTTCAGCTGATTGTACTTTGTCATGCATCCGTACACGCTTATCATCGTGATAGTTTTAATACCTCTAGATGAGCTTGTCGGGATGGCCCAATTTAGTGATGAAGAAGAGACCTTGGGAGAAACCATTGGAGAAATGCTAGCCATTAAAATTGTGTGTGCCGTGAGGTCCATCCACATCGAGTCGATGCATCACAATCAATGACTTGAAAGGCATTCGATGATTGTGACCTATCCCTAATAGGCCGCCATCCACATCTCGCATCATAGGTCTTGGCATTGCCTCAAGAAGAAACAAGAATTCTCTTCATCCGAGTAGCACCATTGTCTTGAGCTTGAGCCAAGAACATCTTTTCTCCGGAATAACAGCGATCTTGTGGGCGCTTTGAGATGTACGCTTCCTTGCAATGTGTCCTCTCCACCACGCTTATAACATTTGATGAGTTTAGTTTGACCTTGGTTACCATTCCTTCCTCGACTGCTTTCCAACATAACCTTCCACTCGCCCCCGATCATAATTTTCCTGAACTGTTGCACCACGATCCTTCCATCTTTAATAGTGGCTTGATTGTGTGGGTTAGATGCAGTTCTGAGGTTGTTGTTGGTTTGTGGTAGAGTATTCATGTTTGATCTGAGAGAAGAGCTAGTTGATTAATGAAGCTACCCACGTGAGTATCGATCAGCTTGTTTGTACATAGGATCAGGAATGAGTTTGTGATTACCATTACCTAAGGGTATGACTTGTGATGCTTTGGTTGTGATTCCGATGTTTGAGTAGAAAGTCAGAGTCATTAGACGAGTGTCTCTCCTCCGTTGGTTTTGAACCGATTGAGAATTAATTTTTCAAACATAGCATGTCTCTCATTCTGCAGGAGGAAGGCATAGAGTTGCTCATAGTTTGTATTCTTCAATCCTTTAGTGAGCTTCATACGGTAACAAACTTGTGCCATTCGGGATTCATGTTGTTCACAAATTTTGAGTTCACCTGAATGTTAGGCATAGTCATTCTGATGTTCCCCATGTCATTAACTAACTTATGAAATCTCACATAGTACTCATAGACACTCTCATCCGGTTTCATCTTGAAATGCTCAAATTGGCCATAGAGTTGGGATTCTTCGTTTCCATAGTTAATCTTAACTCGAGAGAGAAGCATTTAACATTGTCCCAAATCGCCTTAGCATCTGTGTTATGATTGATCATCTTGTAGATGTCTTTAGGAAGACCTTGAAGAACAATGTTTGAAGCCCTCATATCTCATGATCAAACTCTTTTTATCCTTATCATCAAGCTCATCATACATCTTAGGTCTCGGTTTATTCCGTAAACAGAGTACCATCCGCATTAGTATCAAGTATGTCTCTAGTCGCCTCAACTCGATATGGTCCTTCATCAATGGATTTGAGAATGTTGACACCATTTCCTTTCCAAGGCACATACTTAATTTGAGCCCAAGAGTCGTAGCCGGCTTCGTAATAAGCATGGGTAGCATTCCAGCCACTGCTTGAACATCTTCGCAATAATGGAGATACAGGGGAACGCTGGTAGACATGTTAACAGATTATACGGGATTTTATAGCTCTATGATTAAACCGGAAAATGGATTCTTTCACGATTTTACTGAATCAAGAGAAACCGTGAAACAATCACTCAAGACTCTAGATGATAAAATACTAAATCGCTAGAAGATAATGCACTAAGTCGCTAGAAATTAATGCACTAAGTCGCTAGAAATTAATGCACTAAGTTGCTAACCCTTAATTCAAGCACACCCCTAAGTCTAGAGTCCCAAGTCGCCACAGTAAAAAGCAAGTCGCTAAGTAGTAACTCGCTGCACTCAAGTCAAGCATCAAATTTTGGCAGCAATTGCCTACACAAGTCGCTAGAGACACAAGTCGCCAAAGAGCAACTCAAGCATCAATTGTCGCTACCAATAAGTCATACCGTAGTGGAGAATCCACTACTTGTACTTTAACTCGCTAGATCTAACTCGCTAGCTCCAACACCGTAAGTCGCTACAAAAATGTGAAGCAAGTCGCTACCAAGAAAATATTCCGTGAGCTAAGTCGCTAGCTTGAAAAAACATATAAACCTCACTTTTCAATCCAAAAACAACCCAACCAAGATGATTCAAGCCTACCAAATGAAAACCTAAACACTTTTGATGATTCTAAACATAAAAGTACAACCAAAATCTAAACTTTAACACTAGAAATCAATCAAATGATGCAAAAACCACTAAACTTTTTCAAACTCAAAACCATTTAAAAACCACTAGAAATCCAAAGATGTGTAAGATATGATCTAACCATGGCTCTTGATACCAATTGTAAAATATTAACTTTCACATACACATCATAACATTAACACAAGGTAGCATATAGATGGAATTCTAGAGAGAGAAAGTTAGAGGTTTAGGAACTTAGTGAGAGAAAGTGAAAGATATTATTATGAGCTCCAACTCTCTACCTTGGAGGTAGAGAGTATTTATAGTCTTACAATAAAACGCCACACATCGCTGTGGATCGCATACAAGGGTAAAGACTCAGTCTCTCCACTTGTTACTTAACTAAATACTACTTAACTTAATATTACTATGACTACAGCTTCTAACGATTACATATACTTGAGATGACCGACTCTTTAATACCGGGAATTTCTAATTCCTAAATACCTAATGTAAGTACAAATTTGTTACCAAAGAGTTAACTAAGGGTTTGAGGACACAAACTATGAGCAATTCGTATGAATTCCCTCGTAATGAGACATGCTATGTTTCGAAATGAATGATTCCTGAACAAATTAAATCTAAACAGGAGAGGCAAGCTCATCTTAATGACTCAACAAAGATTCTACACACAATGTAGGGATTACTACCAAAGCTTCACAAGTCATACCTATTGGAAATGGTAATCACAAACTCATTCTCGCATCCAAGGTTCACAACCCGATGTCGATGAAGTCATGGAACATGACACTAATGTTTTAGGAGTATGCTGAACTTGGCAACCTCTTCCACACACCAACAAATTTTACACACTAAATAATGAAATCAGAAACCATCCACCCATATAATCATGCTCTTGTCGAGATGGTAAGATAGTAGTAACAAAATGTTCAAGGAAGAAGGAACGAAATTGCGATAGCTGGAGTGGTGTTATGGAAATTATAGAAGCAGTGGAGGTATGCAGCTAATCGTGAACCGTGGAAGGAATATAAATTAGGACAGGGAGCCAAGCGAGCTCAATGCGGTGGTGAAGGACATATTGTGAGGAACTCAGACGTCTCCAAAACGCCCACAAAATGCGCGCATACAAGACACCTCGGGTGCACCCCATTTAAGTTGGTGTATGGAAAAGCTTGTCACTTGCCCATCGAGCTTGAACATAAGGCATTCGGGCCTTGAAACATGCAAACTTTGATCTTAAGACCGCGGGTGATCACCGGAAAGTTCAATTGAATGAATTAAATGAGCTTAGGGATCGGGCTTACGAGAATTCTTTGATTTTCAAAGAGAAGACTAAGAGGATTCATGATGCTAAAATCAAAACCGCGTTTTCAACGTTGGTGATCAAGTCCTCCTCTTTAACTCTCGCTTGAAGATATTCTCGGGAAAACTCAAAACCCGTTGGTCAGGACCATTCACCGTTTTCGGTTTTCCCGTATGGAACGGTAGAGCTTTCTCAGGCCGATGGCCCAAATTTCAAGGTGAATGGTCATCGTGTGAAACATTATTTTGGAAGGGACATCCCATCTATGGTTGTCCCGGATCTCCAAACTTTCCCTAAGGACAACTGAATTCGGGGATCGAGTCAAGCTAGCGTCTCGGTGACCAAAAACAAGATGGCGCCGTGGGAGGCACCCCATGCTTATCTCTATCTTCTTTCTATTTTCTAATAAGTGACATGAAGGGGTTAGCCTCTTCGATTTCTCGTGTTTGGTTGTTTGTGATGTTGTTTAGGATTTTCCCGATATGAAGACTCTCGTGCTCGAAGTTTGTCATTTTCTCCACTCGAGTTTCATGATCGATGCTGATGGAAATCCGATATCCTAAATCTTATCGACTAACGTTTATCTTTGAGCATACTTAATAAACGGCTTTTAGATTTTCGTTATTACCCTTACTTTTAAACATTGAGGACAATGTTTCGCTTTAGTCTGGGGTAGGGTAATCTTCGATTTGATTTGACCGCACTTGCTTATTTTTAGTCGCGTACTCTCGCAACCCCGTTTTTCCTTTGAAAATGAAAAAATTGTGCAAAAATATGAAAAATTTAAAATTTTTGTAAGCTTTTGCTAGTTTTATGATCGAAAAGCTCTTGCTAGTCTCTTAGAAGTTTCTTTAAATATGCGTTTTTCTTGAAATAGCCTTTGCTAATTGCTCAGACAAGAGACTATAAAACGCGATTCTAGCTCACAAGGCCAAGAATTTGCAAGTCTCCCTAAGTGATTTTAAATATGCGAAGCTTAAACAAGAATTTGCTAGTTTCTAATAAGTGACTTTAAAAATGCGAGACTTGAGATCATTTGACGAAGCATTTGCTAAATTAATGAATATGTTTTGACACCTTGTTGACTTTCCGATGGTGAGAGTAGGAATAGAATTCTGACTTGACCGGGCGTGTTGAGCCCTAGCTTGTTCCCTTAACCATAGATAATTAAATTATCGGCTAAGCATCTGCGGATCTCATTATTTGGGATTTTAAATTTGCGGAGATCGAGGAATGATAGAGTTACTTATGAGTTTAGATGCTAAACGTGGAGTAGATGGTTCTCTTTAGAGCCCATCGAAGGTACTTATGGCTTTTTGTTCCCACAAAATTGTTTCACCCCATATTTGTTAATAATAATTAGAGATGTTGAGTTTTCGACGATAGTTAGTTCTTTATCTTCTTTAGAGAATCCTTGCCCATGAGGGTTGGGTACACATCAAGGTACTGTCAGTGTTGCGGTGTAATAGACAACTGATTCCTGATAGTTTTCTGCTATTGTTTCTATTGTTATAAAAGCCGTAGGATTCGGAGTTTGGCACAAAAATTAACATGAAATAAAGCCCAAATGTATTAAAGTTGAAAAATCCAAATCCATAAAAGTTGTCATAGACTTCCAAAAAGGCAGAGGAAATTCCAAAGTCATAATAAGACTTCTAATAAAAACGGTAATCCCGTTGAGTTAGTGGTTGAAAAGACCAAGGGCCTAAATTGCAAAAATGCAAATGTGCTGAAATAAGTGTTAAGCCAAACTTTGAATCCGGGAGATATCTCCCTAAATCATGCGAAATTAGGACCTTGATGTGGACCTCATTCTTGTGTGCAATGGTTTTCGAGGGAAGGTGGATAACTAATTAGCGACTTAGCTTCATATCTTTATCGGAATAAAAGTTATCGAAACGAGAAATTTGAAAAAATTCAATTCTCACAAAAATAAAAAAATCTAGAGGCAAATAGGAAAATGGGAGCAAAAGGTAATTACACAAGTAACTTCCATGGGTAGTGTTAGCATCTAGAATCATATTTAACAATGATTTCAATTTTACGCTTAGTTTGGGGACTTGTGAAAAATCAGGGACGATGTATTCTATCCGTATGGTCACTTCACGTTGTGTTGTGTTTCCTACTCCATGATCCTAACGTGTCGTTTGAAAAATGTTTGAGTTATTGATCGACATGAAAGCTCAACAAACCGTCACTCATAATGAATAAGTGCTTAACCGTAATATCTATATGTTAATATAAAAGGTAAACGGGGCGTTTTTAGAATTAAGGGTTCTTAATCTCTTTTGAGGAATCTTTGCTACTTCTTCATAGGTTTAGTAGAAAGAGATTGAAATCCTTGGTTTTAGAAGCGCGAGTTAATTGCATTGCGTGGGGACACGACAATGGTCTCGTCTGCGGTATTTTGATATGTGCTTAAACACATACCTTTTCATTATCAAAATTGACCCAAAATAACCAAGAAAGAGCCGTTTATTGCTAATATTTTTTGTTTTCTTGAGTTTATGCATGTGCAGGTACGGATATGACAAAACAGACCAAAGAAAGCCAAACCAAAGAAAACCGAGCACGAGAGAAAGAAGAATGCTAAAGCTGAGCCGGAAGGTCAGAATTAAGCATCTGTGAAGATTTTTATTCTCAGAGGATGATATTTGAAAGATATAATCAAGTTTGAAGAATTGTCAGAAATAGTCCCTGAACTTTCAGTTATTGGCAGAATATACCCTCAAGTTTTAGAATTTACAAATTCAGCCCTTGGATTATTTGAAGATTGGCAAAGTTAGTCCTTGATCAAATTTTCAGATTTACAAGATTGGTCCCTGGATTTTCAGCATGTGCACTTTTGGTCCTTGAAACACATCATGGGTCCAAATACAATCCTAAGTCCAAGTCTTACTATCTAGCCCAAATCCAAGCCCAAGTTAATACCCTATACCCGGTCCAAACTACACCCGGTTATTAACCCTCAACCCGTATACCCAAATGGACCCTGGTCAAACCCCCATAAACCCGGTCAACTAAATTGAAATATATTAAACAAACCAAACGCGCCAAAACTCACCCCCAAAATTCCCAGGTATAAACCCTAAAACACCATTAGTTCCAATTGGCAAAATTAAGATAATTAAAGGGTACTTTTGTACTTCCACTGACACAATACTGACACACGGATGCCAGCTTGGCAATCTGTGTGTCACATACCTCAAAAACTGAGCTCTGATTGGAGGATACTACGTGGTGGATTCAATCCTAAGGCTGAGATTGCTGGGATGAGGTGTAGAATTATCCAAGGGCTCTCAAAGCACTCAAAGAAGCATACATTTGCATCTTCTGGATCCTTCCAATGCATTAGCTCGCCTATATAAGGCACCCTTATTTCACTTGTAATATATGTAGAATTTGAGTAGATAATTAGTAGCTTATTAATGTTTTTATGTTAAAATTTCGTTTCTGTAATTTCTGAATTTCAGTTCCATTGTAATCTCAAAGTTTTATTAATTCAAGTTATTTCAGTTTTGTTTTTCAATCCATCGTATTTACTGTTCCATTGTTTTAAATAGCTTATTAGTATTTCAGTTTCTCAAATTAGCTAATCTCAAATCAGTTTTAGCTTATTTGCTCTTTCAAATAAAAATCACAAAAAAATAAGGAAAATACCTCAAAAATCAAAAATATCTCAAGTTTGCTTTTAAGCTATAATCAGTCTATATTAGTGTTACCATAAGCTCTTATAAGCTTATCCATAGCTTACTTAGTGCTTATCTTAAGGTCTACTCAGTTCTACAATCAATTCACTCAAATTCATATTATCAGTCAACAAAAGTCTACTGGTCATTAAGGAAGAAGGATTTGGTGGATTGTTGTTGTTAGATCAGGATCTGGGTTAATTTTGTGATGATAATGGGTTTAGGATAGTGGTACTCTCATCTCTGTTACAAGCCATAGTGGCTAGGACCAAATGTAAGTTCATTTCTAAATAAGAATATTGCATAATCTATTTCTGTGGTGCTTAATTGTTATTTTTACAGTTTTTTAGTACTAATTCAGTAGCTAGTATTTAGTTATTTTACTATGATTAATTTTGTTAGAATATATGTTAGAGTAATTGCACAATAGCTTGTTAAAACTACTGTTTGGATCTCATTGCAAAACTGAGTTGGAGGTTTTAATAGTATAAGTTTTGAGTTGAATTAATAGAACTTAGCTTAGTTCAGTCTAGATAAGTCATTAATTTGCATAAGAGAACTCTAGAAGTCAAAATCACCTTGAATCAGTTCTAAATTGCATATCAGTTGGAATTTTGAAGGTCAAAAGCTTGATTTAGGATCAGATATTATTAGAGAAGCTTGACTTAACTTTGTTTTAGCTTAAAACATCTAAATCAGTTCACAAATTAAGATCAAATCTCAGTTTGGTCAAAATTTTAAAGTTTGATAAAAAGTCAAAAGTTGCAAAACACAGTTTTTACAAAAGTTTGTGGAATTTTCATTGATTCATTGTTGGTTCAAATTAAGTGAGATTTGTTCTTTTTCAAGTTCTGCTGGTCTAGTGTTGTAAACAGATTTTTTTCAAGTTTTTGGGAATCATTTTAAGCAGTTAATAAGCAGATCAATAAGCCTGATTTCCCCTGTTCACACTCAGCATTCTGAGTGTGAACCAGGCATCTTGCAGTACTTGTGCAGGTTTCAATTTAGCTAGTTAGGGTCCCAAATTTGGTTTAGCAGTCCTTGGCTTGGTGGTCTTGAGTACCTCAGTTCTGGTTTTCAGTTTGGGTTAGTAGACAAGTAGTTACATAAGCTTAAAGTTGGTAGGAAAGCTGTTTTCAACTTAGAAATCAATTTAGTCATTTCAGTTTAGCTTGCACTCTATAGGTTTAGGTATGTTGAAATAGGTCAGTATTAAGTAGATTTAGCATTATCTAGTAGCTTTTATCATTTGGTGCCCTGTAGAAGCTTTTAGCTTAATTAGAAGTGCTTATTCATAGCGGTTACACTGGCTTCATTTTCTTGTGCACCTGCATCATTTCTCTTATTTTTCATAGACTTAGAATAATATTTTTGATTTTTCATGAATTTTTCATAATTTTTAGTTACTGTTTACTATTTTTCTTGATTTAAATCAGTTTTTAAGACTTTTTAAATAGCTTTTATTACAAATAAATCAGAAAATTTTCAAAAAAATAATTTTTCAAATTTTCTAGATTAAGAAAATTATATAAAAGCATAAAAATAATTTTTCCATATTTTTCCTAGTTTAATTTGTAATTTTTAGCATTTAAATTAGTTTTAATTAGTTTTTAATTCAAATAAATTCCAGAAAAATCATAAAAATTAGTTTTAAATCTTAGTTAATTTTCAAATATCATTTTTATTTTAAAAGTAATTTTAGATCATTTTTAAGACTTAGATTAGACGTAGTTGCATTTTATTTACGTTTCATTTAATACGTTTTAGTTTATAATTCGCGTATTTAGGATTTCCCGTAGTGTAATTTCCCTTAATTGCTTTCCCATTTCCCGTAGTTTTTACAAAATTCAAAATTCCAAAACATCGAGTATTTTAATAACGAACCAATAACGACGTTGCCCATTCACACCTCGTTGGGAAACGACTCGGATTTCCTAATCCGTATCACTATCACTCACGGGTTTTGATTCATTATCCTTTTTCCTAAAGGGATTTTAAATCATTCCTTGTGGTTATTTTTGATATCGATATTGTGGTTTTATCCATACACACACACCCCTAAACCTCAACGAATCAGTAATATATGATGCAAATGAAATCCTTAAGCCTAGGCAGAAACCTAGTTGCGTTGAGTGCACTGAGGAAGATAGGCAATTAGATGAAGTCACTAGGGAGAAAATGAATAAGAAGCTAAAGGATCCTGAGTGTAAAAAGCAAAGCATAGCATTACAAACCCCATGATTACACTAAAGAAAATTAGATTTCCCTAAACAAGTTTAAGCCTCAAACTCTATTAACCCCAGAACAAGTTTTTTGGAAAAGGACATAGATATGCAAAAGGCTAATGCACTCAGATATTAAAGAAATGGAAAAGGAATTTGATGCAATGATAGTTGAGGTCAATGATTATGAACGGGAACTCAAATATAATGAAATTGAAAGGAAGAATATGCATATCTTAAATGAGAACTTAGCATTGAGTTGTGTGGCTCAAGATGTGTTTTATACTGTTACTAAGCATTCTATTACTGCTTCTCAATTTCATGAATTAACTGTTGCTTTGAAAGTTTCCCATGATCGTGTCATTGAGCTTGAAAACAAAAACTCAGAACTAAATGATAAAATTGATCAGGATGATCACGATAATCTGGTAAAACATCTTTCTAAGCTAGAAGTTGAACATTTTGATTTGCAACTAAAATATCAACATCTCAAAGAAAATGTCAAAACCTCAAACATCAAGACATCCTCAAATGTTCCAGAGTTTGATGCACTTTTTGAAATAAACAAACGTGACGAACAAATTCATGCTCACTGTAACACGATCAGAAAGTTGAAAGCCCAAATTTCACAATTAAAGGGTGAAAAGAACAATGTGATTGGCTCCCAAATACCTCCTCCTTTAGATTCTCAGTGTTCTCAAACTTTTCATCTTCAAAACTTGGTTAATGCTTTACAAAAGGAAAATGAGAGTTTTCTAGAAGAAAATGAAAAAGTTAAACGACACTTTAAAGAGTTATATGATTCAATGAAAGTCACTCGTGACAAGAACAACGAAAAAATAACGTCTTTACAAAAGGAAATTGAGAATCTAAGAAGTCAGGTAAAAGGGAAAATGCCACTTGTCTTTAATGAGAATGTTGCATCAAAGTCATCTGCAGATTCTAAATATACTGTGACTGTTAAATACATTCCTCCTCATCTTAGAAATAACGAACTGGCATTTCAAAACTATTTAGTTCATCTTAAGGATAGTCTAGAATGTCTCCGTGAAATTGTAGAGGAGGATTTCATAAATAAGCCCCTTGATAGTGAAATTAGGTTTGCTTGCATTCAGGCCAAACGATCTCAAGAGCTGTTAGAATGCTTAATAGCAACATGCCCTAAACCCGATGGTAAGAAGGATAAAATAGTTGTACCTTGTTCTATGCCTGATTTTAAGAATGCCAATCTTGATATGCCTCACTCAGTGCCTAAAGTTAAGCATGTAAGCTTCAATGTGCCTTCAAGTAGTTCAGATCCCATGACTTCTAAACCTAAAATGCAAAAGGTAGCAAAACCAACTAATGTTCCCATTCCCTCTACAAGAGTAAAAAAATGACACCAAAGCGGCGGTCAAAGCCTCAAGGCAATACAGAGCAAGATAGGACCTCACAAGCTAAGGGTAATCAATGGAGGAAAGTAGAAGACCACCCTAGGAACTTTAAGTTGGAATTGAATAAAATGAATCGTGTTGATTCTAGTATTAGCTTTAAGCGTATTGTAATTAATTCGAATTCTACTACTACTTGCAAAACATGTAATGAATGTTTGATTTATGGTGTTAATCATGAATGTGTTGTGAATGATGTGAGTAATGGGGTTAAATACCCTGTTAATAATGTTAATGCTATCAAACGGGTTAAGAAGGCTAGAAAGCAATGGTGGAAGAAGGTTAGAAAACATTGGAAACCCACAGGAAGAAAATTTAGTAATATAGGTTATCAATGGATACCTACTGGCCGTAAATTCAATCTTAATGAGTTGTGCCCTAAATTATCTAGACCAATGCTCGCTAGGAAATGGATGCCTCTTGGTAGAACTATTCCTTTAAGAATTGAACATACTTTGAATAGGTCTAATGCACACACTAGCTTCAGATCTACCTAAGGATTTCATTGTTTCTACTTCGATGTGGATGTTCCAATCATTGTTACTAACCAAATGGAACCCATTCTTGCATGGGGATCCCAATTATCCAGTTATCCATTCTTGTCTATGTTCAACTGCAGATCGTTCAAATCATTACGTGGTACCGGACTCAAGGCTGTTCCAAGCATATGGTTGGACACCGGTCGAGGCTCATGAACGTGAGTAAATTCATGAACTGTTAGATTCGGGAACGATCATTTCGTGCAATTATGGGTTATGGAGACTATGTTGTTGGTGATAGTGTAATCTCCAAGGTATATTATGTAGAAGGTCTTGGTCATAATCTGTTTTCTGTTGGTCAATTCTGTGATTCTGATCTAGAGGTGGCTTTTAGAAAACATGTTAATACAAATAAGCCGTAAAAACGTTTATTTATATTTTACGATCTTCTAATGTTTTGTCGATAACAAACGTAAAATCATTTTAACGAAACAAATAAAGTACGTAAATAGTTTGAGTTAATAGTCTCCTAACACACTTACGTTTTCACATAAAAACACTAAAACAAGTATAAGTGATTTTATGATTTAGATACATATGTACAACAACTAGTGTTTACATATTGGGTTAGCATATGCTTAAACTAAGTATACTAAAATGGGTAAAAACAAGTATATACTAAATGGGTAAAAACAAGTATATACTAAATGGGTATAAACTAGCAAATGGTATTGACCCATAACCCATGGTTTTATATATACCACTTAACCAAGTTCATTGTATCTAGAAAGAAAACCATGGATCAACCCATAACCCATGACCCATGACCCATAACCAAAAATACCCATGGGCAAAGAGGAGCGTTCCACGGATCCCTTGCTTTGTGCTAGCCGGATCCCAAGTGGAAGGGATCCGTGGGATCCGGGGAACAGTAGAGAATTTTCTCTATAAATAGAGAGTCATTTCTTCCTTTCTACACATGACTTTACACACATACTTCCCCAAAGTATTCTAACCCTCTAACCTCAGATCTAAGTGATCTATGTAGTTTGTCTTTTGTTTTTGTGTGATCTTCTAGGTTCCTCTTAAAGGCAAGATCACCACTTCTTGAAGACGGGCAAGCTCAAGTCCATGAGTTGTCATACTTCGTCATCATCAAGACAACTAAGGTTCTCTTGTTGATAGTTCTTCCTTTCTCCATAGATGTTGGGTTGAAGGCATTAGTGAAGAATGCCAAAAGTGTCAAGATGAAAGCATTAGTGAAAGGTGCTCATCATCCGTGTCAAAGCATTAGTGAAGAATGCTAAAGGTGTCAAGACGAAGGCATTAGTGAAGGGTGCCAAGCGTTGTGTCAAAGGCATTAGTGAAGGATGCCGAAGAATCAAATCAAGTCGCATTTAGGAAGAATGCCTAGGTCGTATAATCGATGAGGTGCATCGTTATACATATAAGTATTTGTTTGTTTGTTTCCAAGGATGGTGATATTCTTGATGAAGGTGTCAAAAAATTTGATCCGTGCCAAACCGTCAAGTTTTATCACTCAAGCCGACCACTTGTGAATGGCCGACCGTAACAAACTTAAAACGGTTCAAGCACGAATGCAATGAAGATCTGGGGAGAATAGGGTTTCCCCGGGTCGTTATGTCCCAGCGAGCTATGCAATGGATCACCAAACGTATAGTGATCGAGGAATTTGAACGGAAAAGAGTTTTGATAGGATTATAACTACAGAAAAAACCAACAAATTACAGAGGCTTAAATGCAAATTAAAGAAAGTTAAAAAGATAAAAATATTAAATAAACGCTATCACTATTTGCAAAATGATGTTTTTGATTTTATGTTTTTATAAAACTGAATTAAAAACTACGTAACGTACAAATAAAAATGTGAAACTTACACAATATTAACCCTAAAAATATGAAAATGATATTTTTACAAACCTAATGATAAAAGAAAATTATTAGAAAAAGAAAATTATTTTTATAACTATTTATCTATTTATTATTAATTAAAAACTATTTTTAACTATTAAATAATTACCTAAAATACAAGAAAATGTGAAATAAAGCTAGAAAAATAAAATGAAGACTTAGAAAAATCTAAAATATAAAAATAGAATTTTCAAAACTATTTTTATATTTTTCTGATTATTTTTCTATTTTCTAGGAATTAAAAACTATTAAAAACTAATTAAATGGCTTAAAAATACAAATTTAACTAAGAAAAATATAGAAAAATATTTTTTTGTCTTTTTATATTTATCTTAACTTAAGAAAAATGAAAAATTATTTTTTTGAACCTTTTCTTAATTTTTTGTATTAAATGCTAATTAAAAATGCTTAAAAACTAATTAAAATCAAGAAAAATAGCAAACTGACTTGGAAAAATCTGAAAATTTCAGGAAAACTCTAAAATTATATTAGGAATCTAGGAAAAATGGAAAAACAGGTGCTTGTGTGGAGGAATATGCAACTGCTATTGGAAGTGCTTATAAGTAAGCACTTTGAATAAGCCAAACACCACAATAAGCCACCAACTATTTACAGAAGCTACAATATGCTAAAGTTACTCTAAAAACAACAACACTTATCTTCTGAATAGCAATCTACACAGATTTGATGAATTTGACTAATGTGCTAAAACAGTTTCTGGGTGTTCAGTTGTAGCCACAGAATAAGCACTCAAATGAGCTAAAAATCAAAATCCAAATATTGAGACCTAAACTAGACCTAGGTAGCTACTTATAACCCAAAGACCAGATTTTGGGAGGCTCTTATGAGCCTTGTGCAATCTACACAAAAGCTGAGAAAAACTCAGTTTGATTTGAGACTTTGAAAGGGGCAACTATGACCTACTTCACAAGCTTATTTGAAGCTTATAAAAATTTGACAAAAATCAACAAAAATGGGAATAAGATTTTAGACCAGCTGAACTTCTTAAACCTACAATTTCATGTAATTTGACTCAAAACTGAGCTCATGAAAATTCCTTCTAGATGGGCTCAAAACCACTTTTCCAAATTTTGACTTTTAAGACAGAAGTGAAATGTTGACTATTTTGAAGTTTGATCTTGATTTCTCAGCTGAATATGATGTATATGGATGAAATAAGACTACTGCAATCTATGTTTATGTATTTCACACACAAAATGAGCTTTTTGATTTGCAAAAATTCAACAGTGAATTGTTAAAAGCAGTTAAGTGTAATGTTGACCTTGGGTGTTTTGCGGGGCACAAACTAAGACAGATAATAGCTTAAATGAACAAAAAAAAAAACATAAAACTACAAAGCCTAACCGAAGATACCTAAAAACAGATAGATCAGATCCAAACACACCTTATTACAGCGATAAGCAATTTTAATGAGACAAAGCAATGAACCAACTTGTTTAAATGATCAAACTAAGATTAAATGACCTAAATACTACTATTTAAAGCGAGTTTTAGCTACTTAAAATTACAAAAACAGATTATGCTTATGAACTTGAAATTTGCACTTACAATGGGTCCTAGCCACTATGGCTTGAAAACATGGAAACCGAAGGCTGCTATCCTATAAAAACCAACCACATTGCTATAAATCAACCCAAATCCAAGTTTGCATCACCCATTACCCTTCGCATCAATTTTGCTCCATGTTGACTTTTGTTGACCAGAATCCAATTTTGTTTGAAACTTAAATTCAAGCTTATAAAAAGCTATTATAAGCTCATATAAACTTATTTTAACTTGGAAAGAAGCTGATTAAAGCTTGAGATTCAGAGTTTGAAATTGAAAAATTCAACAGTTAATCATGAAAATTGAAGACATGAACATAAACTGGAATTGAGACTTAAGAGAGTTGCAATACACTTTAAACCTTTGTTTGATACAAAATAAACTGGAAAATACAATTGAAAACTATTTAAGACACGATAATCAAAAAAACGACATACATTGTTAAAAATAAACTAACTACTATATATTCTTCCTTCTTCTTCCTTCTTTTTATACTCCAATCTCCTTCTCTCCTCTTTCTGAGCATATCCCAGCAATTTTCAGGACCCTTGGATTGGTTGGTATCAATCTTGGCCGTTTATGCATTTTGGCGCCAAAACTGGTACAAGCCAGTTGGGACAGGGAAGGGATGCATTTAATGCATTTGGAGGGTTGTTGAGGTGGGGGGAACAAAACATGGAGTAGGGGTGGAGAGTTGTTGGTGGCTGGAGGTGAGGAGGAGGGGACATGGTGGTGGGGAAGACAGGGAAAAGGGCGGGGTTGTTTATTTTGAAACGTGGGTATTTGGGTTGGGTTTGGATATTGGGACCGGGTCGGTGTAATTGGGCTTGGGTTGGGTTATTATTTGTTTGGGATCCGGATTGGATTTAGGATATAAGTAGACAAGGACCAAACTTGTAATATCTGGAAATCCAAGGACCCAGTAGTAAATTATGAAAAGTAATCCAAGGGCTTGTTTTGCCAACCTCCAATATTCCAAGGACCAAATCGCCAATTGTGAAATTCCAAGGACTAATCATGAACAATTTTAAAATCCAAGGATCAAAACTGTAATTTCTCAAAACTTTTGGACTTTTCACCAAAGGACTAAATATGACAACATATGATTTCAAAGGGACCTCTGGTGACTTTTCTTTTAAAATAAATGCCTAGGGACTGATTTTGCCATTTTTTTTTGAAAGTCGGGGTAAAGCGCCAATTATGCAAACTTTACTCGTTTTCATCGATTTTAAACATTTTGCATCTGAAACATATAAAATGCAACTTTGAGATATTTTCGATTATTTTGATGCATTTCGAGCATTTTTAGGCGTTTTGCGGTTCGATTTAACCAAAATGATGAGTATTTACACACTCATCAATCCCCACACTAAACTATTGCTAGTCCCTAGCAATCTTTTGAGAAAAACTTAATGGATTTCATCTCTTTACCAAAAGCCATTACTTCTGGAGTAGCCAAATGTTTTAGTTCAAGTAAGAACCATGGTACACCGATAACCATGTGATTTTGAGCAAACCACCAGCTTCCAACGGATTTGATTTGTCTTTACCAGAAGCCGTTTGCTTCTGGGCTAGCCAACTCTTCACTTTTTAGGATATGGTGAGCTGAATACCATACAATTTTGGGCAAATTGCAAGCCGTCAACGGATTTGAGATATCTTTACCAAGAGCCTTTTGCTCCTGGATTAGCCAATCCTTTAGTTTATTAGACAAGGCGGACTGATAACCAATTGAGTAACTGCAATACACTTATTCCAAAAAAAATTTTGGCCAAAAACGGGGGAATTAGGCGGTATAATTACGTGATAAAATTCGTGAGAATTCCCCCCCCACACTTAGAAATGAATATTGCCCTCAATATTCAAAGTACCGGCGGTTATGCCGAAACAAAGAACGTAAAAGGGAAATACTACGACCATTATTTGAAAAGTTTTTTTTTTTTTTTTTTTTTAGAAACTTACATATATACACAACATGTGGGGCAACCCCCCCACACTAGGGTGGTAGAAAGTAGAAAGAAGTCAAAAATATGGGTGAAAACCCATATGGCATGCTCTTTTTTGATTACCGAAGCTAGCTTGACTCGATCCCGCATTCATTGGTTCATGGGGAAAGTTTGTAAGTCCGGGACAACCATGGATGGAATGTCCTCTCCAAAGTAATGCTTCACTCGATGACCATTCACTTTAAAGTTTGGACCATCGGGTTGAGATAACTCAATGGTTCCATATGGGAAGACTTTAGTGATGGTAAATGGTCCAGACCAGCGGGATTTTAATTTTCCCGAGAAAATCTTCAATCTTGAATTGAAAAGAAGGACTCGATCACCGACGTTGAAAACACGGTTTTTGATTTTTGAGTCATGAATCTTCTTTGTCTTTTGTTTATAGATCAAAGAGTTCTCGTAAGCTTGATCACGGAGTTCATTTAATTCATTCATTTGAATTTTCCGGTGATCACCAAATCTCAATATCAAAGTTGGCATGTTTCAAGGCCCAGTATGCCTTGTGCTCGAGCTCAACCGGTAGATGACATGCCTTCCCGTACACTAGCTTGTATGGAGTGCACCCGATGGGTGTTTTGTAAAATTGTATCATGGAAGGCCCAGTCGTCATCTAGCTTATCCGACCAAGAGGCACGGTTTTCACCAACCGTCCTCTCTAGAATTCTTTTAATCCCCCGGTTGGAAACTTCCACTTGCCCACTGTGTGTGGGTGGTGCGATAGATAGACGGTGAGTTACACCATACTTTTTCATGACTCTTTCAAATTGGTCATTGCAAAAATCGCATTACCACGATCACGATTATGGCTCGTGGAGTTCCAAACCTAGCAAAGAGAGATTTTAAGAATTTCACAACAACTCGGGCATCGTTGGTGGGCAAAGCTTTTGCTTCAACCCATTTTGACAAGTAGTCAACGGCCACGAGTATGTACTTATTACAGCGAGAAGAAGGAAATGGCCCCATAAAGTCAATGCCCCGGATGTCAAAAATCTCACACACTTGAATGGCGTTTTGCGGCATTTCATTTCTTTGTGAGATATTCCCGGGACGTTGACAAGCGTCACAGGTTTTGACAAATTCATGGGCATCCTTGTAAATCGTGGGCCAATAGAATCCGGAATCAAACACCTTCTTGGCGGTGTAGTTGGGGCTATGATGTCCCCAGTAGGTCCAGAATGGCAAGCCTTGAGAATGTCATTGGCTTCCTGACCATACACACATCGCCGGATGACTTGATCCGCACAAATTTTGAACAAGTAGGGGTCGTCCCAGAAGTAATGTTTCACATCTTTAAAGAATTTATTTTTCTGTGGGGACGACATCCCTTTCACCACAAAGTTACCCGCATGGTAATTTGCAAAGTCAGCAAACCATGGGGTAGAAGAGTCTCCACGAAAAGAAACCACATTGAGTGTTTCGAGAGGAAATGTTTCATTTATTTCCTTTCTCTCGAACACATTCTGGTGAGGGTTCTCTAATCGGGACAGATGATCGTGAGGTTCTCACTCCTTTTTATCACGTATAATGATATCAAATTCTTGTAGGAGGAGAACCCAACGGAGCAATCTCGGCTTTGCATCTTGTTTTGCAAAGAGATATTTGAGAGCCGAGTGATCCGTATACACCACGCATTTAGTCAAGATAAGGTATGGCCGAAACTTCTCAAGCGCATACACCACGACTAATAATTCTTTTTACGTAGTGGTGTAATGGGTTTGAGCTTCAATCATAGTTTTACTTGCGTAGTGGATAGGCTGAAAATGCTTGGTTTTTCGTTGCCCCAAGGCTGCACCGATAGCAAAATCACTTGCATCGCACATGAGCTCAAAGGGTAAATCCCGGTCGGGGGCAACTAGAATGGGTGCTTCCGTAAGCTTTTTCTTTAATGTTTCAAAAGCTTCGATGCACTCAGGAGAAAAGATAAAAGGAGCATCTTTTTCAAGAAGATGGGTCATAGGCCGGGCGATTTTAGAGAAATCTTGAATGAATCTACGATAAAACCCGGCATGACCTAGAAAACTCCTAATACCTTTGACGGTAGTAGGATGAGGCAGTTTAGCAATAACATCAACTTTTGCTCTATCTACCTCAATCCCATTCTTGGAAATCTTATGGCCAAGGACTATGCCTTCTTTGACCATAAAGTGGCTCTTCTCCCAATTTAGACAAAGATTGGTGTCTTCACACCTTTGAAGCATTCTTTCTAAATGGGAGAGACATGTATAAAACGAGTCCCCAATGACCGAGAAGTCATCCATAAACACCTCCATAGTTTCCCCGATCATGTCGTGGAAAATGGCCATCATACATCGTTGGAACGCGTGCGGGAGCATTGCATAAGCCAAAAGGCATACGTCAGTAGGCAAATGTTCCGTATGGCAGGTGAATGTGGTCTTTCTTGATCCATGGATTAATGGGGATCTGAAAGTAACCGAGAAACCATCAAGGAAACAATAGTATTCGTTCCCTGCTAATCTCTCAAGCATCTGGTCCATGAAGGGTAGAGGAAAATGGTCTTTACGGGTGGCTTCGTTTAACTTTCGATAGTCAATGCACACACGCCATCCCGTAACCAATCGAGTCGGAATTAACTCGTTTTCTTCATTCGTGACAACAGTAATGCCACCCTTTTTAGGAACGCAATGAATTGGGCTAACCCAAGGACTATCGGAGATCGGGTAAATCAAACCGGCATCAAGAAGTTTGAGAACCTCTTGTTTGATAACCTCATGAATCTTAGGATTCACCCTTCTCTGATGTTGGACTGCTGGTTTGAAGTCATCCTCCATCAAGATTTTGTGAGTACAAAATTCGGGGTTGATACCCTTAATGTCGGAGAGTTTCCAAGCAATTGCTTGCTTGTGTGTCTTTAAGACCTTTATGAGGCGATTTTCTCCTCCTCAGTTAAGTCTTTAGCAATTATGACGGGTAATTTATCATCACCCTCCAAGAATGCATACTCTAGATGAGGAGGTAGGTCCTTAAGTTCAACCTCGAGAAATTATTCAAGTAGAAGTTTTGTACTGATTTGATTTCCTCAATCGTGATTTCTTTCGGAGGAGTGAAGGTAATGGATCTTCATTAAGCAATTGCTCAAGATAAAGAATATCTCCCTCCGAATCATAAACACCATCAATTCCAGTCGGAATTGATTCATCAGTAGCAAGAAATTCATCGATCTCTTCCGAAGGAAGTCACCTCCCTCGAATGGAGTGAGGGAGGGGAAGAGTCGGCAATGATAGGTTGAGAAGATGTGGTGGAATCCCCACCCACAGAATTATGAAGATAACCAAGAAACTCTTGAGAGTACTCCTCTGAAGTAATATCAATTAAATCGACTTCGATTAAGCTGATTCATATCATAATTTGAGGAGTACCTCGAAGTCTGATCGAGGTTAAAGGTAACAACTTCATTACCCACACGTAAAGTGATTTCTTGCTCAAATACATCAATAAGAGCACGGCCCATTCTTAGGAATCCTCGTCCAACAATGAGAGGAACCCGATGGTCGGCATCGAAATCAACAACCACAAAATCAGTTGGAAAATGGAACTTTCCTACTTTCACAAATACATCCTCGGCGATGCCAAGAGGACGCTATATAGAACGATCTGCAAGCTCAAGAGTCATGCGGTAGGAATGAGTTCGGAAGAGAAAGTTTCTTCCATCTTGAATAAGGCATCAGATTGATGCTTGCACCAAGATAGGCAAGGGCAAAGCATTCAATCATCCCGGAAAACACAAGGAAGAAGAAATTTTCGGGATCTCCCACTTCTCGGGAAGCTTCTTTAACAAGACTGCTGGCGGTTCGTTCAAAGGAGTTTTGGCCATTTCAAACGACTTTTCCTTATTGCTCAACATGTGTTTGAGGGTCGATGCAAACTTGGGCATCAACATGATAGCATCCGCAAAGCTTATGTCAAAATGAAGTTCTTGGAAAATTTGAAAGAATTTTTCCATTTGATGACCAGCTTTTAGCGGAGCTTTTGCTCATTTAATCGTGAGGGGTAAGGAATAGAAGTTTTGGATTTAGGGTTATCAACTGGAGGTTCAAAAACAACTCCAGTCTTGGTTTTGGGTTTTGGGACAACCTGAGGATGGACATGTGCTGTACTTTGTGAGCTAGTAGGTTGCACTTGGTCCTTTGTCGCCTCAGGTTCACTTTCCACTACCTTCGGGAGAGAAGAAGAGGAGGTAGTAGGAATAGCGGGTCCATGATATGAAGCACCACTTCTGGTTGTGATCGCCTTTGCATCGCCCTCGGATTAGCGATCGTGTTGCTAGGTAAAGTACCGAGCCGAGGGTCGATCATTTAAAGACTTCTTAATGTCGCAATCGGCTAACCAACAACCTATTCATTTCCTCTTGGGATTTCATGAATTG
The DNA here is from genome assembly GCA_910596185.1 of Chrysanthemum makinoi. NCBI lineage: Eukaryota > Viridiplantae > Streptophyta > Magnoliopsida > Asterales > Asteraceae > Chrysanthemum > Chrysanthemum makinoi. Next base: position 184,982,446 of record OU343221.1, read on the forward strand.
TTTCAACAACTCATCAGATGATGGTCCGGTTGGAACAATGGCTTGATTTTGCACCTGGAAAATTCGGCCTCTATTGTTTGGATTAGGGCCTTGATTTTGGAAATTTCCTTGATTATTGCCATGAAAATACCCTTGGTTGAAATTTCCCTGACCTGGGTTTCTATCGAAATTTCCTTGGTGTTGGAAATTTTGATTCTGATTTTGAAAACCGTTGTTTGGACTGAAATTACCTTGGTTTTGAAAACCTTGGTTTGGTCTGTTTTGATTCTGATTACGGTTTTGATTGAAACCGGGAGGTCCGGGGTAGTGGTTAGGCGGTGGTTCGGTCTATAGGAGCACGATATTGGTTGCCTCCTTGATTAGAAAACCCGCCCACAACATTGGCTTCAAAAGGGTTACCGTCGGTGGCCATACAATTGTAATAAGCATGGGGGCCACCACAAGTAACAAAGACTTCCACTTTCTTGACTTCGCAGAGGCTGAAGTTTGTGGAAAAGAGACTTTCTTTTGGTTGGAGAGAACCAAAGCTTGGATAGCTTCCGTGAGTTTGTCAATCTTAGCATCGGTGCTAGATTGACTCACGGGCGATAAAGAAGAAGGACCAACACTGACTTGGGAAACAACCGCTTGCTTGCGTGCAGTGCGGACTTTAGACTTGTTTTCAATGATCGCTAAAGCTTCTTTGACAGTTTTGCTCAAGAAATTTCCTCCAGCGGAGGAATTGAGAGAATCTTGATCAGATTGACTCACTCCATTATAGAAAGTATCGAGTTGCATCAACTCGGAGAAACCGTGGTGAGGACATTTGCGAAGCAATTCCTTAAAACGATCCCACGATTCATTGAAGGATTCATCAAACTTTTGAGTGAACTTGATGATTTCATTTTTAAGACTCGTGGTTTTGGAAGGTGGATAGAATTCATTCACAAATTTCTTCACCAGATCTTCCCATGTCTCAATTGACTGAGGGGGTTGTTTTTCATGCCAAATCCGGGCTTGCCCCTCAAGAGAAAATGGGAACAGAAGAAGCTTGACAACATCTGTAGGGACATTCTTGTATTTGATGGTAGATGCAATCTTGTTAAACCATCGAATATGAGCATGAGGATCATCCCGCTCAAAACCGTAGAATTGATTTGAGGTTACAAGATTCAGTAACCCGATTTTGAGTTCAAAATTTTCAGCCACAATGGCTGGTACAACAATAGCATCTCCATACCCGTCGATGGGTGCCTGGAGAAGCTCACACATAGGGCCTTCTCCCGCCATGGTAACGGAAGTAGTGTGAGTAGTCCGGATCTCAGATCCGACTGATGGAGCCGAAAGTCTACGGACACGCCTTCTTGGAATCTTGACAAGCTCACGAAATGGGCTCACAGATCTAGAAGAGCGAGTGCGCATACACTAGAGTTAACTCTAAGAGACCTCCGAGTTAAGGAGAGAAATGGGAATTATGAAGGGAATTATAAAATTTTGGGGTGAGAAGAATATTTATGGGTTTTACGTTCGACAAGTAGATATACCAACAAAATCAATTAAAACAAACTCGAGGCAAAACAACCGTGAACTTAACCAATAATCACAAGATGAATGGCTTCTTTGAAAAAGGTACACCAATCACAAGGACACAAAGGCAAGTTTTAAATCTTTAGTTCGGGAACTTATTATGGTCGCATCCCCAGTTAGGTAGTACTTGCCTTGGTTTGCGGTGGTAATCTTTTAAGTTGTTATTATTAAATAAAACGACAAATCTTTTTGTATTTTTATTTTTGATACATATATAGAAACAAAAGAAAAAATATTTTTGTGTTTTATACGTTTTTAGTGTTTTGGGTTTTGGATTTTTTATAAGAAAATATGGATATATATATAGATAGATATGGATGATATAAACAAAGAGTGAGTATTCATACTACTAATCTGCTAAAGCGGAGGATAATCAGCCATGCTCCCGTAAAAATTTGATCCGTGCCAAACCGTCAAGTTTTATCACTCAAGCCGACCACTTGTGAATGGCCGACCGTAACAAACTTAAAACGGTTCAAGCACGAATGCAATGAAGATCTGGGGAGAATAGGGTTTCCCCGGGTCGTTATGTCCCAGCGAGCTATGCAATGGATCACCAAACGTATAGTGATCGAGGAATTTGAACGGAAAAGAGTTTTGATAGGATTATAACTACAGAAAAAACCAACAAATTACAGAGGCTTAAATGCAAATTAAAGAAAGCTAAAAAGATAAAAAATATTAAATAAACGCTATCACTATTTGCAAAATGATGTTTTTGATTTTATGTTTTTATAAAAACTGAATTAAAACTACGAGCTCGTACAAATAAAAATGTGAAACTTACACAATATTAACCCTAAAAATATGAAAATGATATTTTTACAAACCTAATGATAAAAGAAAATTATTAGAAAAAGAAAATTATTTTTATAACTATTTATCTATTTATTATTAATTAAAAACTATTTTTAACTATTAAATAATTACCTAAAATACAAGAAAATGTGAAATAAAGCTAGAAAAATAAAATGAAGACCTAGAAAAATCTAAAATATAAAAATAGAATTTTCAAAACTATTTTTATATTTTTCTTATTATTTTTATATTTTCTAGGAATTAAAAACTATTAAAAACTAATTAAATGGCTTAAAAATACAAATTTAACTAAGAAAAATCTAGAAAAATATTTTTTTGTCTTTTTATATTTATCTTAACTTAAGAAAAATGAAAAATTATTTTTTTGAACCTTTTCTTAATTTTTTGTATTAAATGCTAATTAAAAATGCTTAAAAACTAATTAAAATCAAGAAAAATAGCAAACTGACTTGGAAAAATCTGAAAATTTCAGGAAAACTCTAAAATTATATTAGGAATCTAGGAAAAATGGAAAACAGGTGCTTGTGTGGAGGAATATGCAACTGCTATTGGAAGTGCTTATAAATAAGCACTTTGGATAAGCTAAACACTACAATAAGCTACCAACTGTTTACAGAAGCTACAATATGCTAAAGATACTCTAAAAACAACAAAACTTATCTTCTGAATAGCAATCTACACAGATTTGATGAATTTGACTAATATGCTAAAACAGTTTCTGGGTGTTCAGTTGTAGCCACAGAATAAGCACTCAAATGAGCTAAAAATCAAAATCCAAATATTGAGACCTAAACTAGACCTAGGTAGCTACTTATAACCCAAAGACCAGATTTTGGGAGGCTCTTATGAGCCTTGTGCAATCCTGCACAAAACTGAGAAAAACTTAGTTTGAGCTGAGACTTGTGAGCAGGGCAACTAGGACCTACTTCACAAGCTTATTTGAAGCTTATAAAAATTTGACAAAAATCAACAAAAATGGGAATAAGATTTTAGACTAGGTGAACTTCTTAAACCTACAATTTCATGTAATTTGGCTCAAAACTGAGCTCATGAAAATTCCTTCTAGATGGGCTCAAAACCACTTTTCCAAATTTTGACTTTTAAGACAGAAGTGAAATGTTGACTATTTTGAAGTTTGATCTTGATTTCTCAGCTGAATATGATGTATATGGATGAAATAAGACTACTGCAATCTATGTTTATGTATTTCACACACAAAATGAGCTTTTTGATTTGCAAAAATTCAAAGTGAAGTTGTTAAAAGCAGTTAAGTGTAATGTTGACCTTGGGTGTTTTGCAGGCACAAACTAAGACAGATAATAGCTTAAATGAACAAAAAAAAAACATAAAACTACAAAGCCTAACCACTGAAGATACCTAAAAGACAGATAGATCAGCAGATCCAAACACACCTTATTACACTGATAAGCAATTTTAATGAGACAAACTGCTGAACCAACTTGTTTAAATGATCAAACTAAGATTAAATGACCTAAATACTACTATTTAAACAGGTTTTAGCTACTTAAAATTATAAAAACAGATTATGCTTATGAACTTGAAATTTGCACTTACAATGGGTCCTAGCCACTATGGCTTGAAAACATGGAAACCAGAACTGCTATCCTATAAAAACCAACCACATTGCTATAAATCAACCCAAATCCAAGTTTGCATCACCCATTACCCTTACTGCATCAATTTTGCTCCATGTTGACTTTTGTTGACCAGAATCCAATTTTGTTTGAAACTTAAATTCAAGCTTATAAAAAGCTATTATAAGCTCATATAAACTTATTTTAACTTGGAAAGAAGCTGATTAAAGCTTGAGATTCAGAGTTTGAAATTGAAAAATTCAACAGTTAATCATGAAAATTGAAGACATGAACATAAACTGGAATTGAGACTTAAGAGAGTTGCAATACACTTTAAACCTTTGTTTGATACAAAATAAACTGGAAAATACAATTGAAAACTATTTAAGACACGATAATAAAAAAAACGACATACATTGTAAAACTAAAACTAAGTACTATCTTTCTTCCTTCTTCTTCCTTCTTTTTATACTCCAATCTCCTTCTCTCCTCTTTCTGAGCATATCCGGCAATTTTCGGACCCTTGGATTGGTTGGTATCAATCTTGGCCGTTTATGCATTTTACGCCAAAACTGGCGGGTACAAGCCAGTTGGGACAGGGAAGGGATGCATTTAATGCATTTGGAGGGTTGTTGAGGTGGGGGGAACAAAACATGGAGTAGGTGTGGAGAGTTGTTGGTGGTATGGAGGTGAGTGGAGGGACATGGTGGTCGGGGAAGACAGGAAAAGGGGCCGGGGTTGTTTATTTTGAAACGTGGGTATTTGGGTTGGGTTTGGATATTGGACCGGGTCAGGTGTAATTGGGCTTGGGTTGGGTTATTATTTGTTTGGGATCCGGATTGGATTTAGGATATAAGTAGACAAGGACCAAACTTGTAATATCTGGAAATCCAAGGACCCAAGCTGTAAATTATGAAAAGTAATCCAAGGGCTTGTTTTGCCAACCTCCAATATTCCAAGGGACCAAATCTGCCAATTGTGAAATTCCAAGGACTAATCATGAACAATTTTAAAATCCAAGGATCAAAACTGTAATTTCTCAAAACTTTTGGACTTTTCACCAAAGGACTAAATATGACAACATATGATTTCAAAGGGACCTCTGGTGACTTTTCTTTTAAAATAAATGCCTAGGGACTGATTTTGCCATTTTCTGAAAGTCGGGGGGCTGCCAATTATGCAAACTTTACTCGTTTTCATCGATTTTAAACATTTTGCATCTGAAACATATAAAATGCAATTTTGAGATATTTTCAGTATTTTGATGCATTTCGAGCATTTTAGACGTATTTGTTTGTTTGATTTAACCAAGGATGGATGAGTATTTACACACTCATCAAGGTGTAACAAGGAATTGATCTCCTTGATATTAGGTGTTGTGTTGTGAAGGGTAGTAGTTCCTCCATAGTAATGGAACTAGGTGCTTAGCCTAGTACCTAATAAAGGGTAGGCGACGTTGTGATAGGATTAGTTCTCCTAAGGTGTGAAAGAACTCGGTGGTTAGCCTAGCATCGTATAAAGGGTAGGCGGCGTTGTGTTAGGTGTGGTTCGCCTTGGTGTGAAAGAACTCGGTATTTAGCTTTAAACCGGAAAAAGGTTAAGCGACGTTGTGAAGGCTTCTCCGCCATAAGGAGTTAGTGTAGTGCTTACGAACTCTTGAGTGGGTGACTCGGGGAGTGGAGTAGGGCAAGGAAGGTGTCCTTGTAGACGAACCACTATAAATAACTTGTGTCGTGGTGATGTGCTTCTTACTCTTTATATTTCATTACACGTTTATATATCTATCTATCAACGTCCAACATAAACAATCAAATAGATTGACATAAATCGATCTAAATATTTAAAAGGAAGTTTTAAATTGGTAAAACTATTCAACCCCCCTTCTAGTTTTCCACAATTGGCATCAGAGCTTCGTTACCAAGTTTCTTAGAGTATGTTGTACTTTAAAAACTTGATACGATCCATGTATGTTTGAAAACTACAAAGAAGGATTATTTTTGGTCATATTTGAAAAATCATTATATTGTTTATTGTTGGACAATGATAGAATGCTCTAACATTTTTTTAAGCATTATTCATACTTGGATTTGGAGTCACCAAGAAGATCATAAAGAACTTATCTAAATATTTCTTTTCGCAAAAAGAATGTTTAGTAATCTTACAACATAAATCTGGAAATTCCAAGAAGATCACAAAACATCTAAATACTTCTTTTCTTAAAAAGAATATTTGGCAAAGGTATGATCTTTAATTACTTAACTTTATTGTTACTATTAAAATCTTAGTTGCATGATTTATTAGTTATTATTCTAGTAGTTATTCATTTTATAGTCATCATCAAATTAGTATTCTCCGACTTATGTGAATAGATCACAATACCAACTCATAATAATAATATCTTGGCTATTTGATAACCATTATCATTATTCATCACAAAAGATTTATTGACACTCCATCTACGTCAATAAAATTTTTTGTGAAACTTTTTTCATTATAATAAAATGGGATTTTATTATAATATTTGAAAAACAATTCCCAAAGAATTATGACCAATTCTTTAAAAGGAAACTACGATTAGCTTAACATCATCAAAACATCAAACACAAGTTTTAGAACCTAAGACGTCAATACTTTAAACACTTTAAGAATTCCCAAGTCAAAGGTATCAAGGAATGCTTGAGCTAATTTTTGCTGTCATGCCGGATCCCTGGACTTACACTAGCCAGATCCCAAATGAGAGGGATCCGCAGGATCCGCGCAACAGAATACAGCTTAAATGAAAGAATGATCACTGTGGATGTTCCACAAACTACTTTCCCCTTAAAGACTCACGAACAAAAACCTAACTACTGTTCACAGGAGCAACTTGATCATCTCTCTCAAGCATAACAATCACTTGTGTAAGTATAATCTTCACTACATTGTTGATTTCATTCTTTGATTACTAGGATTACAAGTTCTTCATTTTAGAGGTTGGGTTCAAGTGGGTTTGTCATAATTTGTTACCACATTGTTTTCTAAGATAACCCAAATCAAAGAATTAACATTTTTAATACAAATTAAACTCATTTCTTGAATTCAATAAAAATGAATTGAGCAAAATTGTGATCAAACCCTCTAGGTTACTATTTACAATTAACACCACATTTTGGTTGCATTGTTTAGGAACAATCATGCCAAGCAACAAGCAACAAGATTACCAAGACACCACCCACTACATACCCATGTATCATAGGAAAAATGGTCTAAGTCCGGATGATAGAAAGGCCTTTAAATTGCTTGAAAGGAGACTCTTTCATGAAGGTAGAGTTGTTGATCCATCATTTCTTGCAAATACCGACGTAAGGGAAGTTTTTGCAACTATTGGGTTTGATTGTTTATTGGATATAAATGAGAAAATTTGCCCGGTCTTTGTGCTTGAATTCTACAAGACAATGGGTATAATTAGAAATGATGATGGGTCCATCTCAATTGAATTCACCATCAATGAGCGAGAGTTTAGTCTTTCACTTATAGAGTTTGGAAGAATTATAGGGGTTCCGTATCAAGGTGTTTGTATGTACTCCAATGAATGGTTTTTGGAACAACTACACACAATGGTTGATCATCACGACATTTATCATGCAACAATCCCGAAAGCAACCACGGTAAGAGACATCGTGTTTTTGCCAAGAGCATCCCCATCAAGGGTTACTAGGAAATCAAAAGTGAGCCATAGGGATCCTTTCCAAATGGAGCTCTCAGAGATGTACCCGTTGTATAGAAAATGGGAAGATGTGATTAGAGAGAATGTGGTGTGTCTAGTAGGAAACAAGGATCACCCCAACGCATGCCTAAGCTTCATGATCTATTGTCTAGTGACCGAAACTCGCTTCAACATTGCCTACTACATGGTCAAAAGAATGGCAAGTGTTAGAAGCATGGACAAGATGGTGCTTCCGTATGCAATGCTTCTGACCCATATCGCCAAATTCATCTTTGCATTAGACCCTTCTCCACAATCCCTTGATCATAGCTTTTGCAATAAGGTTATGGTACCATTAACCGAGGGTAGAACAACAAGGTTTATGGTGGAAGGCAAGAGACCACACCCACCCACGGATTCCTCGGACGAAAGAGAGAGGCAAGGAGAAGGTGAAGGGAGTAGTAGCAACCCACTCGAAAATATCGATCTTGACCCCTTGGACTACATTAACCAATTGCCAAACATCCCTAATGAATCACCCGAATGGCAACAAACCAAGGGAATCTTCAAATGCTTCGCCAATTTCTTGAAGAAGAAGAAGTGAAGATAGTTTGATAAAGAGTGGAGGACGGGTGAAGAAGTGAAGAAGGAGGAGAAAGGTAAGGTTTGAAGAATCAAACTTATGATGAACAATTTCAAACAATGGTTTGTAAACATTTTAAATTATGCATGTAGTTGGTAGGTATTGCCATATCTTGGCACTAAACAATCCTAACGTAGGTACTTGGAAAATGAGATTTTACGACCCCTTGAGTGGTCGTCGTCACTCATTCTAGGAATTTTAGCTCTTCCTACCTTGGTATACATTATATTAGTTGTGCTATTGTATTTAGCCCCCGTAGAAACAAATAGGAAATGCATTTTATATAAAGTGCAAAGATGCACATTTCCTGAAAGCTCTCTGATCTGCAGTAGGCGGATCCCAGCTTTTGAACTAGCCGGATCCCTCCCATGAGGGAACCGCGGGATCCGTAGCATCTGATATGAAATACAGATTTGGCTACATCTAAACAGTCTATTAGATCACCTCTAACAAGTCAAACATAAGATACTAGAGCCAACTAAGTCTTTCTCAAATAATTGAAAATATCACTCTCATCCATGGCCTATCTAGGATACATTTTTATATTTTTTTTTATTTATCAACTAGTCAAAACTCACCATAATTCCGCTACAACAATCACACATTATCTATCACGCTTAATAGCACTTAGTTAGGTCTATCCTTCAATATTAGCAAATTGGTCTCAATCATCTTTTAATCAAAATTAGGGTCAAAAATTAGTTTTTCATTTCTTCTTATTTTTAAGGATTTTAGTAAATTCTTCTTAGGACATCATCTGGCTTCTAGAACCTGTTATCACCATTTCTCCACATCAAATTAAATGGAATCATTGTCAAACATATAGTTAGACTACCCAAGGTCAAATTTTCTTAGCCAAAACCATCATTAAGCACCATTACTTTGTATGGTTATGGATTTGAGATATCCAACAGCTAAAGACTTCAAAATTAAGTCAAACCCTCGAAATCCATTAATAACAAACCTTACAAAAGCATAATGATTTCACCTAAACCTTGTCTGATAGCCAGATCCCTGGTCTTTAACCAGGCGGATCCCTACTAAGAGGGATCCGCGGGATCCGTAGATGCAGAGAGCATAAACCAGCTCCTATATTCAAATTCATATCGTCTTTCAACTACACCGTTCTGTTGAGGAGTTCGAGGGACACTTCTTTGGGGACTGATTCCAATATTTCCATAAAATTCATTGAGTTCTTTATTAACAAACTCAGTTCCATTGTCAGTACGGACGATTCGAACTGTTTTGTTGAGTCGGATCTGAAGTTTTTTAATGAGTTTAATGATGACATCTGGAGTTTCATCCTTCGTCCTCAAAAACTTAACCCAAGTGAATCTGGAGTAGTCATCAACCACTACTAACACATATCTCTTCCCATTAATAGTTTGCACTCTCATTGGGCCACACAGATCCATATGAAGGGTATGAAGAACTTCCATTACAGAATTTGTGGGTTTTGGTTTGTGGGCATATTTCGTGCTTTTTCCTAGTTGGCAAGCTGAACAAAGATGATCTTTTTCATATTTTAATATGGGTAAGCCTCTGACAAGATCCTTTCTGGAAAGGTTGTTTATGGTGCCGAAGTTCAGGTGATTGAGACGTCGATGCCATAACCAAGACTTTGTTTTAGAAGCCTTTGATAGCAAGCAGATTGGAGAGGACTTCATCATGTCATCGATAGAGATGGTGTATAGGTTAGAACCTCGAGTACCTCTTAATAATTCTACACCATCAAGTTCTCTAACAAAGCAAGTATGTTTTCTAAAAGCCACTTCTAGATCGGAATAACAGAATTGACCAACAGAGAACAGATTGTGACCAAGACCTTCCACATAATATACCCTGGAAATCACACTTTTACCAACCACATAATCTCCATAACCCATAATAGCTCCAAAATGGTCGTTCCCGAATCTAACTGTCCTGATGAATTTACTCACGAAGTTCATGAGCCGCGACCGGTCTCCGGTCATATGCTTGGAACACCACGAGTCCAAGTACCACAGAAGCGATTTGAACGATCTGCAGTTGAACACGAGACCAAGAATGGATAAGCTGGATAATTGGGATCCCCATGCAAGAATGGGTTCCACTTGGTTAGTAAATAATGGTGGAACACCCACATCGAAATAGAAACATCCATATCGAGTAGAAGCAATGGAATCATTAGGAATTATGCGAATATTTGACATCCATATCGAGTAGAAGCAATGGAATCATTAGGAATAGATGTCTTGTTATATTTGACCTATTCAAAGTATGTTCACTTCTTAAGGGAATAGTTCTACCAGTAGGCATCCATTTTCTAGTGGGCATAGTCTTAGCGGTTTGAGGGCAAAACTGATTATTCTTATGGCCAAAAGGTATCCAATAATAACCAATCTTTATAAAATTTCTTCCTGTGGGTTTCCCTTTGTTTTCTAACAATCTTTCGTCTTTGCCTTTTAGCCTTCTTTGCACTATTATTAGCGTCAACAATTTTAAGCGGGCATTTGACAACATTAGACAAAGCATTCACACCATAATCATGATTAGCGGCATTCATACGAGCATCATTACATGGTTTGCAAATAGTATCGAATTGAATTAATTACAGTACGCCTATGGCTAATACTAGAATCAACACGATTCGTTTTATTCAACTCAGACTTAAAGTTCCTAGGTTGGTCTTCTACTCTCTTCCAATGCACATTTTTAGCTTGTGAGGTCCTATCTTTCTTGGTATTGCCTGGAGGCTTTGACTTGCTTGCTTTAATGTCACTGATTACTCCTGTAGAGGGAATTATGGGAACATTAGTTGGTTGATCTACTTTTTGCATTCCTGAACTAGACGTGCAAGGATCTGTATTACTAGAAGGCACATTGATGTTCACTTTCTTAAAACTGGGCCTAGAATGGTTTGAATGCTTGGCACAAGGCATAGAATAAGGCATCACAGCTTTGCCTTTTGCACCTAAGGATTAAGGACATGTTGCAATTACACATTCTAGCAGCTCTTGAGATCGTTTGGCCTAGAGGCAAGCAAACCTAATTTCTCTATTAAGAGGTTTGTTAATGAAATCCTCTTCGACAATCTCACGGAGACATTCTAGACTATCCTTAAGGTAAGCACAATAGTCATGAAAAGCAGGTTCATTATTCCTAAGATGAGGAGGAATGTATTTAACAGTAACAGTGTATTTGCAGTCAGAGGATGACTTTGAGACAACATTCTTATTGAAAACAAGTGGCAGTTTCCCATTTCCCTGACTTCTTCGATTCTCAATTTCCTTTTGTAAAGACGTTATTTTTTCGTTGTTTTGGTCACGGGTGACTTTCATTGAATCATATAACTCTTTAAAGTGTCATTTAACTTTTCATTTTCTTCTAGAAAACTCTCGTTTTCCTTTTGTAAGGCATTAACTAAGTTTTGAAGATGAAAAGTTTGAGATCGAGAATCTAAAGGAGGAGGCATTTGGGATCCAGTCACATTGTTCTTTTCACCCTTCAATTGAGAGATTTGGGGTTTCAACTTTTTGATCGTGTTACAATGAGCTCGAATCTGTTCATCACGTTTTGCTAATTTCAAAAGCGCATCAAATTAGGAACATCCAAGGATGTCTTGATATTTGAGGTTTTAACATTTTCTTTTAGATGTTGATATTTTAGTTGTAAATCAAAATGTTCAACTTCTAGTTTAGAAAGATGCTTTATCAAATTATCGTGATCATCCTGATCAATTTTCTCATTAAGTTTCGAATTAATCTTTTCAAGCTCAATGACACGATCATGGGAGACTTTCAGAGCAACAGATAATTCATGAAATTGAGAAGCATTAATGGAGCAATTCGTAGCAGTGTAAAACACATCTTGAGCAATACATTCAGAAATAAGATTCTCATTCAAGGTATGCAAGTTCTTCCTCTCAATCTCATTATATTTTAATGCTCGCTCATAGCCACTAACCTCAACTATCATTGCATCAAATTCCTTTTCCATTCCTTTAATATCTGAATCTATCCCCTTTTTAAGACTCTCAAAAAGATCTTTTAGTAGTTTAAAGAAAGGCATGACCTCAGTTAGATAGCATTCTTTTGTTTGCTCAAAACCCCTTTCCCTTCAGATTATCCATGGGTGTGATCCTTTTCTTACAAGTTTTCTCAAAATCGACAAATAGTTGAAGAATAACATATTGACTGATTAAGATCTTGATTTTAGTGGCAATAGTCCTAGGAACTAAATGCATTGGTGTATTGGGAGGATACACAGTCGCTGAAGGCATTTTCCTAAAGGGAGGGTTCGTTTCAACAAGATTTTCAGCTTTTTTCTTATCTAAGTCCTTTTTCCAGAAAACTTGTTCAGGTGTTAACAACGTTTGAGGCTTAAATTTGTTTAAGGAAATCCAATTATCCTTCTTGTAATCATGGGGTGTGATAGTTATTTTCTTCTCTTTACATTTAGGATCATCTAGTTTCTTGTTAATCTTTTCCCTTGTGACTTCATCAGATTTCTTATCTTCCTCAGTGCACTCAGCGCAACTAGGTTTCTGTCTAGGTTTAAGGATTTCATTGCCATCATAAAGTACCTTATGAGCATTTCTAGCCTTTTTAATGACCTCTGGATTTGGTTCCTCAACAAGGGGAATGCTATGCTTATCGCTTAAGACTCTATGCTTCGTGATCATGTGGGCAGTCTGAATGGTATTCCCTTGTATGTACAACTTATTTTCAAGCTTGTTCTTCAAAGTTTTAGATTAGAAAAATCATTCAAAAGTTTTGATTCCTTGGCATGAAATTTCTGCTTAAGTACTTTAACATTTTCTTGAAGTTCTTGTTTTTGCTTAGCAGGTTTTGAAAGCTTTTCTTGTAAGGAATTTAACTCTTGTTTTAACACTTCTTCTCTAAAATTACTTTTTCTAATAATTGTACGCATTTGGTTATCCAACTCCCGCTCACGAGTAGTTAGCTCAAACTTAGCACGTTGTTCATAAATGGCAACTCGTTCTTTATAGGCATTAAGTTCAGAGATAACAGAATCATCGGGGGCACATGCAGTGTATTCATCAAAAATATAGTCATCGTTGACTATAGAAGATGCATCACTTGGTACAACTTCACTTTCACTTTGTTTCACATATTGATCATATGGGACAACATTGATATTACCCATATCTTCAATATTTGACTCAATAGTTTCAGTTGATTGTACTTTGTCATGCATCTTTTGCACATCAGCATCATCGTATAGTTTTAATACCTCAGAAATGAGTTTGTCTTTGGATGGTCCAGCTTGTGGTGAAGATGGGACCTTAGGAGAGACCATAGGAGAAATGCTAGCCATGAAAATTGTTTGTGCAGTAGGTCCATCATCAACATCAGAGTCGTATGCATCACAGTCGGCGACTTGAAAGGCATTCTGATGATTGTGACCTATCTCCTGAATTGGCTGCTCATCCACATCTGCATCATAGGTCTTGGCATTTCCCTCAATGAGAAACAACAACTCCTCTTCATCTAAGGCAGCGCCATTGTCCTGAGCTTGTACAAGCAGCATCTTGTCTCTGAAGTATTACGCGTTACGTGGGCGTTTTGGAGATGTGCAGTTCCTAGCAATATGTCCCTCACCTCCACAGTTGTAACACTTGATCGGCTTTGCTTGTCCCTGATTTCCATTCCTTCCCCTGTTCTGATTTGTCACATAGCCTCTATCAACTCCACCTCTTCCTTGTTCATACTGCCTTTCTTGAACTGGTTGCACCATAACTTTCCCATCTCTGACAAGAGCATGATTGTGAAGATTGGATGCAGTTCTAATCTCATTGTTGGTGTGAAGACTGTTGGTATGTGGACTGAGAGTCAAGTTTTGTTTAACCATAAGGGCCAGTTGAGTAATGAAGTGTCCCGCGGCTGCATCAGCATCAGCTTGTTTGAATTTTGGATCGGGAATGAGTTAGTGATTGCCATCACCCATGGGTATAACTTGAGATGCTTTGGTGGTAATTCCAATGTTTGAGTAGAAGGCAGTTGAATCATTTGATGAACTTGTTTCTCCCTGATTGGTTTTGATCTGTTCCAGAATCCTTTTTTCAAACATAGCATGTCTCTCATTCTGGAGAAGGCAGGCATACAGTTGCTCATAGTTAGTATTCTTCAATCCTTTAGTGAGCTTCACAGAAGTGACAAACTTGTGCCATTCGGGATTCATGTTTTTCACAAATTTTGAGTTCAGCTGAATGTTCGGCATAGTCATCTTGATGTTCCTCATGTCATTCACAAGTTTATGGAATCTCACATAGTACTCATAGACACTCTCATCAGGTTTCATCTTGAAATGCTCAAATTCATCATATAGTTGTGATTCTGTATCTTCAATAGTCAATTGAACACGAGAGAAGCATCTTGACATTATCCCATACACCTTTGCTTCAGTGTTGTGATTGATAAGCTTGTAGATGTCTTTTGGAAGACCTTTAAGTATAATGTTAGAAGCCCGATATCGCATCGAATCTCTTCTTCTCCTTATCATTGAGCTCATCATACATCTTTGGTCTTTCCATTCCGTAAATCAATGTACCATCTTCAGTTGTATCAATTATGTCTCTAGTAGTCTCAACCCGATACGGTCCTTCATCAATGGATTTGAGAATGTTGACCCCATTTTCCTTTCCAAGACAGTACAATCTGATTCGTTGAGCCCAAGAATCGTAGTCTGTTCTGTCAAGCATGGGTGGACGAGTATCGAGCCACCGCTTGAACATCCTCGGCAACAGGATGGAGATGATTGTAGGCGTTGGTAGACATGTTGATGATTAAATGGGATTTTATAACTCTATGATTAAACCAGGAAATAGATTCTTTCACGGGATTTTACTAAATCAAAAGAAAACCGTATTACAGACAGAGTCAACCAAGTCGCTAAGAAAAACTGAACCAAGTCGCTAAGCACAAAGTCGCTAAGACACAGTCAAGTCGCTAAATAACAACTCGCTAAGCACCAAGTATCTAGCAAAATTTTGACAAGTAAGCTAAGCACCAAGTCGCTAAGTTGTCAAGTCGCTAAAGAGCAACTCGCTAAGCACCAAATCGCTAATACAAAGTCGCTAACAAACTTAAGTACAAGTCGCTAACTTTCACCAAGTCGCTACCCGTAGTGGAGAATCCACTAAGTGTACTGTTTGTCGGCTTGTCTCAATAGACAAGTCGCTATCTCAACTCGCTAAGTCCTTCAACTACAACTCGCTACCAAATTACAAAGCAAGTCGCTAGCAAGAAAACTTATCCGTGGCTCAAGTCGCTACCTAGAAAATCACATAAACACCACTTTTCAATCCAAAAACAACCCAACCACGATGATTCAAGCTTACCAAATCAAAACCTAAGCACATACAATGATTCTAAACACAAAACAACACCCAAGATTCAAAGTTTAACACTAGAAATGATCCAAATGATGCAAAAACCACTAAACCTTTTCAAACTCTAAAACTACCTAAAAGTCACTAGAAATCCAAAGATATGTAAGAGATGATCAAACCATGGCTCTTGATACCATTTGTAATATATTGGATTTCACAAACACACTAAACCATAAGATTAAATATGCGTATTATGAGTTCTAGAGAGACAAATTTAGAGGTCTAGGGAACTTTAGTGAGAGAAAGAAAAATCTTATTATGAGCTCCAACTCTCTACCTTGGGAGGTAGAGAGTATTTATAGTCTTACAATAAAACGCCACACAACGGGCTGTGGATCAGGCATAAAGTGGGTAAAGACCCGTATGTCCTCCACGGTGTTACATAACTAGCTACTACTTAACATAAAATAACTACGACTGCGAGCTTTCTAACGATTACATATACTTGAGGTAACCGACACTTTAACTACTGGATTTTCCAAATCCTAACAGATATCAACCATAGAAGTGTAAACCAACATCAATATATAGTAAAATCCGCAACCATAACATAACATTAATAAATTTGATCTGTTTATGTTACATAACAAAACGATGCAAGGTCTTTTATTAAGTTACATACAACAAGCTGGATGCCTCAAAACTATACAAGGTGCGATCCGTTTCTAACTCCTGGAAGTCTACTCCGTACTCTCCCTAAGCTCCAACATCTGGTCTTGTAGTGCCTGCTGTCTGACTCGTACCTCTATAATGAGTGCCTCTAGGTCATCTATCCACCTTGCATGACAATCCAACTGCGTCATGATAGTGGTGGGTGTGGGGGCTACCACTGCTCTAGATGACTCTCCGGTCTTGTAGACCCTGCACGGCAGAAAGAAACCTGGTGGGAATGGCATGTATGAAGAGGTTCGAGATAATGCATCATCCGGTGGTGCGGTGGGAGGTGTTATCTGGCGAGGTACCAAAGGATAAGTTTGATTAAATGCATTGAAGAGGTGATCCGGCCTAACTGGCGGTGGTAGAGGTGACACTGGTGGTGATATGTCATGTTCGGGAGAAGAGGGTGTTGATGATCCAAATAGATCCAAAGGTGATGTGGGTGATGATGGTGCAACAGGAACTCTGCATGCTCGCATGATTCTGCGAGGAGTGTGTATCCTGATAGGACCATTTGGGTGTCTCCTAAATGGCCTCAGAGGCTGGAGGACCCTGACTCTTCGGCCTCTGAAGACCTGTGGGGGTGGAGGTGTGGTGGGGAAGTCTCTACTCTAGGGGCAGGTGTCAACTCCCAAGTCTGTGCGATCCGATCATCTGATGACGGGGAACTGGGGTTGCCAGTTGATACTATGGGTGAAATTGGGGGAGTAGGAAGAATCTATGCGCTAGGTACAGGTAACCACTACTGGGATTCCAGGTACTGATCATGTGTCAGCGGGGGAGAAATATGTGCCTACCTGGCTTGCACATATGGGTCGTTTGGTAAGGGTATGTATGTCGGCACTATGAATAACACTGCAAGAGTAGGAACTACTTCACCCTCCTCAAAGGGTTCCGTTTCACTAGGCCAAGCTCTCGACATTGCAGGGGTTAATGTAGTGTGGGGTATCGGGGACATAGCAAAGGATAGGGTGTCTTCGATAACTGCCTCTGATGAGGAGGAGGTGTGGTGTGGAGATAAAAACATAGTACTGTAATAACCCAGTCATTAGTAAATATAATCTATAAAAATATGCAAACTTAGTTAAAAGATAATCTGGGGGTGTGGTGTGTGGCAACATCTTTAACAAGGTGTTGTAAGTACGTAGGCACGAAGAGCTCAAAGGGTGCGGTGTAAACTGGTCCGTTTTGAAAAACGTAATTATAGTCTAGTGTTTAAATATACTCGGTTCTCTATAACTCTGGCTCTGATGCCAATCTATAACACCCAAAAAATTTCATAATAACAGCGGAAGACTAATTGGGGTATCATGTAGAGGATCACTGTCATAATCATAGAAAACGACTCGAAAGAGACGTTTTTAAAAGTCATTATTTATTCAATTCAAATGCGAGAGCGTTGACGTTTACCAGATTATAAATGACAATAGTGTTTGAAATGACTGATAAATGCCCACTCCGTGCCTTGATTCCTGCTTCAATTACCTGAGATAAACATGCTAAAAAGTCAACAAAATTGCTAAGTGAATCCATAGTGTTTGTGTTAATAATCATTTGAACACAAGACAAGTATTTCAAAAATAAATCAGGTTGTATATTGCCATAAGTCTCATGAACTCAACATTAACGTGTGGGAAACATAAATGATATTAATATGTGGGCCATCGGGGTAGGAGTTTGTCATTCTCCTAGTATAAATCAAATAATGTGCATTTGGCTATCAATCCAGCTAGCACAAAGGCTATCAATCCGGCTAACACAAATGGGATGTCAGCCTCCAATATATCTATTCACAATATTCGCGTTCACTCGCAAATGACTAAGGTTCATGATATGAGGGGCTTTTTATAGGGGCAACAGTGTGTCTTATGCAATAACATTCAACATAGCATACAAAAATACTTGTGTTCTTTTTGTAGCATGTATCTTCCCACGGGTCTGTAAAACATATAAAAGTAGGACTATGAACTCACCTCAGTTGGGGGGGGGTGGGTATAGGCAAGTAAATGATCAACTTGGGAACGGCTCCAACGCACAACCTAGATAATAAGAGAAAACTAAGATTTCTGGTGGTTTGGGTGGTTTGAGATGCTTTAAAATGCTTAAAGTTCAAAAATAATATTATATATAATATTATCTTGCTTTTAAGTGCTTAGATTCAGTGATTATCGTTCCTTCAAAAGTTAGTGGATGATAAGTTATGTTTAACATAACTGTGTGGTGTTTTTCTTGGGATATGACTTATGAAATCTCAGTATTTTGATAAAATGATAATATTACTGAATAAACCTTCAAGTTATGAGAAATTTACATTTTAAACCCTAACAGTGGATATTTACACTTTTAGTCCATGTACTTTGGTAAAATTACATTTTTGGCTCAGAGGATTCAAATATAACTATTTATCATCATTAGTTTCTAAATACTCGTACTTTTACCTTATAGTTATCAAAATGACAATTTTGATACAAGTTTATGAAAATTACAACTTTAGTCCTTTAACTTTATGTTTTTACACTTTTAGCTTATATATTACAAAAATGACATTTTATCACCCTTGGTTCTTAAATATTCCATTTTTAACCTTAAATTACCAATATGGCAATTTTGATACCTTTTTATGTATAATCACACAGTTAGTCCTTTAACTTTACAAAATTACACTTTTAGTCCTTAATTAATAATGTGTGATATTTTAGTACTTATAGTATACAAATATTCAATAAATACCGTTATTTAACTGAAAAAGGCTGTTTTAACACAAGTTTCAAAGAGTTGGCAGTTTTAGTCCTTAAGGTTAACTAGTTTTGCAAAAAATAGTCCGTTTTCATAAAATGTTTACATTTCAAGTCCATTTCCTTCCAAAATTACATATTTGACCCGAAAACACTTATAGATTCTGTTTATGTCCTTAGATTTCAATTTTTAACAGTTTCAAGCCTTATATTGAGTGGTGGTTTTAACCCCTCAAGTTTACACAGTTTGCATTTTTAGTCTAAAATATATGTTTAGCTTATGTTTCCATTTATTTTAGCTTATAATACTTCTAGTAGTTTATTCAAGCTTATTCAAGCTTATACAGCAGCTTATTGTGAGCTTAAATCTTACTTTGTGCTTAATAGGCTTTACGACAAAACATATGGCCCATTGGTATTTCTGTGGGCCTAATGGACTTGGGGTATTGTGGGCTTATTCATGGGCTTATTATGGATCATATCCAATTCTAAAAACGGCTTATGTATGGCTTATTTGTAAACAGCTTATTATTAGCTATTGGGCTTTAAGGCCCGTTAACCCTTTTCAAAGGTTTTAGAAACTGTGTGAGTGGCTTAAGTTTTGAGATTGTGTGAGTGTTTTATTGATACCTTATGTTTGTTTAGTGTATATAGAGATGAGTGATATAATTTGTGTGGTATGGTGTACGTTTGGATAAAGTTTTACGAGATCATTTTGAATGACCAAGAATCAATTATCTTGAGTATATTAACTTATGTAGTTTTGATGTGTTGTTTGCAAATGAGTGAGAAATGTGTGATAACAAGTGTTTATATGATGTGTTAAGTCAATAAGTGTACAACTCCATTTTTAGTTATGTTGCGAATCAAGTGAGCTTGTTTGTATAGTTTAAGCTTAATGAGAGCTTAGGAAAGAAAATAGAAAGCTTGTCTGGTTCAAATAGATTATGAATCAGTTTTCAAGGTAATCAAAAGTTCACTAAGTGTTGAGATGACTTACTACACCTTAAAAGGTGGGGTGATACACGACTGTTAGGGAAAGGCGAGGGTATGTAGGCTTCAAGACTTGATTGCTCGCACACCAAAGTAGTAAGAGAGACCTCGAGATGACTTGGGCACGCTAGGGATCACTTAAGACTTGGCCTGGTTCTTCTCGACTAAAAACAGGAACAAATGGAGGACTTGTGTATTTTGTGAGTGAGTTATGAGTGATACATATAAGGGGTTGCATGAGATGTTTATTATAACGTGTAGGAGGAAATTTGGGGATAGACAAAGAGAATATGGTAGGGGATAAGCCAATAGGGACTAATCCTAGGGGTAGAGTATTTGAGATCATAACAACTAGCATGTACAGGTGTGTATGGGTTCATATGGTTTCGGTTTATGTGTGTGACTAAGCAAAGGGGTTCTAGAAACCGACTTTGTATATCATTCGTGTACTATGAGTCTTTAAGGGACAAAGGAATATGCAATGTATTGAGTTTGGATAATACAAACAAGTATACGAAGGGTGTGTTTGATCTAGAACTCCAACGGGTCCAAAATGACTTATAACGTGACCTAGTAATATGTTGGGATCGATTTGGTGTCCTAATGAGGTTGTGAGGGTTTAGAACTTCCTCTATATGATCTTTGATGGTCTTTATGAGGCTTGTGTGAGTTTGTAAGTCCTTACTAGGTCTAGACAACATATAACGTGTCCGAAAACAATTTATAGTGATCGAGTTTCAAGTTCCAAGGTCTTGGGAGGTTCAAAACAAATAATGGTTAGTTCTTTTGAGTTATCATGTGTAAAAATGGATCTCTAAGTGTCTCTTAACTAGCCATGCATTAGTTTGGGGTTTTGGCGTTTTAGTTGGTACGTAATATGTGATATCGTGACCAAATGAATTCAAAAGGGTACGTTTGGGGTTATGGTGACATGTGAGAATGTTTAACACACTTAGGAACTCATTTTGGAAGGTTTGGACACATTAAAACTTGTTTGAAATGGTTTTCACCAAATTTAGGTATGTTTGTAATGTGTGTGAACCCGTTTAGCTTTGCCCTTCATTTACTGTTCATACCTATGTATTAATTAAATGTATTGTGTGATCTTGATTCCTTGGAAGGTGATGATTAGAATAGTGTAATTTGTTATATACATTGTGTGTTAAAATTTCCAGTTAACGAGGCAAATTAAATGGGTGTTGCTCGTTCGTTTATATAATTAAGTGTGTTATTGGGTTGGTTATTGGGCTTAGGAATGGATTAGGCCCATTAGTAAATCATTAAGGGTCCGTTTGGTTATTATTGGGTTTATTGATGAGCTTTGGTGTTAACGAGGCCCATTGGGTGTTATTGGATCCATTTTGGCATTATAGGCCCAGTATGAGAAATGTATGAACCGTGGGGGGGGGGGGTTGTGAGTGTGTTGTGGTGTTTTGGTGATCAAAACGGTACCAAGGTTTGATTTGTACATGATTTAAAATATCGTGGTATATGTGTGAGCTCGTTCCAAGGACAATGAGAATTATATATTGATTCGTTGTTGCACAGTGTAAGCAAAAGTTTTAAATTTTGCCTAAAAATAGGTGTGTGAATAGTAATACATAATCCTTGATTATAGTTTAGTAATAACTGAGGTTTTTTACAGGATGTTACAACAAATCGCTTTCGTGTTGCTATAATGGTTGTAAAAGTTGTCTTATACGAAAAAAAAAATTAATGTGTTAGGGCATCTGCTACGTTAACTATTTTATTTTATTTATTTATTTATTAATATTATGTTTAGAATGACAATTTTAATTATGTCAAAACATTTACATTACAAATTCATCTCACATGTCCTAAGCAGGACTTGAATTCACAATCATTTAATTGAGGAGTTTCTCACACAATATAAGGTACCATTAAGACACAAGACATTTGGTCACGACGTTAAACTATTATAAACCTTTATAAATTTAATTTTTCATGCCGCATTAATAAGGTTTAGACCTTTTGAGTTAATAAACTTATTTCTACTATGATATAAACATCTTTAAACTTTATAATTATTTCACACAACACATGCATTAAATGTTTTAAGACTATGAAAAGATTTAAAATTTATGATATTTTCATGCCACATAAATGTAAAATGAAACTCCACTATGATTAGTATAAAATATAAAACTATTAGAATTTTTTGAACCTGTATTTAGACCTCTTATAATGGATGTTGTTAATGTTAATGGTTTTAAATTTCAAACTTTGGTTAATATCAGTCTATAAATAGTTCACTTATAATTGGAAAAAAGTTGTCTTATGTTGTTGAAATTATACATGATTAGAAAACAGTTGCTTTCATTTTCAGTGTCACTAAATACTTTATATACTATTTAGTATGTTAATTATTTTTTTAGTTGAATTATTGTATGTTGCAACATTTTTCAATTAATTTTATTTAATTTACGTTATATGCATAATCGTTATATGAAACATTTAATGAAAAATATTACAACTATAGTTATATGTCATTATAAAATCTCTTCGTTATGCATTGATATTCGCTGAGTTAATCAAAAATTAAATAAAATTCAACGAACAATGTGAACGAAATAGGGGTGTTGATCGGTTCAGTCATCAGATTGTTCGGTTAGTTCGGTTCGGTTAATTCGGTTAAAAAAAAATTTAGGTCTACCCGAGAACCGAACCGAACCATATTCAAATTCGGTTTTCGGTTTGGTTCGGTTGAATTCTAATTCGGTTCGGTTCTTGGGTTGACCCGAATAACCCGAATTTCACTATTTTGTTTAAAAAAATTAATGATTACATAGATATTTAACAAAAAAATATATTTCAAGCATAAAAAGTGTTTTATTATATTATGATAACCTTTGAATAGTATTTATTTATATAAATATACATAAAATATATATATATATATATATCTATATAGGGTAAAGTTAAAATAAAAAGACAAATATCCGTAAAAAGAATAAAAAGATTTATTTTTTTTTAAAAATTCTCCAAAAATTCCAAAAAAATTCCACAAGATCGGGTATATTGGTGCATAAAACTTTTGTGAAAACATTTTTTATAATTTTGAGTTTTGATACATTTTTTTTAATGGACAAAAAACGAATTTTGATCGCTTAAAAATTTTGATGCACAAAATTTTCAACTTGTTTTAGTTTGATGCGCAATGTTATTTCGATGAAAAAAAGTCAAAAGAAGTTGGGTGCAAAACCAATTTTGATGCACAAAAATAATTTAATGCATGGCAAAACGTATTTTTTCATATTTTTTTGAAAAAATATCAACTTTTAGAAAAAGTTTTTCACAACTTTTCATGCACCATCATACCGATCTTGTGGAATTTTTGAGAATTTTTGAGAACTTTTGAAAAAAAATCTTTTATCTTTTACGGATATTTGTCTTTTTATTTATCTTTATCTATATATATATATATATATATATATATATATATATATATATATATATATATATATATATATATATATATATATATATATATATATATATATTTTTATATGAATTCAAACTGTCAAACCCATATCCAAACCGAGAACCGAATTAGTAGTTCGGTTCGGTTCGGTTTTAGCAAATTCGGTTCGGTTATTAATTAGGTTCGGTTATTTTTGGTTCAGTTCGATTTCGATTTTCGGTTTATTCGGTCTTTACTTTTTTTTCGCTCACCCCTATAAGGAAATCAGAATTAACAATAAAGAATCTTGGGCCTTGAGGGCTGTTTTAAATCGGCAGATGTCTTTGTCAGAATACCCGGCCCATTGTGAGTTGATAATACTGTTGAAGTTGACATATTTTATCAACAAGGTTTACCACGAAACCGCCGCGTTGCGGCGGGGTATTTTATATTTATCGGTATATCTGTTTCATGTTAAATTGAGAAGATACTTATTAATGTATTGAAACCAACGTTATCGTATACGTTTCAAACAGAAAAGTTAGAAGAAGCTGTTTTTTTCTATGAAAAATAGTTTGAAAAATTTGTTGCACGGTAAACCAAGGAAAAAGACAGCAACAAATATCTTAACGTTTTGACCAAACTCAAATAACAAATGCGCATAGAGGAAAGTAACAATTCTATCATGTTAACTTATCAGTAGCTCTTACAACTGGAATAAAGAATACACACATGTACATTGTTAAGCTATAAAGAAAATATGAATATATGATCCAAAGATTAAGAAAAAGAACACCAAAAAGTTTATAAATAAAAAGAACATCAAAATACGTATCTGTAGTTTGTTTTCGGTTTTCACCATGAAACACATAGGCCTGGAGTTGGATACTTGTGTTGCTGAGTTTATAGAACACCTCACTTGCCTTGTCAGCTATACCATGGTACCTTCGTGGTTTCTTGTAGTATAGTTCAGCCTTTGACGGATATGGTAGACCCGAGATGATGAAGCCAAACAATGAACATCCATACTCGAGCTGTCTCTAGCAAGACATCAAGGTTCGCAAATCTCAAGTAATTGGTTCATGTACCTTGGATCAACTGCTGTAACATCTGTTTTTGTTTGGTTATTTGAAGTGATGACATACATAAAAATTTTTCAATTAATAAAATGGGACTCTTTTATTTTCATTTTCATATGCCTGTGTCATAGATGTTTTAACATCAAAAATAGTTTAATAGAAAATAAAAAGTAACATGCTAGCCAAAATACCTCTGAAGCATTTACGTACACTACTATATTACTCGGTACTAACGTAACTGAATTTTAGTGCTTTACATATCATGGGCGCATTAAAGTAGTAATCTCTATAAATAGTTCGAAGCTGACTTGTTAAGTATAGGATGTATTAGTATATGAGGTTAGGTTTGGATCTTTAAATGTATGGTCTTATGATAATGATGAGTCGCTACTTATTTCCAAAAGGTTTTCCGTCAGTTACTATTGCTAAATCAAATGTTTTTAACCAAAAAAATAGCTTTCTTTTCGAAATATTACATGATTGACGATATTACAAATGTATATACATTTTTAAATATTATAAGCCTAAATTGCTATTGTTGTGTGCTACTGACTCAGTTATGTATCGGTTTTGGTACTTACCGTTGTTATATGTTAATGGTGCAACCCTCGCATCATGAGATAAACTAACGCAACATAGTTTTATTTAAAATGACCCGCATTAAGGATGTGTTTGGTTTGGGGTTATAGACATCCAATTCTTAATAACCCACTTAGTTTTATTTAAAATGACCCACAACACATAGAGATATCGAAGCAGAACCTTAAGTAGATAATGGGAAACATAAATCTGATAGCGCAAATATATGTCTAAACCAACGGTACAATAGCTATTATTTAATGACTAATACGGACAAATTTTTTGATGATATGCAGACAAAAATGAAAATAATAACGTGCCTTATTATCTGTTGCTATTACTTAACCGATGAGCAAGATAGTCCAAATGCCCCGTAAAGCAACATCCTTTTTGAGGATATCTACAATAGATATAAAACATAAGTGTTGTCTTACTTTACAATAGATGAGAACAATATATTAGCAAAATTAATAGTAAAACAATAAAACAATAGTCAAATAAACACCCCTAAACATCCCAAATACTGAAAGAATGACTAATAGCTTACATGGTTCACGCGTTGGTCCTGATTCGCAGTGGTCGAAACTTGGTCCATGGCATACCAATTCCAAGCCCGTAGCGTCGCCCACGTCCCTGGAGTGCTATTTAGGGAATCTATGTGAGAGTATGTAACAACACCTGCAATTATCCAAAACAATAATGTTTGACCAATTGACAGGTCGTATCGTAGAAAGTAGTTGGTCGACACATTCAAAAAAATATATATAACATATACAACTAATTAAGTGAAATGGCTTTTAGTTTTATCATACATACATGTTCAAAAGATTAGTGAAACGAAACGTACTTAGCATGAAGTTGGATGTTTAGGGCTAATCAGAATACTTGTAATTCCAAACGATCGGTCTTTTGACGAAGTTCTTTGTAAGGTATGCAGTCTTTGTGGTGAAGTATTCAAAAGATGCTGCAAAATGGAAAACGATCATTAATTTGCAATGTTAATCAAAGGGAGCACATGATAATGTACAGACTTGGTGACTGCAAAGCTAAGCTAGCACATTTTTTTAATTACGACAACATAAGCAACTCGAAACAACAATTTACTTCTCCGTATGAACTGTTGATGGCATAGATTAATCGATACTAATATTTCCGTATGGAGCAGACCATATAAATAGGGATTCAAGACAGTATTGTGAAAATAAGTCACTACTATATAAATGAAATTCAAGTATAGAACAGTTACTCACGCGAAGACTCTTCAGCTCGAACGTAAGGTTTTTGTTCATTATGTTTGACAACGCAGTACGAAGGCGGTCTCCATGTTGGTTATTTTCCTCTTTGATCTGCAAATTATTCAGGACATGAATGTTGATACCAAAACAAAGTATAGATCAGGGGAGCGTGAATGCGCAACTCACCTCGAAAGAACAATAGTTGTTAGTTTCCAAATTATTCATTCAATAAACTACACTCTCTGAACCGTACCCCTGAACCACGCCTTGATCCACACCCACTAAACTAAACCCCATGAACAACACCCCATAAACCAAACCCTTTGAATAACAGCCTCTGAACCACACCTTCTGAAAGCTGGTAGCTATAAAACCTAGAGACAATGAAGAAAAATATTGTTTTAAACTTTTAATAGACAATCCCAAACACCCTATTGCCAGTCACCAAATATAAGAACTTCAACATATGAAAAGACCGTAAAAGCAAAGTTACCAACTCAAAACTGTGGAAACATGACGGGCAACATAAGTAACATAGATACGTCCCACTTTTAAGGATTCATTTTAAACAGTCTGAGACTGTCAAGCAATAAGCAGAGTTTTAAGCATAAGCATAGTTTTAAGCATACAGACAGACATACCTGAGGAGACCGGTTGAAGCTGTTACCTGCACATGTACAATGTGCCCTTTTTATCACCTGTATACATGTTCTAAACATAAGTTGTCATAATAAGTTCATCCAAACACTCCCTAAAAAACAACAAAAGTACCGTAATTAAAAACCCTCATTCGAAGAAATCAAAGCAACATGTTAAGAAAAAATATCAAATGAAAACCGTAAACAGTATATCGTTATCAAACCCAACGAAAAAGAAACTTTACCTTTATTAACCTCCCCCACCATCAGCATCATATAAATAATTGAAGACAAAAAAACTTGAAAAATCCCAAGGATTTAAAGAAAACACATACATGAGAGAAAGTAAAAAAAGAACAAAGATTCTTCTTCATCACAAATCCTTTTCTCCAAACTTAAGCTGCCACCATCCAACTCCCGAACATAAATTGAGACTGTGGATGCTAAAAACTCGGTTTTGGTTACTTGTTTTTCAAGATATCTCGTCACTTCCATCGGGACCGTCATCCTCCACTTCACCGTTATGTATGTGAGAAAGATGGAAATTATTCTGGAAAAGTCGCAGCTCCGTTCTTATCATAAGAGAAAGGCGGCAACGATTTTTGTGGACCGGGCCAAGATAACAGGGCAAGAAGTATCTTTTGTAGCCCAAGGGTGAAACGGTTGGCCCTAAACGACATCACATGCCACCGTTTCGTGTCCCCAAATTATATTTGTGGATGTTCCAATCATTGTTACTAACCAAATGGAACCCATTCTTGCGTGGGGATCCCAATTATCCAGTTATCCATTCTTGTCAGTGTTCAACTGCAGATCGTTCAAATCGTTACGTGGTACTGGACTCGAGCTATTCCAAGCATATGATGGAGATTGGCGGCTCATTAACCGTGAGTAAATTCATCGGGAACTCGTTAGATTCGGGAATGATCATTTTGGTGCAATTATGGGTTATGGAGACTATGTTGTTGGTGATAGTGTAATCTCCAGGGTATATTATGTAGAAGGTCTTGGTCATAATCTATTTTCTGTTGGTCAATTATGTGATTCCGATCTAGAGGTGGCTTTTAGAAAACATACTTGTTTCGTTAGAGATCTTGATGGTGTGGAACTTTTAAGAGGAACACGGGGTTCAAACCTATACACCATCTCTATCGAAGATATGATGAAGTCTTCTCCAATTTGCTTGTTGTCAAAGGCTTCAAAAACAAAGTCATGGTTATGGCATCGTCGTCTTAATCACTTGAACTTTGGCACCATAAATGATCTTTCCAAAAAGGACTTAGTAATTGGCTTACCTAGACTAAAGTATGAAAAGGATCATCTTTGTTCAGCATGCCAATTGGGAAAAATCAAGAAGTATGCCCACAAACCCAAACCTACAAACTCAGTTATGGAAGTTCTTCATACCATTCACATGGATTTATGTGGACCCATGAGAGTGCAGAATATTTTTGGGAAGAAATATGTGTTAGTTGTGGTTGATGATTACTCTCGATTTACTTGGGTTAAGTTCTTAAGGAAAAAGGATGAAACTCCAGATATCATCATTAAACTTATCAAACAGCTGCAGGTTCGTCTTAACAAAACTGTCAGAATCATTCGAACAGACAATGGAACTGAGTTTGTTAATAAAAAACTTAGTGAGTTCTATGAAAGTGTTGGAATCAGTCATCAAAGAAGTGTTCCACGAACTCCTCAACAGAACGGTGTAGTTGAAAGAGAAAATCGAACTCTTGTGGAAGCCGCAAGAACAATGCAGATTTACTTAAAGGTTCCAATGTTTCTCTGGGCTGAAGCCATTGCCAATGCATGCTACACACAAAATCGATCCCTAATTCACACATCTCATGGAAAAACTCCATATGAACTTGTCCACAATTGAAAACCTAATCTTTCATTCCTTCGTGTGTTTGGTGCATTGTGTTATGCAACTAATGAGGGTCAAGACTTAGGCAAACTTAAAGCTAAAGCGGACATTGGAGTATTTGTAGGATATGCACCAAGCAGAAAAGGATATCGAATCTACAACAAAAGAACCCAAAATATCATGGAAACAATTCACGTTACGTTCGATGAGCTGTCCAGTCAAATGGCTCCGGACAACCCGATTCGGACCCGCATCACAACCTTCATTAGTAGGTTCTACTCTTGTACACACTTCCTCACCAGAAACTCCATATGTACCACCTTCAGAAGATGATTTGAAGAAATTATTTGATCCTATGTTTGATGAACAGTATGAGCCAATTGCTAATGATCATCAAATCCATCAACAAAGGCTACTCTATCCTGTCAACATAGATAACCCTTCAGTTTCTATGTCATTGAGTCAAGCGCCTGTGATGATCACTCTGTATCATCTTCAATTCATCAATCACCAAGTGTACATCATGGAATTGTTTCTGGCACCTATGATGGAGATAACCCTTTACTACTCCGAAGATGCTCCCTTTGAAAACATATTTGCTCACGAACCATCATCGAACCATCTTCATCGAGAGAAACGACTGCTACTTCAGTTCCTCAACAACAACCACACGAACACCTTAGAAAATGGACACATGATCATCCATTGGACAACATCATTGGAAACCCCTCTCGTCCAGTATCCACACGTAAACAACTTGCAACTGATGCCTTATGGTGCTTCTTCAACTCTGTACTGTTCAAGGTCGAACCAAAAGACGTTAAAACTGCAATGAATGGAGACAGCTGGTTCAACGCCATGCAAGAAGAAATTCATGAGTTTGATCGACTAGATGTATGAGAATTAGTACCTGCTCCTGACTGTGCTATAATCATTGCTCTAAAGTGGATCTTCAAAGTAAAACTTGATGAACATGGTGATGTATTAAAGAACAAGGCTCGATTGGTTACAAAAGGATACCGTCAAGAAGAGGGTATTGACTTTGAAGAATCATTTGCTCCAGTTTCACGTATCGAGGCAATCAGAATCTTCTTGGCTAATTTTGCAAGTAAGAACATGGTAGTCTATCAGATGGATGTAAAGACGACTTTTCTTAGCGGAGATCTTAAAGAAGTCGTATACGTCAGCCAACCTGAAGGTTTTGTGAATCCAGAGCATCCCACTCGTGTCTATCGCTTGAAGAAGGCTTTTTACGGTTTGAATCAAGCTCCAAGGGCATGGTATGATACGCTTTCAAAGTTTCTTTTATCTACGGATTCATCAAATGAGCAGTTGATCCGACATTGTTCACCAGAAAGTCAGGCAAACATTTAATTCACGTTCAAATCTATGTTGATGATATTATTTTTGCCTCCACTGACCCCAATGAATGTGACCGTTTTTCTAAGGAAATGGGCTCCAAATTTCAAATTTCAATGATGGGACAAATGTCATTTTTCTTGGGATTACAAATTTCACAAAGTCCCGGAGGCATTTTTATTAATCAATCTAAAAATGCAAATGAAATTTTAAAGAAATTTGGATTTGACACTTGTGACACCGTTGACACTCCCATGGTGGAACGTATCAAACTGTATGAGGACCACTCAGGGATCATGGTAGATCAAACGAAATATCGTAGTATGATTGGATCCCCGATGTACCTCACAGACCGATGAACTGATATTCTGTTTGTTGTATGCATCTGTGCTAGATACCAGGCTAAGCCTACCAAAAAGCACCTTGAAGAGATTAAACGGGTCTTTCGGTATCTCCAAGGAACCATCAACATGGGACTTTGGTACCCGAAGGACACCGGTATGTTACTAACAGCCTATGCAGATGCTGACCATGCAGGATGTCAAGATACACGTCGAAGTACTTCTGGAGGTGCTCAATTTTTGGGTGATAAGCTTGTGAGCTGGTCTTCAAAGAAACAAATGAGTACTTCTATATCTTCTATAGACGCTGAATACATAGCCATGTCATCTTGTTATGCTCAAATCCTATGGATGAGATCCCAATTATCTGACTATGGCTTTGAATTCAACAAAATTCCTCTGTATTGTGATAACAAAAGTGCCATTGCTCTCTCTTGCAACAACGTTCAACATTCAAGAGCAAAGCACATCGAAATTCAACATCGTTTCATTTGGGAACAAGTGGAAAAAGGTGTGGTAGAACTCTATTTTGTGAGGTCTGAATACCAGTTAGCCGACATCTTCACCAAAGCTCTTCCTAGAGAACGTTTTGAGTTTATCCTTCCACGACTTGGTCTAAAGAGTCTACAACCGAAAACACTCAAACGTCTTCAAGAGGAAGACGAGGAGTAAAGGTCTAGCTTCATCTATCTCTTGTATATATTTTTTCAAAAAGCAAAATACAATATTATAAAACTCACAAAAGAAAATAGAAAAATATAAAACTTCAAAAATCCATAAAAATTTGAAAATCTCAAAAAATTCCAAAAATATTGTTATTTTGTCATGCTTTTCTTAATTCGATATCATCTACGGACTTTGTGTTGACATTCAAAGAATGTCACGGGTTTTTAGATGTTCTTCGAATGTACATAAATTGCTTTAAAAAAAAGTGAGACGGAGAAAAATGATGGTTTATTGTCATTTCAAGCAGTAACCCGTTTTAAAAGGAAAGAACAGAGCCATGCTTAATCTTATTTTTCAAATCTCACGCTCTGATTCTTAAAACAAATGTTTGTCACCAAAAAGACAAATGTTTTTCTTTCCAAATATTTTTCCGTCTAATGATTCTTCTGAAAAGTATTTGTCATCTAATGAAATCAAAATTGCTTTGAAAATACCTTGGACTCTATTTTTGAAAATCGCCCGGGCTTATCTTTGTCAAACTCTCTAACACTCAATCAACAACTCATGTCATTGATTGAGGGGGAGAATGATTTCAATTCAATCAAAAAGGTTATTTTTTTCAAACAATTGGCACACAAAAGAGCAAGGTCTACTTTTGGAAAATCAAAAAGAACAATGTTATATACAATTGATTCATGACCTTGGCTAATGTTATGTTTTCAAAAGATATTTATGCATGATTGATCAATGGAGTTTAAAGTTTCAAAATCTAATCCTTATCAGCTGAAATGTTTTTCAAAATCAAGTCAAAATTCTCCTAAAAAGTTTTCAAAATTAATTTAAATCAATAGAGATCACAAATCTCAAAGGATTTGAAAATTGTGATCAGGGGAGAATTTGTGATTTAAATTGGATTTAAACTGATAATTCGATAAATGGTTTTATACGTGATTAACATGCTCTCCTCCCTACATGTGCCAAACGATTTCAAATTTTTCCATGCACATGTTAAGGGGGAGCATTTATATCAAACCAAAATGGATTGAAACGTGATTGATTTGTCTCTAAGTGCAGGTTTTCCCTAATATGTGCTAAACAATTTTAAAATCAAATGCACATAATGAGGGGGAGCAAATTTTTGAAAACCACATTCTTTCCCGGAAATATCTTTAACTGTATGTGAAACACTGATTTTGATCGGGAAAGTGGTGTCGATATTTTTAGAAAATATTATCAAAGAAGTGAATTCTTCCTCTTGCCTCCATGTGCCAAAATGATTTCAAACATATGTTGCACATGTTGAGGGGGAGCAGTTTTCTAAAATATCAAAAACGATTCAGGTACAAAATGGTTTGATAATATATCACAAGTGCATGGATTGATTTTCAAATGGTTTTCAATTGGTTCCAATGGCTGATGAACAATACCAAAAAGATCGACCAAATTTACTTTATGAATGGTGATATAAGGATGGTTAGGTTAGGTATTCGTTCCCACGATCCCACCAGAGCCGGAGGGATCTACCCAGGGACAATCCACTATATAGTGTAGAGTCCTTAGGCATGATGAAAAAAAGAGTAAAGTGAGATATGGGAAGAGTGCGAACTGAGATTGAGCTAGAACTGGAATATACCCAACAAGGTTCTAGTAATGAAGTCTCGGTAAGCACTGAAGGGGTTTAAGAATGAAAAAGAAATAAATGTGAAAAGGGTGAAAAGAAATAGCCCTCCATTAATTCAACCATTAGGGCAGAAACCGGGTTCAATACATATGTTACTGGTGTTTACTAAGGTAACACTGGTATTGAAGACAAGACATCATGGATCCAGTGACGCACTGCACTAAACTTCCCAAAGCTACTCAAGTTCCTCTTAAAAGGACTTGTTTCATTCTCACGGGGAACCTACATTATCTATCGAATTTCTCTTAGAGATGGTTGATATTGAAGAAGGAGACCCTCTCCCTAGTCTCCGGCATAGGAACCAAATGTGCACAATTGAGTCTAGAGCCACAAGATCATCAATAAATCTCATTAAGGACACAATCAATGAAGACTCTCTGTTTCACACAATGTAGAAAGAGAGAATACATTTTAAGAGTCCTACGCATTATCCTTGTGGTATTGCCAGAACATCTGCGTGATATGCAAACATATTCACAATGAAGATGGAAAGCCTTCTAGAGCCAACATCAAACAAGCTCTTGGTAGGTGGCATGTGAGATCTATCCAATAGATCAACCATGTGACAACTGAACAGAAACAATGGGGCGATTCAAAATTTTGAATCAATCCTGGTTCTGGATATGGATTGACGGATACCTTTGAAAAACCGGTCGTTGTGCTTAAAATTCTTTTCTCTAGCACATAGACTGTGTATTAATATTTCAAAAATAAAAGGTGTTTATGATTGATAATTGATTTTCCTTAAAACCTTCGTTGTATTGCAAAACCACTTTATTTTGAGCAGTACTCGATTGTTTTTCCAATCATTTTTCATCAATCAGTGAATCTCAATTCGCTGGTTCACTCACTTCGTGTTGTCTTCTTTGAGACGCTCCGGTTTGAGAATGGCTAGAACAACTGCGAAACCCTGTCAAGGAGATTCTTCAGAATTATACGTGATCACAGGCAGTACTTGTACTGATCAACGGGGAACCGTGGGCCGTGTACCTCAATTCAACGAAAGTGATCAAAGACACTTTCGTGCTCTTTATTGCTAACTGTCGTATGCAGGTACACCCCGACGATTGCAGCTGATCAGAATTGAGGAGTCAATCCATAGCCGCATGCTCACACAATCACATTCACGTATAAAGAAATCATGATAAGCGCATATCTTCATCAACTGGCTCTGATATTTTCAAACCATGCTTCTGCTACGCTACTGGAAATATTCTAAATCATCAAAAGCTTCCGCAACTCTGATGAGAAGATATCATGATCTAAAATGTGAGCATGTCGGTCCAAAAGTCACAATTTCACATGATGGCAACACAACAACGGATGAGTCAGAGATTTATGGTAGCTGATGATCTCAAAGCTGGCTCAAAACTCATCATCATGTGGATCAGTTAAAAACCTCCACTTGAATTATCCAAACATGCAAAACATGAAGAATCAAAGACTACGAGCTACAGAGCATTGAACTTAAACAAGAATCCAAGAACTATCTGAATGAAATATCTGTTTGTATTATGTGTAATTTGAGGTGACCTCCCTTAGGGGGAGATTGTTAGGATTTGCAAAATCCGGTCGTTAAAGAGTCGGTCACCTCAAGTATATGTATTTGTTAGAAAGCTCATAGTCGTAGTCAAGTTATGTTAATAAGTAGTTTGTTTAGTAACACCGTGGAGGACGGATGGGTCTTTACCCACTGTATGCCTGATCCACAGCCCATAGGTGGCGTTTATTGTAAGACACTATAAATATCCTCTACCTCCCAAGGTAGAGGGTTGGAGCTTGAATACCATTTTTCTTTGTTTCACATAGTTCCCAACTCTCTTCCCTTTCTCTCTCTAGAACTTTATCTCTCTAAACATTTGTGTACGCCTCTTATGATCTTGGTTTAATGTGTTTGTGAAATCCTATATCTTACAGATGGTGGTTGGAATTTGAGCTCTTTCGATCATCAAGCTTCCTTTTGTTGTCACTTGAGCCTTGTGCATTTGCAAGCTTTAATATTGGTTCCATTTGGCGGTGGGATAAAATGACAACTTCTTCAACAGTCTTTGGATTCGAAGCGATGACATCTCCTTCGATGCTTCAAGGTAAACCTCCGATCAAAGCTACCAAAAGCTTTTCATTGGTGAGAAACAGATGAGGACACATAGATTTCAGTTCATGAAATCTCTTGAAGTAAGTCTTGAGATCATTACCTTTAGCAGCCAAGTGGTAACACTCATCTTCGAGTTTCTTGATCTCAGTTCTCGGGCAATACTGTTTCATTAACAGTTGTTTCAGATCTGACCATGAAATCTTACAAGCTTCTTCCATTCCAATTGGTTGATCATGGGCTTTCCACCAAGATAACGCATCTTCTAACAAAGTTCCAGTTGCAAACTTGACCTTGCAATCATCTATGCAGTCACTTAGCAAAAATACAGTCTCAGTTCTTTCAAACCAATGAAGTAAACCAATAGTACCTTCAGTGCCCTTGAAGAATGTCGGCTTGCAGTTCATGAACTCTTTGTAACTACACTTGCGAGCTACAGAGGACTCACTTTGATTTGTCGGAGTGTTAGTTGCATTTGAGTTTGCCATTTCAACAAGACGTGCAGCTTCTGCGACACGATTTTCTTCAGCAAGACGAGCAGCTTCAGCCTCACGTGCTGCTTGAGCAACACGCTCAGCTTCAGCCTCACGTGCTTCTTGAGCAACACGCTCAGTTTCAGCCTCTCGAGCGATTCGGGCATTGTCAGCTTCTCATGCAATTTCGGCTTCTCTTGCGGTCTCAGATTGTCTTGCGATCTCAGCCTCTCTTGCAATCTCAGCTTGCCTTGCAATTACAGCTTCACGTGCCTCTTGGGCAATTCGTTCAGCTTCAATGCGTTCAGCTTCAGAACTAGCAGTATCAGCGGCATGCTGTGCTATAGCAGCGCTAACACTTTCAGCGACCAATTTTCGAACAGCTGCGGGAGTGATGGTGGATGAGGTAGCTTTCTTCTTGGCCATTTTTCTAAAATTTTCAAGAAATAAACACCAAGATTAAGAAATTTTCGATCGATGATAAAAGTGATAACATATTATAAATATCATAATAGTCAAGATCATCACTTTAAATCAATGATATGACATCGATATGAACAACAACAAGTGAATCATGATTTTTCTCAACAAATCATAACGTGTATATGAGAGCATAAGGATCGGTTCGGCATACATTACCGATGAATAATATCACAACACAAGAATATAAGAAATACAACCATAGGATACATAGATTACATCATTACATAGTATTGTTCACAACCATAGGTTACATCATCATAATTCTTGTTCCAAAGTTACAAACCAAAAGGATACAAGCCTTAATGCCTCATATGGCGGCTTTATGATACATACTAAGATAAAGATAACTAGAATCTATGCATCTCCCGATGCGTCATCCTGATGACGGCGGATCTCCTCAACCATGGCTGTCAAGTCTTGGATCTGCTGCTCACGAGCTCGATCTCTCGCCTCGATATCATCAATCCTCTCCTCTAGAATAGCAGTGTGAGCATGAGCGGATGCAAGCTCGTGATGCAGGACTCTCTCTCGACCTAAAGCAGTCTCTCTCAAAGTACTAGCATCTCGGACAGTAGTCTCCAACCTCTGAGTCAATCGGTTCACGGCCTCTCTCGCCTCCACAATCTGGGTACTCATCATATCAAACACAATCTCAATGGAGTAGCGACCTATCACGAGGTTTTCGACCTCGTCCTCCAAGCTCTCTATCCTAACCAGTGGGATCTCATCATAATGCGCCAGGAGCTCACTCAACTGGTCTTCGTGCCTGACGAGTCTCGTAGCCAACAAAGGAATAGTCTGGTGTACCGACTCACCAGTAACAGGCAGAAGCGAGCTGGTGCAGTGGTTAAGCTCTCTCTAAGCTCAAATGAACTAGGTGCTCCCTCCTCTTCTCTCCAACGTCGAAGTAGCGGTATCAAGAATGACCATCGCCTAGCACCGAATTTCTTCCTTGGTCCGGTCTCATTATCCACTTGAGTAGCCATGTACGGATCAGATGGTGATGGTGAATAACACTTAATGCAAAGTGGTAGAAATGGCTCACTAAAAGTATCCAAAGGAGGTGATGCTGTAGGTGGTGATGAAACAGGAACGGTGGTGGTCTGATGGTAGAACACAGTAGGTGGTGGTAGTGGTGAAGTAGCAGTAGGTGGAACAGCAGGTGAAACTGGTGATGACTGAGTAGGTGGTGACTGAGCTGATGGTGACTGAGCTGGTGGTATCACATGAGTCATAGTGATGGATCGCACGCGCTTCCTAGCGGTGTGTTTGAAAGTCTTACCTTTAGGATGCATTCTATAAGGTACTCCAAATGGCTCAGGCTCATAAGGCTTAAGAACACGGATCCTACGTCGGCGACGACAGATGGCTAGGGAAGATGATCCAGAAGAGTCTGATGAAGCAGAGTCAATGCTCTTGGATGACTTGGATGATTCATCATCCACATCGACATCTGATGCAGGTAACCATTGCTGCGACTCATAGTACTGATCTAGGGTCATAGAAGCAAAAGCACTGTGCTCTTGAGAATGAGCAATCATAGCAGGAGCAGTAGGAGTTCGGGCAACTTCACCTTCCTCAAAAGGTTCATCTCGTCGAAACAGTAGCTGGTATGATTGGACTGGGATGAGCTGGCATAGTGACAGTCGTAGAGGACATAGTGTCTTCCATCTCAGTGTCTGAGGACAGAACAACCGGGTGGGATGCAGACATGGTACTGTAACTACCCATAAATTAATGTAAGTAAAATTCCAAATAATATAATATTAACA
The DNA here is from genome assembly GCA_910596185.1 of Chrysanthemum makinoi. NCBI lineage: Eukaryota > Viridiplantae > Streptophyta > Magnoliopsida > Asterales > Asteraceae > Chrysanthemum > Chrysanthemum makinoi. The sequence continues at coordinate 185,020,218 of OU343221.1, forward strand.
AGATTTTAGTTAGCTACACATACTTGCCAAGCAAATCTCCATGCCTAACTAAAATGAATGCAATTTACTTATGATCTAGTGATGCATCAATCCTAATGCATAGAGCGATCACGGAAGGGCGTAAGGCAGTGGTGTAAAATAGTCCCGTTTTAAAAGTGCGGTTAAAGTCCAAAATGTTTTCAAAAACTCTTTGGTTCTCTATAACCTTGGCCGTGATGCCAATCTGTAACACCCCCGAAAATTTTAATGACAGCAGAAGACTAATTCGGGTGTTACTTGAATGGAGATCATAGTCAATAATTATAGAAAACGACTCGAAAGAGACGTTTTATTAAAATAGTTATCATTAATCGAAAACCCATAGTTTGTTACAAAACGTTGTAAATAGATCAAGTGTTTTTCCCAAAAGAAAGATCATGAGTTTGAAAGAAATGACAACTTTTATGTTTTACACCACCAAATAAGCCTTGCCATGCCCCATTTCCGCGCCTTGGTCATAATCTTCACTGATTACCTGAGATAACATGCTTAAAAAGGCCAACAAAAATTGTTGAGTGAAGTTCATAGGTTTAAAATAGGTTGAACACAAGTATAAGATCATGATCATTGTAAACTAACAATATCATAAGAAAAATCACAGATTATTATGCGCTAAGCTCATGAAACCAAGACTCAACTGCATACACCGAATTACCAGTGTACGTATGTATGCCCCAAAGGAGGTAATAGCCATTTACCTAAAGAAATTCAATATAGTGCGCCCCGGTTATTTCTCTATAACCGGAACGGGGTTCGTTAATCCCCATAGTACTATTCACGATATCTACGTTCACTCGCGGTGACTAATGGTTCATGATCAGGGGACTTGTGGCTAAATACTAAGGCAGTACCAATAATCAAGAGGATCAAGCATTTATGAAAAACCTTGTGCTCTAGTTTAGAGCATGTATCTCCCTCGCGGGGTTTGTAAAATAAAAGTAAAAGCGAGGCTATGAACTCACCTTGATGATAGTGAACACGCACAAATAGATCAAGCACAATGTAGCGAAGGTTCCAACTCGAAACCTAAAATGATGAGATGGCGAGTCTTAGTAAAATGAGCATTTTGGTTCGCGACCAAAATAATAGAGCATTGAATATTCTTATTCAATAGATCATTGGATTGTCCAATCCAATAGTGTGCGTGCGTGCGTAACGTTTTAAGTTAATTTTTGCATGCTACATTGCCTTAATTAATTATCCTCACTTACGCATAAGTGAAATGTTCCCCCGTTGTGATCTTAATAAATTCGTTGGGTATTTTAACGTATTTAGATTCCCCGTGTGTTTTATCGAAATAAGTATATATTTACATATACCTAATTATTTTTTAATAAATATATTTTTACATATATATTTATACATGAAATAAGTTTATCAATATTCGAAAATATTACGCTCATGTGATCAAAAATACTCATTTTTATGAGGCTATGATGGAATCATAAGTTTTTCTAAACTTTTTTCGAATTTACACTTTTTACCCTCGATTTACAAAAAGTACGAGTTTAGCCCCTAAACTTTTAGAAAATGACACTTTGTACCCATAATTATCTCATGCTTAAAGTTTCCAGATTTGTCGCCTTTAGTCCCTCATAAAAACTGTTTTTGCAAAGTATCTTTAAAAGTTGGATTTTTTTACTTTTATAACCATTATAAGGTTTCTTGAAGTGGAGAAGTGTGTTTTGTCAATCAGTGATAGTTACAAAATAAAAAGGGAAGGAAAAAGGGTCCCAACAGTGGGTTTCAAACTAGGGACCTCTCGCCTAAAACCCACATGCACTGACCAACTGAACTAGTGCTACCATATGTTCAAGTTTTACTCGACATGATATTTAAGGCGTATTTCTGCGTTAAAATTTGTATATGGGCTACTGATTTTTAGTCGTGGCATGCATGGTTTCATTTTTTTTTGTTCTCATTTCTACTTCTTCCTCAGGGAGTTATGACTTATATTTCATATTAGTCTTAGGCATGTGTCTCGTATAGCTAACATAACATGGGTTCAAGTGGTACGAAAACAAGTTTATCTTAGACGAAATGTGACTTATACTCGAACAAACATGGTAAGCGTATTTTGTTTCATGCTATGATGTTACGTTACTTGGTTAAGAATTTTTAATGAAGTTTCGATATGTATAACGTTTTATAGAGACATTAGATGATATGAGCTAAGCATTGTTTATGATCTACAACATTACAAGTCGAAATACTTACTAGGATATGAGGGGTGTGGGACTCGAACGTGAAGTGAGATGCCAAGAAAACTAAACCGAACTTAACCCAAGTTTTCACCACAAATAACCCAAACCAATTTCCTAGATTGCTTGTTACCCAAGTGCTTCTCCTTTCTTCTTGCTCGACAGAAACCAAAGAGAAAGAAATGAAATGATGTGAAGTGTTTGTGAGAGAAATGTTAAGGGTAGTGTCTTATATAACCAAGAACAAGCATGGTCTAAACAATATTTTAGTGTCTTCCTTGCATGAATTCCAAGCAAGTCAAAAAGAAGAGTGGAAGGAGGTGCAAACATACATGGTTCGGCTAGAAATGGGGAAGCATGAAGGTTATGTCATGTCAAACATGCTAGGGGAACATAATATCCAAAGGATATCAAAGTCAATGTTGGTCAAAGTATGGTTTAGAGCATTTGTTTAAGGTTATAGGGTGGCTTAAAAGTAGTTTTTGTCTCCCCTTTTGTTGTGTTTACACGCCAAGGAGCAAAGTCAAATGAAGTGAAATATGTTGTCGTTGTGGGGAGTAGCAGCAGAAACAAAAGAGAGAAAGGTAATATATAACAAAGTTGATGCATGGTTTATATTATTGTGGTGACTTGTGTCTCGACCGGTTCTCACAGGACAAACAAAGGACAAATATTACTCCTAAGTAATATTTCTATGTTGTGGTGTTGGGCTCATCAGAAGAAAACGAGGCCCGCTGAGGAATAGAGGAAACTTGGGCTTGATTGTGGGCTCAAGCGAAATAACTAGGCCCGAAAGAAAATAGCACCATTTTGGGCTAGAGGTTCCAACCGGCAAGGGCCCAAATTAAATGGTATATCGTTGGGCTTGGCGTGGGTCGAAGGTCCAAGAAGTTATAGTGAATGAGTTGGGCTTGTATCAAATGGAGGCCCAAAGAAATCATGGGTGGGTGTTTTAGGCCCGGTCCAAGTTAATTATAATTTATATTTATTTATTTTATATATTTTTATTTTTATAAAATTTATATATATATATATATATATAATTTATATTTACTTATTTTATATATTTTTATTTTTATAAAATTTATATATATATATATATATATATATATATGTATATATATATATATATATATATTAAGTATTAAAAATATCGGGATCGTGAGGAATTTTGTTTATATCACAACGGTGTATTTTGAACGCTCAGGTTGCGTTGATCATGCATATGCCAAATGATATGCAAATGTGATGCTTAGAAAATTTCATGACGAAATAGATCGTGTTTAATTTCTGATTAAAGTGTTAAGTACATTGAAATTTTCCGAGAGCTTACACCCATATCAGACTTGCGTAGTCAATGTGCATTTTGTTAACCATGCCCCAGAAGATTTGTAGGTGCATTAGCTTAGGATGCTCATGACCGATGTCTCTTCCGGAAACAGACTTTGCGATCATGATGTATAAAGTTCTCCATGGCTGAGGAATGTTCTTCAAATCGACTGAAGAATGCTTGGTAATGATTCCTGCAGCTTCATCATAGCCAATATCGACCATGAATTGTAGAGTAGCCTCTTCACTAGGAGTTGGTACGTACTCAGCAGGCTGGATAGCGGGAAGCAGAAGAATTGCTCGTAAATCAGCAACAGTGACGGTGACTTGTTTATCGTTGAGAGTCACAGTGACTGCATCTTGACCATCAACTTTCTTCATTGTGTGCCAGAACTGATGAATATAAATCTCTGGTACAGTTGCTGAGTTGGTGAGCATGTTGTTGTAAGGATGAGTCTTGAGAATATCCACAGCAATTCGGCACGAAGATTCAGAGCAGGTGAAGTTCTCAAAATCAACCTTGAGGTTGTTCTTTCCAAGCTTCATTCTATAACTAGTAGGGAATATGTCTTCCATTGTGAGCTCATTTGGTGCGTTAACATTTTCCATAGTGATGTCCATATCGTGATCTGAAAGGTATTGAGCAAAAAGGACCAACATATCGAAAGACATTACGTTAGTCAAAAGTTGATTTTATTGTCCAATTATTGAATTTGTTATGTTAATGAATGTTACGAGTCCAACGTCACTTGTGTGTTCAATAGTCCAAAGTTGATGTGATAAGTTACGTGAGTATTAATTTTGAATTTTAAAGTCCAAATTTTCACTCATTCACACAAAATTTTAACAATTATAGCTTATTAGTGACATTTAGGGCTTGTGACGTTATGATTAATTTATTTACAAGTTTGTACGCGTAACATTTCATTGGTAAAGTTAAAGTTTTGGCTTAAGTGTAAGAATGTAAGCTTATGCGTAAACATTGTGTTACCATACGCGTAGACCTAAGCTTATGCGTAGGAGTCCCTCTTATGCGTAAGAAATCTTACGCGTAAGAAATCTTATGCGTAAGAAAAAGGCTCTTGGCATAAGGCTTACGCGTAAGCGTATGTAAGGAGCTTATGCGTTAGGTTTACTTGTAAGAGTATGCCTTATGCGTAAGAATCCAAGTTTACGCATATCCTTCACAGGATACGCGTAGTCCCTTTGTAGAACCTTATGCGTCAAGGTTACGCGTAAGATTTCTCTTATGCGTAACGGCTACGCATAAGGTGATCCTTAAGCGTAAGTCCATTTTTACCCCTTGATTCTGATTTTGCACGCGTAAAACCTGAAATAAATCATTCATAACATTTCAATTAACACATTATTCAACCTCTATCAAAATCACATGTTATCACAAGTTGATAATGGTTACGCGTAAAGTTAGCATAAGCGTAAAGTTTAAACCCTAAGGATTCAAATCCTATGCCTAAACAATCTAACCATGTAATCACTACCAAATGATTTCTGGGATGTCTTAGGAGCCGTATGAGTTGCTTACAACAAGTTTTAACATCCAAAGTCTTATGAATCACAAATCCCCATTTCAACGAGTCTTAAAACCCTAAAGTTTAATTTTGAAAAGTTATTGTTTCTGGGTATGATTCAAGGTTGGTTTTGGCTAATTAAACATGTAACAATCATCTTACACGCTTCTAATTATCCTTGAACATTCACAATAAAGAATACCCAAATCTCACGCATAAACCCTAATTTTGAATAAGTGATTTAAAGATGTTTCTGGGTGAAGTTTCTTGATGAAAATGGTTTTAAAGCATGATTTATACATTGAAAACACTACCCATTTCATCAAACTCAACCCAAAGTGATTCTTAGTTCATACGCATACGCGTAAAGACTAAAATCACTTCTAAAGAAAAATCAAGCCGTTGGATTTGTATACCATTAAAAACCAATGTTTAAAATTACTCAAAGAAACTTAAAACACTTACAAATTCGAAGTTTATAACACGGATTTGAGGTTTGAATTTTGAGCGTGGATGAAGGTGGTTGAAATATTAAATGCTTGAAATAAATGTTAAATGAAAGTAGGTGGAGTGGTTTTGTTAAATCAAGTTTGAACATTTGACAAGAATGGCCCCTCCACCTCAACCAATTTCATCCATAGCCCATAACTTCCATTTTGGTAAAGCAAGAAGTGAAAGTTTGGAAAGAAAATTGACGACACTCCCCCTCGACTTTAGAAAATAGAGAAGTTTTACAAATTTGGGTCCGAGGAGTGTCAAGAAACAAAAAACGTGTCCACCATTATCAAAGATACAACCAATACAGGGTAACATGCAAGTACAAGGTTTTATGAAACATAAAATATTTACGTTCTCCCCTTCAACACTTGTCCGAGAAAATATTAAATTTTTGAAAGAGCAAAGTGTTGACGGAATATTTGTACTTGATGTTGAAAGAAATTTAGTTAGAAGAATATTTTTGAATTTTATGAATTTTATATTTTTGTATTTTGTTTTTAATAAATATTTACAAAAGAGGTTTTGGTGTTTGACTGGTTTTAAGAATGTGTCAAAAGGTCGTCCAGTTCCTCTGGAGTCAAACACCTCATACCAATCCGGTGGATCAACTTAGTAAACCTAGCAGGGGCTAAGGCTTTGGTGAGAAGGTCCGCCAATTGGTGTTCAATACCCACAAAATATAATTCAACTGTACCCTTTTCCACATGATCCTTGTAGGACCTTACAAATATCAACCTTATCACAAACCAATACCCACGTTATGCTTATAAACACGTTAAACCAAACACTTATATGAATAAGAAGATGAAATAAAGAAAGGAAGATGGTGACTTGAATGATATATAAATCGTGTATGTGATGATAAGATATGCAACAATAAGTTGTATATTTCTTGAGAGAGAAAATACACACACACACACACACTTTCAAGCACACCCCTCAAATGACCATTTGAGGGGTATTTATAGTACAAGAGGCATAAAACCCTAAAGGCTTTAGCTTGGGCTTTTCGTGGGTTGGACATGGGCTTGGGATGCTTAAGCTTATAAACGGCTAGCAAGTCTCAACTATTAGCCATTTAGCTTAGCCCAATCCATGAGCCCGTTGACTATTCTATCACGATATCTAACACACGATACAAAGTTCCTAAAAGTGAATGACCATCACTTCTAATAAAAACTATTAAGGCTAACAATCTCCCCCTAAGGGGTGGTCATTCAAATGATGCTCCACTTGATTAGGTCTCTACTTTTCTTGAGCTAGGACTTTGTGTGTAGATATTGAATAGTCTTGATTCTTTGTTCCTTCATGCTTTGTGATCAGATAATGTGGTTGTTTGCCGTTGTCAACTTCGTTGGTTAGGTGTCTCCACGTCATTCTCCATTTCTTTCTCCACCATGCTCACACTTCTATTTGTCTTTTGGTTACCAATGATGTAGTTCTCGAGTCTTTAAACTTTGTAGATTCTTTGACATTGACGAAGAATCATCTCCTTTGATTATGATGAGAACTTTCATGTGTTGTTGGTATGAGCATGTGGCGAGACTGCACGATCCATCCGCCCGAGCTTCCATAAGAAGAAAACATAAAACAGGTTAGTAATAAGCGGATTCCGGCACTTATAAGTTTGAATTTCGAGGGTGTTAACAGCATAGTGTGAAAACACATCTCTTATTTTCACAAAGGCCGTTCTGAACTGAGTCCCACAAGTGAGATAACGCGATATACCGAAGTACATCTACAGTTCAGATGAGTCGTGAAGTACACAAGCATCACTTCACGACATGTAGACCGTTTGAGACACACTAAGCGTAATCCACGGAGAATTACCGAAGTGACCTGCCGTCAGGTCGCTTGATGTTGACCCCGGCAGAATTTCCATTCAATCATCGAAGATCGAAGTGAAACTTCTCATAAATGTTCTGGCAAATTGCTAAGATCTGCGTAGGACTCTATAATATATCACTTGTGCCCTTAATGATGAACAACAAGCGATGTCATGTCATGTGTTCCTATGAGATCTTTTGATGAATCTCGTGGCTCTAGACTCAATAGTGCATTTTGGTTTTCCTAAGCGGAGACAAGGGAGAGGGTCTCCTTCTTCAATATCAACAATCTCTAAGAGAAAGTCGATAGATTATGTAGGGTTCCCAGTGAGAATGAAACAAATCCTTTTAAGAGGAATTGAGTGGCTAGAAGGTTTAGTGCAGTGCGTCATGGGTCCATGACGTCTTTGTCTTCAATACCAGTGTCATCTAGTGACAACCAATAGCAGATGTATTGAACCCGGATTCGCCTAAGGTTAATTATGGAGGGCTATTTATTTTCACCCTTTTCATTACATTTCTTTTAATTCTTCAACCCCTTCTTTCTCCTTTCTCACATTACTCCTTTTTTCAATTATACCTAAGGACTTCTAATACTAAACTATTGGTGATATCCTTGGGTAGATCCCTCCGGCTCTGGCGGATCATAGACGAAGTTTCCTATCCTTAGTCACCTTATGACTCCATGATCTGTCCTATTGTTGCCATAAAACCATTTTTCTTGAAAATCTCTCAGAGTGTTTATGATAGAAAACATGTTTGAGACACTCTGAGAGTTTTGTATTTTCGAAACACTCCCCTTCATATGTGCTTATAAGTTTTAACAAAAATCGCACATCGAGGGTAGAGTTTGCACTTTTTGAATTGATCGGCTCATGATAGACAATTCCCACGAGACACGGTTACGTTGCCTAGTTAAAGAGTTCCATTGTCAGTTTTAGGTGACAACTAGCTCTAATAACTAACTTGAAGTTGTAAACACTCCTTGAAAAGGAGGTTAGACCCATGAAGGTGCATATCTATCACAAGTTTCTTGAGATGGTACATTTTTGACTTTGATTCCGTCAATTCATTGGTTCCGTCTGAGTCGAGCTCATTTTGAGATTCAAACCACGATCATTAAACTTTTTTTTTTTGATCACATTTTAATCACGTCTCCTCCCCCTCAAAAATAGCATATTCGGGATATTTTTGATATCAACTGATTAAACAACATTTTAGAATCTTTTGGGGAGACAAACGGATTTGATTTAAGCATGAATTTGGAACATTTTTGTTTTATACTCCCCCTTTAATAAAGCATAATCAATTAAAGGGTTTTAGAGGGAGTTATCTTGAGCACAAAGTATTTTGAAAGATTTTGAAAAATCTTGAAAAAGTGCTCAAGATGATGATGATTTCTCACCATTTTTATGTGTAGTGCACTGAAGCGTACACTTGATTTTTTCTATAAAAGCACGAGTTTTGATTTGAAAATAATCAAAAGTCATCATTTTAGTACGGGTTTCGTACTGAAGTATACGAAAGCCATTATTTGAAGAAATTTTGAGAAACGACATGTTTTAGAAAACAAATAAAGAACTCTCGCTCAAGCATCTGTACATACCCGTATCATTGTTGAATAACATTTCTAGAAACGCGAGAATATCGATTATATGAGAGACATGTCGTGAGAAAAATATTTTTGGATTTTTTGTTTTATATTGTTTTTGTATTTTTTTGAAAGTTTTATATTTTCATATTTTGATTTTGTTGGCTTTTTCAAATTTTGTATTTTGTTTTTCAAAAATATTTACAAGCTTTTGGAAAAATCATTTTCAAGAAGATTCGAGAAGACGTTCTAACTCCTCAAGGGTTAGGCTTCGCATTCCAATTCGTCGAACTAAATACTCAAACCTTTCTTTTGGAAGGGCTTTAGTTAATAAATCGGCGAGTTGGTATCGATCTTCACGAAGAATAATTCAACAGTACCATTTTCGGCGTACTCTTTGATGAAGTGATAGCGGACTCTGATATGCTTAGTCTTTGAGTGATGAACAGATTGCATGATATGGCTATGGCACTTTTCGAGTCACAATACATAGGTATTTTATCGAAAGTAAAGCCATAATCTGTGAGTTGTGTTCTCATCCATAGAACTTGAGCACAACACATATATAGAGACACATACTCTTCGGCGGTTGATAGTGCTGCAATCTTGTTTCTTTGAAGACCACCTTACTAACTTTTCACCCAAAAATTGTGCTCCTCCGGATGTACTTTTTGGTGTAACTTGATCACCTGCGTGGTCCGCATCTGAAAAGGCAATTAGATCAAATCTGGATTCCTTCGGATACCAAAGTCCCATATGAATGGATGTCTTCGTGTACCGAAGATCCGTTTAACCTCTTTGAGGTGCAGCTTCGGTAGGCTTTGCTCGAAACCGTGCTAATAAGCAAACAAAGAAAATGAATATCTGGTCGACTAGCGAAGTAAGATACATGAGAGAACCAATCATGCTCGATATTTCTTGGATCAATAGGTTTCCCAAACAAATCGGCTCCAATTTTTGGTGAAGTTACCATTGGTGTTTCGACCGAGTCACAATTATCCATACCATGATTTTTCAAAATCTCAGTCGTATATTTAGCTTGATTTATGAAAATTCCACGAGGGGATTGATGGATTTGTAAACCAAGAAAGAATTTTAGTTCCCCATCATGGACATTTCAAATTTACTTTTCATGAGATTTTCAAAATGTTTTGAAAGATTCGGATTAGTGGACCCAAAGATGATGTCGCCCACATAAATCTGAACAATCAAAATGTCGTTTTGCATTTTTGTGTAAACAAGGTAGGATCAACTGTTCCTTTGGTGAAATTATTTTAGATAAGGAAAGAGGACAGTTCGTCATACCACGCGCTCGGAGCTTGTTTCAATCCATAGATTGCCTTTTTGAGTTTGTAGACGTAGTCTGGATGATTCTTGTCTATGAAGCCTTACGGCGACTCACGTACACTTCTTCTTTCAGAGTTCCATTCAAGAACGCGGTCTTAATGTCCATCTGATAAACCGTGATATTTTTGTGGCGGCATAGGCTAAGAAAATCTCGACGCCTCAAGTCTAGCTACCGGCGAATGACTCTTCAAAGTCTATCCCTTCCTCTTGTCTGTATCCTTTGGCCACAAGACGAGCTTTGTTGCGAATGACAGTCATTTCTTCATCCCGTTTGTTTTTCCATAACCATTTAAGATCAATGACGCGAACGTCAATTGGTCTTGGAACCATTTCCCAAGAGTCATGTAGGCGGTATTGGAGAAGTTCCTCCTGCATCGCTTCTATCCATGCGGGTTCTGCCATTGCCTCGCGAATGTTTTTCGGTTCAATATTGCTAATTGAGCAAAGGTAAATGCACAAGTCGCAATCGGTGGCAAGTTGGCGTCTCGTCTGAATTGGCCTTGAAGGTTCACCAATAACTTGTTCAAACGGATGGTCTTTTGTCCACTTCCGAGTAGAAGGATACCGTTGGTTAAACGTATGCGAGTTAGATGGTTCTCGAAAGCATGAAGAAGATTCATGATTCGTAGCAACGGGTTTTCAAATAAGTCGTCATCTAATGTTGCATCGTTTTGGTTTTAGTTTTGCTCATCAACTACCGGTAGACGGGTGCAATAACTGTAGTAGATGTAGATGATGTAGATGGAATTGGTGCATTGGTTTCGACCGTTGTAGATGCATCTTCTGTTGGTGGTGGAGGATGATTTTGAGCGGGTGCGGCGGAATGATGGTTTGATGCATTTGTCGAAGTTCCACCATAGTATTCATCGAACATTAACTCGAAGAAATTCTCCCATTCTTGTTCTTTAGGATTTTCAAACGAAGGTGATTGAGCTCTTTGAGGTCGAGTCCTGAATGATGTGTCGAAGTCTGTCCGGTTTAGTGCGGGTTCTAGAGCGAGTCTCTCCGAAGCCATATGTGAAAGTTCGTCAAACTTCACATTCATCGTCTCCATGATCCTCCTAGTTCTCCTGTTATACACCCCGAATGCCCTCGAGTTATCTGAATATCCAATGAAGATTCCAATATCACCTTTTGCTTTCCGTTTTCCAAGATCTTCTCTGTCATTCGTAGGATAGCACAAAGCGCCAAACACGTGAAAGTAAGAGATATCCGGTTTTCTGTTGTTCACAATCTCATATGGGGTTTTATTGAATCTTGGATGGATTAGGGATCGTTCGAGTGAAACAAGCAGTGGCAAAGACATCGCCCATAGAAATAATGGTGCACTAGAATAGATTAGCATTGTGCGAGCAGCTTCCACAAGAGTTCTATTTCTTCTTTCAACTACCCCATTCTGCTGTGGAGTTCTAACAACCGATGTCGATGTGTGATTCCAACATCTTCAAAATAAGTTCTTAACTCGATTGTGAATTCTCGTGCCGTTATCTGTTCTTACAACCCTTAATGGAGTTTGAAGAAGTACTTGAATACGCTTCAGAAAGGTGATGATGATGCCTGGTGCTTCGTCTTTTGATCTCCGAAACTTAACCCATGTATATCTCGAATAATCATCGACGATAACAAGAATATAATTTTTCCCGTTAATGCTTTCAACTCTCATTGGGCCACATAAGTCCATGTGCAACATATGCAACTTTGCTTCCGAACTAGGTACGGATTTGGGTTTATATGATGCTCTTTTGCTTTTCCTTGTTCGCATGATGGACATAAGTGATCCTTGGTGTATTTGAACTTTGGAAGTCCGTTGACGATGTTGTCTTTGGCAAGATTGTTGATGGTGTCAAAATTAAGATGGGATAACCGTCATTGCCACAACCGACTGTGTTCCGGATGCACGTGTCATAAGACATATTGGTGATGAAGAGGCCATTTGATTGATGTCGATAGCATACAAGTTTGTATCACGATTCCCCGTTAAGAGATCATGCCATCCAAGTTTCTAACGAAGCAAGCATTTTTCCTAAAAGCAACCTCTAAATCGCATCACGAATCGCCCGACTGAAAACAAATTGTGTCCCAACCCTTGGACATAGTAAACCCGAGTGATTAAATAATTTCCAAAAGGTAGATCTCCATAACCCATGATAGTTGCTACATGATCATTTCAAACGTCACGGTTCCCATGAATTTCCGACGAAATTGATCAGCGCTTCGATTCGGTCATGTGCTTGGAGCAACCCGAGTCGGCGATCCAAAGACAAATTTCGATAACACTGCCAAGAATGAAAAGAATATTGTGGAAACCGTTTTGATTTTGGTTCCTTTGGGTTAGAGGTAAAATCTTGATCACACTCAGAGAGGTTTTCTACAGGGAAGTCTGGTTTATCACTCATTGTTCCATTCGAGTGTGAAAGTTCTACCGTGGGTTTCCAAATATCATCCCTAAAGTATACACGTTGGTTCTGTCAAGAGTGTAAAGCCTAAGTTTTGCAACTAGTCTTCCTACTCTTTTAGCGTAATTACTTTTTTGGGACGTTCTTCTTAACAGGCTTATCATTCACATTCTTAGAAACACAATCATCTTGAACATTTAAAGATTTCTTGCAAGTTAAACAAAGAGATTCAACACATTCATTAGACTTAGCAAGTTTCATAGGTTCAGTACATTCGGATGAAATGTCTTTCTTATTCAAAAGGTGTAAATTCCTAGGGTGTTCTTCTACTTTCTTCTCTTTATTCAAGCTACTACTCCTAGAGGCCGTCGAGACTCTATTGTTCCTTGTATTGCTCTTAGGCTTTAGTCTGCTGCTCCTAGAGGTGCTTTCTAGTCCTGTAGAAGGTGAGGCACACGCATTAGGATTCACATTTTTATGAAGGGAGGTGGTTTCAACTATCCTAGTCTCTTTAGATGTGGAGGCGGGCGATTAGTGGTACTCATCTTAAAAAGGCCGGGTGCTAAAACTTTAGGATTCTCAATAATCGCTCCCTTTATCAACATTTTGTTTAGGTACGACAGGTGGAGGACTGGTTTTGATGAAACAATTTTCTCATTGACTTTTGGAGGAGGCAAAGCAGACATTTTGGTTTTGAAACCGGTTTGAGAACATTTGCTTTCTCCGAGTCAATGGTTTTGTAATCACATTTCCACTTGCCTTTCCTTTTGACTTTCCAGCTGAGCCCTCAAAAGATCATTTTTCGCTTTCATGTCATTGTAGGCACGCCCATACGACAATTTGTCATACTTGCATTCCTCAGTTTTTCGATCAAGTTGTTTAAAATATGAGATATTTTCTTTTTCAAGTTTCATAAGAGCTTTTTCATATTTTGAAACAATTTCGGAGGTCTCATCCTGGAGTCTTCCATGATCTTCAACAGAATATGTTTGCAAAATGATGGACATAATATCAAGAGTCGAACATCTTGAAGAGAGAATCATTTAGATTTTCCAAAACTTTGATGTGTTCAACACTTTCATTAGCTTGCTTTACTAGGGATATATGGTCCTTGACAAAGTCAGTTGTTTCGTTCAAAAACGCTTGTTCAAAATGAATTACCCTTGAGTTGATGTTATTCAGCTGAGGGGCAATTTCAGTTTCAAAAACTTTTTTCGTTCATTATCAAAACTATTAAACCGGATGTTTGTTCTAATATTGGTTTTAGTTTTAACGGTCTCTGAAGATGCAATTCTCGTTTTCACATTTTCCAAAATACTTCGCGCTTCACTTGTGTTAAAAGGATTGTTTGAAGACATTTGTTCAATGTTCGAAAGAGAATTGGAGACAACAACTGGTTTTGAAACTGATTTTGAAGCAGTGTTGACACTTTGTTTGAAACACTTGATTTGGTGGAAAACGTTGATTGAGAAACAAACGAAATACCATTAATTTTGTTCCATGTGTTATAATCAATTGGTTTGATTTCCGGATGTTTTTGTTTCATTTTGATCTACTCTCCTCAGATAGTTCCAACGTTTCAAGAGAATCATGCACAATTATGGGTTCATGCAAAGGTTGTCCATTGTTCAACACATTCCGTTCTTTCTGAGCTTTCTTGAGAAAACAAGGAGGTGAGTTACCAAGAGCCATTTTTGCGAAGTATGAAAAATCGGATTTACTTGATTAGAAAGCATCTTGATTGTCTTAGCGGAATGACCCGTTGTAAGAAGTAAATTGTCCAATTTTTGATCGTTTCAGTTTTATCCAGAATCTCATCAAGAAGAGAATCTTCTCGTTTTGCAAAATCAATTATCAACTTCTTCTTCTCTTTTTCAAGATCAGAATATGTTGCTTTTTGTTTTGAAAGTTGGTCATTTAGTTTTGAAATTTCCTTGTTTAAAGATTTGATTTTCAAATTCAGATTCACATCAAGTGTGTCATACTTGAGTTGCAAATCTTTTTCTCTTAAAACAGAATCTCGATAACCAATTTCTAATTTTGACATTTTGTTTGTATGAAATTCATAGGCTTTAGCGTGCTCTTTGTAACTCTCAAGCTCAGCGGTCAATTTAGCATTCGCGGCTTTAACCAGCGATTGACCGTTTTAACTTTCTCAACTTCAATGCCACATTGATTGATTAATGATTCAACATAAGCACGTGTTTCCTCATCAGTCTTAGTATTTTGTGCCACACAGCCTCTACTAGGATCCACATCACGGAGTTTGAGTTAGAATTGCTACAACTTCGGATTGTCGGGTATGTATCATAAGTAGGTCTGGCGTCCTGAGAATCTTTGTTCGTCATGAGTAAACACATCAAATATGACATTGTTATAGCATGAATCAATGATTGGTACCTCGAATCTGGCATTGGCGTCATAGGCGAGTGAGTCGACTCGTGTCATACTTAGCTTCCTGAAGATTTGCCATGAAGATGCAATTCGCATTGAGTTCCTCGAGGTCTTCCAATTCATCCACAATAGCAAAAAAATCATTTTCCTCGGCACTTAATTGTAACCCGCATCTAGCTTATCTGCTAACAGCTGACTTTCGAAGAAATCACCATCTTCTTGTGCGGCTTAGTGGGACAGTTTCTTGCCATGTGACCCACTCCTTGACATTTATAACACTTAATCGATTACCACGATTCACATTTCCATGATTCCCAACTGGGCGCTACATACCCATTCGATTACCCCTGCTCTATTCCCAACATTACGTCCAATCGATTTCCAACATTCGACCCAACTGATTACACGATCACGGAACGTCTCGATTACCCATACGAAATCCAGTAGCATATCCTGGCGATTTCCAATAACTCAACCATTTGTCCTTGATTTCCCATATTAACACCGGTGCAATTTGCCGTTGCGAGTGTTTGATGATATCCTTTGGTTGTTGTTAGTAGGTGTGGAATAGCGACCTTTGATTACTTGACCCAAGAGAGAAATTATTTGGGACATAGGGTCTTCTTGATCAGATTCTAGATCAGTGATTCCTTGTTTCTGGTATTGTGGATCTGGATAGAATTGTTGTTGTGGTTGTGGAATGTATTGTTGCAAGTTGTTGTTGTTGGAAGATGATGAAGCTTGTTGTTGTGTATTCACCGGAGGTTGAGTCTTTGCAATGAGTGCCAATGGATCATGATTCTTTGCTAATCTTTCTTGCCCGACTTCATTCGCTTGACTTGGTTTTGTTTCAGAAAATCATTGAGTTGATCAAAGTTCACTTGATGTAAGTCTTTTGTTTGGTTGACAATAGTGACATAGCGTCCCCATTCTTCCGGAAGATTGTTCAGAACTTGATGTTTTGAGCGATAGTTCGGGTGTCAGCTTGTTTCGATTAGCTCATTCATCAAAGTGCAAAACCTTCCATAGTAGGATTCAATGGATTCTCCTGGAGTAGATGTGAACTTTTCCCATTCAGTTAGCAACTTGTTCTCCATGTCTTGATGACCAATTTATGTTCCATGACAAAGTCGTCTAACACGTTCCCACATATCGAAAGTAGTTTCACAACTGTCTACCGCAGCAAAGATGTCTATTGGTAAACCCGGTTGGATAATATGAATTGCCATGTCATCTGCTTCGACTTGTTTCGATCCTCTGCGGTGTATTGATTAGTATTGAAGGCGAGAAGATGGTGTGGTGGGAGGTGTTGCATCGGGATTTCGGGTTCATTAACTTGTCGAGGCTTGAAGGGTCCATCTTGAATTGATTTAATCATGAGTTTGCCATTAGGTTTGGTCTTTATGTAGCGGAGCATTCGACTTGTCCATTGAAGATAACCACCTTTTGCCAACATAGGAGGTCGGTTTTGGCACCGGCAGCATGAATGTCTTGTTGAGTTGCCATTGATGAAGGTATGATACGATAAAGTTGATGTAGGATCGATTCAACGATAAAGGAGTTGTGGTTGATGAAGATTAAAGCTCGGTTGAGGTGATTACGAAAGTCGTACTTTCGTAACCTTGGTTCAAAAACTTTTCGCCCAAAATTTGAAATTCACTATAAAAATCAATTCTAAGGTCGTATGAAAAATTTGTGTTATGACAATTTTGGCGTAAATTTGACGAAAAATTTGAATTTAGGCCCAAAAATTTGAATTTTTGACCAAAATTTTCTCACAGCTTAAACCAAAATTTGAATTTCGCGTAAAAATTGAACGTTTAGTCTCCTCAAAAATTTAAATTTTACTCAAATTTTCCCGCCAAAAAACTATTTTTTTTTTTTTTTTTTTATGAAAATGAAGAGCTTAGGCGTAGAAACACGAAGTTTAGGCGAGGCTTAGTAGGATCTGGTGCTTATCGTAGGATCTTATGCGTAGGAAGCTTATCTTGTAGAAACCTTATCGTTAGAAACCTTAAGCGTAGGAACCTTAGGCGTAGAAACCTTATGCGTAGAAACCTTAAAAACCTTAGCGTAAGACCAAGCGTGGGAACCTTAAAAGCGTAGAAACCTTACCTTGCCGTAGGAACCTTAAGCGTAACCTTAAGCTTACGCGTAGACAAAAAGTTACTCGTAAACCTTACGCGTAATTTTGAAGTTATACGTAGAGTTACTCGTAAGCTTTTAGCTTATGCGTAAACTATGGTTAAGAACCAAAATCCTTTACACGCCACAGCGTAAGGGATATCCACAAGTCGAAGTGTTCCACACACTTATCCAAGTGAGGGAAGCGCTGAGTAACAGTTATAGCACGAAGATTCTTCACCAAAAAGTTACGAGTAGAAAACTAGGGTTTTGACTTTTTTACTTCTACTCGTAAGAAATTTCCAACGATTCAAATGATTTCTTTTGCCTAGATAGCCTTAAAAACACTCGAATAACCCAAAATGTTGACCTTTTTCACCCAAAGTGCCTAGAAAAGTTACGAGTAGAAATGACCAAAACCAAATACTGAGCTTAAAAATGAAGAAAAACACGTAAAGCTTCCAAATTTTTTCAAAAAACTGAAACTTTAGCACCAAATAAACCTTAAACCACAAGAATCTTGAATTTTAAAGTGCAAAAATTAAAGCTTTAAGCTTGACAAAAACGTATAACGAGAGCCTTTTACGCGTAACCCTTCAAAACAAACACAAACATATCAAAACCATTGTTAGGCGATTGATACCAATTGTAGGACCTTACAAATATCAACCTTATCACAAACCAATACCCACGTTATGCTTATAAACACGTTAAACCAAACACTTATATGTATAAGAAGATGAAATAAAGAAAGGAAGATGGTGACTTGAATGATATATAAATCGTGTATGTGATGATAAGATATGCAAACAATAAGTTGTATATTCCTTGAGAGAGAAATACACACACACACACACACACTTTCAAGCACACCCCTCAAATGACCATTTGAGGGGTATTTATATTACAAGAGGCATAAAACCCTAAAGGCTTTAGCTTGGGCTTTTAGGTGGGTTGGACATGGGCTTGGGATGCTTAAGCTTATAAACGGCTAGCAAGTCTCAACTATTAGCCATTTAGCTTAGCCCAATCCATGAGCCCGTTGACTATTCTATCACGATATCTAACACACGATACAAAGTTCCTAAAAGTGAATGACCATCACTTCTAATAAAAACTATTAAGGCTAACAATCCTTTATGAAATAATATCGAAGATCGATGTGCTTGGACTTCGAATGTTGGACAGAGTTGCATGAGACTGCAATAGCACTTCGATTGTCGCAGTACATCGGGATTCTGTCAAATACGTAACCATAGTCTTTGAGTTGTGTTCTCATCCAAATGACTTGAGCACAACACGCCGACATGGCTACATATTCTGCTTCGGTTGAGGGCAGTGCGTACAATCCTGCTTTTCGATTGCCATGACGGTTTATCACCAAGAAATTGTAGAGCACACGAGTACTTTTCCGAGAATCTAAGCAACCTGCGTGATTAGCGTCTGAAAAAGCTATTAGTTCAAAACTAGAATCCTTCGGATACAGTTACCAAATTAATGGTTCCCTTGATGTATCGGAAGATTCTTTTAGCCTGAGAGAGGTGAGTTTCAGTTGGTCTCGACTGATAACGGGAGCAAAGATATATAGAAAATACAATATCAGGTCTCTGGTACATTAGATACATGAGAGACCAATAATACTTGGTATTTGGTAGGGTCAACTAATTTCCCCATGCAAATCGGTCCAGTTTCTTGGTATGTGCCATAGGTGTGGCATAGGTATCACATTTTGCATTCCATATGCGTTTAAAATTTCAAGAGCATATTTGGACTGACTAAGGAAAATACCATGGGGGTGATTGATGAACTTGCAGTTTTAGACAGAACGTAAGTTCACCCATCATGGACATTTCAAAGTGTTTTTTCATAAGTTTTGAAAATTCGTTTGAGTACTTTTTATGTGTTGACCCAAAAATGATGTCATCCACATAGATTTGAACGATTAAAATGTGAGCCCCGTGATATTGAATGAAAAGTGTTGGGTCGACCGATCCTTTCGTGAAATTATTGTCAATGAGAAAGGATGATAACTTATCATACCACGCCCGAGGGGCTTGTTTGAGACCGTAGAGAGCCTTTTTCAGTTTGAAGACGTGATTCGGGAACTCTGGATCAACAAATCCTTCCGGTTGACTAACATATACCGTTTCCTTTAATTGACCATTCAGAAAAGCGGTTTTGACATCCATCTGATAGACCGTGATGTGCATGTGAGCCGCGAATGCGAGAAGAAAAATCCGTACAGCCTCAAGGCGAGCAACCGGTGCGAATGATTCCTCGAAGTCGATTCCCTCTTCTTGTCTATAATCCTTAGCCACCAGACGTGACTTATTTCTTATAACCGTACCTTCAGCATCCAACTTGTTTTTCCAAATCCATTTAAGACCAATAACATATACCCCCGTTGGTTTTTCAACCAATTCCCATACTTCAAGACGTTTAAACTGATTAAGTTCTTCTTACATGGATTCAATCCAGTTGTCATAAGTCATTGCTTCTTTAATGTTTTTGGGTTCGGCTAACGGTAAGTACATAAATGCAATGTTCACCGTCGTCTAAAGGCGTTATGCAATTCTGTTACGACTGGTTGATTCGGGTTTCCAATAATGTTCACAAGAGGATGGTATTTAGTCCAACGATGTGTGGAGGGTTGATGTTGATATAAATTGTGCAGATTAGGAGGATTCAAATGGCTTGTGGATGATTCCGTAACATCACAAGTGGCAGTTTCATTATCAAAAGGATTGAAGAACGCATTTGGATCATAATCTGCAGTGTAGGTACGCCATGATTCTGAAGATCATTAGTCGTTCAGCCACATTGGATGAGGTTTGTTGGGCCTTGTTGTAGAATCAATCGGAGGTGCTTCTTCAACTTGTTGTTATTGTTTGTGTGTATCGTGAATTGGATTATTATCGCTGAGCAAGCAAACATTTCATACATCTAAGGCTTGATCAATATCATCACTAAATAGAGGAGCAAAAGTGCTCCATTTGACGTCGAGTGTTCGTAAGCTTGGTTCAGCTGATGATGGGGTTTAAAAGTTTAGACGTTATGTCCGGTTCCAAGTCGCTTTTGCTCGTAGTTTCTTTAAGCTCATCAAAATTTGCATGAATCGCTTCCATAATCTCCTTTGTACGACGATTCCGGATCCAGATCCCTTAGAGTTTTCACAATATCCAACAAAGACTCCAATGTCAGCTTTAGCCTTGAGCTTACCAAAGTCATCACGATCCTTATTTGGGTAACAAAGGGATCCAAATACATGAAAGTGTTTGAGATTCGGTTTATGGTTATGGATAAGCTCCTAAGGTGTTTTGTTGTATGCTTGTAATCATTGAACCGGTTAAAGTGTAGCATTGCGTTGACACGCTTCATTTCCACAAGTAACTGGTAGTTTAGCATTTATTAACATTGTTCTTGTAAATTTCAACTAACGTACGGTTTCGTCTTTCAACAACTCCGTTTTGTTTTGGTGTTCGTGCAATTGATGTTTGATGCTCAATTCCTACATTCACATAATATGCACGAAGAGTTTGATTCACAAATTCAGCCTTTGTCCGTTCGGATATGTCCGATCTGGTTCCGGAGCTGAACTTGAATTTTTGTAAGAAAGGTGATGATCATCTGTGGAGCTTGATCTTTACTTCGAAGAAAATAAAACCAAGTCCATCTTGAGTAGTCATCGACAATTACCAAAATGTGAGCGCTTGCCATTAATCGCCCGCACATACATCGGACCACACAAATCCATGTGAAGAAGATGCAGACATGCCGTGGAGTCAGGTTCCACCTTTGAAGGAAAGTGAGCACAAGTGCTTTTCCCTTGTTCACAAGCTGAGCATAGATGATCTTTAGAATACCAAAATATTGGGAGACCTTCAAAAGTTTGTAACGCGTGCAAGATTGGTTATGGTTTGAAAGTTTAAGTGGGAAAGACGATGGTGCCATAGCCAAGATTTAGTAGATGTTGCCTTAGAAAGTAGACAGATGGGAGATGAAGCAATCATGTCTTGCATTGAGATTGTATTATGACTTGATGTGCGGTTCCATATAAAGATCGCTTCCTTGTAGATCACGAATAAAACAAGTTTTCTCCCGAAAAGCAACTTCCAAATCTCTATCACAAAATTGACCGACTGAAAAGAGATTGTGACCGAGACCTTCCACATAATAAACCCTGCTAATTTCGATGTTTCCATTGATGTAATCTCCGTAGCCTATGACAGCTGTGAAGTGATCATTCCTCCAACTCGACAGCCAATGAACTTTGAAAGTTTGATAAAGTTTGAGATCACCGTCTTTGAAATCCGCTATCAACAATCCAGAACCTATATCACCTGCATCACCGCATTTACACATGTCACAGTAAAGGTGGAACCCAAAGAGTTCCATAGTGTCCACACACACATGTTAATGATTTTGGGAATCCATTTAAATCCAAGTGTATTATATAACCATTTCTGCCATCTCCAACTAGTCTTAGCTTTGGTCTTAGTGAATGCACTAGGTGAGAAGTTCATCCTAGGAGGGACGCTGGGTTCTATGGGTACATCAATGGTCGTGAAAGGGTAATATTAGCGGCGTTTACCTAGCACTGCATTGAGAAGCATTTTTGGGCCTAGAGGTATCCCGTTTCCTATTGTTCGGCTTACGAGATAAGATAGCATTAGCAACACATTTATCATGAAAACCAGAAAACATGCT
This sequence comes from Chrysanthemum makinoi, assembly GCA_910596185.1. Classification (NCBI taxonomy): domain Eukaryota; kingdom Viridiplantae; phylum Streptophyta; class Magnoliopsida; order Asterales; family Asteraceae; genus Chrysanthemum; species Chrysanthemum makinoi. The sequence continues at coordinate 185,042,199 of OU343221.1, forward strand.
TTTACGACAACCAACACAAGATGCTTCAAACATATCATTCAAAGTACTTAAAGTTCAAAGATTCTTACATCACTTTTTCTATTACATTTTTCTAACGCAATGTCTAAAGTGGGTGCAACTTGAGTCTTATTCAAAGTACTAAGGTGTTCTTCTACTTTAGAGGTCTTTATTGTTCTTTTTTCATGCAACTTCCTATTCTTCCTTGATTTGCTCTTCGTGAAGTGCTAGCATTGGGAAAAGAGACAATTATTCCTGTTTCAGTGGAAGGAAGCACATTAGTATCTTGTGGTTTGTCATTAGGCGTTCTAGTGTCAATTTTAAACATTCCTAGGGCAAGTGCATTTGTGTTGCTAATCATATCTTGCTTAAGTTTCACTAACTCTGCTTTTAGATCATGAATAGTGTGTAACAAATCTTGATTTTCATAGCGAGGGTTTCCATTTTGTCGTAAAACATCTTTGGTGTATGCAAGATGATCATCAGTATTTTTAGACGCTTGAGCACGAGTCTTTTTGAGTAAATCAAATATGACACCATATTCTGTTTTGACTTTGGAAATTTCTTGTTCATATTTGGAAATTTGACATTTTAAAGACACCATTCATCATTTGTTCTATTTTGGATTAGAAAATTTTTGAACTCAACTGGTTGATTTTGTTTTGCAAAGCAAGTTCACGATTTTGACAATCTTTTTGACACCATTGAAGACGACGTTTTGCATTCGAAAGCTCGTTCAACAATCGCTCATTTTCAATTTTTAAATACTTGATTTGTGACACATTATCGGTATTCTCAACATTTGCAACATAATCAACAGAATCAGCAGCAATATAATCAAATGCATATGCAACAGAATGTAATAGCACAACATTTATGTTATTAGCACAGATAACATCTTCCAAGAGTCGGTCAACACGATTTCTTAAAATTTTATTTTTACGTTTAGTATTAGAAATCGATGTTTCGTTGCTCTAAAACTGCTTTCATAAGCCCTATCTCCTTTTGAAGTTCCCGCTCCCAATATATTGTACACATTTTAAATTTCTGGACATGTGGTAAAGCCCTTCTCAAAAATATCTCTTTGTTGTCGCGCAAATGGCGATTGAAAATGTTCCGCCTTTTATTTCGTAATTAACTTCAATTGCATGTTCCAAAAGCTTGATGTCGCATAAAAGTGCCAAAGTATTTAGAACCCGACATCGCTCACTAATGGCTTTATTTCACTAAAAGAAGGTAAAGGACTATTAATTTGTTCAATATTGGATTGGGGACCATCATTAGAAGAGGACTCGTGGAGGCGTGATAACCCAAGGTGTGTTAGAATTATCCTCAGTGCATTTAAAGTTATGACTTTTGAAAGTTAAATGGTTTGTAATAAACAACATTTTCAAGTTTTGACCGACTCCCTTTCTCAATCTAATTCCTCCATAATGCATTATATTCAACAACACTCATTATTGAGTCATCATTCTATGTTCTGCATCAGAGACTTGAGGATTTGGTTTGAATGCTCGATGAAAAACGTGGTTTGTAATCGCAAGATTCGGTCCATATCCATTGGATTTGGTTTAAACGTAAACTTTTGAATAGTTGTGATTACTCACCATGTTTGTAAACAAATATTTCAAACACTTTGATTTTGTTTTGTAATCGACAATTTCCTCAAGATAGTCATCTATTTGTTTCCTAATGCTTTTTATTCACAAACTGCTTTTGCACCAACAAACTTGGCTTTTTTGTTTTCTAAGCAGAAAGCTAAGTTGTTTATGATCATATTTCAGTCGTTCTATTTGAGACAACAAAGCATTCTTGGATGCAACTAGATCACATATCTGCTTTTCCAAAGATTTTTCATTTTGGTACGATTTGGCAAATGCGACTTCAAAACCTTTTTCACATTTCTCTTTAGTTTGAAAAATGTTGAGTTGGAACTTATAGCATTCATTATCCTTAGTCAACAAAGGCAATTTTATCCTATAATTTCTTATTGATGTCTCAGTATTCCATTTGAGATTTGTGAGTCCTAATTAAGTTGGTCATGAGCTCAAGATCTGATTAGACAAGGTTCATTGTGTTCAACATGAGTCTCAACATGATCATTTTTTAGATCCTCAAATATAACCACGGAGTCAACTTGATTATCAATATTAACCATAAGGTCATCTTGATGGTCAAATATAACTACGGGATCCATTTGATTATTTAAATGATTTGTAGAAGGCTCATTTGAACACCGCCTTATCGATGCATATGTTGACCGAGATATCGATCATGTAAAAGTATGTTTGGATCCTAGACGAGACAAGCCATCTGTCATACATCGGGGTCTGTGTCACTCATGTGGAGCTCTTGCATGTTTGCCATTACCACTAACCCATTAGCCTCAAGTCCCTCCATGTCGTCATCGGAATCTACATTAGCCATGAAGCTCTGCTTTCTTTGTTTGTAAGAGTTCCACCAGCCTTCATCCTGAGAGCCAAGAGTAAAGCCTTTGTGATGCTGCCTATTGTCCTGGGCTGGGCATTCATTAGCCGAGGACCTTCATTACGCTTATAGCATCGGAGACCATTAACCCTAGTCCGAGCATCGATCAACCATTTGAACCCGCATGAGCACCCATGTTATTCCTTCTATTAATATTAAACCCTTTGACCACTACTTATCTGGACGACCATTTCCACGCTTCTAACCTCAACTTCCATTGTTAACAATAGCTTGATTCCTTGTATTTGACGAGGTGCGATAGCGGTTGTTGGATTTGTTAGCAAATCGTCCAAGGCTCAGCATAACAAATCCTTGATTCATTGCATCAAAGGCATCCGTGATCCTCATTTGATTCCACCGTAGAGGCCCGATCATTGTTGTTGTTGTATGGAACCAATTGAGTTTCTTGTGATTGTTGTTGTGATATATCATATGGTGTAATCTCAACGCTTGATTGTGGAGGGTTTGTGAATGTTGTTGGTAAGTGAATTGAGGATAACATGCTCGAGCCCATAAAGCTAGAGTTTGATTATCCTGAGTGGCGGCGCGTGGAATCCACGGATGATCCTTTTCTCTCGCCAACTTCTTTTGAGGCTTCAAATAGTCATACAATAATCCAGATGTAGCTTGATGAAGATTCTTTGCTTGACGGATAAAGATAACATACTTTTCCCAATCGTGACCAAGATCGCCGTAACTTAGTGTTGATCGCAATCCTTGGCATAATGATATTATGTTTATCCAAGTCATTTATGATGTCTGAGAACCGATGATGATAGGACTCTAATGTCTCCCCTTGGTTCAACATGAAGTGTCTATAAGCTAAGTAGATTTTTGATTCCATGTCCTCTTGATTGAGTTCTATGCCTTCCATGAGAAGATGAATGTGCTCCTGCTGCTAGCAAGATTCCGAGCATCAACACTACTAAGTATTGGATCGTAATCCCAAAGGATATATTGCATCATGAGTTCATCGGCTTCTAAGTGTAGAAGTTGGTCGGAGGTTGATCAAGACCTGCATGGTAATATCATCTCTGGTGGATTAGCATTCGGATCTCCTGCATTGCAGAAAGTAGGCATCCTAAAAGGACCTTCAAGGATGACCTACTTCAAGAACTTTCCATGTGGCTTCTTTAGATCACAAAACCTAAAGAACCAAATTACCCATTGATCGAAGTTCCGGAGATGAGCATTGGAGGTCCGGCAAGGGATCCAACTTCATGAATGGATTGTTGGCTACTTAAAGCTTCACACATCTTTTGCAAACCAAGAGGGTTCCTTTGGTGTTGTAACATTCATAGCATACTTGGCGGGATACTGATTTTGAAAGTATGTGTAATGTTGTACTTGTTGACGAGGGTTAGGTGGAACCATTTGTGGTGGAAGAGGATTTGCTCCTTGAGGAAAAATGATGAAATTTTGTTGAAATTGTTGCAATTGTTGTGAGATTGCCGAGACATTGTTGATAAAATTGTTGTTGTTGTTGTTGTTGTTGAGGATACTCATGAGGAAAGTAGCTAGAGTATGGTGGTTGAGACATTTTGAAACTTGTGTTGATGATGGATCTTTGTAGTCGAATGAAACAATGTTGATGAAGTAACCTTATGCGTAGAAACCAACTTAGGGCGAAAGTATCAGATGAAAAACCAACTTACGCCAGAAAGATAGCTTACGTAGAAATACGTAGACTTGAGGAAAACTTAGCTTAGGCATAAACCAAAGGCTTAGTAGTAGAATCCTTATGTGTAATATTTGCTTATGCGAAGATGATTAGGCGTAAGAAATGCTTAGGCAAAGACAATTCTACGCCGAAGTTTTAAGCTTAGGCGAAACTAGGTTTTGCCTAAAAATCCTTTTACACTTATACCAAGGTAAAAGATATCCAAATTAAGTGTTTTCGTGCTTATCCAAGCAAGAAAACACCGATTAAACCAACAACTGATGAAGATCAAATAAAGAAATCCTTACGCCAGAATCAGCAATTTTAAGCATAGACTTGTGCTTACTTTAGTAAGATTAGGGTTTTGTTGCGAAAGTGTAAAGTACCAAAATGCACCAAAACTGTTTTATGCTCAAAAAGTGTTTAGAAACCTGATTTTAATGATGAAAGAGCTTAAATATCACCAAAATAACACAAAAGTTTGAAACTTGATGAACCAAAATAACTTTCACCCTTACGCTGCAAGGAACTACACGATCAAAACCAAGCTCAAAAACGATTCTACCCATGTAGAGTTTCAAACTTGATGCTAAAAACTTAAACTTTAACACTAAATGAACCTTAAACCACAAAAATCTTGAGTTTTAAGTAAAATTTGAGCTTTTATGTATGAAAGTTTAACACATAAAACCCACGCCAGAGAGATAAAACTTCAAAAACAAAAGTGTTTCACCTAACTAGATGGCTTAATGATACCACTGTAGGTCACCATATTATAACACAAGCATCAATGTAAGAAATATATAGAAGATAAGTGATCGGATGAACACAAAACACAAAACACAATGAATGAATACAAAATGTTATGCGAGGGATATGTTGAAATGTGAACAACCAACCTTCTAAGGAAGGTTTACAATACTATTTATAGGAAAAGGAACTAGGGCAACACTGTAGTTCCCTTCCTTTCCTTATTGGATATGGGCCAAGGCTTATGGGCTTCTACATAAGCCTCTGCCATTAATACTTAACATAAAAGCCTAATTAAGCAACCTATTACATGTTAATTACAAACACTTGAAATATAGTTTGTTGGGTTTATTGATTTGATGATACATAACAATAAAGAATGAAACATCAAGGACTTAAAGTGACAAGAAAGAAATCTACAAAAAGATGGAGGGACTTTCTTGCAAAAGAAGATTTATTATTTAGTCTTCAGAGATTTGTAAACCCTAATCCTCTAGTATATAAAGAGGACATGGGGTGTAGGTTTTATATACAAGTCTTCCAATATGTAGACGTTAGTGCAGTAAGTGTGTCTAGCGTAGTTCTTGTAAACGCTAGACTAGAGTTAGTTTCGTTAACCCCCAAGATCAAAGAAGTCTTTGATCCTTTTTATAGATAGATAACACGTTATTAATATAATTGGAGGTGATTGTGAAAGAAACCTTGTGTCAATAACATTGATGTTTGTTTAATTCAGCCAGCATGTTCTTAATCTATGTTATTTTTAACCCTAGAGGCTCAAAACGATCTCAAGGAGTCTATCAAACTCGACATTGTACGATAATGGGAGCTCGTATCAAGGATTTGCAAGGTTTTATTGGTCGAAGAATGGCAAAGAAGACAAAATTTAACTGAAATTTCTCAAAAGTTTCGCACATGCCAAGAGATGACATATCTTTCTCGTTAACTGATCGCTATAATTTTACTTTGAACTTCTATATACCCATCTAACTTTTCACGGAGGGATCGTCGATCCGAAGTTCTCATTCAAAAGTTATTCAAGGTCAGTTCGGCTGCGAACAAAGTTAAAGTTTCAAATTTTTAGGATTTATAGAAACAAAGAAGACTTAATGTATCTGATCGAGGTATTAATTTGATTGACATTTTTTCATGATCTATTCTTCTTGTCTTCTTTTGCATGAGATAGATTTAATATAGCACATAATGGTCTATTGCTATTTGTTTTCTTTCAATTGAAGAAAAGGTAAGCGTTATACAAATTCAATTGTATTATCAAGTGTAATTGGTTGACATGATCACACGGGTAGGTTAGGTCGATTGATGAAGAAAGAATGCATGACTACTAAGGATTGATGATTCATTAATGTTGGGAATTATGTGTATGAATTATACAAATTATCATTAAGGATTCACAAGTAGTGAAATCTATCAAGATCTAATTCTATCAAGTAGTGAAACCGTAGATGGTTTCTCATGAGATAGTTATTCCGCTGATTCTATAGTTAGTTAGGATATGCATGAGTTTTATTAGGAAGTTATAATGTATATCTTATTTAGTTTTATGTTTATACGCTTCTTGGGAATCCGTTTAGGGTTCCTTGTCTATAAAAGGAACACAATAGTTTGAGTTATAAATATATTGAAAAACAAAGTTTTAGTATTATTAAAAGATCCATAGAGGATCAAAGAAGTTCTTAGTTATTTGTGTTCTTGTGTTTAAATTCCGCTTAAATACAAGTTTTAGAGATTGTCTTTTACAGCTTGTGATTTATAAGTTTAACTAACGATCTAAGAGTGCTCATAAGATCTATCAAGGTCTTTGTTCTAACAGTGGTATCGAGCTCTAGAGAGTCTCTACGATACTAAGAACAATATTTTTCTGCACACCCTTACAACCAAAACAACATTCAACATGCCCGATCACATGATGACATTGAAATCACCAACAACAATAACAACACATCAATGCAACAACCTGCCTTTTCTATAAATGCTAAGTTCCTCATATTTGAAGAAAGAGGAATATGATTTATGGGCCATGAAGATGCAAAACAGGATCTCCAACATTGATTGGAATCTCCGAAATTGTGAAAGGGGAACAGTTTAAGAGAATCACATCGATCCCGATGGTAATGTTACTATTGTTCCTCCCAAATCACCGATGAGATATCAGCAACAAGAGAGCACAAAGTGAGAACCATTCTTCTCTGCTTTATACCGAGGATCACTTGGGTGATTTTCTTACTACAATGTGATGCTAATGAAATATGGTTACAATTAAGGATAGGTTTGGCGGAATAAAGAGAAAGCCTAGAGAATGAGGAAGTCTATTTGAAACAACAGTTCCAAGAGTTCGGCATTTCAAGCAGAAGGCATCCACAAGGGTACAACTGAGCTTTCATAAGATATTGACACCGATCACCAAGGCAAAGCCGATAATGATGATCAGAATTCAAAGTTCCAAGATCTTTACCTACGCCTTGGTTACAAGTCGGCATCGCCCTCAAAGCAGCGGTCGGATATGCTCATTTTGATGAATTATACAACAGACTAAAATCTCTTGAACCTGATGTGAGAAGTCCTTATCGTTCATCCACTCCTAGTCAAACAGCATTTGTAGGGGCATCATCAAATAGAGTGACTCATGCTCCAAGCCCTGCTTCATTAGTATCATCATCCTACATAACCACTTCATCAAGCTATCAGCCTAAGTCTAGTAGTGTGTTGGAAGATGTGATTCACTCCTTTGTTGCAGATTATGATGTTCAGCAGCAACTAGCATATGAGGATCTTGAACATGTGGATCCATTGGAGATGGAAGAGATGAACTTGAGGTGGCAACTGGCCATGCTCTCATTAAACATCAAAAAGTTTGAGAGTAAGTCTGGAAGGAAGTTTGGTTTCCAGGGAAAGGATCCTGCTAGATTTACCAAAAGTAAGGTCAAGTGCTTTACTTGTAGACAGATGGGTCACTTCTCTAGAGAGTGCAACGATAGGAAAGCTGGTGATGAGATGAGATATTCTTCCTATCAGCAGATTCAGAAGGAAGCTGGAACTTCGAAGGCTGGACCCTCTTCTTCAGCTCTTGTCACTGTGGATGACCATGTTGATTGGAAGCTGCATAACCATGAGGAAGGTCAGAGTTCAGACAATATTGGATTACTGGCAAGCTGTACTTCAGAGGAGAGGCGTGATCAAGTCGCCTTGATGGGCATCTCTTAAGTACATAAGTGTTTTTTTGGTTGTAGTGAAAATTATAATGAACTTAAAGCAGCCTATGATGAATTGAAACCAAAATATAATGAATGCTATATTGAAGTTAAAGCTTATAAACAGGCTTTAAAAACATTAGAAAGACAAAAGGTTTGGTTTCAAAAGAATCAATTGGCTTATGATGAAAAGATCAGGGTGTTATAAAGTGATTTAGACTGTACTAAAATTGATTTAAAACGCACTGAAAAAGAAAAAGCTAATGTAGTGTCTGAAAACCTAGTGCTTAAAGAGAAATTAGATGAAGAAATAGCTAGACATAAATAATGGTTAATATCAGGTAACAATCTAGCTAGAGAGATCTATAGTAGTCAATCTGAGACCTCTGCTATAGGTTTAGGGTTTAAAAAGTATGTAGGATTAGAAGCTAAGTATGATGGGCGTAAAACTACACAAGCAGGTTTAGCTAATTATGTCAAAGAAGGTGAATTGCATGCTGTACCTGGATCTATTAGAGGAATACCTATGCCTGTTGACCTGTCCATTACTGTTGACTTTGATGGATCACATCATCTCTATGGCAAAAAGTCTAAAGACTTGCCAGACCCTGATTCTTCATCTAATGATTTTGTCTCTTGCTCTGACAGTGACAAATCTTCTGATCAAGGGTCTACTTCTTATGCCAGCTGTGATTCAAGTGATAAGTCAGACCTAGCCAAGACCTCACCCAAGCCTACACCCAAGACTGCTTACAAGCCTTTTAGAGTTGCTGCTGAGGAATCAACTTCCAAGACAGTTTCTCCTGAAGAATTGTCTTTTAATTCTTTGCACAATAATGCTTTTAAGTTTGTTAAAAACAATTCTGTTAATTCTTGTGGTTTGAATGCTTTTTCATGTAATAGAACATCTTTTTCTTTGAATAAATCTTCTAAAAAGAAGACATGTTTTGTTTGTGGAAGCAAATTTCATTTGATTAAGGATTGTGATTTTCATGAGCAAAGAATGGGTGCAGGTACTGGTCAAAAGAAACCTAGACCAATGTGGACTAATGTTAATGATATACCCTCTTATATTCCACAAGCAACTAAACCTTCTCCATTTCCTTGGAGAAGATCTGTTGCTAGACCTTATGTGAAACCAACAAGTTCATACTTTCAAAATGGTTATTGGCCTGGTTGTGTTGACTCTATGAATGCTGGGAAGGGATATCGGGATACTGCTGTGAAGCCCTCAGTAGGTTGTTCTTGGAATAAAAAGGGACCTCAAATCAATGGAAACCCAAGAACAATGGTGGATATTATACATCTGCATGGCATTACTCTAATGATCCACAAGGCAGGTTCAAGTCAGTAATGACTTGAGCCTCTATAGTGTACTAATATTTTGTATATTGTATTGTTGTTGTTGTAGGATCATCCTCTTAAGCATAAGGATGTTGGTATTGTTGATAGTGGTTGTTCAAAAAGCATGTCAGGAAACAGAGATATGATGCATAATTTCGTACCCATAGAAGGAGGAGGCAATGTGACTTTTGGTGGAAGTGATGGAAGGATCACTGGTAAAGGCACCATCAAAACACCTTTACTGGACTTTGAGAATGTGTACTATGTCAGGGAACTGCAACACTTTAACTTGTTCTCAGTCTCACAAATATGTGACACCAAGAACAAAGTATTCTTCTCGGAGGATGAATGTCTTGTGCTGTCTAAACACTTCAAACTTCTAGAAGATTCATCAATTCTGCTGAGAGTTCCTAGAAATCACAATCTATACACATTTAACTTGAATGATGTTCAACCAGAAGGTGACCTTACTTGTTTGGTGGCTAAAGCATCCCTGGATGAGTCTACTAAATGGCATAGAAGGATGGCTCATGTGAACTTCAAGACCATAAACAAGCTTTCTAAACTGGGTCTTGTTGAAGGACTACCTTCCAAAGTGTTCACCAATGAACATAATTGTGTTGCCTGCAACAAAGGAAAGCAACACAAAGCCTCATACAAAGCTGTTACTGCTGTGAGCATTATTTCTGAACCTCTTCAGTTGCTGCATATGGACCTTTTTGGTCCAACTCAAGTTAGAAGCATTGATCACAAGTATTTTTGTCTGGTAATCACTGATGGCTATAGCATATTTTGTTGGGTATTCTTTCTGAGGACTAAAGATGAAACATCTCAAGTGTTGAAAGACTTTATTACCTTTGTTGAAAACCAGTTGAACAAAAAGGTTAAAGGAATTCGGTGTGATAATGGGACAGAGTTTAAGAATGTTGTACTTATAGAACTCTATAGGTCTAAAGGGATAAAAAGGGACTATAGTACTCCAAGAACCCCACAACAAAATGGGGTAGCTGAAAGAAAGAATAGGACCTTAATAGAGGCTGCAAGATCAATGCTGGCAGACTCTAAATTACCCACTATGTTTTGGACTGAAGCAGTTGGCACAGCTAGTTATGTACTGAATAGGGTATCAATTACAAGACCTCATTCCAAGACACCTTATGAACTTCTCACTGGGAAAGTTCTTGCTATTCATTACCTCAAACCATTTGGTTGTCAAGTAACCATTCTGAATACTAGTGATCCACTGGGTAAATTTGATGAGAAAGCAGATGAGGGTTATATTGTGGGTTATTCTGCTCATAGTAAGGCTTACAGGGTCTACAATCTAAATGCTAAGAAGATTGAGGAGACTTTGAACCTGAGATTTCTAGAAGACAAGCCGAATGTTCAAGGACAGGGTCATGTTTGGTCTTTTGACCTTGATTACTTAACTGATTACTTGGGTTATTCTAGACATGTGGCTAACCAAAATGCAGGTACTCAAGAGTCTCCCACTAAGAATGCAGATACCATGGATGCTGACTCTGATAGTGAGTTCGAGGATGATGAACAACCTATTAGTGTACCTTCCTTCTCCCCTAACCATTTTGCAGGTGATACTTCTAGAGTTACTTCTGATGAGAGTGACAATGAGACATATTATGATGAGGACCTTGCAAGGCTTCAGACACAGGAGTTTGCAGCTAATCTTAAAGCTGAGAAGCTGAATAGGGAGGTTGCAAGAGAAACAGTCAGTGGAATCTATGATTCTCCTGACAGTGATCCTGTTTCTTCCAACATCAACAAATCTGCTGAAAGCCCTGCTGTTTCTACTCCTGTTTCTACTAAAGTGTCTACAGACTTTGGAGATCCATATACACGCTTTCCAAGTCCTTCAGATCTTGGAAATCATCAACCCAAAGCTGGCATCTTCACCTCACCTTCCTATGACACTGATTTTGAGCCAACTGTGACTAATCTTGATACATCCATTGAAGTCAACCCCACTGCTACTAAAAGGATAAACATTTCTCATCCTCAGTCCAATATAATTGGTGATCTTCTAGCACCTATTAGAACTAGAAGGGCTGTAACAAGCTCTAAATTTGGCCAGGTTGCTTTTCTCTCCTATGTCTCAAACCAGCAAAGAGACAATCATACAGACTTTGAGCATTGTCTGTTTGCTTGTTTTCTTTCTCAAGTGGAACTAACCAGTGTTACTCAAGCTCTTGAAGACTCAAGCTGGCTTGAAGCAATGCAAGAAGAGACGCAACAATTTCAAAATCAGCAAGTTTGGATCTTGGTACCGCTACCTGATTCCAAGTATGCAATTGGGACAAAATGGATTTTGAAGAATAAGAGAGATGCAAGGGGTGTTGTGATTAAAAAAAAAGCTAGATTAGTAGCATAGGGATACAGGCAAGAGGAAGGAATTGATTATGATGAAGTGTTTGCACCTGTTGCCAGAGTTGAGGCCATTCAAATTTTCTTGGCCTATGCATCTTACATGGGGTTCATGGTATATCAAATGGATGTCAAAGGTGCTTTTCTGTATGGTGAGATAGAAGAAGAGGTTTATGTCACTCAACCCAAAGGATTTGAAGACCCAGATCATCCTAATTATGTTTACAAGGTAGTAAAAGCTCTCTATGGACTACATCAAGCACCAAGAGCATGGTATGCTAGGCTTTCATCATTTCGGCTGAAACATGGTTATAGACGTGGTGCCATTGACAAAACACTTTTCCTAAAGAAGAATTCCACCGATATCATACTTGTACAAGTTTATGTGGATGACATCATCTTTGGCTCCACAAAAGAAGCTTGGTGCAGGGAATTTGAGGAACTGATGAAGGGAGAGTTTCAGATGAGTGCTATGGGGGAGCTTACTTTCTTTTTAGGTTTACAAGTTCAGCAGAAACCTGATGGTATCTTTATACATCAAGAGAAATATGTGAGGGACATCTTGAAGAAGTTTGGTATGGAGAGTGTCCGGACAGCCAACACCTTATGAAGCTCCAAAGACAAAGACCAACAATGAAGCAGATCCAGCTGTGAATGTTCATTTATACAGATCTATGATTGGTTCTTTGATGTATTTGACAGCTTTCAGGCCTGATATTACCTTTGCTGTGAGTGTGTGTTCTAGACATCAAGTCACTCCATTTACTTCCCATCTAAATGCAGTCAAGAAGATCTTTAAGTACCTCAAAGGCCAACCTCTTTTAGGTCTTTGGTACCCAAAAGAGTCTCCTTTTAAGTTGGAAGCATATAGTGATAGTGACTATGCTGGTGCAAATCTAGATAGGAGATCCACAACTAGAGGTTTCCAATTCCTTGGAAAGAGATTGATTTCTTGGCAGTGCAAGAAACAAACCATTGTGGCTACCTCATCTACTGAAGCAGAGTATGGATGGCCAATGCTGTGGACAGGTTCTTTGGATACAAAATCAATTGTTGGATTATGGGTATAATTTCATGAACACAACAATTTTTATTGATAATCAAAGTACCATATGCATTGTTAAAAATCCAGTTTTTCACAGTAGAACTAAACATATTGAAATCAGGCACCACTTTAAAAGAGATGCATATGACAAACATTTGATAAAAGTGGTTAAGATTCACACTGATGATAATGTGGCAGATTTACTGACTAAGGCTTTTGATGGACCAAGGTTTCAACATCTTGTGGCCCATATTGGGATGCTTAACCCTTAACTGCAAAGTTTAAGGGGAGGCATAGGCCTCAGGGGAGGATTCATGCTGTAAATTTTGTAAATTATTCTTTATATTTTTGTTTGCTAACACTAACCAGCTGATGTACTTTTAGTTTGTTTGTCTTGTTGTGGTTTGTGTGTTTCTTTGTTTGTTTGTTTTACAGATTGCATATATAAGTTGAAGTTCACCATGGTTGGTCAATTAGAATATGGTCAAGTAAGCTTAAAAGCTTGTTTCTACTGAAATCAAAGTGCTGAAGTGAGATAATTATTTCTACTGAAGTGAAGTACTGAAGTTAAATTGCTCATTCATTCAAGAAACAGTTTACAGCTTACAGCTTACAGCATACAATCAACTTCAAAGGAAAATACAAGATCAGTTCTATACAAGATCTACTTAACCTATTCTACCTCCTATCATCTACTAGCTCATATCATCTATTCCAAATGCTGGAGATGCATGACCAGTACGACGAAGAAGCTAAGGATCAAAATGGGAAGGATGGATTGATGAAAACGAAGATGATGAAGATGAATACAGCAGATGGATGTGTGATATGACAATCTTCCATTATTCCATCTACTCGTTCCACCATAAAGCAACCAATCCATCTTCCTTTTACCCTTTCCCTTATACGATATGAGATGAAGCACCAAAACATGGCGCAGGAAGAGCTAATTGATTGTAGTGGAGAAATTAGGGTTTGTGGAAATATTTGAGGTTAATTGATGAGAGTTAAGTGTGCATTGGGATTGTTTTATAGACGGATTCAAGGTTTAATGAGATTTAATGCGAGTTGGGTGACACAGTAAAAAGATATTTACTGAAGCTTCTTGATTACGTGAGTTATTTCTGCTGATTGATCTACTTCAGCAGATTGACCTTGGTTTCTGCTGAAGTGGTAAGTTAAATTTGATAGAAGTTGCATTACACGTCAGATTTGGTCAACAACTTATTCCGAAATTTATGACCATAAATTGGAAAAATTTTAATATTACCTTATTCGCATATCTTCGCCTCAAATTAACTGATTCCCTCTTCATTTGATTTAAAACATACCTCCAGTTGATTAAATCATAACCCATTATCACGATTTCTCATGGCGCTTCAATTTAAGAAAGATCATAACAAAGTTGCTTTTTTGGGAAAAAACTAAGGGTAGTGAACTGTATGAACCAATGGTGGAGTTCTTGAAGAGGTCCAAGATTCATTATGCTTTAATGCATTCTCCTAGTGTGATATATGAATCGTTGGTTACAAAATTTTGGGCATCTGCTTCGAAATGGAGTGGAACAGAGATTGTTGCTATGGTTGACGAAACTGAGTATGTTGTGACAGAGGAGTTGATAAGAAGAAAGCTTCGCTTGGAATATGTTAATGGGGTTTATCATTCTAATGCTGTGGATATTCTTGCTGGGCTAAGAGCTTTTGGATACCAGGGTACAAGGACTGATATATGGTTCAAGAATCAGTTGTGTCCTATGTGGAGGTTTTTGGTTCACACGTTGCTTCAGTGCATAAGCAATAAATCAGGAGGATGGGACCAATTTTCTACTCAATTGGGATGTGGTATTGTATGTCTTTCTCAGGGGTTAACTTATAACTTTTCTAGGTTTATTTTTGATAATATGGTTGAAAATATTCATAGGAAAAAGCATAAGTTTTTAATGTACCCTAGGTTTTTGCAAATGATTTTGGACATTACTACCCAAGCCCAAGCCTTTTGTCCCATATGAGCTTTAACTGCTTAACTGTTTTCTTCTATGAAAACTCATTATGAGGGGGAACATCATCCTTTGCTAGTAGCTATGTTGCCTCAAGGCAATGAGGCTGCTAATGAGGGGAATGTTGTTGGTTCTCCACCCTCTACTACTGTTGCTGCTGATGGTAATCCATCAGTTACAATGGATGAGGGCCCTTCTAATGCTGCTGAAGCTACACATGTTTCTCCTGACCAACCACCATCTACACCTTTGACCATGCCTACATCTAGTCCACCACCTACTCAGGGTACTCCTGATGAGTTTGAGACTGACTTTGCTAGAATGCCTACACCCAGTCCTGTTAGAGAGCCTTTTATTGAAAGCTCTCCTATAGTTGAGCAGGTTCATGTTTCTTCTAAAGGATCCAATGAAGCTCCCATTACCACAGAGCAATCTGCTGGTGGAGCTGAGGATCCTATTACTCTTACTTCTGTCTATGATTTGCTCAACAGGACTGTCCAAGAGGTTGCATATCTAAAAAGGAGCTTGCTTAAACTAGATCTACACTTGGTGGTGAGATTGTGGATTTAAAGAAAAAGGTTCAGGATTTGGAAGAACAACTTGGGCATAGTAGCAACAGGAGATGTGTTGTTTCTTCTGAAGAGGAGCAAGTGGATGCTAATTTGGATTCACTTGATATTTTGGCTGATGTGGCTCAACAATCTAATGCTTCTACACAAATGGCTGCTAAATTAGTAAAGCAAAAGGAGCAGCAAAAGGAGCCAATTTCGTTTTCTAGAAGGAAGAGGAGACAATATTTGAGCAAGGATAAGTTGCATAGACATACCTGCTTCTACACTTTCAGCAGATAAACATGCCTCTACACCTTCAGCAGCCACACCTGGATCTAAACCTTCAGCAGATCCTAATGAAGTGTTTCTTGCTGGGAGAAAGTTTAATTTGGATACTACTGATGGTGTTTCTTCTACTCATATTGACAACATTTCTCAACATGTTACTTATGATGCTTTCAAGGATGTATCTTCTAAAGTTCATGTTGTAGATACTTCAACCACTGATTCTGCTCATACTTCTACTACTAAAGGGAAATGAGCAATGATTGATGAGGAGCTTGGTTCAGATTTGGTGAGTGAACAGGAAAGGCTAGAACAAGAAAGAATGTTAGCTGAGTGTGCAAATCTAAAGAAGAGTCAAGAATTGGCTAAACAACTTGCAGCTCAGTTTGGTATCAACTTGCCTCTTGAGAGACAAAGAGAGATTGATGAAATGTCTCCTCAGTTCACTAATGCGCAATGGGATGCTTATACTCATCAAGATGCATCCAATCCTTCTCTAACACAAAGTATTTTAGGTGCAGAATTTAATAGTGAGACCGTTGCTGCACAGATGGTGACTCTTGGTCAACAGAGGAAGCAAGCTGCAGTAACAAAGAAGAGAAATTGCTGCTCAGAAAAATAAAGCAAAAAGGGAAAGACCACAAACTCCAGCTCAGAAGAAAAAGTATATGAGAATGGTGGTGTATAATCAAAGTAGTATTATCTATCAGAAAGGTTTGACAAAGAAGCAAGTTTGGGCTTTAGATGATTCTGAGTTGATTAACATGTATCATAGGGTTATGAAGTATATTACACCATCTTCTAATTTGAAAAGGAGTGCTGGTGCTTTGGATGTTCCTGAAGCAAAGAGACCAAAGCAAGTTGAGATTGTTGATAATTTTGATGATGTTACACCCAAGCTGAGTTCTCCTGTTGTTATTGATGAAGCATCTACTGAGGCTATACATTCAGTTGATAGGGTTCAATCTACAGACCGCATGTTGTTTCTTCTGAAGCATTATCGAGTGTGGCTACTGCATCTTTGAATTCAGAGAATCTGAATGCTTCTATTCCTCATATTTCTCCTGTTGATAAAGTCGGAGAAGAGTTGGGTAAGCAAGCGAACAGAAGCAGCTAAATCAAAGAAGGTCGAGAAGTAGCTGAAAGAATGTATGTCTTGCGTGGTGTTGGTTCAATTAAGTCTTCTTCTACTTCTTCCACTCATGCTAAAGATGTTCCTGATGAGTCTGAGGATGTATCTATGGGACTTTATATACCAGGTAGGAGGAAGAAAAGGATGGCTAAAAGGAGACATGTTACTTTGAGAAGATCTGTAAGATCAGATAGGACATATACATCTCAGATTCATAAGTCACTCATAGATCATTCTTTGGATCTAAAGGCTGCTGATTCAACTTTTATTAAAGAAGGATCTGCTGATGTTTTTCATGAAGGATCTCATGATGTGTTGACTGCTTGGACTTTAACTGCTGGACAGCTTAACACCATTTTTAGGCTGGATAATTCTTCTATGCAGTTTGACTTTTTGAAGGAAATTTTTCATTTGGTTGATAGGCAAGATTTGAATACCCTGTATGGACTTGTCACTCAGCATTATGCTAATCAATCACCACAGGGTTCTGGTCTATATTTGTTGGGTGATCTTCAATTTTTGTTTGATTCTCAATCTTCAGATGGTAAAGGGTATTCTGTTTCGAAGAATTCACATAAGTGGAAGGTTGAGACTTGGAGATTTTATCCTTTGCCTTGTGTACATGTGGTGGAGACAAAGGGTGGGATTACTGTTTGTATGTTCTCAGATAAGATTTATCCTTTGTCTGTGTCCTTGATGGAGAAAATGCTTAGACAAAGGTTGGAAGTTCCACCTGATCCAGTTGGGAATGATAAGATGCATGCTGAACAGAGTTTTGGATTGATTAAGACTCAGCTTCTACAACATCGACCATCATCTTGATTATGGTAGTGTGTATATTTTGTAATATTTGTTTCTTTGTTTCTTTAGTTAAAAAAAAAAAAAAAAAAAAAAAACTATGTATATTCTGTGTTTGACTAACTTTTCTTGCAGATTTGTTGTACATTTTTATGGTTATTAACTCACCAGATGTACCTTGTGTATGTCAAAGAGTTGACTAGTCCAAAGGGTATAGCTTTGGTAAAGACACATCAAATCTGTTGATAGCTGTAATCGTTTGCTCAAAATCATAGGGTCTGCAACCACCCATGCTTAATTGTAGAGGGTTGTATGGTCATCAATTCACCATGGTTTATTCCTGTTTGGAATCCAAGAATTGGCTAGCCCACATGTATATGGCTTGTGGTAAAGGCAGTTGAATACCATATTTGGTAATCAGTCACCAATCTAAGAATTGACTAGTCCTAAGCAAACGGCTACAAGTAAAGACATTTAAAATCTGTTCATGGTTGCTGATTTGCTAATAAATCCGATGGTTATCAGTGTACCATAGTTTTCGAACTTAAACATTTGGCTACTCTAGTAGTGATGGCTATTGGTAAAGAGACATCAAATCTATTATTTTCCATGATTCACCTCTCACAGGAGTTAACACACCTAGATGTGATGAGAATAGTATGAAACTAATATGTTTTGATGTACCTGTTGTCATTTGTTGCTGCAAAGATCCGGAGTTTCAAAGTTTTGTCATCATCGAGGTGTCCTTGTTTTGTTTCTTTGCTGCTGATGTTCGAGTACAATCCTCTAGTTCGGAAGCGTTAAAGATCTAAGAGCCTCGAGAGAGTCTCTACAATTTTAGTATTATTAAAAGATCCATAGAGGATCAAAGAAGTTCTTAGTTATTTGTGTTCTTGTGTTTAAATTCCGCTTAAATACAAGTTATAGAGATTGTATTTTAGTAAGCTTGTGATTACATAAGTTTAACTAACGATCTAAGAGTGCTCATAAGATCTATCAGGGTCTTTATTCTAACAATTAATTGTTACCTCGTACTGATTTTTGGAAGCTGGTTCAAATACACCTCGTACTCAATCATTAATCGGTCTTTTTATCAGTTAGTCGGTGGTGTCTTTATATTATTGTTCTCAACACATAAGTCAGTGGTACTCTTGATATTCTTTTAGTAGATATTGTTTTTTGGTCAGTGGGCACTTTAACTTGAGGGTTTGAGCTGATAAATCAATAACGAATAAAGGCGAGATGAAGACGATGGAAACGTGTCGTTGTGAATCGACGTGCTAGCTTTCTCGTTTTTACTTCACATTGTTCGAGAGGTCAAACTTAACTGCTATAATTCACTCGTTAAAGCTGCTACTTAATATTTACTGCTGCTATTGGAATGTTAATGTTGTTCGACTCTCAATTATTGATGCTCTTTACACGTCAAGTTTATTCTGCTAGTTAAAGTTGGAGTTTTTTGTTACCACTGCTCATGATAGGTAACCACTGCTAGCCTTGCTCGTTACCACTACTAGTTTACTTGTTTCCACTGCTAGTTATTGTCGTTTCCATTACTCGACCACTACTAGCATGTTTGGTACCACTGCTAGTTACCATGCCATTTGACGTTACTGCTGCTACCTACATAAGTTTCTGTTGCTAGACATGATTTATGATTATGATTTCATGAAGTTTATTCAGCAGTTTTTTCGAAGGTTATTATAATTCCATTATTGAGCAGCTTGGTGGTCCCATTGGTGGCTTGATACACTTGACTTCCCTTCAAGTGCGTTTATACTCATTGGTTTATGTCACATGGGACAGTGGTATACATGGAGATCTCATATTGTTTTGGAAATTTGCTAAGCTCACATACTGATATTATTTTATTTGCTCCAATGGGTTGATGGGAATCATGGTTACTTCATGCATGATATTGTGGAAAGTTTATTTTGTTTGTATTTCCATGGGCATGAGTTAAAAGGCGAGATGGGAAGTCGTATACAATTTTGGTTTGGATGCTTTACACACACAGAAGGATTTTTGGTTCACACACACAAGAAGATTGGTATTGATTCTTAAAAGTTTTAAAAAGCTTGTTTTTGAATTATTTGAAGAATTGATTACGAAGAAGGTTGAATATCATTTATTTGATGTTTTAGTTGAGTTTCACGGGTTTGTGTTCTTATCATATCTCAAAGAGGGTGTTACACTTTGTAGATAACTTGTTCGTGCTTAAAGGATTGTGACGAAGAATTGACATAACACTTGAAGGAGTGACGTTATTGTGCTAGTTTTTATTGTTAAGAGATTGCGGTCTCCCTATACATGGGTATACGTTCGATGTCATCTATAGTGCAAGACATAAGACGCAAGTTTGGGTTATTTTACTTCTTCATCAAATTCGTTATATTTGGTTTTCTTCATAAGTGATCATTACATAGAGCTTACAAATTTGAAGAATCATTTGATGTTCATGCACCACTCAAGGGAAGTTTATAGCTTATATTCCCTATTTGTTGATATCAAAAAGGGAAGAGATGTTGGAGTGGCATAGCATCGAAGGGAAGACAAAGGAAGACAAGAATGTTTCATTCATGGTGAGATTTAATTATCTCAACTTCTGCTACTTCGTCTAGGGGAGTTCGTACAAGAACCGGTTTGTTTTGTCATCATCAAAAGGGGAAGATTGTTTGGTTTATTGATTTGATGATAACTTTGACTCGTCAACTGATGCCTTAGCAAACAAACAAGTTAAGGACCTATTAGGGGAAGATTTTTGGGTTTGATGGGTTTTAGGTTCCATTGATCAGGAATTATTCTAAGTATTGGAACCACGGCTAGAGCAAGAGAAACCACGGCTAGAAGAAGGAATCCACTGCTGGAGTTAAACCACGGCTAGTAGTATAGTATAACCACGGCTAATGTATTGTAACCACTGCTAGTTGTTTAGTCAGTTTAATGTTTTGTATTAGATAAATTTGGAAAAGATATTTATCTTGTAGGTTACGTATTGTATCTTGTAAAGGACTCCTTAGCCTATAAAAGGAGGTCCTAGGTTAGATTAGATATACGTGTGTTTTGATATATCTAAGGTCGATACACTTCAAGGTTATAAAACCTAATCTGTTTGAGTATTCGTTATTAATATAATTGAGGTGTTTAGTGTTTACTGTTGTTCTTCTTCTTAAGGTTAAGCATTATATTCCGCGTAGTGTTTAACAAGTTATTATCCAAGTCAGTTTCTATAAGGATCGTTTGCTCAACTGGGATCAACAAGTGGTATCCGAGCTTGTGATCTAGAAACTGTAATCAAGAAGAAGTCAAGTTAAGTTCTATTCAAGAAAAGTTAAGATGTATGACGAAACTCATATGGTTACTGCATTAAAGGTACCAATGCTGAAGCAGGGTGAGTATCAAGTTTGGAGAATGCGAATGAGACAATACATTCGCATGATTGATTACAACATCTGGGATGTTGTTGAGCAGGGTGATAAGCTACCAACCATGGGTCCTGATGGAAAACCTGTTGCAATTAAGAGTGAAACTGACAAGGCCCAGAGAAAGTTGGAGATTAAAGCTCACAGTATTCTCAGTATGGGAATACCTAATGAGTATGCTTTGGATTTTGAACAATATGAGACTGCTAAGGAGTTAATGGATGCCATTGAAACAAGGTTAGTTGGTAATGAAGCTACCAAAATCAAGAAATAACATGCTCAAGCATCAGATTTGAAAACTTCACCGCACTAAGTGGAGAAAGTCTTGATGGCACCTATAACAGATTGCAAAAGCTAATCATTCATCTAAAATTGGTGGATTACAAAGTTGCTCAAGAAGATATCAACCTCAAGTTCATCAGAAGTTTGTCACCAGAATGGGCTGTGCATACTGTTGTGTGAAGGAACAAGGATGACTTTGAGAAGATGACTCTGGATAATCTTTACAACAATTTGAAGGTTTATGAGTCTGAAAAGAACATCGCTGGTTCATCTTTAACTACTCAAAACATTGCTTTTGTCTCTACAAACCATAAAAGTTCTCAGGAAGCATCCACTACTGCTTATGGAATATCCACCGCTATTGCTAATAATACCACTATTAGTGATAATGTTAGTGATAGGGCCATTTGTGCTTTTCTGGCTGATTTAACAACTAGTGTCACTGTGTTAAATCAAGATTTGGATCAAATTGATTCTGATGATCTTGATGAAATCAATCTTCAGTGGCAAATGGCAATGTTGAAATTGCAAGCTAGGATATTCCTAAGGAGAACAGGCAGGCAAGTCAAGTATGATGGTCAAAGGAGAGCTGGGTTTGACAAAAGCAAGATGGAGTGTTTCAACTGCAAAAGAAGAAGGGACACTTTACAACGGAATATTGAGCTCCTAAGAGGATTGGTGAAGGCTACAAGAAGGCTACAGAAGAACCAGTTTCTTCTTCGCTTTGCTGCTCAGGATGGACTTGGTGAACATGACTGGAGTGATCAAATTAAAGAAGGTCCCAATGCTGCCTTCCTGGCTAGTGAAGCTTCTAAAGAGCATAATTTTGCTCTCATGGCCTATGCATCATCTTCTTCTGGTTAAGATTCTGAGGTATCCAATGATTCTAACAATTCTACTTGTTCTTTTAAATCATGTCAAGATAACTTAGAATATCTTAAAGCTATTAATGAGAGTCTGAGAAAAGAGGTAGAAAGACTTTCACTAGATAACTTAGGATACAAAGTAGGACTTGAGAGTGTTGAAGAGAAACTTAAATTCTATATTAAATGTGAGTTTGAGTATGTAGATAAAATAAACATACTAGGTGGTGAAATTGATCTAAAAGATAGAGAAATTAAAGTGCATAAACAGAAACTAGAAGAAGCAGAGAGTGTAAAACAAGAGGCCCTAGAAGAAAAAGAGAAACATGTTGTTAGGGTTGCTAAAACACAATATGCTTCTAATTTAGTAAATAAGCCAGTTGGACAAAAATTATTCAAAGATGGTTCTGGCCTAGGTTACAACAATATGCCACCACCCTCTCTTATGAAACATGCACCACTAACAAAAGAACTATCATTTAGTTGTGAATTCAGTTTCAAGTAATTCTAAATCACCTAAGATAGGTTCTGATATGTCATCTGATGGTCCAATTATTGAGGATTGGGAATCAGATTCTGAGGAAGATAGATCTGAATCAACACAGTCCGAGAAGATAGAAAATGTTAAGTCTGTTGATTCTAAACAAGCCAACCTTATGCCTAGATTTGGAGCACCAATTTCTAGGAAAGTTGTAGACTACAATGAGATACCTAGGGAACAGATGAAAAGATACATACCTAGGGGTAATCAGAGAAACTTCAATGGCCTAATTTCAAATAGATTAGGAGATGAGTTTCAATGTGTCAAGAAGGCTTGTTTTAAGTGTGGTAGTTTTGAGCATCTACAGAGAAATTGTTATAAAAACCAACCACAAGTTTGGAACCATTGGAGGAGGGTAAATCATCAAAACTTTTCAAATAAATCAATCCTCATCCTAACAAAAATATGGTTCCCAGAGCAGTGCTAATGAAAAATGGAACTACAAAATCAATAATCACTACTGCACCCAAATGGGTTCCAACCACTGCTAAGCAAAATGTAAAAACTGCTAAGCAAAATCTTTACTGCTAAGAGAATATCACCAATGATACAAAATAGGTTTTAAAAATTCCAAAGGTGATAATGACACAGTGGTGAAACCATTTTTATGCTGTAAAGGCCTCAGCTAGCTGGCAATGGAAGCCTAAGACCAAGGTTTTACATAATGCCAATTGTGCATCAATGGACCTAAATAAATTTGATTATGTTGATGCACAGGGCAGACCAAGTCAGATTGGCTTGGGTCCCAAAAGGAAATAACTTGTTTAATCTCATGTGCAGGGCAATCTAAAGGATGAGCTAAAAGACAAAGGAATTTTGATAGTGTTGCTCTGGGCACATGTGTCACACCCCAAAAATATCGCAGCGGAACGATAGTGTCTTTGGGGTATGACTTCATAGCACAAAGTATGGATACAGAAAACGACCTCTAAAATGAGACGTTTTGAAAGGTTTACCATTCGATTAAATAAAGTTGAAGTTTACAAAACATGAGATCCCAAAGTTTTAATACATAAAGGGTTACAAAACATGTCGAATGGTAATTGATAAAAACACAAGACTCCAATGTATGCCATGTGACCCAAAAGCTCCATGAAATGCTTTCGCCTTACAACCTGAGATAAACATGCTAAAAGGTGTCAACACAATGGTTGGTGAGTTCATAAGTTTGTTGAAAATGCTTTGAAAAAGTCTATAAAGAATGTTGATGCAGCAAAGGCATTGTAAATCCATTAAGTTCCGAGTTCCGCCCATACAAACCTCGCAACCTATGTGTTCACAACCCATTGCCTAATATAGAATTGTCAATCTTGTTTATAAGTAGGACATATGTGCATACGATATATACATGTACTTAATGCAAAGAATCACAGCCAACTGAACCTCTTGACAAGTCTAAATTGTTTGTTGTGTTTCATTGACTAACAGATTATATTCACCCAGTGTCACGTCATCAAGGACCCTAGGGTGGGGGCGTACCCGATAGTACTATCAATACCTCCGCGGCTCCCGCAGGAGTTAACCAATTGCTAATGTATGTATGTTGAAGCATAATTGTAAACAAGTTTAACACATTAAGGCACATATCGCAATAAACCACACATAATGTCCAAAGAGTATAAGAAGTATATTGTAACACAATTGTATAAATGGTTTGAGTATTCGCAAGAGTAAAAACAAGTATTTAAGCATGTATCTCCCCAAAGAGTTTGTAAGAATTTAAACGAGTAAAAGTGGGGTATGAACTCACCTGTATGATTGATATGCTAACAAAATGAAGTGCACGAAAATGAGGCTCGGAAACTATCCGCGACCTAAAATGAATGTCATGACTTGAGTTATGATATGTTGTCGTGAATGCATGATACAATGTCGTGCATACAAATCCATATGTAATCTATACCACTTATACGTTTTTGAAAATAGAATTTATCGTCGAAATATATGTTTATGACATCTCGTCATGTTTATAAAATACTTGTATATACGTTGAATCAACATTTTCTCGATAATCGTTTTGTGATTTATTGTGAAATTATACTTTTCGTCGTAAAATAATGTTATTTGACAATTTCATGAAAGTGACTAAACGGCCTCGAAATGCTAGTCGTAAAATGGTGCACGCCGAAAGTGTCGGAAACAAACTCAACGGTTTTGGGAAGCTTGTATCGTTATCTCAAAGTTTTAGTGTTTAAGTTTTCGTCCTAGAGGTCTCGATCACAAAGAAAAATATAGGTAAAATATGGTTTTCGGCAAAGTTTAAGTGACCGTATCTTACTCGTTACAATCCGCTGACAAATAGTTTGACATTTTGTAAAATATGCCCGCGAACTTACTTTTACTAGAAGACATCACGTGTATAATTTAATCGTATGTGTTTAATTTTGCTAATAGAATAAAGTACAAAGAACTTTGTGTAAACGTGTATAATTTAATCGTTACAAGTCCGTTTTCTACGTTTTCTACATCCTTAGACTCGTGTTAAAGTATACTAATATATTTTTGATAAGTCGACTCATTTTATAACGCTTAAGACTCATTTTGACCGTAAAGAGTGACATTTTCATGCTGAAATTTCTGGAATTATTAGTTTTCGTCGCCAAACTTCAAAAATTCATAACTTCTTCGTTATAACTTCGTTTTAACCCGTTCAAGCTGGCCACTTTTCGTTTTAAAGTATATGTTCCAAATATCTAGACGAAAATATTTTACCAACTGACGAATTTTCCCAGATTTAAAAATAAGATTAGACCCTTAATTAAACTTTCGAAATGAGTTTTTCACGCGCAAAACCTATTCTAACCAATTCAAAACAACTTCGAAGCTATTATAATCCTACCATACACCTTCTTAGGGTGTCATGGGTTCCTAGGCATCACCAAAAGTGATATGTTTCAAGGAGTAATTATAGGATGAAATATATATATAACACTTAATAACAATGAAAAAGTGGTATAAACCTCCATAAGACTTGCATGTTTTTCTCCAATATGATGTAATGAACATAAAATAAATATGAAAGATGATGATGAGTATGAGATGCTTACTAGTTAACTTGATGAAGTTTATGAGCAAAGGTTTTATTCCTAATCGCCCAAGGTTTTTATTTCAAAACCTTAATAAAGAGTGAGACTAGAGTGTTAAAACCTTGTCTTGTGAAATTTTTGATGATCCCTTCTATGATCTTGAGGTTGGCCAGTTTTGGATGAAGAGAAGAGAGGAAGAAGAGACTTTTTCACCTTGATTTACGTGTGTATGTGTTTTAGTATTAGAGTATATTACATATACTTGAAAGATATTTTGGGAATCACATGACACCACCCCACCCTTGTCGCACAACGGGGTGTTAGTCATCTTATATTATTATTATTTTTTTAAACATGTATAAGTGTAGTTATATGTAAGTTACTTGAAGATATGTGGTAAATTGTATACACATTTGAATATTTAGGGTAGCGTTAGATAAAAATAACTTTTAACGGGTCAAGATAAAATATATTGAGGTCATAAAAGTTATAAAAATACATTTCTTGCA
The DNA here is from genome assembly GCA_910596185.1 of Chrysanthemum makinoi. Lineage (NCBI taxonomy): Eukaryota > Viridiplantae > Streptophyta > Magnoliopsida > Asterales > Asteraceae > Chrysanthemum > Chrysanthemum makinoi. Next base: position 185,068,478 of record OU343221.1, read on the forward strand.
AAATTTGAGTGAATAAATATTTATCGGGTTGAATTTAAGAAAACCGTCGTAATTTATATAAACATAACAATTTATATGCGAAATAAATTTAAAACATTGGGTAAACTCATAATATTATTTTTATAAACTTAATATGAGTACAAAAATATATCGGGATGATTTTTGGAAGTATCGGATCAAATGTTAAAAATAATTAATTACGCGATAGCGTTTATTTAATAAGAAATTATGCGTTTAATGTGAAATGCAAAGCTATGCATGAGCTAGTATGATGAATGTTGAGTTTGAGAAATGACCAAAAATTGAGAATTGTGACATTCTTCCCATGTCAGCAGAATCACGTCCTCGTGATTCAATCGATGATACTTAAAGGTCTACCCTTAGTTTTCGCGAAAACAGGGGTGTATGGTCAAAGTGCTTATGCCAAAACTTACGCGTCTAGGTTTCTTCTCTAATGAGGCTAACTGCAATATATACATGGATCACTTAATGGTCTAGGGAAAACGTACCAGGTTACGATTACGGGCTGCGCCTGGGTCCCTACATAGAATGCTCGACCCGGGGTGGCTGATATTGAGTACAGGTTTGGGTTGTTTCCGTCAATTGCTAAAGCTAGGTGTTGGTTACCCTGTGGTTGCCCCTGCGTTCCATTCAACTTAGGACAATTATTCCGAAGTGATTCGGCTGTTACATTCAAAGCAAGTCCTTTGGTTATTCCTCATGTTGCCCATGTTAGTCGGTGTTACCTGTGTTTTACACTGCTCCTTAAAATGGCCGTATCGATTGCAATTTGTACACAAGCGGTAGGGCTTGGTCTTCGGATGATGATAAGCACATTTAGCACATTTGGGATGTGTACCCGCATACTCTCTTTGTTCGGTACCAGTTGCCACAAAAACTCTTGCCCTTTTGTGTCTGTACCCCACACGCCCATCGGCCTATTCGACCCACTAGCTTCCTTCCTCTTGTCGCTGCTCTTCAAGGTACCATTTCTAACCATCTCATCTGTCAGGGTTCTTGCCCTTAGATTGCACTTTGTATGTAGACGGCTCAGTCGTTTTACAGATTCCACGGATTTTGGGGACAAGACCATATATGTACCTCGAGATTTCTTGGACTCGGGGTAAACTATAGGGAACTAGTCTAGCTAACTCATGAATCGATCTGCGTAGGCGCGTGACCAGCTCCTATCATAGAGTGATGATAAATTTCATTCACCAGTTTGATTTCATTGTCGGGCAGTACTCTTCTTGCAATAACGCCTAAATTTGCCCCATGTCATACCTATAGCTGCTTCTAGCCCCTTAGCTTAGTGTGTGTTCCACCATGTCAATGCCTTCCTGATAGCAAGCAAGCAGCATACTTCACCTATGATGACGGCACAATTGCTGATGTCGATCACGCTCTGTCTTCTCTACCCATCGAGTATACGCCAAAGCACCTCCTATACCATCAAACTCCACAGGTTTGCATACTGAAATTTTCTTATAAGTGCATCCAGTTCTGTGGCGTTGTTGTTGTTGGTGGTGGTGTTGTTATTGTTGCCACCGCTAACTACATTGTTGGTTTCGACATTCCCGTTCCCGTGGTTTCCTGAGTTATTCATATGGTTTCCAACTTGTGTGACAATAGTGGGAAGCAAGATTTGAAGTTGTTGAGCGATGATGGCGGCAAAATCAGGGTTTCCGCCAGCGTTGTTGTCATTGTTACCCATGTCGCGACCGTCTTCTCTACCTCCATGCTCACCTGTCCTTCCACCCCTTTGCGCCGCACCACCTTGGCTAGTGCTGTGTTACCCTCTTTGGTGCCATGATCTCTGCAAGGAAAGGACAGTTGAGTTCCTAATGTCTAAACTTAACGTCCTCAAACATAATACCACGCCACAAATTGGTTCCTAAGGTGTACCCTCACCGATCTACGTATGCGTGGTCGCATATGTCCACGTGGATTGTGACGCATTTATAATTATGTTGGCCACCATAATTATAATTGCCTCCTTTCACACGTGTACATACCACCAAGCATACATGTGTCGGCGATTGTTGTTACTGAAATAGGTAGCCACTCTATCATCCGATTCTAAACGGTGGAGGAGGAATTTAGGGTAGGTATCTAGGGAGAGTCGCACTTGGTGTATAGGAAATTCCTTTAGGTGCTAAAGTCACTATGAAGTTTAGTCGCCAGCAGTTCCCAAAGTATCCTCAAGAGAACTCCCATCATCGGCAAAATCATCAAATCTATACAGCCTATATAGTAACATTATTTAGCTCGATCCGTGTCTCATCAAACAAGAACTGTCACGAGATCAAGTTAGATAAGTGCTCATTACCGAGCTCCATATTTTTGATGACTTGACTAGATTTTGGGACTCCCATATCGGTACAAGGAAACTACGTTATCCAATGAGGTGGTTCTAGTAGAAATATTCAGAAAACATATGCGCACGAAAAGTGTGTAAGGCGATAGGAAAAGAAAGGATCGACGTGAAAGCGGTTATAGTCTAGGAACTAAAATGCGACCTAGTTCTCTATAACCAAGTCTCTGATACCAATCTGTCACACCCCCAAAATATCGCAGCGGAACGATAGTGTCTTTGGGGTATGACTTCATAGCACAAAGTATGGATACGTAAAACGACCTCTAAAATGAGACGTTTTGAAAGGTTTACCATTCGATTAAATAAAGTTGAAGTTTAAAAAACATGAGATCCCAAAGTTTGATAATACATAAAGGGTTACAAAACATGTCGAATGGTAATTGATAAAACACAAGACTCCAATGTATGCCATGTGACCCAAAAGCTCCATGAAATGCTATCGCCTTACAACCTGAGATAAACATGCTAAAAAGTGTCAACACAATGGTTGGTGAGTTCATAAGTTTGTTGAAAATGATTTGAAAAAGTCTATAAAGAATGTTGATGCAGCAAAGGCATTGTAAATCCATTCAGTTCCGAGTTCCGCCCATACAAACCTCGCAACCTATGTGTTCACAACCCATTGCCTAATATAGAATTGTCAATCTTGTTTGTAAGTAGGACATATGTGCATACGATATATACATGTACTTAATGAAAAGAATCACAGCCAACTGAACCTCTTGACAAGTCTAAATTGTTTGTTGTGTTTCATTGAATAACAGATTATATTCACCCCAGGTCACGTCATCAAGGACCCTAGGGTGGGGGCGTCACCGATAGTACTATCAATACCTCCTCACGGCTCCCGCAGAGTTAACCAATTGCTAATGTATGTATGTTGAAGCATAATTGTAAACAAGTTTAACACATTAAGGCACATATCGCAATAAACCACACATAATGTCCAAAGAGTATAAGAAGTATATTGTAACACAATTGTATAAATGGTTTGAGTATTCGCAAGAGTAAAAACAAGTATTTAAGCATGTATCTCCCCCAAAGAGTTTGTAAGAATTTAAACGAGTAAAAGCCGGGTATGAACTCACCTGGTATGATTGATATGCTAACAAAATGAAGTGCACGAAAATGAGGCTCGGAAACTATCCGCGACCTAAAATGAATGTCATGACTTGAGTTATGATATGTTGTCGTGAATGCATGATACAATGTCGTGCATACAAATCCATATGTAATCTATACCACTTATACGTTTTTGAAAATAGAATTTATCGTCGAAATATATGTTTATGACATCTCGTCATGTTTATAAAATACTTTACAAGTATATACGTTGAATCAACATTCTACGATAATCGTTTTGTGATTCATTGTGAAATTATACTTTTCGTCGTAAAATAATGTTATTTGACAATTTCATGAAAGTGACTAAACGGCCTCGAAAAGCTAGTCGTAAAATGGTGCACGTCGAGTGTCAGGAAACAAACTCAACGGTTTTGGGAAGCTTGTATCGTTATCTCAAAGTTTTAGTGTTTAAGTTTTCGTCCTAGAGGTCTCGATCACAAAGAAAAATATAGGTAAAGTATGGTTTTCTGCAAAGTTTAAGTGACCGTATCTTACTCGTTACAACTCCGCTTGACAAATAGTTTGACATTTTGTAAAATATGCCTGGCAACTTACTTTACTAGAAGACATCACGTTATAAAAAGTATTGCATCATTGTTAAAAACGACCCTCAACATGGTCACTTGTTGCCGTAGTATGTGTTTTATAGAAAATATATTAATTTTGCTAATAGAATAAAGTTACAGCAACTTTGTGTAAACGTTGTATAATTTAATCGTTACAAGTCCGTTTTCTACGTTTTCTACATCCTTAGACTTGTGTTAAAGTATACTAATATATTTTTGATAAGTCGACTCATTTTATAACGCTTAAGACTCATTTTTGACCCGTAAAGAGTGACAATTTCATGCTGAAATTTCTGGAATTATTAGTTTTCGTCGCCAAACTTCAAAAATTCATAACTTCTTCGTTATAACTCCGTTATAACCCGTTCAAGCGGCCACCTTTTCGTTTTAAAGTATATTTTCCAAATATCTAGCCGAAAATATTTTACCAACTGACGAATTTTCCCAGATTTAAAAATAAGATTAGACCCTTAATTAAACTTGTCCAAATGAGTTTTTCACGCGCAAAACCTATTCTAACCAATTCAAAACAACTCCGAAGCTATTCTAATCCTACCATACACCTTCTTAGGGTGTCATGGGTTCCTAGGCATCACCAAAAGTGATATGTTTCAAGGAGTAATTATAGGATGAAATATATATATAACACTTAATAACAATGAAAAAGTGGTATAAACCTCCATAAGACTTGCATGTTTTTCTCCAATATGATGTAATGAACATAAAATAAATATGAAAGATGATGATGAGTATGAGATGCTTACTAGTTAACTTGATGAAGTTTATGAGCAAAGGTTTTATTCCTAATCACCCAAGGTTTTATTTCAAAACTTAATAAAGAGTGAGACTAGAGTGTTAAAACCTTGTCTTGTGAAATTTTTGATGATCCCTTCTATGATCTTGAGGTTGGCCGGTTTTGGATGAAGAGAAGAGAGGAAGAAGAGACTTTTTCACCTTTGATTTACTTGTGTGTATGTGTTTTAGTATAAGAGTATATTACATATACTTGAAAGATATTTTGGGAATCACATGACTCACCCCCCCCCCTTGTCGACACAACGGGGTGTTAGTCATCTTATATTATTATTTTTTTTAAACATGTATAAGTGTAGTTATATGTAAGTTACTTGAAGATATGTGGTAAATTGTATACACATTTGAATATTTAGGGTAGCGTTAGATAAAAATAACTTTTAACTAGTCAAGATAAAATATATTGAGGTCATAAAAGTTATAAAAATACATTTCTTGCAAAATTTGAGTGAATAAATATTTATCGGGTTGAATTTAAGAAAACCGTCGTAATTTATATAAACATAACAATTTATATGCGAAATAAATTTAAAACATTGGGTAAACTCATAATATTATTTTTTATAAACTTAATATGAGTACAAAAATATATCGGGATGATTTTTGGAAGTATCGGATCAAATGTTAAAAATAATTAATTATGCGATAAGCTTATTTAATAAGAAATTATGCGTTTAATGTGAAATGCAAAGCTATGCATGAGCTAGTATGATGAATGTTGAGTTTGAGAAATGACCAAAAATTGAGAATTGTGACAACATGACATGGGATAGGAGCAACCTTGAAGATTTTGAAGCTTATGATGGAGGACATGTGGCATTTAGCAATGACAAAGGGGAGGAAAAATAGTTGAAAGAGGAACTATCAGAACAGGGAAACGGATTTTGAGAAGGTTTATTTGGTACAGGGACTAAAAGTACAATCTATTCAAGATTTCTAAAATGTGTGATAGAAAAAAGGGGTAATTTTTGGGGAAACTGAGGTGTGGTGTTGTCTCCGATTTTAAATGCCTGATGAGAAATAGTGCCGTTAAGAGTACCTAGGAAAGAAAACATATATTGCTTTAACTTGAAAGATGTAATTCCTAATAGGTCCTTAACTTGTTTGTTTGCTAAGGCATCATTTGATGAGTCAAAATTATGCATAGAAGGCTAGTCACCTTAATTTCAAAACAATCAATAAACTGGTAAAGGGAACTTAGGAGAGGGTTAACGTAAGGTTTTTGAGGTGTAAAGAACTTTGTGTGGCTTGTC